>CM055404.1:25802338-25927285 GCA_029228625.1 Pseudolycoriella hygida
AGGTAGCCGAAGGTGACGCGAAGTGTTCCGAAGGTAGCCGAAGCTGACAGGCAGTGTTCCGAACGTAGCCGAAGGTGACACGAAGTGTTTCGAAGGTAGCCGAAAGTGACACAAAGTACTTTGAAGGCAGCCGAAGGTGACACGATGTGTTCCGAAGGCAGCCTAGGGTGACACGAAGTGTTGCGAAGGCAGGCGAAAGTGCTACAAAATATTCCGAAGGTAGCCGAAGGTGATACGAAGTGTTCCGATGGTAGCCTAAGGTGTAGGAGAAAAAATTTTTTCGGAGAAATTTTTTTTTCTTAGAAAATTTTCTTTTCTGAAAATAGAAATAAGAAAATAGAATAGAGAATAGAAATAGAAAATTTTTCACATGAAGTTTGGTTATAACAACTGAAAACTTCCAAAACTACTGATATCGCATACAAAAACCTCTTAAAAAATAAAGTGTGACGCAGTCCGTAAGTCCGCTTCCAAAATTAATGATATCGCTTGAGGTGACGCTCTCGCTGATAATACGCAGAGTTTGTTTGAAGGGAACCTTGTGTTCAAAGTTTTAATTTCCTGAAAAAATTACAGCTCTTTTTTTTAAAACAAAATTACGTTGAGTTAAAAAATTGCGTCATAAATGCCGGACCCACCAGCGGAATAATTTTTCAACACTTCCAGTTTTTACGCTGCGGCAATTTGACTTTTGTTTCTTATTGCGTAGATTGTTTAAGGTAAATTTAAATTTTTGCGTGTAAAAACTGAAAGTAAAGAAAAATTATTCCTTTGGTGGGTCCGGCATTTATGACGCAATTTTTTAACAAACGTAATTTTGTTTTAAAAAAAGCGCTTTAATTTTTCAGGAAATTAAAACTTTGAACACAAGGTTCCATTCAAACGAAATTCTGCGTATTATCAGCGAGAGCGTCACCTCAAGCGATATCATTAATTTTGGAAGCGGACTTACGGACTGCGTCACACTCTACCTTTTAAGAGGTTTTTGTATGCTTGCCTAGTAAGAAACAAAACTTTCATTTCCATGAAATTCCATAAAACTAAACAGCTGTATGACGTCTGTTGACACAGCTTTATTTGTTTCGAATACTATCGGTAATCACAATCGAAACTGTGCGATCAATAAAATCTCTGGGAAAAATATCTACGTCTGCACCGACGGTCAGTCCTCCATTTAAGCGGTTAGTTCTCCCTGTATCAGGTCTAGAATCGTACTTGACTGTAAAGTGACCCTTAATGAGCTCGGACAGTCGAATTCCGTAACAGTTCTCCGGGTTCCAAGTCATAGCAGCGTCACAGGTAACGAAAGAGCGGACGAACTTGCTCGCCTAGGAGCCAGGTTTTATTAGTCCAGAACCCATGTTTGGTATTTCCATATCGACGAGAAAGGCGATAGTAAATGAATAGCTTCGAATTGATCATATTAGAAGATGGTCGCAGTACGAGGGCGCCAAACACACAATACTATTTTGCAAAAGTCCATTGACGGAAGTCAGGAAGACACTGTTAAGCTTTAGCAGGTTAGACGTTAAAAAGGTTATTAAAGCCATTACCAATCACTGTGGGCTTAATAGGTACCTCTAAGCTGCGTGGATAGCGCAGGGTGCCTTTATGGTCATGGTGACGAAACTGAGGCAAATTATGGGTAAACCAGAACTAGATAGCTCTGATCTGACTCTCAACCAAATGGTTATAAACAATCTGGCTGTTTTTCTTCGGAAAACCAGAAGGTTCCTCATGAGTTAAAGGAAATCAGATCAAAGTGCAGTGTACGTTTACTGCACAGGAAGTAACAAGTAACACGGATTCCCTTTGTTTAATAAAGAATTATCAATAAACGAAGAATTTAGGGGGTGGTACATCTATCCAGGTGCCAATACCTCGACGTTCTTATCTATCTATCTAAATTAAATGTTTCGCGGGGGCTGTCGCTCTTCTACTCTGTTTTCGTTTTTAATTCCATCTACTTACTTCCTCATACATTCATCCAGACTCCATCCGAATTTCATACTGATTTATTCAGATTTTAACGCCACTGTTTTTTTCGGATTCAAGCTTGACGACTACGACCAGGCCCGTAGCTAGAGGGGCGAGTGGGGTGTCCCACACCTTCGGCACTTCTGCGGTGGCTACTACTTCCATGGGCGAAAATGATCCCCAAAACTTCCTCTACAACATATCAAATGTTTTTTTAAGCCTCCGCTTATTTTCCACCATTTTGGCGGTCACCCGATACACTACACACCCAACCCAACAACTTTCCCTTTGACACCAAACATCTATCTCGAACACCCAACCATTGTCTCACACAAAATGTCTTCCATACAAATTACACACACAAACACATACAAAATGTCTTTTTATATGGCGCCTTCTGAAAGCCCTAGCGCCCAAACGATATCGGTACCTCCCATTTTTAAAATCTCAGAGTTTGTAGAATGAAAATGTTAAATATCAAAAACTTCTCTTGACAGACGAGAAAACGTGCGTTTTAGATTTTTGTTTGGATCGTTTATAAAATTCACCACCTCCGCCGACCATGTCAATTCATCCTGGCTACGGGCCTGATTACGGGTGACCGGATTTCTTAAAAATCATCAACAAGATGCGGTCGGGTAGCTACACTTGTGACTCTCAACGCCGAACCTTTCAACCGATTTTCATAAATCTTCCCTTTTCAGACGGTTTCCGTGTTATATTTTTCGAGATATATGCGAACAATGTTCACTAACCGACGAAAAACTACGTTTTCAGAAATTTATTCCATCATATTTCCGGAACCACGCGTGTGGTGAATTGCACCTAGGTGCGGGGATTTCCTTGGCGTTGTAAGTCATTGGGAGTTCTAGTTCCTCTTGAACGTTATTTCCTCTAAGGGTTTTGAATGTCTTTCGTGTACAACTGCTACACTTTAAAGAATGCGCTGCTCATGACTCTCGTTCTTCATTAATATATTAACTCTCATTTCCTTTTAGGGAGCCGTATCTGAATCTGAAGATGAAACGAACAAACGCCAACGTCATCTAAGTACCAGTTCGAATCACAGCAGTTATAACATCTACAACAACAACCTAACGCCAAAAGCTATTCCTGGGGAAAATACTCGTACGCGAACAGAATCGATTTGCTCTAACGTCTCAGACGCTACATTTCAAACATTGTAAGCCAATCCAAAGAAATTTTCATTGCTTCGAAGAGCTTTAAATTCAAAATAAAAGCTCGTGAAAACTTTCGAAGCTTTTCTAACTATGGAAAATTTCTTCCATTCCAGCTCGAAGCCGAAACGTATTGCCCGTTCGGAAGAATTCCAACGAATCGCAAATGCGAAGAAGGAATTTCAACAACGTTTCAATGGAAAAACACCAGATAAGCAACATCTGACAATGTACGATATGATTTACTATAATCCCATAACAAATCCGTTGAAAAATCCGGCACCAAAGTCAAGCGATGTGAAAGAGCGAAGAGCATCATCAGCAGCTAGCGTTCATAGTGTTGCCTCAATACGAAGCATCAAAACTGAAGCTAAAACGTCGGAGGATTCGGTAGACACGCAAATGCCGGTGCCTCAGTTGAAATTGGGACCGAATGGCGAAATTGTTTTAGACGAGAAAAGTTTGGTTATCGAAACGACTGGTGATAGAGAGGCAAGGGAAACGTTAGCCAACGCTGATATTGTTTATGATGATGAATTTAGTGGATGTAAGTGGAGACTCCTTTGTATGTTAGCTTTAAGTCAGATTTAAAGAGCTTTTTCGAGGTTACAAAAGCTTACAAAAGCTCTCTAAACAAATGATGTACGTAGTTTTGTATCCTTCGAAAGTAAAGTGATGAACTTATGCTAAAATTCAACTCTTCCAGCTACCGGTTTCTATAAGCGCCAAAAACGAACTCGAGAGTGGGATGCCAATGAGACAATAAAATTCTACCGATGTTTACACACTGTGGGCACCGATTTTTCACTGATGTTGATGTTTTTTCCCGAACGATCAAGGAGAGATTTGAAGCTTAAGGTAAATATTGGTTTTATCTATCTCAATTCCTCCACTGCAATAATCTCTTCCAGTTCAAGAAAGAAGAAAAGACAAACCTACATTTAATCAACAAAGCGTTACTTCATCCAAAGGAATTTAATATCGACGAGTTGAAAGTCGACTTGGAACGAGAGGAGAAGGAATTGGAGCAAAAGAAACGCGAGTGGGAAGAACTTAAACAGAAACATGCAAAGGAACGAAGGTAAAGAAAGTCCCTTACATCATAAGACCAAATTCAAATACGTTGTTGCTGTGACGTCATTAATTGACATCATAGGAATGACATTCGATCTAAAAAATGTTGTAACTATTCGGGGAACGGAGAAGTACATCTCCTGCAAAACAGCGGGAGGCAATGTGAACTTTGTCTCCTTAGAATTTTAACCGAATTTTTGACTCAATACTAAAAAGTTTGTGTTTTTTTAAGAGAGCAATCGAGGCTGCTTAAGCGGAAAAACCGGAAAAGTGTCGGGGCACGAAATATTGCTGGATCGAGCGCAATTTACGATCATGAATTTGCTATTGCACCGAGAAAAAATCGAAAGGTGAGAAATTTTTGTCTTTACTTTTTGTCCTGACATTTATCGAAATTTTCGTTGAATCTGATTTACTGGGAATTTTTATTACTGGAAAATCAATTTTCCCGATAATTACATAGAAAACGATACTGCCGGTACTGTAAAACTTTACATTCGTGACCAACCATCAATTGAGCTGCATCGCATACTGACGATGACTGCATCTCCCAACTTTTGTTCACTATTTTACAACGACCTCTTTAAACTGCCGTGTCGGTTTCTAGTCACCGATTTCATAGAGCTCAACAGTTTAGTTTTTACCACACTTCACATGGTGGTCTCATGCACATGTTTGGACCCATACGAAGTACAAAGGTCCTATACGTGTACTACAAACAATTTCAATGTAACAAGGGATAGACCGAGGTGGGAGTGAGGGGGATGCATTTAATATCGTCTAGAGATGACGAATCAGCAAAAAAATGACCGTTTGTCCGCTCCATCATTTTTTCTAAACGGCTGCACCGATCACCCTAAACTTTTCTTTCTCTGAAAGGTACATAATGTCCTATGATTCTAGTTAAAAGATGAGGAAAATCGGTCGAGTGGTTCCAGAGATATGCTCGAAGAAGTGACCGAAAACATGCTTTTTCGAGGGTCGGTGCAACTTTTTCGCAAATATCTCCGCAAATACAGCACGGAAATTGTTCATTTTGGTGTCAAATGAAAGCATTTGATCTCACAAAACTGACAAAATTGTAGAAAAATAAAGTTTAGGGGTCAGGGTCAGGGTTTTAGGGAAAAATGGCCTAATCTTGGGATATGACCACTTTTAGAATTGGGAGGGATGACCGATATCTCTAGAACTATGAGAGTTGCAAAGTTGCTTCCAAAGGCGAAGTTGTAGAGAATGAAATTTTAGTGAACACATGTCTCAGGGTATTGTGGAAATATGGCGCAATCCTTGGGATACGGCCACTTCTTGAATTTTAGAGATGACTCATATCTCTTGAACTATGGCAGTTAAAAAGTTGGTGGAAAGCAGAGGTCTTAGATGTCAAAAGACGTACTTCAGTAGGGCCTTTGACATTACTTACTTAACAGCCACAATTAACCCAGGCGGGTTTTGGCTGACTCCACAACAGCGCGCCGCCATCGCTGGCGATCCTCAGCAACCAATTTCCAATTCCGAACGCCCAACTCTCGCAGATCACTTTCCACACAATCGATCCATCTTTTCTTCGGTCCACCTTTAGGGCGTGAACCCTCGATCTGGTTCGTGAAGACTTTTTTTGTCTACTTTATCATCTGCCATTCGGATCTTAGCCGTACTAATTTAATCATCCCGATAATCGTTTCTGGTCCAAAAATTTCCACGAGTTCTCTATTCGTCCTAATCCTCCACGTATCGTTTACTTTGATTGGTCCACAGATTTAGCGTTGGATTTTTCTTTCGAAGCATCTCAGTCTGCTTTCTTGATTTTATGTTAAAGTCCAGATTTCGCTGGCGTATGTGGCAGCGCTCCTGACTAGTGTCTTGCATCAACGATATGTCGTGCTCGTGTTTAGGAGATTACTTTTGAAAAGATGTTTCAATGCGTAAAAGCACCAGCTCGCTTGCACCGTCCGAGTTCTTCATCTAGATCATTGGTGACGTTGACAATGGACCCGAGATATTTGAAGGACTGAACAATCTCAAAATTGTACTCGTTCATGGTCATGTTTTGTCCGATCCTTGACCTTTGACTTCTATCGAGTACGAGGTATTTTGTTTTTTCCTCATTCTCATTAATAATCAGTCCAACTTTTCTGGCCGCCTCGTCCATCTGACTTTCTTTCACTTTAATCGTTCCTCTTCCCAAGAGGTCCGTGTCGTCCGCGAAAGCGGTCAATTGCTTGGCTGTATTAAAAATAGTTCCGTGCCAATTAATCGACAGCGCTCTAGCTACCTTCTCAAGTGCCAAGTTGAACAGAAGGGTAATAGGCGGTCTCCTTGTTTGAATCCGGTTTCAATAGTAAAGGTGTCAGATAGCGTGTTTTGCATCAGGATCCTGCATCTCGTGTCCTTCAGTGTCACCTTTGTAAGTCGTATAAGTTTCATCGGTATTCCGAACTCCTCCATTATTGCAAAGAAAGCCAGAACAGCACCTTTTCGCATATCCAGATCATGTTTCAGGGCAATTATACAGACTTCTTCAGCTGAAAATAGTCAAGAAAAAGTGTCAAAAATTGACCTTTCTTACAAATGTTGTTCAAGACCGGTGCAACAGCCTTAAACCGTAGAAGTCTTTGCATGGTCTTATAGTAGGGGTAGTATACTAGAACACCCCATACTCAGTTTTTCGGTTCATCGCTGCTTCAAGCAGTAAAGCGCTCACGAAGTTTTCACCTAAAATGACTAATAACTCAGGAGTGGGAGAAGGCTCCAAGGAATCCAATGATGAAAAACCTTTGTATCATTAGGGCTTACCATCCCATAAAAAATCATTTGATTACACGAGTTATAGCCAAAAAACCATTTTTATCACCCCCTGACATGCACTTACTTAGAGCACCATAACTCCCCCGAGATAGAAAATTTTCCAAAAATGAGAAATTACTTTTCTTACAATAGAACAAGGAATCGAATGGCACGTTCATCGGCAAAAAGTAGGAAATGTTGTTCCAAGAGTGTACGAAATCGTTCGAAGTTTTCGCGAAATCACTCTTAATAGTTCGCCGTTTACGTCTTGGCTTTTGTTGAGATCGGTTTGAAACCGTTACGACTCCTTTTTACGGACTTGAAAAATTCACGAATATCCCCGTTTCGGTTATGCGCTTCCAAAGTTTCGATTTCCTTGATAATGTGCTCCCGTTTTTTACGCCTAAGCAGTCTGTATGTTCCGACGCTCTCTTGTTTGTAGGCAGCGCTGTTTGCTCTTGAGTTTCTGTTCAGCACCTTGAGCCTTGCTTCCTTTTTCTTCGTAACTGCATTTCTTCATCAAACCACCCCTCCGATCTTCTGGATGCAGCTCTTCCTAGAACATGTTGTTTTTTTGCGTCGTATCATTCAGGTCGAAAAGGGTCGTTTCTTGATTCAGTTGGTTTTCCAGGCCTGCTTGAAAACGGGCCTTTGTTTCACAATCCCTGAGTTTATCTATGTTGAATCTGGGGCGTACATTCGCTAATCTGTTGTAACATTTTGGCCACTTGCATCTGATCTTGATTTTTACAAGGGCATGATCGGAAACGTGCCGAGTTCCTCTGTACCTCCTGACATCATAGATGCTGTTCCTGTAGTTTTCGTCGATCATCACATGGTCAATTTGATTTTTGGTATTCCCATCATTCGAATTCCAGGTGGTTTTGAAGATGTCCTTCCTCTGGAATTGCGTACTTCGTATGGTCATACCATGTGCTGCAGCAACATTTACCGCTCTGGTGCCATTATCATTACTCAGGGAATGCAGGCTATGTATTCCCACTATTTTCCGGTAAGATTCTTCTCTCCCTATGTGAGCATTGAAATCACCCAAAGTGATTTCGACGTCCGATGTTGGGATATTATTTATTGTGCTCTCCAGCTGGTCATAAAATGAGTCCTTGACATCATCTTCTTGTTCTTCCGTTGGTGCATGATTGATTGATTGATTTATTGGCTATATATGTGTAAGGTCTAACAACCTTTTGTAGTTACATATACAATACGTCAGGTTACATCTTATTGATATCGATATATACATATAAAAAAATAGCATTGATAAAGTAATGAAAGAAAAGAAGGAATTAATAAAATTCGAACAAAGCTAGGCGTTTTTGTGGTCCAATTTCCCAAATTCAGCAGTTATCGAATTTCATAGCAATCGTATGCAGTGTATGATGTGGATGAATTACATGCATTTAGTTCAAAGGGTTCAAATGAATGAGGTGAGCGAAGTAATGTAATGAATGAAGTTGAATGAGAGTAGATGTAAGGTGCTATTAGTTAACTAAGCCCAGATGTTCCCTACACCCTCGTTTAAATCCCGTTAACGAAGAAGTATTTTTAATGTCAGCAGGCAGTGAATTATACTTCGTGGCCCCTCTAACAAACAGAGGGTTATTGATAATGCTTTTATCGTTCCGCGGCAGAATTAAGTTTCTCATCCTGGGAGAAGACCCGAAACTCAGTTCTTTGAAAATGTAGCTAGGCTCTCTGGTGACAATGACTTTGTGCAGAAAAGATGAGTTCAGGTAATCGTGGTAGGTGAACAGGTCCTTTCCTAGGAGCGAATCCCGAAAACCAGATACCGAGTCGAAGCGCCCAATCCCATACACAAGCCGCACACAGGCATTGAACGGCTTATCAAGAATTTTTTTGACCGACGCAGATAAATCTCCAAGTACTGGACAACAATATGTGAGTTGTGGCAATAGAAGCGACTTTACCAACAACTTCCGCGTTTTCAATGGGGCGAAGCGAGCGACTGGCCACATGCTACGGAGTCCCGCAAATACCTTAGCGGAAGCAGTACGTGCTTCCATCTAGTGTCAAACCGAGATTCCTCACAGTTTTTTCATACGTAATTGTATGGCCATCTACCACTAACTCCGGGATGTACTTAAACCAACTGTTTGCTGAGAACACACACGCTTTCGTCTTGCTCGTATTCAACAGTATACCATTTGCATCTGCCCACGACATGATGGCAGAGAGGTCTGCCTTTAAGAAGTGTAAGTCAAAGAGCACAGCATCTTCGCGTATCGCTCTATATATCTGGAAGTCGTCTGCGAACAGATGGCTTTTAGAGTGTTTAATGTTTTCGGGCAAGTCATTTATAAAGGCAGAGAAGAGTACAGGTCCTAATACAGATCCTTGTGGTACACCGCAACTGACGCCTAACATTCGAGATCGACATCCGTTCACGAATACAGATTGGTATCGGTCCGATAGATAGCTTCTCATGAGTGTGATAGCGCTGCGTGAGAAACCAAAATACAGCGACAGTTTGTTGAGAAACAGGTCATGGTCGACCGAGTCAAAGGCTTTCGAAAAGTCGAGTAGCAATAGGATTGTGGCTACGTTTTTGCTCATGTTAGACCGTATGTCCGTGGTCACCCTGAGCAGGGCTGACGTCGTACAACGTCAAACAAAAAAAAAATATAAAATTCGGAAAAGATTTGCTCGACTTATGTACAAAAGACCAAAAAACACCAAAGAAGAAGAAACAATAAAAAGCATATGAAAGGACCCGTACGTATCATAATAGATGCGGCAAACAGAATTGATGTTACAAAGAGACTCGAACGTATTTAAGTAAATATTGCCTTAACTCTTAAGTGTATGAAATTGCTTTCACATTAAGTTGTATTGGAAATTGTCGATAGGGCAATATTGAAAAACCCGTCCGAAGAAACGGTGTAAACAAACCTTTCCCAAATAAAGAAAAATGTTCTACTCAATTTTCTCTACAACATGAAAAAAAACCATTTTTTGGGCTAGGGTCGACCTTAGCACCGACCTAGGCCCTAAGTAGAGGCCTCGGACACACAATTCCATAGCCAAAAATGTTTCCCTCAATTTCCTCTGCAACATAGCAAAAAAATTTTTTTTTGGCTAGGGCCGACCTTAGGACCGACATGGCCCACTTGAGCCCTAAGCACAAGCAAACGTTTCTTCTATAAACTGTCGGTCATGCCTACATTTTTCAAACAAAAAAATATTTTGAAAATAGGAAAAAATTTACTCGAGTTATGTACAAAAAACACATAGAGCCCTAGCAGAGACTCGTTTTTAGTTTCCCAAAGTCCAAAGTCCAAAGACTCAAATTTAAAAAAGTTTCTTCCATAAATTGTCGGCTATGCCCAGGTCTTTCAAACAAAAAAAATTTTTTGAAAATCAGAAAAGATTTACTCGAGTTAACAAAAGACCAAAAATCACTTAAAAGGCCTTAGCTTGGTGGCCCTTGGGCCGACAGTGCCTAGATTCGATCCCATAAAAGATTTTTCGATTACCTTTTAGGGGAAAAAAAGTTTTTGAAAATCGGTTGAGTTTTACTCGAGTTATCGTGTTGACAGACGGACGAACGGACGGACATTTTTTTATTGCTGATTCGTCATCTAAGGACCTTGATCGATGCTTCTTCCCTATTCCCGGGTCGAAATTCGACTGGTTACAAACGTCGTGGTAAACACATAAGACCCCTTTCGAAGAACTTCGTTCGTCGTACGGGTCTAAAAATCGACGGCCCATAGAAAAATGTAATTTTCAAACCTCGATATCTCAGCCAATTTTCAACCGATTTTGATGAGTCTAGGCTCGTTGCAAAGCTGCTGCGACGTAGTTTAAAAAAAATAATCCGGAGGGGGAGATGTAGGGGGAAATATCTCAAAAGTTCGCGTATACATGGCTCCTTGTCCCAAACCAAAGGTTTTTGTTTGGTGTTTTATGAGTTTGTGGACTTGTTTTTTGGAAGAATCTGAACTCAGCCAGACAAACTAAGAATTGTCTCTCGATAAACAAGCACCACACGAGATACTATTTATCTCTGAATAAAAAGAACATCAAAAGATTGACGGACATACTTACTGGACACTGTGCACTAAACAAACACTTGTTCACCATGAACCTCGTAGACAACCCATATTGTGATAAATGTGGTGAACTAGAATCTAATGAAAGCCAGAGCCAAATGTATGAGTGCTTACCAATTTCGGCACAGCACCATTCGGAATATCCACCCTAAACGCATTCTCAACTTCTTTAACTGTAGCACAGCTATAAACTAAAACACGTGGGTACGCACAACAGGCCCAACTGCGGTGTAGGTGCATGGCTCTTAGCTGAGTCAGCTTACTTATCCCATCCTATCCTATATTTTTTGGGGTGTGGGGACTGCTTCACTCCCTCCGCTACCGCTGCGGGCATGATCTAATTTAGTGTGGACGTAATTTCATACACTTAAGAGTTATGGCAATATTTACTTAGATACGTTCGAGGGAATAAAAACGAAACGTTGCACAATCTTATGTTTATCTTACTGTATCGTATCTGATGATGATGTTCTGGGATTGAGGCATCATCGCCTCCAACTTGTTCTTGCAAAGAGAGATAGAGAGAGAGAGAGAGAGAGACTTTCTGGCGTTGATTCGTACGAGCTGGATGGCAGAATTCTGTGACCTATCATTAACTAAATCTTTTTTTTTTAATTATATGATGAGGCTACACTCGGAACAAGGTACAATTTTCTAAATGTGTAAAGTAATGCCGCGACACAAAAAAAGTACCTAAGTTTTCATTTTGTTGTTGTTGTAAATATTAATATCAACCGATGGATGTATAGATAAGTCCATCCTGATTTTGCCCATTTAACATCGTTCATTTTACTGATTATCATCGGCCGAAATTAAATTATAAATTTTTGGACTCATTTCATGTAACTGAAGAGATTGACGATAAGGCTCTGCTTGTATATAAACGGAAAGTGCAACGTAATTTCGTTTAATACGTTCACAAAGCGACCGTACAGGTTTCGTACTAAGAAAAGAGAAAAAGAAAGGTTTTGGTCCACTACAACAATGGTGAAATGGGTGCTGTTAGCTCTGTTAGCTGGTGTAACAACGGCCTGTAAAAGTGCCCTTGCAACTCTAAGACCTGAATGATTTTTCTTACGAGTTTTTATTTCCCACAACAGATGGCACGAAAATCGGGTCAAGAATCATCGACGGTGCTTTTACTCCGATTTCGGCGGCACCATTTATGGCTTCGTTACGATCATTCTCAACCAATGTGCATTTCTGCGGCGGTGCCATTATATCCACCAGATTTATTTTGACTGCCGCACAGTGTACGAACGGACGTGCTAATAATGATATTAGTGTCGTGGTGGGGTCACCATTGCGTAACTCGGGTGGATCTGCTCATCGTAGCATTAATATCATAGGTCATCCCTTCTTCGACCATGCAACATTGGAGAATGAGTAAGAGGAGGCTCGTCCGGCCACACTGTCATTTGAAATTTTTTCTTTTATATTTTCGATTCACAGCATTGCTCTAGTTCAAACCGCTACTGTAATATTGCTCACAGAAAACGTTCAAACGGCTGGTTTATATCCTAACTTTACGACCGATTACTTAAACGATACTAAAATATTTGGCTGGGGACTCATGTCGCGCCAGAATCCTTTTGATCCAATAGACTTGCACAGCAAAACTACCAAGACCATTCCCAACCGGGAATGTCGTCTATTAAATGCGGGCAATGCGTGGCGCATCACCGAGAACAAGCTGTGTACCGAGGTCGATCTACGCAGCAACTGTTACGGTGATGAGGGTGGTGCGTTGGTTACCAATAAACTGGAAATCATTGGCATTGCATCGTGGCATTCGAATTGTAATGGGAGTTTACCTGACGTTTATGAACGTTTGGAACCGTATCGGTTGTGGATTCTAAGCCACGTTCAATAAAATATGAGCGACGTATAATGTACATGGAATGTTTTACAGAGTTTAGAATAAAGAAATTGCGCCGTTCCCAAAATTTTGTTTTATTGCAACTCAGAAAATTATTTTGAGTCAAAAATTACTCCGCTGTCGCCGCATACAATTACGTACAATACAATTTGTTTTGTGCAAGCATGTCATATGAAGTATTCCCGTGAAGTAGCGCCAAAGTCAAATCGCCAAAAAAAAAAAAAATCGCCAAGATGTGAAGAAGCGCCAAATTAATTTTTTTCTGCTCTTGGCGTTTCTTCACACTTTGGCAATTATTTTGGCGTTTCTTCACACTTTGGCAATTTTTCTTGGCGCTTCTTACATTTTGGCGATTTTTTCTGATGATTTAACAAATAATTACAAGACTATACCGCCAAACCACGACATTTTTCTTTTTTGTTTGAAGGAAAACATTTTTAATTCTGAATTTCTGTTTCTTAGTTAGTTAAATACGTTCATGGATATACTAGTTGTTAGCGCGCCTGCTCAGCAATTATTTTCTTCCTTCACGTGTTGCGAGTTCGAGACTTAGTTCAGCTACTTTTTTCGTCAGTAGATCAATTGTTTCATTGTGATTTGTTTCATTAAAACAAAATTTTCTTTTATCTCAATACTTTACGAATACAAGCAAAGAATGCCAACATGAAAGTTCAACGGTCGAAACGAGTTACATATTTTTGCTATTAAGGCACGACCGAGTAACGAGGTGAAAGAGCGCTGGAATGGAACCTATTGATCGGCCTTGATTCTCCCTGGGGCAAAGAAATTTATACATAAAATCGTTGCGAAACTTGAAGATCATTCAGGGGGAATCTGGACATCGTCTCACTGCAAGAGTTCTCACGTTCAAGATCGCTGACATTGTGCACAGGCACCAACTCGTATGTGGAAGGCCAAGGTCAAGATCAAAATTATCGTTTCACAGCAAGGCTGCAGAAACTCTTTCGGTAGAAGTTGGGGCCTGCCGCCAAAGGCTATTCTGTGGTTGTATGAGGCAGTAATTAGAACTTCAAAGGGGAACACATGGGAAAAATGCTGTCATTTGCTCAGACAATGGGGAGATGATTAGGGCGCTTGTATCGCCTGTCATGACTTCCAAGCTGGTGAGAGATTGCAACTTGACACTGAATTTGATGGGTCTGAGCATCAGATAGCTGTTGTCTGGGTACCTGGGCATTCGGGCGGTGGAGGTGCTCATACGAAGCGCTTTCTACCGAAACAGACTCCAAAAGGGATAAAAGTTTGCTAGCAATGGACCGGGAAAGCATAAGAATAGTAGTGGGTGCGATTACCGGACATAGTGGGCTGAACGGGCACATGAATAAGTTGAGGTTGTCGGTCACCCCGAGATGTCTACTTGCAAAGGTCGTGGCAAACGCAAAAGACCTCTTTTCGAAGAGCTACGTTTTTCGTACGGGTCTAAAAAATTGTTTCTCTGTCCAACTGTCAACACGATAACACGACTAACGCTGAATAGATTTTCCAAAAAGGTTACGAAAAATCTTTTATGAGATTGAATCATGGCCACCGAGTTAAAGCCGTTTAAGTGGTATTTGTTATTTTGTACATAACTCGAGTAAATTTTTTCCGATTTTCATAAATTTTTTTTTGAAAGGTCTGAACATGCCTGACAATTTATCGATTTTTTTATTTTGAGCTTTCTGACTTAGTCAGGGTCCTAAAACTGAGCTTACATTAGGCTCAACGTGTTTTTTTTCATAGACCGAGTGTTCGGCATTCTCCCCCTTAAGTAAACAGTCGAAAGTCAACTTTTATACCAGTTGACCTTTGACTTGCTTATTTGAGCGCAAATATCATGTTTGTAAGCGTTGTTGTCCTCACGTCATCTTCGGGTGAGGACGTTGTAAGCAGTAAAGATAAAATCACAAAACAACTGGTATAAAGAGCCAGTTGACTTTCGACTATTTACTAAGGGGGGAGAATGCCGAACACCGAGTAAATCTTACCCTATTTTCAAAGTCTTTTTTTGCTGAAAAATAATCGATTGAGTACAGGATTGAATTCGGGCATAATCGGTCAAAAACATTCGAAGTTACGGTCGAAAAAGTGGTCAAAAACGTCGTTTTTTGAAGGTTGGTGATACTTTTCGACTTATATCTCTGCGAAATTAGCTCCGAAATCGCTCTTCAAGGTTTTGAATGAAAGATATGGACATCTAGAAATCACGAAAAAAATTTAATGAATTGGGTAGGCCCAACTCACACTACGCGACACTACACGAAAGTTAGTGATTTTTCAAGAATATTACTCTAACGATGAGGTTTTCTGTGCATTGTTGTAGAGAAAATTAAGGCAAACATTTTTGCCCATGGAATTATGTGTCCGGGGCCTTGTAGTGAATAGGTATTTCTATTCTACAATTGAAAGAGAGATGTTTCCTCATTCGAAGTTGGAACAAATCTAATTATATTCATGAAATATGACTCTATTTATACCCGTTTTCCCGGTAACTAGATTAATATAATTTGATTGATTTCTGTGTGAACTATGATCACAGCCTTTCCTTAGGGCCTTAGGTTGGTCATCACAAAACATTTTCTTTTGCTATGTTGTGGAATAAATTGAGGGGAACTTTTTTGTCCATTGAGGTATGTTTCCGAAGCCTTTCTTTAAGGCTCTGGGTCGGTTCTACCACAAAATTTGTTTTGTTTTTTTTTTTTTAATTTTTTTTAAGAAGAAAATTGATAAATTTTTTTACTGTTGCTGAACATGAACATGGATCGAATAAAAGTAATTTCTCTACCACCTCAAATGTGTTTGGGTCAATTGTTACGCTTTGGTGATGTTGTGGATTCGATGGGGGAGATAATCATGTTTTGGGTCTTTGTGTCATTAATCTTCAACCCTTGGTCCGTACCTTTCTTATCAGCCGTGAACTTTTTTTAACAGGTAGTTAGATAAGGTAGCGCTTGATTGCGTATGAACGGAGTGTGGAAGTGCGGGTCATAGGCAACTGTGTATCGTGTGCTATTTTTACGTTCACGTCGTAGTTCCCGTGCCCTCAAATCTATTCGGAGTTTTGTGCTAAACTTAACGTAGCGAGGCTGCTATACCACGTAAAAAGGCGATATGGTTATGAACTGAGACAGAAGAGCAATGGTGCAAAAAAATCGGTTTTCCACCATAGGAAAGCGTTAGAATTTATCAAAATTCTTGGAAACCCATCGAGAATTCATTAAAATGACAAAAAAGTCACATTCTTACAAAGATCTTTCGAAGAGACTGGTACATGACTTCCTTCCCCACAAATAGGAACGCATGTTAACAACGATGACTTCCCTATCGCTATAAGCGTGTGAAAATAATGTTTTCTTCCCGGTACCGAAAATTGATTTCCCGATATCTGTCAAAATCATGTGAAATATGCCGGTAAATTAAAACGCATTTCGCGGTGACTTTTGTAGGATTTCCCGCTCAGGTTTATATTTTCCCGGTCGGGCGTCTAATTTCCCGGTCAGATTAGATTTTAATTACCCAAGAAAAACTTTCAGTTTGTAAATTCTCATACATTTCGCTGTCAGGTTTCTGATTACCGATAACTCTTTGATTTTTGTTCCCAGTCGCTTCAAAAATTTCCCGGTATCCATGATTTTGGCCGACCGATTTTCCGGTATCTAGGATACCGCGGATACCGACTATGTCCACACGTTATATCTCTAGTTCTTGGAACAGGAATCGTACAGCCTCGTATGCTTGGATCAACAATTAACAAATATAGTACTCATGACCAGTCCTGAACGAAGCCCTGGATAACAGAATAGTCTAACTCGCTAAAAAATGCATTCGCGGCTATTGTAGTTGATTACAAAAAAATATTAGTAAATTAACGTGTTCCATCTATGATAAGAATCCTTTTACATTTGTTACACACCCAATGACATCAAGATTGATAATTTTGCGATCAGTGTAGACGATACGCAATGAAAATTCTACATTTTAATTTTATTCCTTTAAGCGGCATTATGAGTAATTGATGTGTTCAAATGGTTATCGGAACCGAAATCGCATAAAATGAATTCGAACACATCCGTGTCACAGATAAGGATAAAATTTTCGCATAAAAGCACCTGCATCGCAAATTTTGTCATTACTTTGAACGGCTTAGACATTTCACATTTTTGTTGGAAAATTAAAGTTTAGGGAAGAAAATGTTTGATTTCGAACTTGGAAAGATGTTTGGCTTTGTCATCCTTTCCTTTGCCGTATTTTCGTCGGGTGGAGCTGCTGGTAATTTTTTTCTTTTCGTTTCATTGGAAAAAAAAACGGAAAATTCAGATGTACGAGTAGAACGATCACTGTTTACGTTTACGTGGGACACTTAAATATTGCATCTCGTAAGGTGGACATGGACATACATCTGAGACGTACAATTTCCTTCTCACTTTTACAATTTTCAAATCAGTCAACCATTCGACATGTCTTAGCTCAATTATCAAAGACGACAATAAATTGTAAATAATTGTGAGAGTACGAAGTAAAATATATATTGTAAGTGGGAGACGTAATATTTGAGTGTCATGTCCTACTCGTACATTGGAACCCTATACTTTTTTCGTGAGCACAGAATATATTTTTTATGCGGATCTTATGTTAAATATCTACTGCAGCAGCCATAAATGACACGTCAATGAATATTCAACTAATTGGAAGCGATTTCGTGCAGATTGTCAATGCCCCATACATGGCTTCACTGAGAGGATTGAATAATATTCATTTCTGTGGCGCAACAATCGTTTCGACGCGATTTGTTTTAACGGCAGCTCAGTGCATCGTACGTCGTATTCACATTCACATTAACGTAATAGTTGGAACATCCGTTCGCACCGGTGCTGGGGGCACGCATCGCAGTCAAGATATAATCGTTCATCCGTCGTTCAATTTCAGGACTTTGGAGAATGAGTAGGTGCTTTGCGTGTATTCGATGTGTGACAATGTGAAAATTAATTTATTCCACTCCGCAGCATCGGTCTAGTTATGACACAGACCGCTATCGTGTTTGGTCCAAATGTTCAGACGGCCTACATCAATCACCGGTTGAATGTAAATAATATGCCGGTGACAATGGCTGGCTGGGGCATCGGCATTCATGGTTCGAGTGAGCCATCTAATTTACAGGGCATTTCGACGGCGACGATTAACAACCCCCGCTGCGCCAGATTGCAGGAAGCACACAATTCGTGGCGCATTACTACCAAGAAAATTTGTACATCTACCGACGACAGGGTGGGCATCTGTTACGGTGATGAAGGCGGAGCGTTAATGTCTGATTACGAGATAATCGGCGTGGCGTCGTGGCATTCACATTGTGATCCGAGTATTCCGAATGTGTACGAGCGAGTTGCACCTCATCGTTTGTGGCTTCTGTCTAGAATCACTATTTTGTAAATTGAACAATGAAAATAAATTTTCTGCAACGTCCAACATTCATGGTCTATAATCTGCCACATCAGAACCTTAACGTACAATCGCCGAGAATCTTTTGTTTAATTTTGTCGCTAATTTGATTTTTTTCGGCGAATTTCATTCGCTGATTTTTTCTAAGTTTTTTTCCTTATGACGGCAGTTTAGTCCGCTCAACATTTGAATTTTAAATTGAAACTTCAATAATTTGACACAAGATGGCACTATAAAAATCTATTGATTGTGTGCTGATTACGCATATGTCGTACGAAATTCAAAATTGAACCGCACTACATTGCTGCTGTCTTCCTAGCAGACTACACAATTCTGGACCTCCAAGACTACATCAAAATCCGTACTTGTTTGATCAAGCCCCAATTACATAATCCTTTCAAACTTCCTAAACTTATGCATGGACGTCAAGCTATTAAAATAATTTCTGCCAAAAAAGGATGGTTTACACACTGTCTAGCAGTACGTTTGAATCCTTAAACCGTGTCTAGCATCAGCTATCATCAGGCAACATTCAGGCTTTTGATGCGTAGCGACATCTACCTTTTTCCATACGGTTGAACAAAAAGCTGAGCCATTTTTATCCAGTAGCGCCATCATTATTTGACTGTTTAGTGGAAAACAAAACGACACAATCTATTTTCATAAGAGTGCACACTGCTTACAAAAGAGCCATCTGTCGGAATCTTTTCAACTATTGAAAATTTGTATGGAAAAAGTCACAATTTTCTGTAACGTTTTTCTCTTAAAGCCTTAAATGAAAACGAATGATTATGTCGTCATTACATACTAGGCACGCTAGAGGTAAGTGCATGCTAAAGACTTAATATCATCACAAAATACGAAAACGCCTGTGTAAAACCATTTTTAATTGAAAACATTTCTTCTTAACTAAAGAGAATATATTTGGACTCGAAAAATGACATTCGTAAAAAAATTGTCTGCTCCCTAGTCTGATATCAACTGCACAATTATACCCTAAGCTAACTTCTTCCAAGTGATTAGTTGACGTCATACACAGAAAATTATTTTTGTTAAGCATCCGTTACCATTACCCTATTTTGTTGTGTTTATTAAACAATCACGCACTCTGTTGTCGTTCGGTACGTAAGAATATCCAAACCATTGAAGAAATCGGAATTAACAGTAGGCCTCCAATCACATCGAAAACTACTCCTGGATATTTGTCAACTGTAACTCTGAATATCTGCGAAAAAATGGTTGTTGCTATAACGGGCGATATTGTATCTGCCACTGCCATAACCGCCATCATTTTGCCCTGTTCATCTCTGTCAATTGTTTTGACTATGTGTGATCTGGTACAAATCGCTGCCATACCACCAACGCACCCTACAACCATAGCTAAGTAATAAGCTGAAATAGGAATGACAAAGAAAGGTTAGCATAATTTTTACAAGTCAATGAAAATGTATTTTCTGTATATGGCTTAAAGCATCGTTGCCTACGCTATCTTTTCGATCTTGCATCTTTTCCACTCATGCACAACAATCACAATGAAATGAGACAAAAACTACTGTTGCCCAAACTTCAATACAGTCAACAGGTAAAAAGCATGTGTGTGAGTGATACAACAATATGAATAAGTGTTAGAATGCGAAAGAAAGAAATTCTGTTGCTGAGTGTTGGGTGTGATTTTTACATCACCTAAGAGTGAGAAGTTACTTTCGAGCATCAACACACTCTCGCATATACAGAAAAATATCTTTCAAGGATATTCCCCACACACACGATGTGTACTTCCACTTGTGCTTCGCACGAGCGGAGCGTACGTTCACATATTGTGTGTATTGGGGTATATTGAAATATACTATTGCCTCCATCGAATACAAAATCGACCATTAACATTCAAGTGCATATTGTACACTTAGCGCGAGCGAATGCGAGCAACTATGTATGTAATATACACGTAAACGTCAGGTGAGATTTCCTTGAATTTACAATATGTCGATATTTCGAACATTAAATATACCTACTGACAGCCGAGCTAGTTAGCACCGCGGTATCTGGGGCTCAATTTCTGATGAGGGGTCGTTCATAAAGTATGTCACGCAAAAATCGACGTTTTTGAGACCCCCTTCCCCCATGTCACACTTGTGTCACATGAGCTCGAAAAAATCTTCACAGGTGGCACGTAACGCAGTCTTTTCAAGATGCCAATTTGTCCAGAGTTTTTGAACAAAACTGGGTAATTTGAAAGTTCCAACACACATTTTTGTCAAGAGTAACACGCAAGTACTTTACCAAGTCAACGGGCCTAATCTGTACGCCTCTAGCTTCTATTCTAAGGGAGCCATCAATCCTAATACGATGGGATCTGAAATGAACAACCTTACACTTATTCAGATTCAACGTAAGCCAGTTAACGTCAAAAAAATCAGTCAGCAGCTTCAGTTCACTATTGATAACATCAACATTGTTTGCAAAGCAAATTGATGAAGAAAATATACTTGAATCATCTGCAAACAAATAAGGTTGGGATTTCAGTGGTGCAAGTCGTTAACAAGAATTAAGAAAGGAGGCGGTCCCAAGACGCTCTCTTGCGGAACTCCTATGGATACTCTCAATCAAGGGCTGTCATGTCCATTCGCGATGACACGTTGATATCTATTCTCGAGATAGCTAGTAATATGAAGAAAAAATCAAAAATAGATTATTTGTACGCCCAAATGTGGGCTACAAATTCACCAAGTGTTGCTTTGTTTTAGGTAAAGATACAACTTCTGATAGCTGTCAAAATTAGCTCGCAAAACTAAAATGAGTACGAAGTACTTTGTGCTCAGTACGCGTACTCCAATCGTAGACGAGTTTCTGTTAAAGCATTTATAAGGTCCTCAAAATTTACAAAGAAAAATTATTCATCTTTCATATATAAAATCTTCGGCAAAAAACTTTAACCGAATTCTTCGTTCAAAGATTTTTGGCATTAGCGAAGGATTAGCGATTAGTTATAGAAATGTATAGGAAAAATTTTTGGAATCCTAAAAAAATGGCTTCCAGATGTCAAAGTGACGCCATCTTGGATTTGTTGCTATATTCTGAATTAGAACAGCTAGACAGTTGGTTTCTTCGGGAAAGTCATATATAGTGGTGAGGAGAATCTTTTGGGATCCTAAGAAAATGGCTGCCAGCTGTCAAAGTGACGCCATTCTGAATTAGATTAGCTAGTCGGTTGGTTGTCAGCAAGTGTCAGACATTCTCAGAAAGTTATCAGCAAGTGTCAAAAAGTTGTCAGCAAGTCTTAGAAAGTTGTCAGCAAGTGTCAGACAGTTTCATAAAGTTGTCAACAAGTGTCAGAAAGTTGTCAGAAAGTCTCAAAAAGTTGTCAGCAAGTGTCAGAAAGTCTCGAAAATTTGTTAGCAAGTGTCAGAAAGTTGTCAGTAAGTGTCAGTTAGTCTCAGGAAATTATCGCAAATTGTCAGACAGTTTCAGAAAGTTGTCAGCAAGCCTCAGAAAGTTGTCAGCATTACTGAAAAGCTATTAGTGCATGTTTTCTCTATTCTCTACTCTTCTGTTGGGATTACTACTGTCACTAATACTTTTATCACATAAAATTTGTAAACCAAAGAAGATCTTAGAGAATAGAGAAGGCATGCCGTGGTAGCGAATAGAATTAGCTGAATACATGTCTAGAGCGCAAAGCCTATTTTTGAGAATTTAATTACTAAATATTCCATGAAATTCTTAAAAAATTCTTAAAATCTTTAATTTGAGAATTTAGAAATTTTTTAAGAATTTTAGGAAATTCCCACAAAAAGGCTACTTGCCACTTATTGTTCATCATTAATACGTTACATACACTGTGATGAACACGGTCTGTACGGTCTGTACACACAACCTACCGGTTCAGTATGTGGTAATAGTGTATAAAAGCGTTGAGGCACGGAAGAACGAAGTACAACGCTTTAATGCATGAAGTGGAGGTGTGCTAGTTAAACCGTTCACGTTTTTAGACGTGTTGGTTTAAATGATTTCTATTATGGTCTTAACCGACTTACACACGCTACTAACCCATCGACAGCGAATACATTAAATGTATGGCTAATTCCATCGGTACCGCCACTGGGCAACGTAACGAATTCTATCTCTTTCAATGATATTGATATTAACAACATGTGACAAAATACATTCGCTCTTCAAGTCAAATGGTAGCGACAACGTATGGGTTACCGATGGAATTACCCGTACATAAACTTACACAATTTCAAACAGGTGGCCTGAACATTTTTTGTTTAGAATGGAATTTTGCATCGAAAACATATAAACGGTACTCGACCTCAATCATAGTGACGAAAAAAATTTGCAAATTGAAAATACTATATGACACCGGAACGAATAGCATCAGTACTAATGTTGCGGCTATTTTTCACGGTGTAATAGTAAACTTACCATTTTCGGAGAGCCAACAGCCTTTGATGAAATTAGCCACTAAGTTTACGGAAAAACCAACGATAGCCAGCGGAATATCCCATACATTAAGAATTCTTGTCATAATTGGAATAGTCGTCATTGTAGCAGTTGATGCTATCATCATGCCTATAGCGCTTATATACGCTGTGTAATCCGGATTCCAATAGTACACCCTTTGGATAAACTGACTATTTAATGATCCCAACGCTGCACAAAAATGAACAAAAAAACATTCGTTATAGTCAATCCTATCCATTCGGTTTTATTGCATCACCAATCTGTTCTCCAAAAAGAATGGATAACGACAGTATGCATAACAAAATTTGCCTTCTGCCTTTGTTCGGCCTTTTTTTTAAGACTATCTGCAGCATTGACTTTGCATTTTTCAGACTGAATAGCAATTTCAAAGGAAAAACTGTCTTTTCGGTTTGACCGGTGATGTCTGTGGCACGCGTGTTTGCAACACCACTGTTGCGTTGTTCTTCTAATTTAATTTCAACAACTTTTTGCTGCTGCTGCGCAATCCGTTCATCAACCATAACGATGAGCCATAGCAGGCAAACAAAATCGACGGCAAATGAAAGTATGTATATAACAGCGTAGTTACGTGTCTGACCGGTGAAAAATGCCGGATCTTTAACAATAATATAGCCAGCAAGTGCAGATCCGATTGGTAGAGCTATACGATAAATGAAATTAAAATTTCAAACAAAAATATTTCTGCTTAAGAGAGTTTGAGGCACTTTACCTAGCATTAAGCATAATTCGAATATCATAAATCGAATCGCCAACAATTTTGGTGGGGTGGTAGATGTCATGTAATGTGTAACCGCTACTCGAGGTCCTATTTGGCCTCCTGACAAAAGTAATGTTGGAACAGTCGTAAAAACGTTTAAGTAAGGAGCTGCAACATTGAGTACATTAATAACCCGTTTACTTTGTTTTCTACTTCTGCCAGACCCGTAAGCAGGTAGTGTGTAGAAGGTAGAAGCCACCCCCGCGATTTTAATGAAATTTCCCAAAATAAACCAATAGAAATCGATACCATACGTCAAAGCGGGTTCCGAGTGTTTTGAGGTTCAACAACAATGTGATAACAGAATATCGAAAAGGGGTCGGGGTTTGCTTAGACCCAAACTTGAAGGTTATCCCCAAATTACGTCCAGAAGAAAGGTATGAAGAGTTGATATTATGATTTAGTACATTTTTGAATTCTTAGATTTTGACGTTCAATATATAGAGACATTCGTCAAAACTGGAGTGAGATTCTTCAATTTTCAAAATGTCAAATTTTTTGTGAAGGATCTAGAAGTGGCAAATAGCTGAGTATAACAAAGCAGAATATATGGGGATGTCTTTCGATTCTTTCAATACAAGACTTCATGACTTTTAAATGTAGGCCTGATCAAAAATCATGCCTCGATTCGGGCCTCATGAAAGTAATTTCGTGGGCCCTATAAAACTGTAGCCTAATGGACCTTCGGGTCATCAGTCCGACCCTGCCTCTTGTCCTGTATTGTCCGTTGTTTTTACCCCCTTTTCATGTAGATGCCTCTTCTTTTAAAATTTCTCTCTCACTGCCACCTACCAACCTCATCACTACCTCACCCTCTCCCTTAATGTGGACGTCATTTATGGATGACCCCTTGCAGAGCCTATTTTCGAGAAAATTTTTCAAGAAAATCGAGAAAATTTCAAGAAAATCGAGAAATTTTCGAGAAAATCAAGAAAATTTCGAGAAAACCGAGAAAATTTCAAGAAAATCGAGAAAATTTCAAGAAAATTGAGAAAACGCTAGGATTTAAAGAAAATCCTACATAAACGAAAAAATTTACTAAATTGAGTAGGAAACATGTAATTGTGGAACTGGTTCGTTTATTATTAAAATTTTTTGGATTTTTTTTTATTTATAGTCAGGAACAGGAAATGAAAGCTTGTTACGCATTCTCTCGCGTTTTGGTCTTAATTGTTGCACGACAAAAGCGATTTCGTCTTGGTTTAAACTTTCTTGTACGTCGGAAGATATTTGCGCTGGGTGTGGTAGTGTGGTATTTCCTGTAAGGCAGGAGGGGTTTGTGCTGGGTCTGATGTGCTCCTCTACTGTATGACTGCTGCATTTGATACTTCCTCACTTTGATTGTGAGTCCTAGGAGACAATTCATCAGGTGAATCTGTCATAGATCGGTCGCTTTGTGACGATGGAAAAGCTGAAGGCGCGATTACATTTCAACAACTTTTGAAGATATTTGAGAGAAATCTCTCAGAATTGATCGTGGAATATCAGATTGTAATGCTGGGTATTACTTTAATTATCGATCATGTATAGAGCTGTAACAGAAAAACTACAGAATTTTTTATTTTTAGATTATTTTGTCATTGTAATGACGCTCAGATTAAACTCAACTAGAACAGTTGTGTTTGTGAACATATTAGAAGCATCAACATTTCGGCATCTAATGCCAATCATCAGTCAAGTCATGCAACTTGATATGGTGATGTGTGTGAGATACCGACAATTTAATGTTCTAAAAGAAAAATCTGCCGGGAACCCGGGGTTAATGAATAATAACTGAGAATGAAGAATAACTCTATCTATGTCCAAACTTTTGAGTTAAGGATTAACTTTTGGAGTTTTGACATAGATGGAGTTATTCTTCATCCTCAGTTATTATTCACTAACCCCGGGTTTCCGGCGGATTGTTCATACAGAACATCAAATTGTCGGTATCTCACACACATCACCATATCAAGTTGCATGACTTGACTGATGATTGGCACTAGATGCCGAAATGTTGATGCTTCTAATATGTTCACAAACACAATTATTCTAGTTTAGTTTAATCTGAGCGTCATTACAATGACAAAATAATCCAAAAATAAAAAATTCTGTAGTTTTTCTGTTACAGCTCTATACATGATCGATAATGAAAGAAATACCCATCATTACAATTTCAACAAATGTTTTTGCACAGGACATAGGTACAATCATAGCGATCGAGAAGCCAAACCAAGCAATTTTTGCTTTGATTCCAAACTGTTATCGCGTGTAGGATTTTTAAATCGATCAAATGATTTTCTTGAAATTTTCTCGAATTTCTTGAGATTTTCTCAATTTTCTTGAAATTTTTTCGATTTTCTTGAAATTTTCTCGATTTTCTTGAAATTTTCTCGATTTTCTTGAAATTTTCTCGAAATGTTCTCAATCCTCTCGGTTTTCTTTAAAAAATTTCTCGACAGTCTCGACATATTCTCGTAAATCGGAGAATATATAATATGGTGTCATTTTTGCTCTCAAAGTAGTCTTTTTGCAAAATCTAAAAATTTCGAGAAATTTGAGAAAATTTTGAGAAAATCGAGAAAATATCAAGAAAATCGAGAAAATTTCAAGAAATTCGAGAAAATTTCAAGAAATTCGAGAAAATTTCAAGAAAATTGAGAAAATTTACGAAAATCGAGAAAACGTTCTCTCGAAAATAGGCTCTGACCCCTTGAGACTCGTGAACAAGTAATACGGAATTCCAATTTATTCTGTCTGGGGGATAATTCCCTGGGGGAAAACACGTGTCACCCTAAAAATGTTAAAACTAGGGAATAATATTCCGTGGCGGCAATTTTTTTCCACTGCGGTTATTTTTCTGCCTTCAACAAAGAGATAAAAAATTTAATCGTTTGTTTTGTAACGGCGGCGCAGTTTTAAAGAATTATTTAAGAAAAATCAAGGCATCACCGTACCACAGGCGCTGTGACGCAAATCTTACACGTCAAAAATTACAAGAAAATTTGTTTGTAGGTATAGAAGCATACACATAACCCCTGAAAATATTCGGACATTTTTAGCTGGCATTTAGACACAAATCGTAATCACAACTCGTGCAACTGGAAGACTTGCGTCACACCTCCACTTTTAAAGTGGAATTTTTGTGCGGATAGTCTGATATTAAACATCGATAGATGCGTGAGCTGCCTGCGATTAAAAAAAAAGTATCCTTGAAAACCGCAAATGAAAATCAGATTGATGCAACCGCACCATAGACAAAAAATTTCGCCTTTTCATGTCATAAAAAAAAACATTTTTTTCTTAGTATATGGCTCTGGAACCCCTAAAATTTTTTAACTTTTGTATGGGCGAAATTTTACCTCCATAGAAAAGTCAAAAAGTTTATGGGTTCCAGAACCAAACTAAAAAAATTTTCCATGGAAAAAAGCGATTTTTTTTGTCTATAGAGCAGCTACAAAAACTTTGTTGGCTATTGTTTTAGACGGGTTTTCATTATTTTGACTTAGACAGACGTTTTGAAACTTCGGCTTGGAAACAGGTCAGGTTGACCTGAAATTTACCTAACCTGATCTGACCTAAAACCTGTTTCGACCTGAATCTTAAAACCTGAACTGACCTGAAACCTGTTTCGACCTGAATGTAAAACACCTGACCTGACCTGAACGGACCTGGTAAAAGTTATTGAAATTTGGAAGATTTAATTTTGTATGGTATATACAGTGAACTCTATCTATAATGAAATATGAAAGGAGTTACTTTCATTTTGGAGAGAGTTTCACTACAGAGAGGGACAACGTGTAATGACTTTCAAAATAACTACAAATCAAGAAAAAAAGTAGCTTGGTTTGTTTTATTCAATTTTAAAACAACCTAAAATCAACAAATTAGTGGAACTATTGATATAAGAATAAAAATCATAAATAGTTCGGTTTTCTATCAAATTAAAAACATCCGATTTTTTTCGATTTCATATGGTAGTCAAACAATGAGTTTCAACTGTCGCGAAACACTCCAATACATTGGTAGGAGTAAAAAAATTGGATGTGAGAATTCTGTGAAGTTTAGCAAGATTCTCTTTCATATCGTCTGAACTTGGTGGGTAATAGCAAAATTACAATAAACAATGGCTATCACACATGCAGATGATTTCTACAACCTTTCACGCCACATGCGTCTTTTTTTTAAGGGGTTAATTTTTCATTATAGAGAGAGTTCACTGTAATAATTTCTCCATGAAATGGGACGGATATGGGACGTGCATATATGACGTCACACTTTCAGTGTTGCTATATGAATTTTAAATCATGAGTAATTCCGATAATACTCACACTTATGACATCCAAAATATGGTAGACTCCCTATTTAGGGGGGTTGAGAAGGAAGCCCATGGATTTGACTTTAAAAGAATACACACCCAAAGAGTTATCGGCGTTTTAAATTGTATGGGACTAGAGTTCTCGACGCATAATCGAGAGGTCTCGTGTTCAAATCCACGGTTGGGCAAGAGCAATTTTTCTCCTCTTACATTATAGATGGAATGATACCAAAAATGTTTTATGTACTGAAAACGATGGTTTTAAATCCATGAAAATCATACTATGACGGTAACTTAAATAAAAACCTTTTCCTTCTGCGCATACTTTTGTGGTTTTGAAAACATACTCAGAAAGAAAAGTTCCTATTTAATTTACGGTCATAGTAAAAAAATGTTTTAAGCCCATGTCAGTTGAATAAATGAATACATAACCGTTGCATTTGAAGCCATCACTAATATCAAAAATGTTCTTCATTTTGTCTTTTACCTAATGTTGTTTCATGTTGTCTAATATCAATGATGCGTCTGCTTAATAGATTTTTGGTTCCAGGTCGATCAAGTCAGGTAATGGCAAGGGTCGGAAAATCAGGTTCAGGTCAGGGCAGGTCAGAAAAAAAAATTACCAGTTTCAGGTCAAGCTTGATTTTGTCCGCGGTCGACCTGTTCCGAGCTTATTTGAAACGTTGTTTGTTGAAGGAATTTTACACATATCTTTTGTATTTTGCATTTTTAGAGACTCCACTAACAGCTTTTTATAGACAGCAACAAGTGTTGTCTGGACCACCGGCTTAATGTGACTTCCGAACCACGTCCCAGACTAATGCGAATGTAGCGTCTTATTTAATTATTTCAAGTCTTGTTATGCGCATGATTATTACCTCGCCTAAGTGTAGGCTTAGATATTTCGTACACAGATTCATCGTACATGGGTTACGTCATACGATTCATTCAGTGTGTATGTCGTTATGGGCACCAAACACTCCACACTACCAAACTTTTGAAGGTTGAGTGTACTTTAGGGCGTTATTATTGCGCTACACTTGATAAAAAATTCCATGTAGAATTTTTCCGACACGAGATTTGAACCCCGATAGTTTTGGTGGAAGGCCAGTACGCTAACCACTGTGCCAACCCAACCCGTTCACAATATTCGGTTGTCGAATTAGTGCTGAACCTCAAAGACATATAAGAACCCAGAATGTCGTAGAAGGGTTACCGTGGGTGGCATCTGTTGTATTATCAGTAACTTATTCGTTTACCTTAATATCTCAAAAATGAATTTCAAAGTGAACTGAAATCCGAAATTGATTTCTTTGCTACTGAATATTTGTCGCTTGATATCCGGTTGGCTGTGTTGATTTTGCGCTAACAACGTAAAGATTTGTCCTCGGAGCCACATATATCAAACACGTAGCGGCATAGCCGGGAACATGTCTTCATACTTCAGCTTCCAAAATTGGACTGAACTTCAGTAATAAATATATTTGAAATTTTTTCAATTCTAAATTAGAATATGGGGGTGGCTCGTAATGGGTATGTTTACGGGTCCGTCTTCTGCGGCTGCTCCAAATAATTACTTGCATCAAAGTTGTAGGTCAAATAAATTAGAATCAAATTTTCCATCATTTCGGCTACACTAAAAACAATGAGGAGCCATTTTCTTCCTTTGTTGAATTGATCAATCCAGGCACCAACGAACAGCCCACAAACCAAATTTGGAAATAATTGCACGTACGATACATATGTTGCTTAATTTGCAGGTAAAAAATCAGAAGCAATGTCAATTTGTAAATAAAACATTTGAAGAAAATATAGCGGTAAGTAATAATTATTACGCATCTGCGGGATAGTAGATTACAGTGGGAGGTGCGGAAGTAAGTCATTACATGAGGGATCAATTTTGTCAAATGAGCCAAAAAGCTTTCAAAACTGTTTTTAAAGCGATTTGCTTAGAAATACACGAATGAGTTTGCGAGTGTCACGAAATGATCCAGAATGGATGACTTACTAATCACTACCCCCCCCCCCCCCCCCCCAATGTAGGTGGAGGCCCTATCATACATGTAATGAATAATTTCCGTGGGGTGCACATATGCATGTAATGACAAGTTTTCGGTGGTACATCGATTAAAAATATAGACAAGAAATCCGTGCAAGAAAGTAGATATTGCAAAATTAATACGAAATTATGTCCACATTTAATTGGATTGAGAATTACCTAACGATGTTAAAATGGCTTCCATACCACATCGACGTAGTGCCTTAAGGAGAAGACTTAATATGCTTCAATGGACAAAAATGTTCCCCTTAAATTTCGGAAGAGATTTGCTCGAGTTATGTACAAAGAACCCAAAACCACTTAAACGACCTTAGCTAGGCGCCACTAGGCCCAAATTCAATCCTTTGAAGATTCTTCGATTAACTTTCAGGGCAAATCGGTGGAGTTATCGTGTTGACAGAGGGACAGACGAACAAAAGTTCTTATGCAGATTTGTATTATTTTGTAGACACCAAAACGAAAAACTACCCAACTACCTAGTTGAAATTCTGCTGGTTACAAACTTAGTGGTAACCAAATAGACCTATTTTCGAGCACTACGTTCTTTGTATGTACGGGTGTAATTAAGATATATAAAGAATAACATTATACAAATATACAATAAGATAAAAGAAATTATAAATGTAAATAAAATATTCAAAAGAACCGTGCGACAGCAATTTTTCGATATAAACTTTACTTCAGAGTTTTCTATCCGCGATTTTGAATATTCTATATCTTCTTTTATCCATTTTTAATTCAATAAAGCAAATTTTATTAGCATTTTGTTACCCATTTGAATTGTGTCCGACAAAATTCGTGTCTTGTAGAAACCAGGGCCAGAGGTCTCATACTGAATGGAGGGAAGATCGCGACAGTAATCGTATGTTGTATTATACCACTGTAAACAAATTTTATCTTGAATAAGGAGAAAGCTGGGCAAGGCTCTTAAGCCGAACTGGAAAAGCATAGCAAACGTAAAAGGTTCAACGCGCAAAGTTTTTATGAATTTCACTATTTTGGCGGCTTTCTGATCAACAGAGTGCAACTTAATCTCACTTAGCATGGTGTTTACGTATTATTTGAAATCACTACTCAACTCTAATGAATCAATTCATGAATCTCACACAAATGTTTGCTCATGACTAGAAATTAAACTAGAAATTTTGTACAGCGGATTTAACTTTATTGTGATATCAGCTTATTACGTGAAGGTTATTTACACTAACTTCATTTTAATTCGAAATTTTGTAAAGTAGTGACGCAGCATTATAAAGCTCGCGTATGATAGGCCACAGATCGTTTTTGGAGATCACTGACTGTATGTGGATCATATACAGACCGATTGCGTTTTCATCTTTCTGCTATTTTCTTGGAAAATGTCAAATGGAGATGCGGCCGAGTAACGGTACATTTTCATGAAATAAAACCTAGTGAATTGTCAAACTATAGTCAATTTCATGTAAGAAAGAGAAATTCATACTTCAGGAAGTTTTTTGAACTTTTTACAGGGCCGTAAGCACAAAAACGATGATATTTCAATAAATTCGTGTTGATTTTTCATTATACGTTGCGACAACATAGATTGAAGTGAATCTTAGCGATGACGTGCTTTTGAATTTGTGTAATTTTCAATCTGACATAGAATTGACTATACTTTGACAATGACTAAGACAATGACTTTATTACTGTGCCTAAGCAATGCGAAAGTGACAGATGCGAAATTTTTCTAATACGACAACACCAAATTTCATTTATAACTTTCAATTTACGAATGAAATTCGGGGTTGCCTAATTCGAAAAATTTCGTATATGTCACTTTCGCATTGCTATGTAAATCTACAGTTAGTTGGGAGTGTTTTAGGTGAACCCAAAAAATTACCGACGTGAGACTTGACATTTGTAAGTTTGCCCCATGCATAGTATCGCTTAAACCATTGGTTTAGCTGGACGTATATAAATTTGTACAATGTACAAGCTATTTTGAACGCTTTGACTGTACGACTCACTTGTACATTGTGCAACTCACTTGTACAATGTACAATTCACTTGTACAATGTACAACTCACTTCCACAATGTGCAACTCACTTGTACAATGTACATCTCCTTTGTACAATGTACAACTCACTTGTACAATGCACAACTCACTTGTTCGTCACACAATTTATTTGAACATTGTACGTGTCATCTGTAAAAAAAATTCCGTTGTACATTGTACATCACGCAAATACATCAATTGTACATCGTACATTTCACTTGTTCATCAAGTGAGTACGTCCTTTGTACATTGTACATACTACTTGTTCATTATACAATGTATGTGTACATTGTACATGCCACTTGTATTGTAAAAAAATGACGTTGTTACGTTGTACGTATCTCTTGTTCATAATGTACATGCCACTTGTACATAGTGTCGCTTAAAACATTGGTTTAGCTGGACGTACATTGTAAATACAAGTGAATCGTTCATACAACAAGTACAATGCACATTCTACGTGTTGTGTGTACAGTGTACATTATACATTACAGAAGTACATTTTAGGCGTAAAACGAGAGCTTCCTCGAGAGCTTTCCTAAAATTTTCATGGATCGAAAAAAAATTTTCGGCTGCTTTACCGGGGAAATTCCGAATTTTCTTCTATTACTCATCAAAGTTTTTCACACTACTATTCTGAATACTTAAAAACGCTAACTTCTCAATTACAATACCTAGACAGTTGGTTTCTTCGGGAAAGTTATAGGAATTGGTGAGGAGACTTGAAACTTATGAAAACTTGATTTTGCGATTTCTTCCGATTCGACAAATCGGACTTACTTCGGAAAAAAAACAACGGCGACATTAATATACTATTCGTTTTCCGAAGTGAGTCCGATTTTTTAGTTTTGTGAGTGTTCGTTGGTACGATTTAATTACCACCTAATAATAGTCATGCGAGTCTTTCGACTGACAATTACTTATTTTACACTAGCTATTTTTTGTATCTAAAACCAACATCAATTATTTACATCGTAGGTAACTAATTTGTACGATAAATGGTAAAATAAATATACATGGAACGAGCATATGAAAACACTACGAGTATTTTTATACAACGAGTGAAGCGTTAAGTTTTAGTTTTTTTTATGATTACGGGCATTTTTGCAATTCATTATTCGAATAACAAGATGATTAGGCAAAATGACAATGAATCTCCAAACATCCGCAACATTTCTTCGTGAAAGGGTGAAGCTTACCTACATTTTGAAATACTTTCCATACAAAAGTACTTCAATAGATACTTGCGTTTGGGAAACACACATTCGTGATATGTGCTCTCAGTTTTTGCATACAGTTTTCGATGGAAACAAAAATACTTATTTTTTCGTTCTACGTGTTCTTTTTTCTGTGATTGTCGTAATTTTCGTGTTAATTCGGTTTTGTTAGTAAGATTTTTTTGAGCATTTCGTTTGTTATTTGCCTCAATTGAAGCCTGTACTTGTGAAACATTAGACTGGTGTTAGTTAAAGTAGCAGAATCTTAAATTAAAAACTGAACAATTGTTCTTCGATGTCCTATGTCGAATGCTCTACGAATGTTGTAAATAAATGTAAGATCGAATGTTGTACAAAAGCTACGAAGTGCTAAAACGGCAACATCAATTTTTCGTTTCGTATCCAAAATTCAGTTAAGGGTGAATCAGTAAAAGCTCTTTAAGTTTGAAATTGCAATTTATAAATTTATTTGTTACCGACCGGCTTCGTTAGCTACGCTAACATCATCAGGGTGTTTATCCAAAATAACCTTTCTTGAAAATTCCGGGCTGGCTACTTCTCCAGAAAAAGCAGATTGCCGTTTAGAAACCGACAGAGGGCCGTTCGTAAAGTGTGGCCCGCTGAGCGGGGGAGGAGGCGTTGCCACCGTTTACTGAAACCACGTCTCTTTTCTATTGTTCAAATCAGTTCCAAAACTGATCCGTATCAGAACCATCAGAACTTTTCAGTTTTAAAACTGATTTGAATTGGCAGTTTTGAAACTGATCAGTACTTATCCGGATCAGTTTTAAGACTGATAATTACTAATCCGGATCAGTTTTAAAACTGATTAATACTAATCCATGTCAGTTTTCAGACTGATTAGTTCTAATCCGGAACAGTTTTAAAACTGATCAGAACTGATACTTATCATTTTGAAACTGATCAGTATTGTTCTGGATCAGTTTCGCAACTGATCGTTACTTATCCGGATCAGTTTTAAAACTAATCAGCATTGATCTGTATTACTTACAATACTGATATGGGCTATAAACGTATAACTTGTACCGTAAACTTGTAACTTGCAACCTATACATTATAACTCATAGCTCGTAACGTAAACATATAAGTTATTGCTTATAGCTATATGTATATGTTAAAAATTTGGCTATAAGTCGCTTCGCCCAAACTCTCCATTGCGTCATGTTCTGTCAAATTTCTTTTTTTCAAAAGAACTGCGTCACGGTCTAGACATTGCTCTTACGGTTCTCATCGATAAAGAATTATACTTCGAAAAAATGGACGCCTATATGGAAGAAAATCTACTCGGCGGCATCTACAGAGTTTGCGACCATTTATCGATAAACCATATACGACAACTCATAGAGAATAAATTCGAGTCAATCCGATTGCAGCTTAAAAAATTCTTCCAAATAGACAAGAAAGAAAATCCTGCAAACTTGTGTTTACCTCTCACCCCCGAACCCTTCATTATGGCAAGGATCTACGGCATGATCAAGATTCACAAAAACGGCTTCCCTATTCGACCTATAATATCTGCACCAGATTGTATTGGCAAATCACTATCAAATTGGTTTTTAAAAAATCTAGAGAAAATTGCCGCTCAATTCAATATAATTTAAATCAAAAATTCATACGAATTATTTACTTCAATTGCCGATATGCAAATACCACCAGATCACAGGTTATCAACATGGGATTTCTCTTCTATGTTCACGAACATTATAACATAACGAAGTCCATAATCAGACACTTCTATTATTTGATTAAAAAAGAAATGGAAGTTCCGGTGGATATATTTTTAGAAGCCTTAGAATTCCTCGTTATGGACATAGCCTATTTTTCATATAAAGGGAAAATCTTCAAACAGGTCAAAGGCCTGACAATGGGTAACCGGTTATCTCAAATTCTTGCCGAAATTGTTACCGGCTTCGCCATGGTAAACGCAAAAAGGAAAATCGGCGAAAATGAAATATCCTTCTTAGTAAAACTCGTTGACGACATAGGCAGCGCAATGAAAAAAGAAAAAATCGAGGTCTTTGAAAATCTTATGAACAACTTTGTCGACGGTTTAAGCGTTAAAAGGGAAGACGAAGATAAAGACAACAGTATTACCTACTTGAACTGTCGAATTACCCGGCGTGAAGACAATACTATCGGTTTCAGTTGGTGGCACAAACAGTATTCATCACGCCAAATCCTAAATTACTTTTCAAATCACCCATCTCACATGAAGAAAAACGTCGTGCAAGAATACATCACAAACTCAATCAAAATTACAACAGATGATAACATCTTCAAAGTGCTTATGAACCTTAAGAAGATCTTCAAGCGAAGCAATTATCCAGAAATATTTTACAAAAACCTTATCATTCAAAAATTGCTGAAACTGGGAAAATTCATCAATGTTGATTCTATCGACAAACCACCATCAATCGAATTCAAAGAAGAATTATTAGCTAGACAGTACGGTGATGGCGAATTTAAGAAAAACCGTCTTCTTTTCAAAGCTCCTTCCCATAACATTAGTCGAACTCTAACACCAAGGAACCCAAAATTCGTGTCAATACCATACAATGAAAATCTGCTGATGAAAACTGAAAAACATAAAGTCAACCTTACTTTAGCCCCTAAATCTGCCTTGAAGAATGGCCATCTCATATTTTCAAACATCAAAGACCGAAAGAAAATGTCGGACGTAAAACATGGCCTGTTCTCTATCAAATGCAATAACTGTTCATTCCACCGGTGGTATCAGACTACAAATCTAGACGTCGAAAGGAAATTTATGTTTGAATTCAACCGAACCAATTCCGCAATTACAGAACACATGAAATCCAACAATGGACACGTGATTCCATTTTCAATTTACAACTTGAAGACCTTTAAAAATTCTTCCGACCTCAAGATTGCTTTTGACCTGAAACATACAAAAAATTAAATAAAAATTAAATGGAAATCGCCAGATGCATACATTTCCCGAAGACTAATAAATAATTTTCCTTTATTTTCCTTTGTTTTTCATTATTTTTCTTTATTTTTCTTTATCTTCTTTGTTCTCTAACTTCAATTCTTATTTTTCTTTATTTTTCTTTATCTTCTTTGTTCTCTAACTTCAATTCTTATGTTTATTCCCGAATAAAACGACGTAAGTACCCTCAAACGACAAGCAAATAAAAGTAGCTACATCCACCAGTAAAATGCTAACTTACCTGAAAGGATACAATCACAAATTGTGTTACAAGGGACTTATAGAAAGAGGACTAGGAGTTGGGAAGTTATTTGGCGAGTTTAAGCCACTGGAAGTGGAATTCATGGAAAAAGCCTGTGAAAAAACTGAGAACATCGAGAAAATACTGGCTGAACTTAAGGAACGAAAAATGCAATTGGTTAAAAATGACCTGAGACAAACGAAAATAGGATAGAAGCATTAAAGAAAACCATGGAGAACGTTAAAAGAGAAGTCCAAGAAATTACTGATGAATATTATTTTGCAAAATGGATTAAACAAATCAACGAGTCGTCAACAAAATTTAAGAAATTATATTCTGAGGAAATGGACAGCCTTTATAACCACTGGTTCAAAATGGATGGGAAATTTGAGGAAACCCTGAAAAGCCTTTCAGACGACATTTACTTCATACGGAACAACGTTTGTGTTAAAAGATACTTATCCGAAATGACAGCCAAACCTTCCCACAAGAAACCACGCGAGTCCAACGAAAAAGACCAACTGAACCTCATCTTTACACCTATTAACGACGATTCCGGATTTGGAAGCAGTGACCCAGATCTTTCGATAGAAAATGGTGAAAGCAAATTAAACAGATCTTTCTATTTTGAATTCACAATGTCGAAATTATACAACCACAGATGAAGTAGGACATGTCGATGTATCAGAATTTATCGAAGAAATTAATAAATATCTATCCTAAAACTTGAATATTTTAATAAATATACACCCTTGAGGAATCGAACGCTTTTACTTCAAGGATACGAACGCTTTTACTTCAAGGATACGAAAATGAAAAACAAAATCAAGTTTTCATTGCGATTTCATATCTCAAATTTTTTCTGAAAGAAAAACATGTCGAAAGAAATTTTGTTGTTAGCCGAAAATCAGCCCCCCATTCCTTTTCGTTGAGCTAGTCATTAACTTTGGAAGGAAGAAATTTAGCAAAAGAATCGCTGTGTAACTTTGCGTTCGTGTTTCCATAATTCAATTTGACATATTTCAAGAACTTCCTGCCACGATGGAGAGACTAGAAAAAGAAAACTTAGGAAAATTTGAAGAAAACCCCGGAAAAGTAAGTGCTAGAATTTATATGTGCAAAGTGGATCCATGATTTTATCTATTAACGTGATGACTAACATCTACATAACGACTTGATTTTTCTGGTCCATTTCCACGTTCCTTTCTCTCACTTAAGGTCATTTGAGATTTCATCTCAACCTATCAACCACATCAAACAAAATATTTTATTCAACCTGTTTGATGTTACTGTCTCTTTAGCACAAAAATGGAATCATTGTTCAAAAATGAGTGTTGCTAAAGGCTGATGAGTTCACACATGAGAACTACCATTTTTGACGAAACAGTGTCTGATTCGAATGCTTTTCAAATCCATAGAACAATGGAAAATTAGGACCGTCTATTTGGTTACTCAACTGAAAGCTCACTTATGTCTAAATTTGTTGTTTCTTAGAATTTTACATGAGAGAATCATATAAGGCGTCCAGTTTCTTATGAAAGGCCCAGTATAATAACAATGTTTTGTATAATCGCATTCAAAGTGCACACCGCAGTTTAATCACTGTAATTAAATAAAAAATTTTGATATTTGAATTCGAATCTATTTGAATTACAATATCAAGGTCGCAAATAGCTGTAACTGTTCCGATAAAATTTGAAGTAAGATGATATTTTTATTTTAAATACATTATTATGATGATAACATCATGCCCGTATGGCGTGATGCAGTCCCCACACCACAAAAAATTCCACAAACCTTAAAAAACTGCATACAAAAACACCTTCGTGCCCCGATTTTGTTCAATATTGCAGCTAATTTAATGCAACTCAATGTAATGATAAAAATAACGTTTGATTTCATGATGTTTAAAGGGATCAATATATTCGACACGATGCGAGTCGCATCGCTTAAGGTTTGTTTGAAAGCTCAACTTGTCAAAAAAAATTATTTTTATCAAGTTGAGATTTCACACAAACCTTACGCGATACGATTCGCATTTTCTTGAATACTGTTAGATCCTAGATTTTTAGAAAAAGAATCAAGAAAAATCTGATAAAATTTATCCGATAGGGCCCTAGTAGAGACTCGTTCTTAATGCCTTAGGTAAGTCCAAGGGCCCAAACTCAAAAAATTTTCTTTCATCAATTGTTGGACTTTCACAGACCCCAATTGTCAAAAAGTAAGGAAATAATTTTATCGATCGGACCCTATGTGAGCTAAAGATAGGTCCGACATCATTCACAAGCACCAAATTGAGCACTAAGTAGTAGGGTGGTCCAAAAAACTAAGTTATTAAAAAGTCTGGGGCACCACCCCTAAAAAGTTTCTAAATGTGTCCCTGATAAAAAGTGTATATGTAGCCATCTGAATCCAAAGCCGTCCTGAGGGTTCCCCGAAGCAAAATAGTCAAAAAAGCGTGAAAATCGTGTAAAACGTAGGTTTTAAGAAAATTGCATGAAACTTGTGAAAAATGAGGAGCGGTTTTAGGGCAACTTTGGTTTATTCCGTTCAAAATAGTCCCGAGAAAATACTTTTTCATGTGCTGGACGCATCCGAAGTGTTTCGGTGTCAAGAGAGTCCGTCAAGTGGCTTTCTTAGTTCACAACTTCTTTGCTCCAGGCCTCGGTGAGTTTCACAGTTTTTGGAAAACGGTCTTCTATGGCATTTTTCTACTCTTATAGTATTAGTCCTTCCTAAAATAGCCAAATAATGACGAAACACACGGACGGCCACTTAGGCTCATGGAAGTTCATGAAATTTCATGGAGGTTCTCGAAAAATAAATTTTTGTTCAGACTTAATGAATTTTATGCTTCCAAGACAAACTGTTTAGGCGTTATTTTGAAGTCCTATCTAGACTCAAAATTTCATAGAAGACCGTTTTCCAAAAACTGTGAAACTCACCGAGGCCTGGAGCAAAGAAGTTGTGAACTAAGAAAGCCACTTGACGGACTCTCTTGACACCGAAACACTTCGGATGCGTCCAGCACATGAAAAAGTATTTTCTCGGGACTATTTTGAACGGAATAAACCAAAGTTGCCCTAACAGCACTCCTCATCTTTGACAAGTTTCATGCACTTTTCCTAAAACCCACGATTTACGCGGTTTCCACGTTTTTTTTGACTATTTTGCTCTGGGGAACCCTCAGGACGGCTTTGGATTCAGATGGCTCCATATACACTTTTTATCAGTGACACATTTAGAAACTTTTTAGAGGTGGGGCCCCGAACTTTTCGACAAGTTAATTTTCCCATACATTTTTGGACCACCCTACTAAGTAGTGAGGTAATTGTTTTACTTTGTGCTAACATTGTACTAACCTAGAGCGATTCCCAAGCAAAAACTATGAAAAATAAAAATAAAATTTTAAATTGATTATTCATCGGCTGCTAGAACAGCATAAATTATGGGACCTTGGCTCTTCGTCAGCAAAAAATTAGGCCCTAATTATAAGTACTTTTGACCTCCCAGCACGAATGAAGTCATGCAACTCTTCTAAATCTAAAAAATAGTGAAAAATAGGAAATGGAAAATATGACTTTTCCAAAAGAACCTTCTTCTCAATGTTCGTTCGAAATAGTCTCAGGGAATTTTAAGCTCGTCCGATAAAAGCGATATTTTTCTAGATTAACTTTTGTTTTCAATTTCAAAAAAGTGCCTCAATAGCTATATAAAATCACTGTTTTTTCATCTATTAGTTGGGCTACTTTTTTGAGATTTCTTATTTTTTTTTTTTTTTTGACAAACTTTTCGCTAGAAGATAAGTCTGCACTTTTAGCCAGGGAACTTGGTGCCAAAAATTTGAAAATGGCAAAATTAAGGAAGTAGCGAGTACATTACATCGTTTTAGTTTATAACTTGACAGCTGGCTACGTACTTGATCCCATAATTTGCGAATAAAGGAGGCAGTCTGGTGCTGAGCATCTGTTTTTACCAAAGAGTAGAAGGTAGTTAGATCTATACGTCATATAAGTTTCAACTCGGCACCAGGCTGCGTCCTTGAGCTATGACACTTTGAATACAGAGGGCAGCAGCAGCCTGCTGCCGAATTGAAACCTATGGAGACGTATAGAACTCACTCCTGCCTCCATTTCAGTAAGAACAGATGTCCAGCACCAGGCTGCCTTCTTTATCCCCAGCTTTAGGTCTCAAGTAGGCAGCCTGGTTTCAACTTCGATGGTGTTACTAACTAATAACCTCACTTGTTCTTCCAATTAGGCGTAGTCAGAATTTCAGCACCAGGCTGCCTTGATTGACAAGGTTTCACTTTTCTTCAGACGCTCTCTTTTAAGCTAATTCACAGAAAAAATATTGTATAGAAATTGAGCTACATGTCTCAGAGTGGCGCAAATACGCCAAACCTAAGGGCTGTAGCCACTACTTTCATGGCCGAAAATAATCCTCTCAACTTCCTCTTCAACATATCAAAAGTTTTTTTTAGCCCCGCCTATTTTGGCCGTCACTTATGGACTGCGTCACTTTTAAGAAGTTTTTTTATTCTACTGACTTCGAGTCGAGGGAATAAATCAAAAATTTAAGTAAAGAAAATTTTACTATCAATCAACAGAGAACTTTTCTCGTATCTTTAACACCGCGGCTAGCATGTCAATATTTTTTCAAAACCTACAGGTTTAAAGGTTAGCTGTTGTTGCTGTATTTAATTACTTCTAACAGCGGAATTTTTACGTTTTTATATGAAAGAGATAAAAGGATGGTCATGTTCACCTTCATATGAAAAACCATATATGTATTAGGTCATAAGGTGTTTTCTTAAAAATAGAATGTGTTCTACAGACCAGTTGAAATTTCGGTGACTGTAGACTTTTTTTTTCTTTAATTTAATTTACAATTTTTGATTGATGACGGCAAAAAATTATTAAACATAGGCGAAGAATTTAAGAATACGTTTTGCATTCATTTTAACATTCACGTAACCGTTGATCAACATAATTCAAGCTCGAAACCAACGTTAGGGATCTTATGTTAGCTTTCATCAGCTAAAAACTTCAACAAATCAGATTGATACCCTTCTTCAATTAAAAATGCAATCATAGACTATACACCCCACACATTCTCAACCATACGATCTTGCAATTGACGATTTATCAAAACGAAATTTCAACTCCGTACTTAGAGAGTTTGGGACTTATAGTAAAATTTATAACATATACATATAGCTATAAGTAATAAGTTATATGTTTACGTTAAAAGTTACAAGTTTACGTTATAAGTTATAAGTTTACGTTACGAGCTATGAGTTATAATTTATAAGTTACCAGTTTACGGAACTGGTTATAAGTTTATAGCCCAGATCAGTATTGTAACTGACCCATATCAGTACAAATCAGTTTTAAAACTGATCCGAATCAGTACTGATCGGTTTCGAAACTTACCCGGAGCAATTTCGAAACTGATATGTATCAGTAATAATCACTTTTAAAACTGAACCGGATCAATACTGATCAGTTTGAAAACTGATATCGATCAATACTGATCAGTTTTAAAACTGATCCGGATGAGTTACAATCAGTTTTAAAACTGATCCGGATGAGTAATAATCAGTTTTAAAACTGATCCGGATGAGTAATAATCAGTTTTAAAACTGATACGGATCAGTGCTGATCAGTTTCAAAACTAATAATTCAAATCAGTTTTAAAACCGATCAGTTCTAATGCGGATCAGTTTTCGAACTGATTAGTACTGGTCTGGATCAGTAACAATACTGATCTGGGTTATAAACTTATAATGTTAACTTATTACGTAAACTTCTAACTTATAACGTAGACATATAACTCGAAACAAATAGCTAAATGTATATATAATAATAATCCGCCGTTACAACCCGTCCGGGTCAGAGGCTAGATCATTTTATTAGCTAGTTCCGCAATTTTTTTGTGAGCTTTTTTGCTCACAAGGATTCTCTAAGAGATCCTTTCGTTATCGACGCTTTTTTACTATGTCAGTGGTACATTGCACACAAACCTACTGCCATCTATGATCTACAAGGGCGGAAACTAGTAGGGCTTAGAATGCCGGTTTGCCCCATCAATGTGTTTTACCGGCAGGCATTTTTTGAACCACATGCTTAACGTGAATTCCGAACTACGCCTAACGGTAGCTAACAATTCACCATTAGGATTTCTTCTGGTGCTAATTATATCTCTGTCCAATGTCAGACCCAGATATTTGTACACAGAATTCATCGAATATGTGTGAGGTCATATTTGTCATTCTTCTATGTACGATTCGTTGCGACACCAAATTCACAACTACCCAAATTATGAAGCCTGGGTATTGAAGAAAATCCTATACAGAATTTGTCCCCACCAGGATTGAACCCGGATATTCTTGGTGGAACGTTACCTCTGAGCTAACCCGTTCGTAGCTATATGTATATGTTATACATTTGGCTGTAAGTGGCTTTGCCTAAACTCTCTACTAACAGAGAAAATAACGGAACAGAACTAAGAATTTTCTTGAAATAAAGGCTTCTGAGCAAAAAAAGTTAACAAATTAGTTAAACTAAATCTGTGGAAATTCAATCTTCTTCGAATAGAAAAATAAATTTGAAAATCTGGTAAAATTTATATTGATTTATACCATTGGCGTGCTTATTTCCTACATTAAACACTGTTTTTCAGGTGCTTAAGTGACTCATTATTTCAGGTAGTTAAAAAACTAGGTAAACAATTTTTTTATGATCCCTCTGGGGTAATAACAAACTGCCTTACTATCTTTCTTTAGAATCTTCGGCTGGCGGCTTACCAACACCAAGATTGTCGATGCGGCAGATGGAACCTGTCAAAATATGAAGAGATGTTCGTTGCACTGAGCATGCGATTCGCAATAGTATTAATCAGACGTAATGTGATTGAAATCCACTAACATTTGAATAAAAAATTGTTGGCATCTACGAGAACGAAGTAAATATATTGAGCAGGTTTCACCAATGGTATAAAACATTATATGATGCAGTTGCTTATGTCACGCACTAATACTCTTGTGTATATTACACATACTCGTTTCACTCGTATTGTGTAATATACAAGCGAGTTATTAATGCTGGACATAAGCAGCGGTATCATAATGTACTATTATCGTTCCGACAAAGTAATAAATTAAAATGGGTTAAGAATTTCTTAAAGTATCGTGTCACAAAAAAAGTAACATTCTCTTGAATTTATGTTTCTTCATCACAGTGAAAACAAATTGCATACTGGATGAATTTCTGTCGTAAGTCCCTGACTTACAGTCAAGGGAATAAAAGTGAAGAAAAAAGTTTCTTAGATAATTCATTCGTCGAATATATTTAAAAGCTCGGGTCTGAACCTTGACATCCAAAAAAGTAAAAGAAATCAAATGCGGTTAAATTGATATCACAACGAAATTGTGATATAATTTATACAAATATTCAAAAACTAGTTTGAAACGTTGCAAAGTAACGCGTAGTAATAAACAATCTTCGTTATCATCACAACACAGAATCATTTTCGTTTTCAAGGTAAACCTTAAATTCATTTAAATGCAAAAGAGCTCAATAAATTTGGTCACCCATCTATTTCCGTAAAGATCACACTCGTGAATACTGTTTTATTTAGCTAGCCACAATGTTTTCAGACATCACTATTAAATTAAAACAACTGTGATGATGCATTTAAATTGAACATTTCGATATTTCTAGTTATGTGATATTATTTGCAACAGACGGGGGAAATTAACAGTCGGACGAAATGTCCGAAATATTACAAAATGCGAGAAATTTCTTCGAAATAATGTTTCTTATTGCTTGTTCTATGTACACATTCTCCTCTTTCTTGTTTATTGAGCTGCTTGCAAAATGCTGCAGGATATTTTTAACGTTCTGACTAATAGCGAAAAGATCCAAATTACCCAAATTATTCACCATACAAGCGCCACTATGAGAAAAAACCGAAGTAAGGAAAAGTAAGGTTGCAACAGATAAGAGAGTGCAAGAATCTACTTCGAAAGTGGTGGTGTGACGCAAGTATTTTTTGTCAGGAAGCTGCGGGTATTCGATAACAAAATTAGTTCTAAATGAAAAAAAATCGCTCGAGCGAAAATCTCTTAAGTTACACCAGATACCACCTTCATCGGCCGTCCGTCGCAAGGTTTTGCACAATTTTATGAACTTGAATTTATGTATCCAATTTCGAAATGATTTTTCAAAATGGAAACGGCAATTCAATTCAATCAAAAAAAAAAAAAAAATAAACGTTTGAATATGACAAATTCGAAAAGTTTCGTTTGCCGTAACTCGCTTTGAAATTATAGTAATCTTGAAATCATGTTATACTAGAATTTTGCTTTAAAGTCTCACGCTGCTCAAACAATTCCTAATGTGTGTCATTCTGTAAGTTGGAACAGCATGATCCACAATAGTACTTTTTGGTACATACAAATTACGTATGAGGGTAGTTTAACGCACTAGATGTGATATTCCCGACGTGAGCCGAAGCTTACGTAACGTGTATCAGACAACATTTTTTGCAATTCAACGACAATAAAGGAGCTTTTCCCTCCGTGTTTTCGGGAAAATTTGACAGGTTTTACACACTAGTGCGATAAACTTTTATCACAATAGTGCGTAAATCGGTTTTTACGTACTAACGCAAAAAATTTATCGCAGTAGTACGTTAAGAAAGTTTTGTCGCACTATGCGAAAAGTGAGCTCATGCGACACCGAAATAACTTACGAAAAAGCGAGTTTTTTGTCGGTGAATTGCAACGATATATTTTTTATTGTGATACATGAAACGAATTCTAGGGATTCTTTTTTACAAAGAAAACAAAGAAAAAGGGCCGTCCCTAAATTACGTAACGCTCGAGAGGGGTAAATTCTTCAAAAGCTATAGAAATTCAAGTCGGTTGCTCTCCAAATCGTTTTGTGAGAACGTTTTCTAGTTTATGCACTTTCATCCGAGTGACTTGAAAGTATTTTTGAGAATGGGGGGGAGGGGTTCTAGGGCCGAAAATCGTGTGACGTAATTTAGGGACAGCCCAAATCATTCTTATTCGTCGTTGAATCATTCGGTGCCGTTCCAACTAGAGCCGCGCGCCGGCGTTTCGTCGGCTGGTTCTTCAAGACAATCTCTAGCCTGAGGACTACATCCTACACTTGTCCAATGTTCAGCAAAAATGTAGAGGCGAGTTGTATCCAAAGGGCTCGTAAATATCCCTGGAACAAATTATATGAGTTACGCCAACTTAAAATCGAAAATTCGGCTGACAATCGACTTTAAGTCGGCGCAACTAAAATGATTTGTTCCAGTGACATTTACGAGCAAAATTGTCTTTAAGAGCCGATTAGGTACAACTTACTATACTCAACATTTTCGCTGAACATTGGACAAATGTAGGATGTAGTCGTAAGGCTAGAGACTCTCTTGAAGGCACAGCCGACGAAACGCCGGCACACGGCTCTAGTTTCAACATTCATTTTTCCGTTTTTACATGTTTTCAAAAATGTGACGCACCTCTTGAATTTTACTTCCATGCACCTACTATACAGACGAAGCTGTGTATATACCTCGCAAAAAGTTGACAAAAAGTTTTCTTTAATTTCAAAACAAATGCGGCATTTTTGAGAAATATGCCGCAAGATGGTGATTTGTAACAAAATGTTTCCCCGGTTCGCCCCTATTAACTAGATTGTTTGTGTCTCTTACTGCAACAAAGCCGCATTTGTTTTCAAAATTGAACAAAACTTTTCCAGTTTTTTGAAAGAATTTAATATCGGATTATCGAAATTGGTTATATAATGCATCAAGTATACAAAATAAAATTGTGTAAAAACTAAAGGGCGGTCGATGAAAGTGGTTTCTTTTAATTTAAAATTAATTTTTTACCGAACTAGCGCAGCTTACGAAAGTACGGATATCAGAGGGTGTGACGCATTGTGTTTCGATCCTTAAAATTATTCACTTCCAGTTGCACAAGTTGTGATTCAATATACCTGCAGAATATTGTGGTCGCAGTTGAAAATTGGAGTTTTGAGAAAATTATTTTTGAGAATTGCGATTAAATTGTGCCAGCTCTCAGTTCTCTCAATTTGATCTCAGTATCTGTCAAAAAATGTATCGAAAAATAAAATTGAGAGAGTGCTAAGAGAAATTATTCTCATTACCTGTCAAACAATGTACGTCGTGATAAAATTGAGAGAGTGTTGAGAGAAATTATTTTCATTATCGGCGCAATAAAATTGAGAGAGTGCTGAGAGAATACGAAAATACAAAATTTAGACTGCACCACAATATATTTTTAAAATAAAATTGCGTCACAAAGCGCAAACCCAACGACAAAATAGTTATAGTAGTACTTTCAGATTTTTGACTTTTCTTTCTTTTTGGGAAATCTGGCCTTGGCCTGCTCTAGAATTCCAATCCAATGCTGCCTGTCGTTTGCCGCGTATTGCCAATTTTTTATTCCGAGCGTCCAAAGATCTTGTTCGACGCCATCAAACAGAGCCCCAAAAATTAGATGATTTTGGACGACCGTGCTAAATGCCCCGCCCACCTCAACCTTTGAACTTTCACCACCGTCACTATACCCGGCTCGCCAAAATCACCTTCCAATTCAAAGTTATATCGTCGTCGCCACCTCTCACCCTCGCACATCGCTCGAAATATGGTGCAAAATACGTTGCGCTCGAACGTTAGGTGTAACTGTTCATCGTCCAAGATTCGCATCCGTAGAATAAGCGTTTTGTAAATATGGCACTTCGTTTTCCTTGATATTAACTTTGATCGTAAATGTTAAATTAGACCAAAATAGCATATGCTTGCCGCCATGGTACGTTTGTGAATTTTAGGTATGTTTTCACTATCTGACCGTATCAGCGCTCCAAGATAAATGAACTCACGCACTACCTCGAGGTTGAACTCTCCAATGCGTATTTTGTCTCCCTTTTGATTGGTTACCGGATTCACCTCGGTCTTCATGTACTTGGTTTTAGATTCGTTTATCATCAAACCCATTCTCTCACCTTGGATTTTTAGATTTGTGAAAGTGTCAACTGCTGCTGTATGTGTACGACTGGCGAGATCCAAGTAGTGCCGCCGGAAGGTTAAGTGGCGCCCTTGGCATTCGAAATTTAGCGCCCCCTTCCACCATATGCGCATTTTCGTAAATATTTTGATCATTATGACGGGGAAATTTTCATTGTTCTACTGTGAAGAAAGTTTCAAGCTCTTTTGTTCAGCATTTCCCCTTCATAAAGGTCTAAAAGACTTTCCATCGCAGCCAACATATTTTTATGGAATCAAAAGCAAAAACTTGCCTCCGAGTTAAACTTATGGTACTTGGATGGTTCCATCCATAATTAAGACGGTTGAATCAATTTCAAATACCGACCCAAAGACTAAAGCAAGAATGTTGGGAGAAACGCAAAAGAATCAAGTGGATGGCTACAAGCGCTTCCATCGCCTCGTTTGGCTACGTTACAGGGCCTGTTATGGTAAATTTTATTGGATGGTAATAAACGACCGATAAAATAATTCAACTTGGCCGATAAAAAATAATAAATGACCGATAATTACTTACCGATAAATTTTTAAACTCATTTTTAAAGTAGAATTAAAGCGCGAATATTTGAGGTAATGCCTAAGAGACCTCATGACATTTTGTAAAAGGAAAAATTACCTAGATAAATGGGTGAAATGAAGGTATCGGTCATTTATTACTTTCAATCGGTAGTATTGATTTAATTTATGGGTCGAATATATTTTCCCAATTTAACGTAGCTGCGATCACTGGAATGATTCCATCAAGTGCAAAAATGAAAGAGATTTTTAATTTAAATGGCTGAATTTGCCGAAAAATTGTGATCGCGGATTGTAAAATGTTTATTTTAGTGAGATACATTAACTTAAAAACAAAAACTGATACAACATGCTGGCATTTATTCTTGCGATTCAATTTTTTATACAAATTTTGCACCCCCCGAACCGCCGCGCCCTTGGCAAATGTCCGTGTGATGTGGCGGCACTGGATCCAAGTCACCTGCAAAGCCCAGAACTTGAGCTGTTCCATTCACCAGCGTTTTGTTGGTTTAGATACCAGCACGTCTCATTACAATTTCCAAAGCGAAGTCTCCCTGCTCCAATCCTTCTCTAACAGCAAACACATCTGAGATATCGTTTTGCACCTTGACTACATCTGGTGCCATCCAATGTCGCTTTCACAATTCGACTCAGTTCTTAGAAAATGTATCGCATTTTTAATTGATGAAAATATGCTGATATATAGCAACAATTTTGCTGTAAATCAACGTCATTTTAGAGAGTATAGAGTAAGTCAAATGTAAAAAAATATTTTACCCATACCCATGTGTGTTTGAGATATCGATTTTAGTTAGGCTTTAAGTTCCAGTAAGGATAAAAAGAGCTGTTCCTTGATCTTTGGGACCGCGAGATATTGTTTGAAGGTTCAAAAAAGGAAAGCCAAAAGTTACATTATTTACGGCTGAAGAGGTGAAGAGGTGTTTTTCCCACAAAATACAAAATTGGAACGTATCCAAGTTCTTGTTCTGAGTCCCAACGAAATTCTAGGAAGAAATAAGCTTTCATACGGTGTCTTTGCAGTATATTATTATTATTATTTGCAGTATAAAAGTTTCTGTATATGTGAGTTCAAAGTTGACTCACTCATAGCTGTGAACCAAAATTCAACTTTGACGACCTGTACTTCTCACACAAACATAAACAATGTTCAGACAAAATAAACTTTAGACTATTCCTGACATTTTCCCTGATGAAACCTTTGACGCATCTGGCGAACCCTTCAGGCAATGATCGCTTCAAAAATCCTCTACATGAAGAAATTACTTTTCTCGAAAAATCGACTAAAACGCAAAAATAAAAAAAATGTTCTCCTACAAAATTTTCTGGGGACCATAACGGTCACTGAAACATAGTTTGTTGAGTAAAAAAACAAAAATTTCGAACCGATTTATCCTAGTCTATAATTGCGCGTCTGTGGGAACATGTGTTTATCCACGGATAAACGCAGTTAAAAATGTTCAGTGTTTTTGGAAGTCAGTGTTTTTTTATAAAATATGCAAAAACTTTAGGTTTTAGGCTTTAGGTTTTGGAAATCGTACGAAAAGGAATTTCCGTGTCTGAGAAAATTGGCTCGAAATATTATTTTGGCTCAACAATCAAGTGTTGCACTCGAAAGGGTACTGACTAAGTAACAGCCAGTAGATGCGAGTAGCCAGTAGAACTTCGAACAATATTTCCCCTTTAGATTTAAGTTAGCTTTGTTCGTATGGTAATTCATACTCAAAGTGTAGGATCTCCTTCGTCCCTGGATCTCCCCTACAGCCCTCTGAGTTCACTAAAAACACCAGAGCGTTGTTGCTGGTTTAACGCTTTATTAGGAACTGTCTTTATTGTAACGTAGTCTTTTATATAATTACTCTTCTGTATGAAATTGGAACGTCTCACTTTACACTTTCATGATTGTAGACGCTCAGTGTTTACCATTTCATATGAAATGCTTTCGTTCTCATTTATATTAACAAAACATTTAATTGATTACAAATTCTCATTCCCTAAAAGCTTCAGCTTATGCATATCTAGGTTATACATATCTAGGCCATCCTTAGTAAGCCTTACCCCTGCCACAATCTGTCACAAAATCGTCCAACTTTACGTAGGCCCCCTTCGCAAAAAATTCTTACAAATAATTACACCTGAAGTGAATAGACGCTTTTAGTGCGGTTCAATGAGAAACGCAAGTTTCGTCACATTTAATTTATATCAATAAACTATCATTTTTTAAAGCCAAAACTCTTCTAGGGCATATGAAAATAATTTACTTTTTTAAAAACTCAAATTAAAATCTCGATTCAAAATAAAGCGCCAAATATTCAGTTACATCATTTTTGTCAGTGCCGATTGTAATCAACAATAAAAAAAATGACAACGTTGAAAATGGCAAAGTGGGTGCATGAACTGCTTATATTCGTAAACAAACGCACATGGTCGAGTGAGAGAGCAAAAGAAATTTTAACACAACCACGTGCGTTATGTTATGTGTATGAGCGAGAGGTGCCAACTAAATAAAATTTTATTCATCAAAATGACGACAGGCTGACAGCCGTCATGTGAGATTTGAGAACTCAAAATTCTTAGTATCGTGAGTTTAGAAACTCATTTATAGTAGTAGATTATGCACCTCTTGCCAATATTGTTATTCTGACGTGTGAGGCATTTTGACCCAAGCCAAAAGCGTGGGTCATAACGTAACGTCAAAATAACAATTTTGGCAAGAGGTGCATATGCTATTTTATCTGTCGAGAACAGATCGAGATTATCGTTCTAGATAGATAGTTTAGGGCACTATAGTACATTATGCAACTGCGGCGAAATTTTTTTATCTTCGAGGGGGAGGTTTGCATCCCGACCTGAAGGTCAGGGATATAATCCCCCGAGTGGATAAACAAATTATCATGTATTTGCATATGCTATTTTATTCACCAAAGCAACAAGTCGACGAAACAAAGTTTGACACCGACATTTAATGAATAATTTAACTCCCTAGGGAAGCACTGCGGTGAAAAAAATTGTTTTCCTTTGCTGTTCAAATGATGCACCTAAGAAATCTTGTCTCTCTTCTCATTTTTATATATTTTCCTGCGTTACGGTATATTCGTAAAACCAACACACAAACAATAGATTTTTTATAGTGACTACTTGTGTCAAATTATTTAAGTTTCAATTAAAATTCAAGTGTTGAGCGGACTAATCTAGGCGGAAGGATCTATTGTAAACCAAATGTTTTTCCGATACTGGTACTATTGTTATTCGAAAATACTTGAAACAAGTGGACCACACAGGCACGACGTCTTAGGGGCCACACTTAAAAAAGCAGTTTTTTTGCCTCCTCATCCTTCCCTTTCGCACACTTATTTTCACGCATTAGGATGTTTGGCTGCACGCTTTTCCCCTTGGTTAGCGTTCGTACTTCTACTTTTTTGTCGATTTTTGACGCAGCTCGCACTGGCCCACAGGAACGGAAAAGTGAAAACCGACGAGTTTCTGATTTGTATGTTAATTCATAATTCGTACATTCAGGTCAAAATGAATAGAAACTTTGTACTTCTGCGCAGGTTTTTAACACCGCAAAACCCTGCGCAGAAGTACATAGAAAGTTTATATTCATTTTGACCTAAATGTATGATAAATCAGAAACTTGTCGGTTTTCACTTTTCCACTCCTGTTCCTCGTTAAATTAACAAAACCTAGAGTCTTCCTGTCATTTGCACCCACAATTTTAGCCAATTCTTTTTCATAAAGTGAAAAATATTGTTACAAATGGAATACCAAACTTAAAATGTTGTTGAGCAAGTATTATGACCTCGTCGCATATGTTTCAGTGAGCATCAAGCTTTATTTCAGGTGGCCATCATTCTATGGAGGATGATTTATATAAAAGCGTGAATTTAATATCATAAAAATGTCGTGTATAAATAAGAGTGGACTGAGACCCAAAATTTTACAATCAAATTTGCCGTCAGAGTGATAGCATATTCTTCAGAAATGAAATTCATTGTGAGTATTGAAGTCTTTTACCGAAAATGTGTTTTTATTAAACGTTTAATTTAATTGTTACCGAAATTGTGTCTAATTGAAGCATTATTGGGGCATGCCGCTAGTGCTTCAATGTGCTACTGTGTAAATGTATCACTCGCGAATTTAGTGCTAATTCAAATTGTGATTCCGAATACCAATTCGCGTTAAAAGTAGTTTATAATTTAGTGCTATCCAAAGATCAGGTGTTGAGTGCTACTTTTGAACTAAAGAAATATCTAATAATCTTAAATTCCGTCTGACCCATCATACTGCTATATAATTTTTCAGTAAAATGCAATAAAATGCAATGTAATTTTTAGAATTTTAGTGGAAAGTAGAATTTCTATGTAACCAATCGTTCACTGTAAAGGTGATGAATACTCGATCAACTCGAGTAAACATTATACATTTGAAAAAGAAAAACGTGTAAAATTTTGCCCGAAATAATTTCATTTTATTTATCGTTATTACTGCAGTAAACAGTACTGCCCTAATTTGCATAAGAAACTTAGTACGAAAGAGACAAAAAACTTTGTGTGGTCTTTTTTATAGATTTTCTTTTCTCTCTTTCGCACTAAGTTTCTTATGCAAATTACGGCAGAGTACATCTGTTAATTTACGTCCATTTTTGATGATATAATTTAACTTAGAGGTGAAAATAACAAACATAGTCAATTCTCTTCCCTTTCCCATGGTCTGCATAAGTGAATTTGTTGAGATAAAAAGCTGTTTCGACCTCAGAGTATGAGGGTGGTCACAAGGCACTGCAGGACTGTTTATCTTCAGTTGCTTCCCTCGTACTCGTTCACAATACAGCAGACAATTTTTCCAGATTTCGTGTCAAAAATCGTTTTCACCACACACACACTTGGTGCTTTCGTTCCAAAAATCGTTTTCACCTCACTTTCACCACATCTATGCATACGTGGTGAAAACGATTTTTGAAACGAAATCTGGAACAGACCGAGCTCCTTGCAATTTATTTTCTACCTAAATTAAAAGAACAATAATAAATCAAAAAGCAAGGAACTTTAACTTTAAGCATTGGACCTTTCAAGAGAAATTTTTTTTGGGAAGATCGGTGCAGCCGTATAAAAAAACATTCTTATACGTAAGGGACTAGTGTGCATAAGAATCGAGGGGTAAACGACTCCGGAAAATCACGGCACAAGCTAAAAATAATCTTTTAATATTATTTTATTGTGCTGTATGACTAAATTGAGCATTATTGTCATGTATTTATTGTATATAACGAGCGAACGTAGTGACAGATTAGGGCATACAAACCACACAACACAATTCGATATTTTATCGCATAAGCGCGAACACATCTTAATCTATGAACAAAACGGCCGTGCTTGAAAGAGTGTTGCTCTGTGAATAATTTTTTTTTCACAACCGTGGGCTCGATTACGGCTAACTGATTTTTTTTACTTATTTTTTTTAAATCTCTAATTTCGCAAATTTTTCAAAGAAAATTTCAATTATTAGTTAAATAAGCTAAAATTGACGTAAAATTTAAAGAAAATTCATAATAAAATCACAAAAAAAACATCATAAAAAATCTTTGGTTTTAAAAAATCCTGGCACTCGATTTTTGGGAGTCGTTTTCCCCTCGATTAGAACAGGTGCGGCAAATAGAATCTAAATAAATATTGCCTGATTGTAACATTGAAAAACCTGTTCGAAGAAACAGTGAAAAATCCTTTCCAAATCCTCGCAAAACCCCCGAAATTAAAAAACATTTGCAAACAAATTTTCAAAAAAAAAAACAATTTTTTGTACCACGGCTAGCCTTAGAACATATCTAGGCAATATGGAGAGGCCTTGGACCCATACTTAAAAAGACAAAAAAGTTCCCCTAATTTACTCCATAACATAGCAACCTAGGGCCCTAAGGAGAGGCCTTGGAGCCATATTTGCATGTACGAAAAGTTCAGCTCTTTTTTCTCTACAACGCAAGACGAAAAAACCTCATCATGGAATATTCATGAAAAACCCCACCAAATATCGTGTAGGGTCGCGCAACGTGAGTTGGGCCCACACTAAGGATTCTACAGACCGAATCATTCAACAGATTTTCACTAATTTTTTTCTAGTGATTATCTGGTGTCCATATCTTTCATTCAAAACCTTGAAAAGCGATTTCTGTTCTAATTTTGCAGAGATATATGCCAAAAACTCTCACCGATCTTCAAAAAACCACGTTTTTCACCACTTTTTCAACCGTAACATCCACCATTCAGGAAAAAAAAGATTGATGAAAATCGGACACGATTTACCCGATTTATGTACATTGGACCCTAATAAAGACTACGGCCTTCAGTCCAAAGTTCAAAGGAAAGGCTAAAAAAAAATTTTGATAAATTGTCGGACATTCCCAGACTTTTGTGGACTTTCTTTAGGCGAGGGAAAAGCCAAATTCCAAAAACCGGATTTAAAATATTCAAATCAAATCAAATCAGCAAAAAATATATGAAAAAACCACCGAAGAGACAGACGTCGGAATGTAACCTTCCCAATAATTATAAAATGTGCGAAAGGTCAAATTGCAATATTTTGGTATATTATCACAGTGCAATTATAAGAAGTGATTTACAATGGCAAAGATTTAAATAAGAGCTTTTAGCAGTTTGTATTTCTGCGCAGGTTTCGGCTGTGAAATCTGCGCAAAAGTACAAAGTTTGAAAAGTTCTTATTCAAATTTTGGTCAGTGTAATATAATAATAATCCGCCCTTCGGGTCAGAGGCTAGTTCATTTTATTTACTTGTTCCGCAATTTTTTGTGAGTTTTTTCCTCACATGAATTCTCTTAGAGATCTAGTAAAATCTAGTAGTAAATCTAGTAAGTTGAAACATTTTTGACATTAGTTCTAATGTCTCGCTAAAATTACTTCATACTAACTAAGGATTATTGGAAAATTCAAGGAAAAGTTTGACTTTTTGAAAAGTCAAGAGTCCCACTACAATTTTGACGGATTTCTGTTATATAAACGTCAAAATGTGAAGATAAGTATATGGCCTAGATCATCTTTAATACTCTTTCTGGAGTCATTGTCACCTTGTTCGCCTTTATAAATGGGGTATTTATTGACTTAAAGAGCAGGAGGAATGCATGAAGTGTTAAAGTTATAATCCAGTACATTTTTGAATCTTCACATTTTGACGTCTGTCTGTCTGTCTGTCAAAAGTGTTGTGGGATTCTTTACTTTTCAAAAACTCGAACTTTTTCTTAAAAATAAACTTTAGTGAGTATAAAGTAATTTTAGCGAGACTTTAGACCTTATGTGGAAAATGTTTCGACAGTACTAGATTTCTGAACACAATTGTAGCAGTTTTACCCACTGTGGCCATCTATGATGTACTATGAGCGGAATGTAATAAGGTGTGGTCAGTGTAATAAGGAATCAAAAATAGGAAGAAAGGAAAAAAGAAGACTCTAGAAAATGTTATTATTGTTGTTAGGCTGGACGGCGTTGTAGCGTACGTGCTTGCTTTCAACGCAGAAAACCCGGGTTCGATCCTCGGGATGTATAGGATTTTTCTGCGATTAAGAGCTTTAAGGATAGTCCCTAAGTTCACCCAAGCTTCATAAATTGGATAGTTTCGTGGTCCGACTCCCGAAACGCACAATGCAGAAACACGAAAAAATTTGTGACGTGTTCCTTCATCAGAAGAAGGGCGCCTACATAATATTTGCAAAAGTACCAATGGCACGAGAAAACATATGAAAGATGGCGTCAGACTTCTCAAATGAATCTGTGTATTCATGTGTTTGCTAACCTATCCAGCGACGGAACCTGTCAGTAGTAGTCGACACTAGAAACACTAATACAACCTGCGACTGTGAACAAATTGAACGTGAACAGATGATAGCCAGTAAATTGGTCTTCACAATGTCTGCACGAGACGAAAGTGTCATAAATTTCGGTCATCCTACCGTCAGTTTGCATCAAATAAAAGAACGAACAGTTTCAATATAGAAAAAACCAGTATTTGATTTAAAATTGATATTTATGTAATATAAGACTTATATGAGATTGGTACCATACGCTAAATAAATTTTTGTTGTTGTTTAAAAATTTTAGACATAATTTATGGCTTTTGAATAGCCGAATGCAAGAATAAAAATTATACAGATAAACAAACTGAGTATTGAGATGCACGGTCATTAATCCAACCAATACAACAACTGGATAATTGAAATTCCTAACTACTTCTTAAGTTCTTTGTTATTTTTAAAACAGTTAAATTCTTATTTCAATAATAATAAAGCTATGGATCCGGTATCATTTGTTAGCACTCGTACATCTGAATATTCGCTATATGATTGTATCTTCAAAAATTATGAAAATTAATTTCTTAAAATAATAATTTTTTTTATTTAGATTTTGTTATCAGTTACCTTATTGGCAGTGGCTAATGCTGCTGAAGATGTAGTGATTCTTCGCAACGAACAAAGTGTAAATGCTGACGGTTCATACCAATACGCGTATGAAACCAGCGATGGAGTTGCTGTCGAAGAACAAGGACATCTCAAAAACGCTGGAACTGACGATGAAGCTATCGTAAGTAATAACTAATTTTAGCAGATTTATTTCAGTAAATACGATTTAAAAAAAAGTCTACGAATTAGTAACTAGTAGACTAGTTACATACGTAGTGGTACAGACAACCAGAGCATAAGATAGCCCAATCCAAAAAAAGTACCGTCTCGGACGTCCAGTACTTTGTTTTATATCATACTTTACTTGATGTATTTTAGATTCGTATGGCGTACTTATGTCGTAACGCCCTACTTTTTTCGTAAAAGAAATCTGATTTTCGATGAGCCAAATCTGAATTTTGGTGTAACAAAAAGTATTGCCAATCGCATTTTTGGTAGACTAAAAGATATTTGAAAGATGATTTTTGGTGTACTTACTATTTTTTGGTACATCAAAAGAGTTTGTTGGCATCAAAAGTCGGTCTATTCCAACTGTCAAAATGACGCTTTAAACGTCAAATCTATTGAGCAAGCGTTCAGCACAGAAAAATGTCCGAAAGGTTTGTGTGGTAAATATTTGTTCAAAATCTAAGACGAAAGAAAAATCCATTTATCTAAATATTTGACGTTTAAAATGTCATTTTGACAGTGGGAATAGACTGACTTTCGATCCCCACGATTCAAACCCATCAAGAAAAATTTTGCACGACATAAAGTACACACATCTGCCGTAACACAAAATTTCTGTCACCCACATTACGGTTAACCGAACACAATTATGATCCAAGACGCAGAATTCTGTTCGCGTTTAGCTCGGCAACCAGTGCACACTTTGACCGTTCTTACCTCACCGAAATTATTCAAAAATTGTTTTCATATTTTACAACTCCAACAAACCCAAACTTAGCTATTGAAAATATGCAATACAACAAAAAGATACAATTACATTGATGTAACACATGAAAACAATACAAATATTAACAATTTAAGTCGAACGTACGATTTCGGCTGGTTTTTGCATATCAAAAATTTCAGTCGGCAATTACGGTCGTTGTGGAACGTAAGTTTCGGCGAGCAGTACACATATCAACCGAATCGAAATTTTGTAACGCGATCATTACGGTCGACCATAAAAATGTATGGGGATTTCGGTCGATGCGTGTACTTAGCTTAAGATATTCCCATACGATTCCTACTTCACTTATTCCTGATGGGAACAGACTGAAAAATACGATTTGCAATAGTTTTTGGTGTAAAATCAGATGGTAAACCAAAAATCGGATTTTCAATACTTTCGGTCTACCAAAAAAGTATTTTTAGAATCAAGTTAAGTACAACTACTCAAGCTAAAGTACACCCGATCTGCCCTACAACACATAAAAAACTTACAAACCGGTTCTAACAAAAGAATCCTTTTGTTAAAACCGGTTTGTAAGTTATTTATGCGTTGTAGGGCAGCGATGGCGTCCTATTCGCTCGTAAGTATGGATTAGGCGCCTTGTTTTATGTTTGTCCGTATTCAGCTATGAAAGCATGGATGACGCCACTTGAGAAAAGGGGGCATTTCTATGTTGAGATGTTGAATTCAGCTAGGGAAAAAGATAGATGTCACCACTTGAGGTTCGGAGGCAAGACTCCGGCAAGACATGATCTATTATATTTTGGATTGGGCTATCTTACACCTGGTGTGGTGCACCCAACTTGAACCTTTGAAAGAACTTCATTCTCTTACGGGTCTAAAAATATCAGTTCTATCAGTATCGTTCCTAATTCAATGTTTGTGTAAGAAAGTAATTGTAATTTACTTTGTTATAGGATGTCCAAGGTCAATTCTCCTACAAAAATGAAGACGGATCACCAGTCAATCTAATTTATGTTGCAAATGAAAATGGTAACCTATTTTCTTGTAAAAACGCATTTCATTGCAACATTTTTTTTCTTTTGCAGGATTCCAACCTCAAGGAGATCATCTTCCTGTTCCACCACCAATCCCAGGTAACATAAAAATGATATAAAAAAGTAATTTTGAATTCTATTAACTTCAATTCATAATATGCAGAATTAATCCAACGAGCTCTCAAATACTTAGCCGAACATCCACAAACAGAGTAGACTATAGCTTATTGGAAGATTAATCCCGAAATACTGTAAATATTGCTCAAAATCATTTTATTTTCTGATTTGACCGTTGGAAACACTGCCATCACGTTGTAATAAATTTCATATATGAAAAGCTATTTTCAGTGTGTTTCTTTAATAATCAACAAAAGTTCTGGGCTGTTACAAATAATTAGGCAAACGGGTAAGGTTTCACGTTAGATTCAAAAGAAAAGAATGAGGCGGTTTCACTTCGAACTAAGTTTGTGAAGTTGGCACAACACAATAGTTTTTGTGATCATGACCGTTGAGGTAGCGGGGGGTGATGCAGTCCCCAAACATGAAAAAGGCCACAAACACTGAAAACGTCATACGAAAACTTATGTAGGTAATCTTTTGAGTTTTTCCTTCCTGCCCCTCCCCCCTTCCTCTAAATTATTTTTACAAAATTTACACCAAACTTCCATTCCAACTATCAGCTATCACTGATGAAAGTCGGTTGGAAATGAGCTGAGATATCGATGTTGTCTCCATGCATTTTTCATTCTGCATTCATAGTGAACAGTTGCGTTATGAAGAGCATTAGATCAGATTAACATCATCATCAAGTTTTATAGACCGTACATAATGGTTTCGGTGTGAGGTCATTTTATGCCGCAACCCCAGAATGGTGCACTATCGTCCTCCATACGCTTCTACCGCATGCCATGGAGATAGTTCGTTCGTCAAGAGAAAGCCCCTACTGTTGTAGACGACTAACCCTTGCCTTTTCTTCCACTGACGAAATTCTTAAGTTTTCCCTAATGTCGCCGTTCCTAATGTGATTATCCCACTACTCCCTCCGATTAACCTTCGCTGTTCTCGTAAGAGCCCTCATATACGAAACCTCCAGGTCATGCAGGAGATATGCGCAGTCCACCCAACTCACTCACTACCGTACAGAACTGTCGGCCTGAAAATTGACCTGAAGATAGCTTAGAGATGAGCGGGTCGACCATTTTTCAAAACCCGACCCGATTAAAATTTTCCAAACCCGAAACCCGAACTGTTTCAAAACCCGACCCCGACCCGATAAAATATTTCGAAACCCGAAACCCGAACTGTTTCCAAACCCGGCCCAGGACCGAACCCGACCCGATTAAAATTTTCCAAATCTGAAACCCATTAACCCGTAAAAAACAATTCGGATTCGGGTTCGGGTCGGGTTTTTCTAAGTTTCGGGCAACCCGCTCATCTTTAGGATAGCTAAATTAGATCTGATCCTGACACCCCCTCAGAGGCCTGAAACCACCATGAATCTCAAGCAGTACACCTTCCACTATGTTCCTAACTAAGTACACTCTCTTACACCTTACCAACCACACTCAAGAGCGATATATCCCCGTAAATACTGCAAGCCAGAGAATCACCCATGATTCACAAGAGAATCACCCATGATTCACAAGAGTATCACACATGATTCACTAAAGAATCACTCACGATTCACCAAGAAATCACAGATGATTTACCAGGGAATCACCGATGATTCAAAATGAAATCACTAATGATTCAGCAGGGAATCAACTACGATTCACCAGGGAACCACCGATAATTCACCAGGGAATCACTAATAATTCACCAGAGAATCACTAGTGATTCACCAGAGAATCACTGGTGATTCACCAGGTAATCTCTGGTGATTCACCAGGAATCACTTGTGATTCACCAGGGAATCACTGGTGATTCAACAAGGAATCACTGGTGATTCACCAGGGAATCACTGGTGATTCACCATGGCATCACTGGTTATTCACCAGATAATCACTGGTGATTCATCAGATAATCACTGATGATTAGTCGTTAAATTGCAAATGATCCAGCGTGGAATCACCGATGATTTACCGTGGAATCACCGATAATTTACCGTGGAATCACCGATGATTCACCCAGGAATAACTGTTAATTCAGCGGGAAATCACCGATGATACACGGTGGAAATCACTGTAGATTCACCGAGGAATCATTGATGTATGTATGACATTTCGAACCGGTTGACAAATCACATATTCAATATCAACATTGCTATTGAAATCTGACTGCCAAAATCCTTCTCTCATCGAGTATTCACCGATGATTCATCGAGGAATCACCTATGATTCACCGATGATTCACCGAGGAATCACAGATGATTCACCGATGATTTAGGCCCAAAATTAACTTCCTTCACTACATTCTATCGTTATTTTCCTATATCCATGACAATGGTATTACCGTTTACTTTGTTTACGTCGCAGTATAGAGCATATACCAGCAACGCCATCTTACTGCTACTTAAGACTCAGATCGATTATTTATGATCTGCATGACCAACTCGATTTATTTTCAGTAATCCAACCTCTCCTTCTTTGGCGGGATTTTCAATTTATAATTATTAGCAATCACAAGATTTTATTTTTAAAAACTTTATCATTTTATTTTTGGTTCACAAGAGTAATACAAACTTAATACAGCCTCGGTTTTAAATGGAAATTTATTTTATTTTCCGAACCTAAAATCAGTTCAGCTGTTAATGCTGGCTCCTTAACGCTGTCATCATCTAACTCAATTTCGAAATATCTCAACACTTTCGATATCACACTTTTAAGTTCTAAAACTGCAAATCTCTGTCCGATACCTGAAGAAAAACAAACCCATAATTAGCAATTACTCACCGAAATTTGAAAAAAAGAAATGAAATTACAGTTTCTCATCCCAGCAGAAAATGGAATGTATGAAAAGTGATTTGTGTCGCAGACACCATTCTCTGCTATGAACCTTTCAGGCCAAAACGTTTCCGGATCGGGAAAGAGCTTCGGATTACGACCCATGAAACATATTGGAATGACTATTTCGGTTCCTTTCGGTAGGAGGTACTTTCCTTTACAGAATCGAGTAATCATCTACTGTGAGGTTTTATGATAACAAATTCTACCTAATTGAGTTTCTTCGCGCAATTTTCGTCCCATAAGTGGTACCGACGGATACATACGCAAAGTCTCCTTTATCACCAAATCCAAGTATCTCAAATTGCCCAACAAAGCTTGCGACACTGCTCTGTCTACATCATCGCCAATCTCATTTCTGATTTCATCAAAACATTTACGTTGAACTACCGGATATTTGGCAATATTGTACAAACAAAACAGTATTCCCGCTGATGTGGTGTCGTGACCCTAACAATAAAAGTAAATCACAAAACCACGCTTCCTAATCGTTCGAATGTAATGGAACCTCAAACATGAATGTATCAACTTCCTCCCGAATGTCTAAATCGCTCAACGAATCTCCGTTAACAGTCGATTGCAACAAAATGTCCAACAAATTCATTTTTCTTTTTTTGCCCAAGGTCTCATCAAAATCTGCAGGACTACGATTGACTTCTATTCTGACTTCTGTACCAGCGGTTTTTCTTCTTTCTTTAATCACATTATCGGTGAAACCATGAAGCAGCTTGAGCGCATTTGTTTGTTCTTTATACAATTTACTCATCCTGAAGATCCATTCCTCACGATAATAAAATTTGGTCATGCGATAGTGTATGACACGGGACATGCTGGAAGTTCATAACGTTCACTAACATTTCAAAAATCTTAATGAGCAGCTCGGCACTACCTTTTAACGGCGGATACATATTCCATGTTCAACGATCGTTGTGCATTCAATTGTGTTCCCATTGCCGTTTCACAAATCACATCCAACGCATAATTTGTGATCAACGGAAACATTTCCACCTTTTCGCATTGCCTAAAACGCTTTAAATTGTCTATTAAAACGCAGCTTTGACGATCAAAGATCTCAACAAACTGTTCCAGGATTTTAAAATGAAATGCTGGTGTTAATAGTTTTCTTCGTTGAAACCATTTGGCGTCTGCAAAATATGAAATTCATTTGTTACCTTGCGCGAAGTGTAATTTACTATAATACCCTTGCTTAAAAGTAATCCCTCGTTGAGCCAGGGGGTGATGAATTGATACAAAGAGGACTTTTCAATGTGGTTTTTACTGTTCAATATGATCTACAATTATTCATCTGGTATTAGTTTAACTTTAATTCTAAGGAAAGCTTTCAAATTACATTAAAGAGGACGCACAGCCAAAAAAGTATATCACACAAATTTCACATACATTTTCGCGTACGTGCGGGGGGAGTAGAGGTCTAAAATACTTCGGGGCCAAAATCGAGTAGAATTTTGTAAATTTCCGCCCGATTTTGGACCTCTGCGTGAAAAACTTTTTGTGTGTCTGTTTTGGACGTCTGATGTTTTCGGTCTACGACTCGCGAAATTGCCTAAAATTATCGTCCACACCAGACACACAAATAAGTATTTTGGCACAGTTCGTCATCCTGTCAACAGCTGCGTTCAACTTCGATAGAGTATATCTGAGTGGACCGTGGAAAATTGAAGCCTAACCAGCTTTTAGTTCAAGTGCGCTTCGGTCAAGTTTGTGAATGAGGTAGCTGGAAAAAGCCTCGCAACACTAGCATGTGACTTCCTTTGCATGTTTCATGCTGGTGTTTCGAGGCTTTTTCCATCTGCCTCATTCACAAACTTGACCGAAACGCACTTAAATTATTTCTTCCTAAAAGATACTATTTTACTATTTCAAATGGTGCCCCACATGAGAAATTTGGTTAAAAACTCTAATTTTGGCAGCGTTTTAAATGTAGCTATTGCTGTACGCTCGAGTATATTGATATATAAGACTTACAATGATTAACAATTGATATACAAATGTTTTACAGAAAGTAGTTAGTGTTTCTTTCACACACGAGATGCTATATTCTGACGATAAATTGTATTTTGGTTTTATATATTATTTAAAATTGTAGCGAAAGTTCAAACTAAATCTTGTATCATCAAAATTTCATTCCTTGTCATAATATGGCGCGTGGTACCGTTAAATATTCAGATTTATAAAAAAATAAGTTGAGGAAAATTACATTGAAAGGATTGATGCATAGGGCAATCTGTAGTTGCAAAAAATAGTACCATTGAATGCAGTAAAATTTATCAATAGACGCCAATAAACATCAATAGACACCAATAGACACCAAAATACACCAAAAGCCAACAATAGACACCAATGGCCACAAATAGATACAAATAGCCACCAATAGCCACCAATAGATACCAGTAGACGCCAATAGCAACGAATAGACTCTTTTGGGATCTGCTGGCACATATGCATCTTTCTACCAGCGCAGCGCCTGTTTTCATTCCTTTTTCCTTCTACTGGCGACGATTTCCATTCGTGTTAACGTCTATAGACGTACCATTTCTTTCTATTGGTGGCTATTTTCGTCTATTGGTGGCTATTGGCGTCTATTGGCAGCAATAGCACCTGCCCCATTATTAGCTCGTGTCTATTCCCCTTCGACTTTTTTTCAGGGGACCATTTAGCATCGATTTTTGAGGTAAGACCCAAACTTTTCGACAGTTTTACTTTTTGGACCCCTCTACTAACCAGGAACAAAAGAGTAGCGAATACCACTTCTTTTTTGCACCTAATGCTATTAAATTTTACATTGTTCGCTGAAATATTATCGGCGAGTAAGATACCAAATTACATCTTCCCTTTGATAGCCGTGAAGTATCGGCAAAGTCAAATTGCAACAAAAAGAGATATTGGCGATATACTTTACAAATTGGCCATATTTCACAGTTTAGCGATTTTTCTTGGCGATAACAAAAAATTTTGAAACGCCAAAAAAATGTGAATTATCGCTAAGAAAAATCTCCAAAATGTTAAGAAACGTAGAAACGTTAAAATGATTTTTTAGATCCGTACGAAATACAAAGGTCCTAAAAGTTTACTACGAACAATTCTTTTGTAACATAGGGTGTAGTAGATCGAGGGAGTTTAGGATACATCTATTTTCGTGTAGAGATGACAAATCAGCAATAAAAAAAAGTGTTCGATCGTGCCGTCTCTACTTTTTTCCAAACGGCTCAACCAATCAATCTATACTTTTTCTCCCTCGAAGGTACATATATTTCATGATTCAAGTTTTAAGATGAGCAAATTCGGTCAAGTAGTTCCGGAGAACATGGAATTACCTGGAAATATATCGGCAACTATAGCACGGAAATTGTTCCTTTTTATGTGTAGTGTGTCAGGGTGACCAACAAAATGGCAGACGTTGGTAAGGGATGGACTTAGGGAGAAAAATAACTTTTTTTAATTTTTTTTTTTGTTGAGTTGGAGATGGATGTTTGGTGTCAAAGGAAATGTTATTGGGTTGGGTGTGTAGTGTGTCAAGGCGACCAACAAAATGGCCGAAGATGGTATGGGACGGACTTAGGGGAAAAATTAATTTTTTTTGTTGGAGATAGATGTTTCGTGTCAAAGAAAATTTTTTTTACATGTTTTTTCACCGAAAAATTTTTTCGTTTAAAATTTTTTTTCGCCGGAAATTTTTTTCGGCGAAAATTTTTTTTTCGCCGGATGTTTTTTCGCCGGAATTTTTTTCGCTGGTAATTTTTTTTTTCGCCGGAAATTTTTTTTCGTCGGTAAATTTTTTTCGCCGGAAATTTTTTTTCGCCGGAATTTTTTTCGCCGTTTGATTGTTTCCTCTTTCCTTCCAAAAATACTGACATCACAACAAAAACCCTTTTTAAAAGGGAAACGTGACACAGGTCCACGTCCCTTCTTCCAAAACAACTGATATCAATTTGGGTGACGCTTACAGCTTCGGAACGCAAAAAAATCTTTTGAAATATTTTCACTTTTGATTAAAAAAATGCGTCACAAATGCTGTACCCTCCCAACGTAATAATTTTTCTGCGCTTTCAGATTTGGTGGTCATTTTATGTACTTAAATGTGCATCAAATAAACTTTGAATAGAATGTTGCACAATAAAATTTGTAAATAATGTGCCAGGAGAAAGTAGTTCCTTTGCGACATTATTTGAAAGTACGCTAAATGTGTAGAAATTGTTATTTGAAATAAATTGAGAAAATGTGGAAAAAATGTAACGGCCTATGTACTTTTCCTTCCATACACAATTTAATCTACGATGACACACTTTTTGATGGCGTCGAAAGCACATTTCGTATGGTCTGTGGTGAGGTGTATTATCCAAAAAAAACCTCTTACATAGGAGGTGTAACGCAAGTCTTTATTTCTGCTTAGAAAAGTTCCAAATTTAGAGGGGTGTGACGCATTCAGTTTCGATACGAAAAAAAAAAATTAAAGCAAACTTACGATGTTATTTTAAAAAATTGCGTCACCCTACAACGAAATAATTTTTCAATACTTTCAAAAATTTAAATTTGACAGTACAATCTTCGCGAAAAGAATTAGAAGTCAAACTTTTTCATGAAAAAATAGGTCCATAATTTTTGTCTTAAGCATAGGGACACCAAGACGGGTTGTTTCCCAGATTAAGGCGAAGTAAAGACTTGCTTGTGACGGATTGCCACATCAAATCTTAAACAGCACTCATATTGGCTTGTCGTAGAAAACTTAGAAAGAAAGAGGGGACAACCGAACAAATAATGTTCTCATCGACGGTAAAAGACACTAGTGTTCGCTTTCCATAGAATTTGTAACGACACCTATTGATATTTAGGTGAACATGTCAAAACTTTGGGAAAAGGAACACAAGTGTAAAAATATGAATGAGATGTTTGTGGTCTTTACATTGTATACAACAGTACAATGAGCAGCATGGAATGAACCAGCTAAGTATTATCAATCTATGGTCATGTTGCATACAATAACATGTCACTCAACAGAAACTTAAAGCCCTGAAAAGCAATCAAAAGCTTATATCAAAACTAACAATTTTAAAAGTGAGATTGTAATGAAAGGATCAAGGCCAGGGATCTCTTATTGTTTATCATCAAAATAACAGAACACTTACTTCAATAAGTTTCGGATCTGACAGGAAAACAAGGTAAACAGACTTCAACCAAACACCAACAACACTACCATAAGTACTTATAATGCCTCCACCAATTGTGAGTTGTTCTTCACAGCAAATAAATTTCTATGTCAAGCATTTCAATTTTTAACACCATAAAATTCGTCTTAACATACCTGCAGAGGTTTTATTCAAGAAAACCAAACCGTTTCCGACTAGTGGCAGTGGGTACGGACCTGGTATTTTCATAGCCAAATACAATTTACGATGATCGATTTGAGTTAGAAGGAAAACGAACGCGCCGAATATTATTAAAAGTAAAAACATTTCTCGGGTTCGAATGCGACGACTAAACAATGGAGATAAGATTTGTACTGATCGTTTTCTTCGCCGACATCAAGCTAATATTGAAAATAAATTATTGTTTTATACAAAATGTAGAATTTGCACTACTACGACAGTACAAAAGTGCAGTTCGATTTGCAATAAATAGAATGTGAATACCACTAAGAGCCTGCGTGTAGCACATGTTCGCTGACACAATTTTCAGAACAGAAAAAATGTTCAACATGACTGCGATAAGCTTTTTACTGTAATAATAACTATCTGTTTTTTTGGGTTACTGGTACATAAAACATTTACGCTCGTTAGAGGAAGTTGATTAACGAAAATGTCTAAGCAAACTAGTTTCTCACTTTTATGGATTTATGAGTATGTACATGTACATCGATGTTGTTCATACCTATATACAATTACATTTTTTGACAGGTTCGGCAGCCATGGTGATTATACTAAGGTAAGTGCTGTAGTAGCTGACCTTTTAAGGAAATTTTTAACTTTGGACATACAGTGTGTTCAATTATGTATTATGTACACAATTATAAAACAATCTTAGCTTTGTCAATGGGATGTGCTCCTTTTTGCAACCTATTTTTAATCGAAAGCTGAGTGAAATTTATGACTTTTCTGATATTAGTTTGCGTTATTAGGAAATTCTATGAGTCAAATCTGAATGCAAATTGGAAATCATACGTAGAAAGGTTGCCTTGGTCAACGACTCTAGTCATTTTATTGTACAAGTAGGGCTTCTTGTCCAGGCCGGAAACTTTTCAAATACCCCTCGTACTGTAGAACAATTTTTTGCTGCAAACTCCATAACGAACCTTTTTTCTCACCACCGTTCCGGGTCTTTTTCCGAAATGCTCACAACCAAGCGGACCAGGGCCTATTTTTGGAAATTTAAATTTCCAAAACTTCCAAAAAATTTCCACAATTTCCAAAAAATCTCCAAAATTTCCAAAAAATTTTTCCAAAAATTTCCAGATCATTTTTTGGAGATTTTGGAAATTTTTGGAAATTTTGGAAATTTTGGAAATTTAAATTTCCAAAAATAGGCCCTGAAGCGGACCTAACATCCCGTTGGAAAAATTGGTGGGAGGCCGTGTCAGTCCATAACAAAGATTTAATAGCCGACCCAACAGCGGAAGTCGACGGGTACTACTTGCCTCGACGCACATGGCTTCGTTTGAACCGAATACGCACTGGACAAGGATGCTGCGCCTTTCTTCTACACCGATGGAACATTATTGAATCGCCACTTTGCCATTGTGGTGAAATACAAACAATGAAACATTTGGTGGAAGAGTGTGCAATACATCGCTTCCAAGGAACGATCGAAGATTTACACGCGGTAACATCGGATGCCGTAACTTGGCTTGATAATTTAAGTGTCGACATTTAGAGTTTAGAGTGGAAATTGCGTTTCTCCGTTGTGCAATGATAAATTTTGTCCAAGTGGACTCGGTTAAAATTCGAAGATTCAAAGATTTGTAATTTGCAATTGTATTTTTCTAGTCATTTTAAAATAAATAAAATAAACCACCCCATTGCATTGGTAAAGACTGGAAGACTCTTGTTATTTGTTAACAAAATTGCAAACAAAATTGATGTGGAAAACAGAATTAATGTTGCAAACGGGAACGGGTTAGCTCAATGGTAACGTACTGGCTTTCCATCAAGCCCAGTGAGGATAAAATTCTGTATAGAATTTTTCTTCAATTTATAGCATGAAAGTAACGTTCCTAGGCATACCCAAGCTTCCAAAAATGGGTAGTTGTGGTGTTTGGTGTCCACAACGAACCGTACACAAAAGAACGACATGTATGACGTCACCCATACACGATGAATTCTGTGTAGAGATATCTGAGTCTATCTTAAGGCGGAGATATAATGAAGACCAGTTGAAATCCTATATGTAGCTGCAATATATAGGCGTGGTTCGGAATTCACGTTAAGCATGTGGTCCAATAGACAGATTAATGGTTGTCCTAGAAAAAGGTATTTCAGTTGTGTGTGATACACTGCATTTACGGGCTCGTTTAGAATAAGCATAGTTAAGTCGGAGGCTTGAAGATGTATCGTAATGTCCGGGCTCAAACAGCGAGATTCATTTGGCGTGTACGGCTTGTGGTGGAGGCTAGAAGATGTATTGTAGTACGTGTGCGCAGACGACGAGGCTTATTCGCCGTACCGGTAACAATTATGCGTTCTGAAATGGGGACATTTAAATGTGGGAATCTAACTAAAGACAGAATGATAGAAGAGTAACGGGGATGGAACAAAGGATCATAGTATCTGTGTTTCAAGGCCAGTTGGCCGCCTCGACCAGAATCTAAATCTAAAGTTGCAAAAACTCTAACGTATCTAGCCTATGTTGTGGAAAAAATTGAGGTGAACATTTTTGTCTATTTGAGGGGTCAATTAATCTGGACGTAATTTCATACATCATTTAAACAACTCGATAGCGCAGTGGTTAACACGTCTGCTTGCTACTATGAGATCGAGTTGCCAGTGCGTTGGTTCGAAACTCAGCCGCAGACAGATTTGTTCCGATTGTTAGATTTGTAAACAAAAACGAAGCTGATTGAATCGGTTCAAGTCATGTGAAGTTTAGTGTAGTGTCATCGTACAGCTTACCGGTGAAAGGCATTGTTGGGAGGTGCCGGTATTCTACTCCTACTACTTTCGCTCCTAGTACATCTCATCTCATTGGGCTTGTCGAACAGCTTACCACTGGCACAGTAAAACTTTCCGGTAATGAAATGATCGCGTAAAAAGTAGAACCACAAATTAGCCAAACTAGTAAATAATGATCTAGCTGCTAACCCTTCTTGGGTTGCTAAAGCAGATTATTATTGTTATTATCGCAGAAGGAAAGGCTTAGTTGAATTTTCTTGACTTTTTGGACCAAATTAATATAATTTACGCATGTTTATCGATTGATCGCCTCGACACTACTCCATTTGAGAGAGTCAGATGGTTTATTGATCATTTTTCACCCAGAAGCCCCGCCATAAAACTTTTCAAATGACCGAGACCAGGTTCTATGTGCTTTTTTGGATTTTGATGATGCATTAACGCCATGTTTTCGAAATAGCTATATTCCAATGTTCCATTTTAGGTTCATTTTGTTTGTATCAATGAGATCAAGAAGGATTCTTATCGTTCGGATGCAATTGGTTGAAATTTCTGAACACAGTTCTTCGTGAGTGAAACACTCTTCCAAACACCTATGAGGAACATTTCCACAGAATGGCTCAGTGAAGTGCTAGTATTATGAGAAGATTTGCAATAAATTCCTGAAAATCATCTATTAGTGTCACAGAATTTGGAAAAGACCTTTCTCCTCGGTTAACATTAATGCCATGAGCAGAACTAACGTTGAAAAAAAGTCTCAAGACATATGCGACAGTTGTTACTTGTTTTCTATACATAAATCGAGTAAATTCCATCCGATTTTCGTGATTCTATTTCTATTCGATAGGTAATCAAAGCCTTAAGAGCATCCAAAAAAAATTTGGGCCCGGGCCGAGCCTAAGATGGACGCTAATTTAGGGTGGATCGATCTAGGCAATATATTTTCGAAAAATTCAAATATTTTGAAAAATATAAGTGATAGAAGATCGGTGTCAATGGCAAACTTTTTTGTTTATGGAAGTATGTGTCAGAAGCTCTTCTAAGTGCTCTAGGTCGGTTCTAAGATCGGCCGTAGTACAAAACATTTTCCGAAAATATGTTGGGAAAAAAAAGTTTTTACATTTTTTGAAACTATTTTGGGGGTTTCTTGAATATTTGGAGAGACTTTTACACCGTTCCCTCGAACGGGTTTTTCAATATTACCCTTTCGGCAATTTCCAATTCTATTTATTGTTGATGTCACTTCATACACACTTCAGAGTTGTGCAATATTTACTTAGAAACGATCGAGTCTTTTTGCAACATCTATTCTAATGCGTACGGGTCCCTTGCATACGTTTTTTATCGCTGATTCGCCATCTAAGGTCCATGATCGATATATCCCCCCACTTCCGGGTCGAAATTCGACTTGTTACAAACGTCGCGTCGTGGTAAACGCAAGAGAAAGTTACTTACCTACACTCACAGAAATGTGAAAACCGACACATTTTTGTGTTTTGTGGTTTACTGACTTTATTGACTTCTCCATATAAAAATACATACAAAAATTCACAAACTCAAGCAAAAGCGAAAATGTGTCGGTTTTCACTTTTCCGTGAGTGTATTTTATTCATTTCCATAGGATATTTTATATTTAAAGAGAAAAGAAAAATAAGGGGAAATTAGGAGTAGTAAAATAAGGAAAGTCAGGTTTATGGGGTAGGGATGGGTGTGAAAGGCAGAATGTTGCTATTGTTCTTCTGCTGTTCTAAAATTTTGTAAGATTTCTTTAACTGATTTTCTGCTGATTACTTTCCCAGTTTCTTGATTCTTCGATTTCTAAAGTATCCAACTGCATTAGCCCAACCACTGCTATTGCCAATTATCACAATAAGAAGTGAAGTCACCGGTTCCACAACTCCCAACGATATCTCTATGGAAAATGCCAATACAATGAACGATAGAGGGCAGTACAGACAAATCGCAATAAGAACAAATGTTGCTAAGCATTTATGTGCAGTTCCATGCAGATCTTGGGGCCGATTACTCGAAATATGGCTGGAAATAATTTGTTTTCCTTCATCGACAACTCTTTGAATTGATCTGTAGCCTAATGCAGTGCAAAATCCTTGAAGGGCGACAAAAACTGTAACATGGAAACTAAATATGACTCCTCCGGGATAGCGAACGTTTTGATGCATCCTTAACGTAGAAAGTGAATTCTCAAATGTATCAAATTGTTTCCGGTTTGCAGTTTTAGAAAGTGAATTTACCAATATCCACTTGGACCGAATGAGTCAAACGGCAACAGCCCGAGAATTAAGAAGATTGTGAGACCACCACATATTAAGTGAATTTTCCAATCTCCTCTTCCTAAATCCAAATACTTCCAACGCACTACACCTAAGTAAGTGTAAATTGCAAGGCCGGCGTGCATAAGTTGTTGGTATCTGAAATTAAGCTTTAAATTTTTTAAAGTACAAGACAAAGCTTCCTTCAAGTCACCCCAAAAATGCTGACATATTAACGGCAACTATTAGTGAAACTAAATCATTACTGGGATATTTTTCGGTGATCAAAAGAAGCAAATGTGCTGGTAAATTTGAACATCCCCATACGAAATCTGCCACAGCCAAATAAAAAGGAAAACGATCTACAAATTCCATTTTGGTCTGCTGGGGTTTCGGTTGATCGCCAGCGATTAAAGATTGACGACTCTGACGCCAAGAAATTATTATAGAAATTATGACTGTAGCACAGGCTGTCATGGATATTGTAATTATGATGGCTGCCACAATATGAATTATGTAAAACCATGTGTAATTGTTTCCAAGCACAGATGAGCCTCCCAATTCTATTTCGGATACGTTGAAAAACCAAGAGTTCGCCATCACGGTGCGTTTCTGTAAAAAATGTGGTCTCGAGGCAGCCTAGTATTTCACTTAAGATGAAAAGCACAACTTAGAATGGTCTTAAAGACAATTTAATAATGACGTCCATATACATTTTAGCCCCCCCCCCCCATCCCTTCTCCTTTGCCCATTAAAATCTATTAATATGAAACACTACCACATATTAACGTCCAAGTTCTAGCCCGTCTCAACAAAAAAATAAATAAGAAAATTATTTGAATATTCTTCTCCTCTTGCCCTTTTTGTCCAAATTTTTCAAATCCACCACCTTCCCCTCCCCTGATGTGAACGTCATTTTTCTGGAAACTGTCACCACCGTCACATTTTTGTGAATCGTCCTCTTGTCCTTTTTCTCCAGATTTTCAAATTCACCACCTCCCTCTACCATGATGTCAACGTCATTATTGAATTGCGACTTCTAACAGAACTTTCTAAGAGAAATGCCAAATAAAGTTTTTCAGATATTATGAATCGCAATATTATATCTACTTTTGGAACGATAAAATTCTAAGATAAAAAAGTGGAGTTAAGATAGAATCAAGAAAAATCTTCTTTTTTTTCGATAGAAATTATTTTTTTTAACGATGTTTAGATCTGTACGAAAAAAGGTCTTATGCGTTTACCACGACGTTTGTAACCACCCCAATTTCGTGGTCCCCAATCATGGTCCTTAGATGACGAATCAGCAATAAAACAAATGTCCGTCAGTCCGTCCGTCACATCGATAACTTGAGTAAGACTCAACTGATTTTCAAAAACTTTTCTTTCCCTGAAAGGTAATCGAAATATCTTTTTCGCGCAGACGGACAAGAAACGCCATATTTCCTCACCAAATTGGCATCCGGAAAGGCGCGTTTTATGCTTACAATTGAACATCACTTTTTAGACCAGGACTGAAAACGACAGGTAGGGAGAAAAGTCTTTTCTTCCCACCTTTCACTGCTGACGGAAAAATGAAAACATTATACTCAAGGTAATATTTATCACTGCTGACCACTGAAAAACTGAACCACTGAACAATTGTCTTTTTTTACTTCACAAACACTTTTTATGTAAATAACACACACACACACACACACACACACACACACACACACATTGTTTTGAATTGTGAACCTTCACTACTTATTTTTGTTTATGTTTACAGGAACAAAAATTAAATGATAAATGTGAAAAAATCCATGCAAAATTTGTCCAGTGTTTTTGTTCGGAATCTGGCGTTTTGCCCGTCTGCGCGAAAAATAGTATGCATCACTTGGAGCTAAAATGGTGCTGATTTAGACCAAGACCTTTTTACCACCTGGGTCTAAATGCACCGTTTTAGCTCCTTGTGATGTAAGGTACTAATATGGGATTGAATCTAGGCATTGTCAGCCCAAGTGCCGTCGAGCTAGGGCCGTTTAAATGGTTTTTGGTCTGTTGTACATAACTCGAGTAAATCTTTTCCGATTTTAAAATATTTGTTTTTGTTTGAAAGACCTAGGCATGACCGACAATTTATGGAAGAAACTTTTTTGGATTTGAGTCCTTGGACTTAGCTAGGGCACTAAAAACGAGTCTCTGCTAGGGACATACGTGTTTTTTGTACACAACTCGAGTAAATCTTTTCCGATTTTCAAAATTGTCTTTTAAGAGACAGGTTTATGAAAGTCCAACAATTTGTAGAAGAAAATTTTTTTGAGATTAAGCCCGAGGATATATTAGGACACTAAAAACGAGTTTCTGCTAGCGCTCTACATGTGTTTTGTACATAACTCGAGTAAATTTCTCCCGATTTTTAAATATTTTTTGATCAAAAGGTCCAGGACTGTCTCCCGTTTTATGGAAGAAACCCTTGGACTCAGTCAGGACCCTAAAACCGAGTTTCTACTCGGGTCCAACTTGTTCGCTTACATAAATTGGATAAATCCTAACTGATTTTGTTGATTATTTTTCTATTTGGTAGGAGGTAATCGAGTACCGAATTATATTCAAAAACAAATTTGAACTCGATGTCTGTGCTTAGGGCTGAAGTGGGCCTCAGGTCTGTCCTAAGGTCGGCCCTAACTAACAAAAATTTTTTTTGCTTTGTTGCAGAGCAAATTGAGGGAAACATTTTTGTCTATGGAAGTATGTGTCAGAGGCATTTCCTTATGGCCCTAAGTCGGTCCTAAGGTCTGCCCTAGACAAAAAAAATGGTTTTTCGCTATGTTGTAGAGAAAATGGAGGGAAATATTTTTGTCTATGTAAGTATTTGTCCGAGGCCTCTCCTGAGGTCGTAAAGTCGGCTCTAGACAAAAAAAAAGGATTTTGCAATGTTGTAGAAAAAATTGAGATGAACATTTCTGTCTTTTTGTACTTTCGGAAGGCCTTTTTTACACCGTTTCTTCGGACGGGATTTTTAATATTGCCCTCTCGGCATAATTTCAAACACTTAAGAGTTAAGGCAATATTTACTTAGATATGTTCGAGTCTTTTTGTAACATCTTTTCTGTTTGCGTACGGGTCCCTTGCATATGTTTTTATCTAGAATTTTCACATTGTAATGAGGAGCAGCAGGTGCTCCTAAGGATTGCTTAAAATGTGGCGGGACGTTGCAAACTGAAGCCGCTAAGTAAAACGCTGAAGTGGCAGGTTCGCCGCTCTCGGTCGGCGGCTCTCAGGTTCGCTCCGGAGCTCGCTTGGCCATAGTTACCTATTATTATGAAGGTTGCATACATTCGAAAATCAACAGCTTCATGACTATCGCTACTTCCTATTTGTTTTATGATTTTTATTATAAATCTACTACTTTTTATTTTGATATTTTATTTATTGGACGCGGTGTCACCGGATGTTATATTTTCCTATCGAAGTTTCGTTATTTATTTTTATCTTACATCCATTAAACCTAAGGAAATATAATTCGTGATTCAACACAGTCAATCTGTCAGTTATGATGTAATTTTTACTTTCCAGACGGATGCAATTCCCCAGTGAGTCACAATAGTTTACGATAGTGAAAATTGTCTCAGATCCATCGTTTAGAATAACTTTTCATACATAGGGTCGAAATCTTAACAAAAATCAAAAAAATTGATTTCATGAAATATTAATTTGCGTGCACTGAAAATTAAACTTCAATTGACATTTTTTCTTCACAAAATATTCGAATTACATATTTTCAGTGGTCATTTGATGCTATAATTTAAGTTAAGTCCGAATAATCATCCGCTGTCTACCGCCCTGGGACTTTTCACCAATCTCATTCGATGTGACTGACATACAGTTCGAGCTTCCATCACAAGCTGGACGCGAGTTCTAGACTCATACGAGCTCAAAAAGATCTTTTGCATAATATAGAAACAATGTTTTTTCACATTTTTTAGGCGAAAACTAGTATTTTCTCACCTTTTTTTTTTATTATTATATATCAACAGCTTACAAACCAACTGATAAATGAGATGTGAATTAAACAAATTAAAATGAGAAAGTGACACAGGAAGTTGGTTATGCTTCATAATCAGTCATAGTCATCAAAGTATAATGGCCAACCTGTTCATAAGAATTTTTTATTGATGAAGAAAGTAAACAAAAAAATAATTAATTTTCGCTCGTCGAATTCCAGTCAAACAAAATGCCAGCACATAGTTCATGATCACAGGATTACTCTAAAGTAATTTATTTGCTAATTTGGCAAATATTTCTCTAGATATAGGAGTTTGGAAAAACAACACAGTCGAATGTGTTTTTGAGTTACTTTCTATGTTTTCTGTGAAATTCGTCTTTTATATGCTTAAGTGTGTATCTACAATAATTGTAATAGTGATAAAAAATGTGAATCTTTTTTGAGAGGAAATACGAATTTTCGCCTAACCAATGTGATCTGCGGGAAAATTTATTTATCTTCGAGGAGGGAGCTTGTGTCCCGAGCCGAAGGCAAGAAAAATAATCCTCGGAGAGGATAAATAAATTATCCTGCCGAAACTTAAGAGTTTTTATGCACCGAAGCAAGAAATCAACAAAACAAATTTTGATACAAAACAGTAATGTATGACTTATCTCCCTCTACAGCCACTGAGGTGTATAAAGTTTAATTCATAACTCGAGCAAAAATGGAAAATTCTTAACTCGGTTGAAGTCTGTGGCCCTCGCAGAGAAAATTGCAACTCGAGTGAATTGCGGCCCTCACTGCGCTCTGGCCACAAACTTCACTCTCGTCGCAATTTTCTCTGCTTGTGCTACAAATTTTGCTCTCGTTGCCATTTTCTCTGCTTTGGCCAGAGACATCAACCTTGTTAAGCAATTTTCTATTTTCTCCCCTTGTCATGAAAATAACCATAACATTGGCTTTATATCGCAACTACGATATTTCATCGTTAAATATACAGTCGAAAAACGAAATATTCATTTCACTCGAAAAACAAATTTCGCCTCTTCATGTTACAATACTCTCTCAGCCCACACATACACCTCTAATTTTTAATAATCGTTTTTCGACAGTTGTAATTTAAAAGACTATTTTTCTCTTATACTCAAGTTGCTTATTACCTCTAAAGATTCTACGCGAATTCGTATTTTCAGATCATGGCATTTCGTAGTAAGAACTTGCGATTCATAATATCAGAGAGACATTTTAAATATACATTTCTGTACTAAACTTTTTATTCAGCACAAAAAACACACATTTTCAAAAATCAAATAAAATTACATTCACTATTGCTCTATCTACTACACTATTGCTAAATAACATCTAGATATAGTACCAAGTTCAACTGTGCGTTTCATTATTGCATTCTATCGCTCCAATAGGATGTCCCGCAATTATGAAAACGTTTGCTTTATCTTTAAGTATTTTGTATACTTCGGGTCTAAAAACTGCCCATTCCAGCACTGGTTTGCGGATCATTATTGTCGAGTTTCAGCAGCGGATTATTGTGAAGACTTTATTTAAAAATTTAGTGAGCGAAAACGTTTTTTATTTAGAAGTAGTCAGTTAGTGGAATCTTTGGAAGTTGTTTGCGTCAGAAAAATGTTTGCTAATGCTAAAGAAGCGATTTTTATAAACTTCGACAATAATGTCACGTTAGTAACCCTTGTAGAATAAATAGTTATTATCTTTCGATAGTATTAGATTTTACTCGTTGCCCCGCCGAAAACTTGTCATTACATGTATATGTGCACCCCACGGAAATTATTCATTACATGTCATTCATTACATGCTACTCATTACATTTAGCCCTCACCGGAAACTTCTCATTACATGTATATCTGCATCTAATGACGCATTTTCGGTTGGGACACAGTGGGTAATGCTTAATAAGTCCATCCATTCTGGATAATTTCGTGACACCCGCAAAGTCATTCGTGTATTTTTAGGCAACTCGCTTTAAAAACTGTTTTTTGACTCTTTTAGTTGTATAGCTCGCCTCCGGCTCGGGATACAAACTCTACACTCGTCAAAAAACAGTTTTCAAAGCTTTTTGCTTAAAAACACCCTCTTGAGTTTGGCTCATTTCACAAAATTGATCCCTCATGTAATGACTTATTTCCGCATCCCCCACTGTAATCTACTATTATTTATGACATTCAATAGAATTGTAACTAGCAAAATTCCATCAGTTTAGGAGCCGTCCAATATAATTCATTCACTAAACGATCGTGCACGTTTGTCCTGCGCATGCGTGCAACGATCAAATCGAAATGCGCAGAGCAAATGCGCACAATGAGCGAATGTAATCGATGTAATAGTTTTTCTAAAATTTGAAATTTGTGTATCTCAGCAGAAAGAACAATATAAAAACATATGAAGGGGAGACCCGTATGTATCAGAATAGATGCGGCAAACAGGGATGATGTTACGAAAAGAATAGAACGTATTTAAGTAAATATTGCCTATCGTCCACATTTAATTGTATTGGAAAGCCGATAGGGCAATATTCAAAACCCCGTCCGAAGAAACGGTGTAAAAATACCTTTCCGAAAGCACAAAATTGACCCCTCATGCTTTCCTCAATTTTCTCTACAACATAGCAAAAATCAATTTTTTGGGCTAGGGCTGGCCTTAGTACCGACCAAGGGCCCTAAGTAGAGACCTCGGACACATACTTCTATAGACAAAAATGTTTCCCTCAATTTGTTCTGCAACATAGAAAAAAAAATTTTTTTGGTTAGAGCCGACCGACCTTAGGACCGACCCGAGACCCTCTTGAGCCTTAAGCAAAGGCACCGGTCCCAAATTTCTTTTTGAATACAATTCGGAAATTGGTTACCTCTCAAATAGAAAAAGAATCAACAAAATCGGTAAGGATTTACCCGATTTATGTAAACAAACACGTTAGGCCCCAGTAAAAGCTCAGTTTTAGGGTTCTGGCTGAGTCCAAGGGCTTCTAATCAAAAAATGTTCTTCCATAAAATGTGAGACATTCCTAGACCGGCAAAAATGCAGTTCAGGTTATTTTTTCAAATCCATACAAGTACATAATAGATGCTAAGAACGAAACAGTGCGCGATTCACACCTTCGCGAATGAATGAATGAAGAATATGAACATTTTCTCAAGAAAAATCATTCAAATTTTTTACAAGACCATTTTGTATGCGGAACATAAATGCCTACAAAATTAAAATTGATGCCCTTCCGCGGGCTGTTTTCGACTCAGTACGCATCAGTAAGACGTTCTACATCGATTACACACTTAACCGAATTGAAAAAACAACCTGAGCTGCATTTTAGCCCCTAGACCTTTCGATTAAAAAAAATTTGAAAATCAGAAGAGATTTACACGTAGGGCCCTAACAGAGACTCGTTTTTGGTGCCCTAGCTAAGTCCAAGGACTCAAAATCAAAAAATAAATTTTCGATAAATTGTCTGCCATGCACAGATCTTTCAAACAAAAAAAAATTGGAAATTGGAAAAGATTTACTCGAGTTATGTACAAACTTCAATCCCATAAAAGATTTTTCGATTACATTTTAGGGAAAAAAAAGTTTATGAAAATCGAAGAACTTCAACAAGTTAAGAATGCCGCTGTATTACAATATTCCAACAAGTTTCAAGAGAACTGAAAGAAAATCGTTTGTCTGTAAAGAAAGCGAGCGCTTGCATGCACGCATCACCGATCATGTTTATTCAATCCATAATTATTAATAATGGAACCAATTTTCTATTTCGAAACAAAAATTTCGGTCTGTATTTATTTATAGGAAATAACTAAATGCATGCGCGCTCAAGGTTCGATCGACACACGCGGAATAGTAAAATGACTGGGTTTACGTAACCATCAGCTGAAGCAAAAATGAAAAATAGTCATTTACATCACAAGGAATAACTGGTTTTCACGTTATTTGTGTGTCTGTTTTTGACGACTGATTTTAGGCAATTTCGCTTGTTGTAGACACCAACACATACACTATTAACGCTGAGTTATTCTGCTAAAAATACATAATCCACATAAGTTTTACGTCATCCACCTAAATTTTACGTAATTTTACACTACTAACTACTCGCATTCCACTTTTGCTTCAATTTGTGTTAATTTTTTGTCTGAGACTGCCAGTCTGTATTTATAGTATGTCATTGGAAGAACCACAACTTGTGATTTCGGTTATCAATCGTCCGGTATAAAGAGTAAAATGCATGCGTATGTATGAATATCGAATCAAAACAGAGAAACATAAACATTAATTAGATCGTTAGCCTTTATGACACAAAGGAATGGCCTTTACATCCTTTCTGAATAAAAAAAAATGAAAATTATGTTGATAGTGCCGATTCAAAACAGTTTGTTTACGACGCGACACATATCCACAAAAGGGCATTAACATTTTACGTTAAAATATTTCGCGCCTTTTTAAAGCCACAGAAACTCGACGTTGAGGTAACCGAAAAACAAACGCTGATTTCACTTAAAACGATAATCTCTAATATTCACGAAATAACACTTACTCGCCAGAATTTATTGTTACACTAAAATTTGGCTGTTGAAGATTTAGCCTCACTAAACTAAATTAGCCGTAAAAACCAATCGGTAAACAGAATTTTATGCAACAAATTCAGCAGCAAATAGAAACAAGTTTTTTCGCTTCAACAGACTTTCTCTCCCTCCTACCTGCGCAGAAGTACAAAATTTTTCAGGATCTTATTTAAATTTTGGTCAGTGTGATTCAATAATTCTACTAAATTAGCCTCTGGCTAGAAAATCAAATTTTTTAACCACTCAACTATGTATCTTTCGTTTATTACTAATTATAAACGTCTAATGTCCGTCTGTTTATCTGTCTATTTATGCGTCTATTTATGTGTCTATTTATGTGTCTATTTATTTATTCGTCTATAAGTCTGTCTGTCACGATCCCGTTATTTTTTCGTTTAATTGCGTTTACACTGGCGAAGAAAAAAAAATACTTTTTGATATGTTGTTGGGGATGGTGCAAAACGTCGAGAAAGCATGTTCCGGGGTTAGATGTTGTTCTGAAATAAGGGAGATATGGGTCAAGAAAGGGTGAAAATTGATAATCGGCCAAAAGTCAGTCAAGATGTCGTCTTAGAGATTTGGTCGGGGAAGAAAAGTCTTAGAGTTTTTGATGGCCTACAACTTTGTAGAAGAAAGTTTTTTGATCCGACTTCATGAGGAGGAGCTAGGCAGCGAAAACTGTTCAAATTTTGGGGTTTCCTTACTTTGTTGTTCATGGGCGCGCGGTAGCATTGCGCCCGTGACGCAATCCCCATACGATCAAAAAAATCAGAATTTTTTTTCGTAGACTGCGGAACCATATATACAGCAAAGTTTTCACTTTTTTTTTCTTGCGTCGTATCCCCTTGAGACCTAGTTTATCGGATTCTACATAAAATTTTGGTTTTCACTCATTAAAATCGGTCCAGTGGATCCGAAGATTTGACCTTTAGAAAATCGTCATTTTCCATACAAAATGTGCTGCTTCATAGAAGCCAAAGAAAATGTATTATATCCTACGTTAATAGTTAGTTAGTTAGTTAGTTGTGGCATTTCCATTTGTATGAAAAACGACTTTTTTGGCGATTTCTCGAAAACTGGCGGTTTCTTTAAATTTCGCAGGGACCTTCTGATAGGCATTCCACGCCATCTAAGATTTTAAAAAAATGGGGTCACCGGCTTCGTTTGGGCGCTAGGGCTCTTGGAAGCTCCCATACAAATCCCATATAAAATAATGTGTGTGGTGAGTGTCACGGTTGAGTAAAAACTTCCATTAAAGTTTTTGATATTTTTCGGTTATTCTCGACATGAGCCAGGTCATGCAATGGAGCTTCCTAGGCTTAAGGGATTCTTAAGGATTTTTGTGGATTTATCTGGCACTTTTCAACTTCCATCAGGTTTTTTTGATGTTTTTGGGTTAATCGGTTTCAATTGCTTCCAAAACTACTGATATCACAACAAAAACCTTTTTAAAAGGGAAATGTGACGCAAGTCCTTGTCCCTTCTTCCAAAACAACTGATATCAATGTTGTAGTTTTTCTGTTCTTTCTTCTTCTGTTCTCTTCTTTCTTTTTGCGTATAAAACTGAAACAACAGAAAAACTGTAACACTGGCGGGTCCGGTATTTGTGACGCATTTTTTTAATCAAATGTGAAAATATTTTGAAAGCTTTTTTTTGCGTTTCGAAGCGTTAAGCGTCACCCAAATTGATATCAGTTGTTTTGGAAGAAGGGACAAGGACTTGCGTCAAATTTCCCTTTTAAAAGGGTTTTTGTTGTGATAATGAATAACGGTTCATATACTTTTACGTATACATTTAATGCACGACGACACACTTTTCGATGTCATCATGTGTAACTTTATGCCCTTTAGGTTATCTAGGAAAGCGTACTTAAAAATTATACTTTGTCCAATGCAATTGAAAAAATTTATGGTCAAAACGTGAGAACGCCATGCATGGTTTCACTCTGGAAACGATGTGGGGGGACATTCTTAACGGAAACAGGCAGTGAGTTGTAAGTACCATCTACATGCGTGGCTATTACGTAATCAATGGCTTCCCTAGGAAGTGATTTGACAACAGTCGGATAAAGCCATTTACTTGATGATCATAAGAGATACTACATTGCGAGGTCTGGTATGGGGAAATCGCTCCTTTCTCTCAGCTTGTGTGGTAACCCTGCTATCTTCCTTGACTTAACTCTTTTACTCATAGCTATTTCCGTATCTAAATATTAAACACAAATGCTCGCTACGCGTTTACAAATTAATTTTCCCATCTCTTATCAAGTGCCTTACGGCATTGAATAATAACTTTCGTGTAAAAATTAAAAATTTCTAGATTCTTTTATTTGTTATGACAAAATATTTCTAGCTTAAGTTTGTTCTTCTTTTTTTTTTTTTTCTTTACTTAACGACTCCTTTGAAGTGCACTGCACAGTCCATTACTATATTTTCTTTCTTTTTAGCCAAATAGGTTAAGAAAATTATGTAAAATTACTATTTCAAGATGTAAATAAAGTGTATTCATTCATCGTAAGATTCAGATGTTATAAAAGCTGAACTTGTCATAATTTGAATCCAACCAATTGTGCTGATAAATAAGGACTTTTCCATTTTGTACGTTTCTTGTTATTCGTTGGCCTGAGCCGCTTTCAATCCACTTCGCCAATCTTCATGTGACGTTTGTTAGCATGGAGTCCTAGTGGAGGGTGACGAGGAAGCACCCTATATTTTCTTGGTGAGCTCTGTAAAAATGAAATGAAATTATTACTTGTTACGAAAAATGAAAATTATTTTCACTTACACGAGGTGGCGATTAGCCAAATATTCCGGGGTCCTCATTTTGATTTGCCCAGCACAAAGGCCCCTGTATTGGCCATGCCCAGTTATGAGTGTTACCTGGACACTCTTTCCAATCGCCAAGCTTTTTATTTTGGAGTTTAAAAATTGCTTCACAACGCCAAGGGCTTCATCGACTTGTAAATTATGCAAGTCTAACACATCTGTAAATTTAACGTTAATATTACATTTGTAATAATTTAAAAGTTTATAACTTACTACAGTCATTGTGCCGCAACGAATTTGCCTCGTTGGCGTAATAAAAAGCACCCTCGTTGCACGCCTTCATTTTATTTCGGCACTCTTCTCCTTCCATCAGCGATTTTTCTTTGGAAAATTTTGCAACCAGCTGTGAATACGTGGCTGCAAATTTTCTGTATTCCGAGCGGATCTGTAAAATGAATTCATAATTTTTACTTGATTTAAAAAAAACAATTTGATCGAATGAATGTTTTTAACAAATTTTAGTAACAAAACTAGTCGGATCCCGCCACGGCACTCTGAAGGCTTTGGAGGGGTAAGCAAAAAGCGAGAACGCCTCCTGGACCCCCGCTAATTTTAGCCTGCGGTCAACATTCCCTTGAAAATTTGTCCAAATCCCCAACAATCGTTTTCGTGCCGTTTCGTAAAGTCCCTAGCTTCGTTATACATCTAGGTTTTAATGACATTTTGATATCAGTGGAGGTGACGCTTACGCTGAAAATACGCAAGAAATGACGATGCAAAAAAAACTTTTTCAAAAATTCAAATGTTTCGAAAACCAAAAAAAACCTAATTTATTGCTTGGGAATATTCAAGATGGCGCCGGCTTGACTGCTGGCAGCCATTTTCTTAAGATCCCAAAAAATTTTCCTGACCAAACTCTATAACTTTCCCCAAGAAACTAACTCTCTAGCTATTGTCACTCTGGAGCTAAAATTCGAAAACTCCGAGCATTACCTAAAAAACCCTCAAAATTGACCACTTTTCCACATGCCACGGCTTTTCCAGAATTTTCCCAGAAAAGCGGCCTATAAAATTTTTCATTTGGGGCCGAGACTGACGTTCCCTGAAAATTTCAGGAAGATCGGCTGACAAAGTTTCCGTAATGATGAGAACAATAGAAAAATTTATTCTCCATACAAAAATGTCATTTTCAAACCTCGATATCTCAGCCAATTTTCAACCGATTTGATGAGTGAGGGCTTGCTTGAAAGCTGCTGCGACGTAGTTTTTTTTTAAATAATTTGGAGGGGGAGGGGGCGAGGGGAAAAACTCAAAAGTTCGCCCATATATGGCTCCTTGTCCCAAAGGTTTTTGTATGGAGTTTTTTGGGTTTGTGGACGTTTTTTTTTTGGTGTTGGGACTGCGTCACGCACTCCGCTACCGCTACGGGCATGATTAGCATTAGGCATGTCCGAAAAAAAAAGTTTTTTCAAATCGATTCCTTAACCTCACACAAAATATTCTTTGACCTAAAAAACACCAAAAATATTTTTTTTTTAATATTTTGAAAGAAAATTGTCGGTGGTAAAAATCAAAAACTTCATTTTGCACTTTAAAGCGTCGTCAGCGCCACCTATTTTGCCAAATATATCCACATTTATTTTTCCCTGAAAGGCCCATTCATTACCTTTCCAACGATACCCCACACAACGAATTTGATAGAGAAATGAGTTTTATTCGATCGATTTTCCACTGGGATGTATTCATGAATTTGTCCACTTGTAGTCGGACATTGGTAGGAACTGCTTTGTGTGCCCTGCCCCACCATATTCACGCCAACGCTTTATTCCCTCTAAACGCATCCATTCCTTTACAGCCTTGTCTTATTCTGATTGTGGTATAGGAATGAACGGTTCGGGTCCACATTGAGCAGAAGTCGCACCCAGCTTTGCCAGTTCATCCGCTCTCTCACTTCCATCTATTCCAGAGTGCCCCAGTACCCAAGCTACCGTCACCCGATTACTCCGGCCTAGCTGGTTCAGTGTGCTTTTGAACTCCCTCGAGATTCGTAAATGAAACAATATTTCTTGTGGTAAGAGGGGGCTCGGAAATAAAATTGATGGAAAAATTGCTTCTTCAGCAAAGTTGTTCCTCATTTCATGGTGAACAACTTTGCTGAAGACTAAAAATTTCAAATCTCAAACTCCGGAATAGTTCTGTAATTTTGACCAGAACACTGCATTTTTCGGAAAGTTCGACTTCAACATTCAGTAACGTCTGAAATATAATTGATACAAAAAATTTCTTAAACAAAGTTGATCCTCATTCCATGGTGAACAACTTTGTTGAAGACAAAAAATTTCGTTCTCAAATTCCTGAGCAGTTATATAATTAAGACCGCTACTTACCAAAATGAGCACTGTGTGGCCCTACTTTCTACGTCAAAAAGACATTTGAATATTTTTCCGCTGCGCTCCACCCTCGGATTTGACCTTTTCACGACTTGGGTCTAAATGCACCGTTTTAGCTCCTTGTGATGTAATGTACTATTTCGATTGCCTTTCAGGGAAAAAAAAGTTTTTGAAAATCGGTTGAGATTTACTCAAGTTATCGTGGTGAGGGACGAACGGATATGGTGAGAGACCGGCTTACTTGGACTTATTGATAGTTACCATAACGCCGATACGTGCCCGGACGTGTCGACGCTTGTTTTAGCGTTTACAAATTTTAGAACTATTCGAGCATAAAAATTGACTGTTCTATTGCTCTTGTTGTAATTCCTTATTTTCTTCCTTCTGATAACAACTAAACAATAACATAAAATAGAACATAACTTGAAGTTATTGGCGAGGTTATTTGCGAAATGTATTAGGGGCTGTTCATAAATGACGTCACGCTTGCTATAAAATCCATAAAGTTCATAACTCCCAAATGGTCAAAAATTTTGCTTATAGTACTCCGGCTACCCCCCCCCCCCAAACACACCCCCTATTTGGGGGGTAGCCAGAGTCCTATCAACAAAATTTGTTGTATTGAACGAATTATGACCTTTTTATGGATACTCATTTTTTATAGCAAGCGTGACGTCATTTGTGAACGGCCCCTTATAGAAACAATTTTGAAAACCTGAGAAACCACAACAAAGATTCGACTACAAAACCGCTTCCGATGAGTTTATTTTGTTCATAACTGAAAATTAATAAAGGGGCATCTTACGATTATTTCGGGCACAACCGACCGATCAGACTGAGGGATTATTTTGAAACTTCGCCTCTGAGAATATTTATTCCTCTAATCCTGGTTAGGACATGGTCCCACGAGTATAAAACCGCTCTCCAATAATTTTCCATCTTTGTTTATTATGCAGTGGGAAACATTCGAAAGTCATTCTTACAAAAATTGCTCCCACACGATAGCTAGTATGGGGGGGGTCTGGGGGTTTTTAGATAGCCTATTCCATGTAGATTCGAGCCAAATATGGTTTTCCTAGTTACGGCATCATATTCATATTCAATGAGTTTCAATCCATTAACAATATAGAAAAGAATTTGTAGGTATCAGAACAGATCTTACACATAGGCGCCAACGTATCAGAATTGCATGATGTTGCATAGTTTTCAAAATTATCACAATTCGAACGACCTGCAGAAATTACCTAAGGTAATGCCAACAACTCTCCCGAAGTACGGCAATTCCAGAAATGGATATCATTTTTCCATAAAATCATCGAACAAATGTTCTAAATTTGATTCTGAACAACATTCCGTTTTCAAACAACGTTCTGTCATAGTCCTAGAGATCAAAGTCATCCCTCGAAGTTCTAGAAGTGGCTATATTCCAAGAATTATGACGTTTTTCGGGAAAACTTGAGACAAGTGTTCGCTAAAATTTAATTCTTTACAACTTTTACTTTGAATGTAAGTCTCCATATTTCATGCTTAACCAAAGATTCAAGAAAAATCACATCCCATCTTACAAGGCCGAGAATCAGAATTTTGTCCATTCCATGGATCCCAGAGCCTGAACCACTTAAAATTGACCTATCTCGCTCATCTTTGAACTTGTGCCATGGGAGGACATCTCTCGGCGATAACAAATGAATCCACCCAATAAAATGGTTTGTAGTAAACGTTTTGGACTTTTACATCCTAAAGTGCCAAATAAGAAATGACCTGAAAATATTGATGTATCGAATATTATTGTATACACATTCGTAATTTACTTTTCGGAAACCATATAATGTTTTCCATGAAAAATGAATTTTTACAAAGTTGAAACATTTTTTAAACATTAAGCTTAACGATCTACCAGCACTGTAGCGAAATCCTTCGATAAACCTTAGTATTATTTAAAAAAACATAACCAAAGACCCGTACTTATCAGAATAGATGTGACAAACAGAATAATTGTGGCAAATTTAATAAATCTTGCATAAAGACTCGAACGTATCTTAAGATAGTAATAAGCAAACAATCCAACGGTCTATGTTCTTTTATAACTATAAGAATTTCACAGATCCATAGAAATTACCCAAGGTAATGTCAAAGGTCCTACCGAAGTACATCTCAGACCATTCAAATCTAGAAATTGGGCAAGTTTCCCCTTAAACCCTGAAACACGTGTTCTCTAAAATTTTGTTCTATACCACTTTGCCTTTGGAAGCAACCTTCTACCTCTTATAGTTTTAGAGATATGGATCATCCCTCCCAATTCTAGAAGTGCTCATATCCCAGGATTGGGGCAATTCTACCCAAAAACTTGAGAAACATGTTCTCTAAAATTTCATTCTCTACAATTTTGCCTTGGGAAGCAACTTTCTTCCTCATATAGTTCTAGAGATATCGATCATCCCTCACAATTTTAGAAGTGGTCATATCCCAGGATTGTGGCATTTTTACCCAAAACCCTAAGACACTCATTCGCTAAAATTTTATTCTTTACAACTTTGCTATTGGAAGCAAGTTTTTCCCTCTTTTAGTTCTAGAGATATGGATCATCCCTCACAATTCTAGAAGTGGTCATATCCCAGGATTGTGGCATTTTTACCCAAAATCCTGAGACACGTTGTAATGAGTGCGTTCATTGTATTACGGTTTTAATATCGCAGCTAAATTAATATTCTCGGATTGAAAGTTACGTAAGTAATTACTTATTAATTTGAATTATTTTTAATAATTTTTAATTAATTAATTAGTTACGGAAGTAATTGTGTTGAAATCAATTCATCGGGAAGAAATACTCATTGGATAAACGATTTATCATATTGTTTTGTGAGATTGCATAGAAATTTATTGGAATTCTGTCGTATTATTCATCGTATCAGGTCATACATCTTCACGATGGCAACCAACAACAACGAACGTGTACCTGCGGAATTGGATTGTATGAATTTAGCAACTGAATGGCCATTCAATTTGGAAGCGAAATTTCACAGTTTACATGATCGCAAGTGGAAAACAAAATGACACAGAAGCAACAAAAATCGCGACATTCATTTGGTTAGTTAGTACGCAGAGTGCAAACATTTACAATTCATTATTTCCGAATGATGGAACGCCATTGTTGGGCACCACACGGGCAGAGCGAAATATAGAGGAAGATACAGTCACTGGAACAGCAGCACGAATCGAGTCGTATGTTTCAGCTCAACGAACATTGGTTGAAGTTCTTAAAAAGTTTGACGAACAGTGTGTGCCACAAAAGAATGCAGCGATGGAAACGTATAAGTTTAACAGCATCATGCAAAAAGAGAAGCAATCTTTTGTCGAGTTTGAAACGGAGCTACGTACACAAGTAAGGCGATGGGAATTTACATGCAAGTGTACCTGTGACAAGTTAATTGTGTATGAAGATCGTATGCTACGTGACGCATTACACGACACGAAGTGGTCGTGTCAGCCGTCCTCCTCAGAGGTACGGTCTAAGTTAAGTTAGTTTTAGTTGTATGATTATAAAAAAAAAGAAAAAAGCATGTAATGAGTGCGTTCATTGTATTACGGGTTTAATGTCAAACAACCAGTGATCTAGTTAGCAACTTCAGTCTTGTTAAGTTTAGTTTAGTTTTGACCATCGTATTGTCCATGACACACATTCAGAATAAACGGATTTTTATAATAAACTCAGACATTTATTACACACGTGTTCGGTAAATTTTTTTTCTATACAACTATGCCTTTGGAAGCAACTTTCTAACTCTTATAGTTCTAGAGATATGGATCATCCCTTCCAATTCTAGAAGTGGTCATATCCCAGGATTGGGGCATGTTTACCCAAAACCCCGAAAAATGTGTACCCTAAAATTTCATTCTCTACAACTTTGCATTTGACAGTGAGTCTCCATATTGCATAGTTAAGGAAATAAACACGAAAAACTGTTTTCGTATATGGCCAAGAAACTCAATTTCGTCGATTCAATTGGTCCCGGTCAGACATGGGCGCCGCTGAAAATCATCCGCCGGCCTAGCCGCCGCCAACACGTTTTGACCCAGCCGAGCCGCCGGTACTTTTTACCCGGCTGAGCCGGCTGAAAACGACTAGAAGGAAATAAAAGCGTTACTTCCGCAAATTTAAAAAACAACATAAAAAATAGGGACTTTTTTAAATCGTAGTTGTCTGTTTGTTTTGAGATCTCACTAACAGCTTTTTACGGCCAATTACAAGTTCAGTCTGGACCACCGGCTTAAGATGACTTCCGAGCCTTCCGAGCCACCCCACGAAGTATGCAGTAAAGCAGAATTTGTCTGACACGGGAATCGAGCCCGGATCATTTTGATTAAAGGTTAGTGCGTAAAAGCAGAGCCGTCCCGTCCTATTGATCTCAAGAAAAGGATTTCTCAGAATTGGTTCATGGGACTTGTGGTGACGACCCTCAGATTGAGTATTTGTCGAGCTAGTCTTCGTATTTAGTTATTACTTAGTAGAATTTCATCAATTTTGATGATTGTGTTTGAAGGGATATGAAAAACGTAAAACCCTTGTAGTGTTCTTAGGATGCTAACAAAATGGCCGCCTGCCGCCACATTGAATTTTGTAACACATAATATATTTCGGTAAAAATCATGCTCGGAGCGGTAGCGGAGAGCGTGACGCAGTCCCCACACCCCAAATAAAACGTCTACAAACCCAAAAACCTCCATACAAAAACTTTTGGGACAAGACACGATGTATAGGCGAAGTTTTGAGTTTTTCCCTTCGCCCCCCTTGTTGTGGTGTGTCAACGATCTATGTATCTATCTATGTATCTATCTATCTACTTTTTTTTTCTCGAGAACCGCTTGAGCGATTTCCTTAAAATTTTCAGGGAACGTCAGTCTTGGCCCCAAATGAAAAATTTCATATGCCGCTTTTCCGGGAAAATTCTGGAAAAGCCGTGGCATGTGGAAAAGTGGTCAAAGTGGTAATGCGCGGAGTTTTCGAATTTTACTCCGAAGTGACGATAGCTAGAGAGTTGGTTTCTTCGGTAAAGTTATAGAGTTTGGTCAGGAGAATTTTTTGGGATATTAAGAAAATGGCTGCCAGCGGTCAAACTGGCGCCATCTTGAATTTTCCCAAGCAATAAATTAGGTTTTTTTGGTTTTCGAATTTTAGCTTCGGAATGACAATACTTAGAGAGTTAGTTTCTTTGGGAAAGTTATAGAGTTTGATCAGAAGAATTTTTTGAGATTTTCAGAAATCTGCCAAAGTACTGAAAGTATTGAAAAATTATTCCGTTGGTGGGTCCGGCATTTGTGACGCAATTTTTTTAACACAACGTAATTTTGTTTCAAAGAAAGCGCTCTAATTTTTTCAGGAAATCAAAACTTTTAACACAAGGTTTCATTCAAAAGAACTTCTGCGTATTATCTGCGATAGCGTCACCTCAAGCGATATCATTAATTTTGGAAGCGGACTTACGGACTGCGTCACACTCTACCTTTAAAAAGGTTTTTGTTGTGATTATTTTTAGGTAGTTTCGTTAAAAAGCGAAATTATTGGTTGTCTTTTATTTATAATGTTGGCAAAATGTAAACTTTTCTAAATTTCCGAATTCTCAAAAATTTTACAATTTTACAAAATTAAAAAAAGGGATTACTGAGCAATTCTAACCTCGTTCGGGTTTTCTCAACTGTATTTTGAGCAGTTTTCACAATATGGATAAACCTATTTTATTGCAGTATAGTAAATGCATCGTGCCTTGTGATCTTACTAGAAATTGAAACTATACAGCGATTCATTCTCACTAGGACTATTAAAACGTACTACAGTGAACCGAATATAAGAACGGACAAGTCAAATTTTGAACAATGAAATTCCATTGTTTAAAATTCAACATGTCCGTTTTTATATATGGTTCGCTGTAGAGTTACAGACGCATGAAGGGCACTCACGCTTTTCGACTAAGGATATCATAACACAACTAAAGTTTCTAAATATTTGACATTATATTCCAAATTTTATTTTAGAAATTTTTGAATTTTATCTGTATTTTTTGTTATACACTCACGGAAATGTGAAAACCGACACATTTTTGTGTTTTGTGGTTTACTGACTTTATTGATTTCTCCATATAAAAATATATGCAAAAATTCACAAACTCAAGTAAAACACATTGCCGCCGCCGCCTACCGAATTTTTTCGGCAAGCAGCCGCCACCGTTTTTCAATCAGCGCCCATGTCTGGTCCCGGTGCCCCGACCCCTGACCCAATTCCCACAAAAATGTTTACCCAATTTTCTGACATCAAATCCTTTCATTTCACACCAAGATGAGCAATTTCCGTGCTATACTTGCTGAGATATTTGGGAAAAAGCTTCACCGACCCTCAAAAAACCATGTTTTTGGTCACTTCCTCGACCATATCACCGGACCCACTGGATCGATTTGGCTGATCTTCGAACTTGAATCATGGGAGGCATGTATCTTTCAGGGAAAAAAAGTTTAGGGTGATCGGTTGTGCCGTTTGGAAAAAACGTGGAGACGGACGGACAGACCGACGGACATTTTTTTATTGATGTCATATTTAGACGATAATAAATACATCCCCCAACTGTCACCTCGATCTACCCCATGTTACATTAAAATTGTTTGTAGTAAACGTATACTATACGTCGTATAGGACCTTCGTACTTCGTAAGGGTCCAAAAATATCTCAGTCGGGTGTAATGCGGGTGTAAATAATATTTTATTAATTTATTTAAAAAAACATATGCAGGGACCCGTACGTATCAGAATAGATGTTACAAAAAGGCTCGAACGTATCTAAGCAAATACTGACTTAACTCTTAAGTATGTGTGATTACGTCCACGTCAAATTGGACTGGAAATTTCCGAATGGGCAATATTGAAAAACCCATACGAAGCAACAGCGATAAAAACGGGCTTCCGAACCGAACCCAACAACCTCGAGATTTTTGACATAAAGAACCGAACCTAAACTTTAGAACCGAACCCTAGAACCGAACCTTTACAATTCTTAGTTCGGAGAACCGAACCGAAACCGAACCGAAGCTGTATTCGATCGATTTAAAAAAAAATCAAATTAGATAATTAATTTTTCATTTTCGTGTTTCAAACTTCGAAAACGAAGAGATGTTTGCGTCACATTCAATATCGTCGTGTCATATTTGCAATGTATTTTTTAACGAGTATTTTGTTTCATTTACTCAAACTCACAAACACAAATGTGTTTGCCGATTCCTATTCGAATCAACTCATGTTATCACAGTATGTAATTAAAATGCATTCTACAGATCGAACACGAGTCGTCTCGCATTTGTGTCAAATGATTTGTAGTCGCGTGGAGTTCATATCGTTTTTTGTGAACATTGAAAGTAATCGCCGCGATTGTAGGATGTTTTATTTGGCTCAATATGAATAAATTCAAAAATAATGAGAAGAAATTCAATTCCTCATTCTTATTTTTTGATCTTACTCCCGACGATCATATCAAAGAGGAAAGTACAAAAGTATAAAAGAACTGAAAGAGCTAAGTACAAAAAAATACTTTATTTTTTCTTCGATTTTAAATGTCAATAGAATTCTCAATAAAATAATAAAACTAAATGTGGTTACAAATAACCGAACCGAAAACCGGTTTTGATTTGATTGAAGGAACCAAAACCGAAACCGAACCTTTCACTTTTCTTTTTTAAAAACCGAACTTCGAACCGAACCGTTTTTTTATTTTCTTTAGAACCAGAACCGAGAACCGAACCTTTTTTCCACAGGCTCGGAAGCCCGGATAAAAACCTCTCCAAATCCCTAAAATATTTAGAACCGACCTAGAGCACTTAGGAGAGGCCGCTGACGCATGCTTCCATGCACAAAAAAGTTTTCCTCTTTTTCCTTTACAACGCTGCACAAAAAACCTTATCATTTAAAAAATATTCATGAAAAACCACCAAATATCGAGTAGGGTCGCGTAGCCCACACCCCACAATAAGGACACTACAGCCCGAACTACTCAAAACATTTTCGCCAATTTAATTTTCGTGATTTTCTGATGTCCACATCTTTCATTCAAAACCTTGAAGAGCGAATTCCTTTCTAATTTCGCAGAGATAAAGGTTCCACTAACCTTCAAAACACCATGATTTTGACCACTTTTTTGATCGTAGCTTCGAAAGTTTTCAACCGATTTTGCTCAAATTCAATCCTGATATCAATATTTTGATTATCTTTCAAGAAAAAAAAAGTTTTCGAAAATCGGATAAGATTTACCCGATTTATGTAGAAAAAACACGTTGGACCCTAGTAGAAACTCAGTTTTAGGCACCTGGCTGAGTCCAAAAGCTCAAAATCAAAAATGTTTCTACTCCCATGTCGAAATTCGACTGGTTACAAATGTCGTGGTAAACGCATAAGACCCCACTTTTCCGAGATCTTCGTTCTTCGTACGGGTCTAAAAACTACGAATATTTGGGGTCATTAGGGTGCACAAACTTAATTTTCATACCAATATCTACAACTTTCGTCGAAATCACACAGTCTTCACCATGATTTGTCCAGCTCCAGGGCCCCTGTTTTGGCCATGCCCAGTTATAATTTTCACCCGGTGACTCTCGCCCATCTGCAAACTTTTTACTTTGCAGTCTAAAAACTGCTCGACGACGCCAACGGCTTCATTGACTTGCAAATTATGAAAGTCTAACACATCTGTAAAAACGTTAATATTACGTTTGTAATGATTTAAAAGTTTATAACTTACTACAGTCGTTGTGCCGCAATAATAAAACGCTTCCTCGTTACATCTTTTCATCAGGGCTTCACATTTTTCCGCTTTCTTCGGCGATTTTTCGGCTGCGAATTTTGCAACTAGTCTCGAATACGTAGTTGCAAACCTCCTGTATTCCGAGCAGATCTGTAAAATGAATTCAGAATTTTTACATGATTTAAAAAAAAAAAAACAATATTTGGATTCTACGGAAAATTCTAAGCCGAAATGTCTTTTCACTCATTAAAATCGGTTCGGTGGATCCGAATATACGACCTTTAGAAAATGATCATTTCCTATACAAAAAGTGCTATTTCATAGAAGCTAAAGTTGATGCAAACAGCCTACGTTAGTTAGTTAGTTAGTGGGTTAGTTAGTTATTTCCAGGGCCATTTGTATGAAAACGGACTTTTTTGGCTCGTGTTCGAAAACAGCTCGATAACTTTTCTTGAAATTTTGCAGGGACCTTCGGGGCGGCATTCTACGCCAAATGAGATTTTAAAAAAGAAAGAGACTATTGGCATCGGGTGCCAATAGCCTCTACATATATACTGCGGCTAATGGCACCGGGTGCCAATAGCCTCTACATATATACTGCGGCTAATGGCACCGGGTGCCAATAGCCTCTAAATATATATTGCGGCTAATGGCACCGGGTGCCAATAGTCTCTACATATATACTGCGGCTAATGGTACCGGGTGCCAATAGCCTCTACATATATACTGCGGCTAATGGCACCGGGTGCGAACAGCCTCTAAATATATACTGCGGCTAATGGCACCGGGTGCGAACAGCCTCTAAATATATACTGCGGCTAATGGCACCGGGTGCCAATAGTCTCTACATATATACTGCGGCTAATGGCACCGGGTGCCATTAGCCGCAGTATATATGTAGAGGCTATTGGCACCCGCATGCCATTAGCCGCAGTATATATGTAGAGACTATTGGCACCGCGTGAAATAAAGGAATCGTAAGTACGTAAAATAAGGGAAAATAATTAATTAATATTATGATAAATATGCTAACAACGATTGTTGTTCATCATAGATACACTAATTTCTTTTTACTCACTGCAACACTGTCTCAATCACTCTCATGCGAAGCCATCAGTGTTACAGAAAGTTTTCTACGTAGTTCTGAGCGTATTAATCAAGTTTCTGCGCTGTATCAAAGCGATGTTCCGATTTCAAAAGCAACGCGTCGCCGCTAGCAAAATATTATTAAACCGCGACGATGTTAAACGTTTTGAGACGTTGATGCTTTCTTTGGGTCTTGCACGTACAAAAATAGATTGACAGCAACAAATTTTCGTTACCTCAATGTGATCAGTATGGATCAGCTAATGCAACTATGCAAGTGGAATGACATCAAGAATATCGAAAAGGAAAAGATGAAACAGCTCTACATTTTAGAAAAGGACGAACTTCCCAGGCTTGTTAGCCGCCTAGTGTGTGGCATTTCGTTAAAGCGCAAATTTGCTAGGTCTGTTAGCCACCCAGGTTTTGTTACATTTTGTAAAAGAACGAACTTCCTAGGCTTGTTAGCCACCTATAGTGTGTGGCATTTCGTTAAAGCGAAAATTTGTTAGCTTTGTTAGCCACCTAGGTCTTGTGACATTTTGTAAAAGAACGAACTTCCTAGGCTTGTTAGCCACCTTGTGTGTGGAATTTCGTTAAAGCGCAAATTTCCTTGGTTTGTTAGCCACCTAGGTCTAGTCTAGTGACATTTTGTAAAAGGACGAACTTCCTAGGTCTGGCATTTCGTTAAAGCGCAAATTTCCTAGGTTTGGTAGCCTCCTAACCAATTTCCTAAATTTCCGGGGTGCCATTAGCCACAGTATAATAAAGAGACTATTGTTACCGCGAGAAATGTAGAAACTGTGAGACTCGCACCAGAATGAGGAAGAAACACTTAAAATAGATCTGTCGATCTGTAGATCTGTAGATCTGTAATTTTTTTCGTTACTGACAGCGTTACTCTCATACTAATTTGATCAGTTTTAACTTATTAGTGTTGCAGATATTGTATTATTCCAAACCTGTAAATTGAATGCTGATTTTTTTTATAAATCCATGTCTAGTAGAAGTAGAGTAAATTTCCAGAAAAATCTTATTGAAAACCAAAAGAATTATGTGAAATAAATTTTCATTTTTCCTATAATTGCTACTTTTTTATATTGAGTGCCGATAGTGTTTTCTACATACAGTTACTAAAGGCACCGGGTGTCAATAGTCTCCTTACTATACTGTGGCCAATGGCTTTAATATAAAAAAGTGACTATTGGCACCCAATGCCATTTTTTGTGACATTTCGTAAAACGAAAATCTTCTTAATTTTGTTAGCCACAAAGTTTTTTGTGAAATTTTGTAAAAGGAAAATCTTCCTAGTTTTGTTAGCCACCTAGTTTTTTGTGACATTTTGTAAAAGGAAAATCTTCCTTGCTTTGTTAGCCACCAAGTTTTTATGACATTTTGTAAAAGGAAAATCTTACTAGTTTTGTCAGCCACCTAGTTTTTGTTACGTTTCGTAAAAGGAAAAGCTACCTAGGTTTGTTAGCCGCCTAGTCTGTGACAGTTTGTTAAAGCGCAAATTTCCTAGGTTTGGTGGCCAACTAGTTTTTGTGACATTTCGTAAAAAGAAAAGTTCCGTAGTTTCGTTAACCACCAAGTTTTCTGAAATTTTGTAAAAGCAAAAGGTCTTTGGTTTTGTTAGCCACATAGTTTTTGTGACATTTCGTTAAAGCGCTAAATTCTTCGGTGCTATTAGCCACACTATATATGTAGAGACTATTGGCACCCGGTGCCATTAGCCGCAGTATATATGTATATATGTAGACTATTGGCACCCGGTGCCATTAGCCGCAGTATATATGTAGAGACTATTGGCACCCGGTGCCATTAGCCGCAGTATATATGTAGAGACTATTGGCACCCGGTGCCAAAAGCATTTTCGTTTAAAAAAGGGGGGGTACCGGCCTCGTTTGGGCGCCAGGGCTCTTAGAAGGCGTCATATAAAGCCCATATGTATGTGTTTAAGTGTGTAGTGTGTGTAGTAGCACATTTTGTATTAGACAAGGTGCGGTGTTCGAGATAGAGGTTTGGTGTCAAAGGAAAAGTTGTTGGGTTGGGTGTGTTGTGTATCAGGGTCACCGCCAAAATGGCGGAAAATAGGCGGGGACTCAAAAAAAAACTTTTGATATGTTGTAAAGGAACTTGAGGGGATCATTTTCACCCATGGAAGTAGTAGCCGCCGCGCTTCGGTTCGACGGCGGCGGCGGCTCAAAATAATGCAAAACATTACAATCACAACGAAAGCCCTTTTTAAAAGGGAAACGTGACGCAATTCCTCGTCCCTTCTTCCGAAACAACTGATATCAATTTGGGTGACGCTTGCAGCTCCGGAACGTACAAAATTCTTTTGAAATATTTTCACATTTGATTAAAAAAATGCGTCACAAATGCCGGACCCCCAGTGTTATAGTTTTTCTGTTCTTTCAGATTTCACAATGCAAAAATTTGACTTTATGGGATGTATGGCGTATTTTTGTACAGAAAATCAAATTGCGTATGAAAGCTGAAAGCGTAGAAAAATTATTACATTGTCGGGTCCGGCATTTGTGACGCATTTTTTTAATCAAAACTGAAAATATTTAAGAACTTTGTGCGTTCCGAAGCTGCAAGCGTCACCCAAATTGATATCAGTTGTTTTGGAACAAATCTTAAATAATTTGAAGGGGGAGAGGGGCAGGGAGAAAAAATCAAAAGCTCGCGTACAAATGGCTCCTTGTCACAAAGGTGTTTTTGAATGGCGTTTTTTGAGTTTGTGGACTTCTTTTTTGTTGTGTGAGGACTGCATGATGTGTGGATGATATTAGGCTGCATGCACGGCTTTCAAACTTTGACACATCTTAGTAGTTGGTCAAATCATGAATATCGACCTCTGACGGGTTAAAAGTTCCACAGATCTGCCTGAAAAACATCTTAATGACTTGAATTTTTTTCCTCACACATTGAACTTTAAGCCATCTGAAAAGTCAAAATTAATGCAGAAGCATTTTAAATTCATAAATAAAAACTGTTTCATCCTAGTCAATTGTCGGTATGAAGATGTGTAGCCTCTCAGCATTTTCGTTAAAAACTTTCCTGGAAATTTATGTTTTGAATGCGTGTTGTATACTCTAGATTCCTACCAAGTGCCGAAAACGAAATAACCAAGTGATAGTTTGATAGTGTGACACAGAAAATATGATCCAACAAGCTTTTTGCTGATGAAAACTATTCGTGGCACCCTGTCTCAGAAGTTGAATGAAATTCTACTTGGAAGCTGACTGATTTTCGTAACTGACTTTTAGACTTTTTGACATTAGACTTTTATTCCACAAAGAAACAGGCTTTGTTAATTTTGCGTTAAAGTTAGTTCATCTGGTTGAGCCCCTCTCATTGCGATTTTTCATAGGAATGCCATGTGACATGATGGTTATGTAGCTGTTCGTCTACAACTGGTCATTTGCTCGTAGAACTAAAATTGGATGCTCAGCTCATACAAAAATTTGCTCCGAATTCTTTATGTTTTCACAATCTGAGAACTTTTCTTGCACCACAATTCTAACGAGATCCAAATTTAAGATCAATGACTCAATCAAGGTTAGGTTAAAATCTTCTATTGTTGAGTTGTTGCATTGACGTAGCAGTGCGTGGACTTGTAAAAAAGTACACCTTTTCATCTGGTTCTGACTTAAAGTTTCTTTGAAGTTCATAACCTCAAGTCATGAATATTGGATTTCATTTAGTTTGAATGAACTCTTACCTGTAACACATCAGCGTCATTACCAAAAACCATGCCCAAAAACCAAAAAAAAAAAAATTAAAAATTTTTACTCGTTGATGCAACTCGACAATGCACGCAGTAGAATTTACAATGTACATACCACGTTACGTAAAGAGCCAAAATGAAGTGCATTTAAGAGCGTGAACAACGGGCAACGGTTGTCGTTGACAATCCCATCTCAAAAACTAGTACATTTTCACCAAATCTGAGATGTCTGCGATGTCTGACACTGTTTATAGGTTATGAGGAAATGAGCCAAACACAAGAGGGTGTTTTTAAGCAAAAAGCTTTGAAAACTGTTTTTTGACGAGTGTAGAGTTTGTATACCGAGGCGAAGGCGAGTTGCTTAAAAATACACGAATGAGTTTGCGAGTGTCACGAAATGATCCAGAATGGATGACTTACTAAGCACCTCCCACTGTATACTGTTTTAATCGGTGTCCCATCCGAAAACGCGTCATTACACGCAGATGTAATCAGAAGTTTCTGGTGGGGGCCCTAACATGCATGTAATGAATAATATCCGTGGGGTGCACATATACATGTAATGACAAGTTTTCGGTGGGACAACGATTAAATAAATTTAACTGAACTTACAGTGAATGTGAATGTTAAATGACCGCCTCTTCAATTCGTACTTCTCGTTCGTTCAATCCCACTTAAGATATCTGAATGGAATAGCTCTCTCCCGTGACTTGATTAATGATATCCTCCGACTGCAAACGAAAGCATTGAGGAATATTCATCCGTCCCGTCCAAGCTGGTGTGGTGGATCACACTAAACTTAAGCATTTGATCTCACAAAACAGGGATTTTTTTGTGCAAATTAATTGAGTTTTTTGACCATATACGAAAGCAGATGGTTTTTCCCCTATATTTGCTCAACTTTGCGATATGGGGATTTACTGTCAAAGGCAAAGTTGTAGATAATAAAATTTTAGATAAAACGTGTTTCAGGGTTTTAGGGAAAAATGACCCATTCCTGGGATATGACCATTTCTAGAATTGTGATGACTCATATCTCTAGAACTATCAGTTATGAAGTTATGAAAGACAAAGTTGTAGAAAATAAAAGTTTAGAGGACATGTGTCTCAGAGTTTTCTTGAAAAATGTCACAATCCTTGCGATTCAGTCACTTCTAGAATCAGGAGTAATGACTCATATCTCTAGAACTGTGACAGCTAGAAGGCTGCTTCCAAAGACAAAGTTATAGGAAAAATGGACTAATCCCGGAATATATCCACTTTATATATCCACATATATATCCACATCCAATATATCCACAATTGCCGTACTTAGGGAGAGTTTTCGACATTAATTTGGGTAATTTCTGTGGGTCGTTCGAATTTTGGTAGTTTTAAAACATTTGCAACAATTTGCAATTCTGATAAGTTTGCAGGTTTGTTTGGTTTGCTACATCTATTCTGATACTTACGGGTTAAGTTATGTTTTTCTTTATACGTGCATCTGATTTACACTACAAACGAGTTTTCCGTACATAACTCGAGTTAATCTTTTCCGATTTTAATTTTTTTTTGTTTGAAAGACCTGGGCATGACCGACAATTTGTAAAAGAAACTTTTGCCTGTGCTTAGGGCCCAAGTGCGCCTCATGTCGGTCCTAAAAAAATTTATTTTTGCTATGTTGCAGAGTAAATTGAGGGAAAAATTTTTGTCTATGGAAGTATGTGTCCGAGGCCTCTACTTGGGGCCCTAGGTCAGTACTTAGGTCGGCCCTAGCCCAAAAAACGGTTTTTTGCTATGTTGTAGAGAAAATTTTTCTTGTGCTTTTTTTACACCGTTTCTTCGGACGGGTTTTTCAATATTGCCCTATCGGCAATTTCCAATAGAATTCAATGTGAACGCAATATTTACTTAAATACGTTCCAGTCTTTTCGTAACATCAACTCTGTTTGCCGCATCTATTCTGATACGTACGGGTCCCCTTATGTGTTTTTGTAAAGGGCCACCTTAGGACCAACCCAGGGCCATAAGAAAATGCCTCTGACACATACTTTCATAGACAAAAATGTTTCCCTCAATCTGCTCTGCAATATGACAAAAAAATGTTTTTTTTTGGTTAGGGCCGACATTAGGACCGACCAGATGCCCACTTGAGCCCGAAGCACAGGCCTAAATAGAAAAAGAATCAACAAAACCGGTTAGGATGTGTCCTGGCTGAGTCCAAGGGCCTCTAATCAAACAATTTTCTTCGATAAAATGTTAGACATTCCTGGACCCTTCGATTAATTTTTTTTTTTTTGAAAATCGGAAGAGGTTTATACTCGAGTTATGTACAAAAAAAAACGTACTGCCCTAGCAGAGACTCGTTTTTAGTGCCCTAGCTAAGTCCAAGGGCTCAAAATCAAAAAAGTTTCTTCTACGAATTGTCGGCCATGCCCAGGCCTTTCAATAAAAAAAAAAAGTTCATGAAAATCGGAAAAGATTCGAGACTCGTTTTTAGTGCCCTAGTGTCCAACAGTTCAAAATCAAAAAAATTTCTTCCATAAATTCTCGGCCATGCCCAGACTTTTCAAACAAAAAAAAGATCGGCGGCCCTTGGGCCGACAGTGCCCAAAATCAATCTCATAAAATTTTTGTGGATTACCTTTCAGGGAAAAAATGTTTTTGGAAATCGGTTGAGTTTTACTCGAGTTATCGTGTTGACGGACAAAAAAATTTCCGGCCAAAAAAAATTTTCAGCGAAAAAAATTTCCGGCGAAAAAAAATTTCGTCGGAAAAAGTTTTCCGGCGAAAAAAATTTTCCTTTGACCCGAAACATCTATCTTCAACAAAAAAAAATAATTTTCCAAATACACACACAACGCAACAACTTTTCCTTTGACACCAAACATCTATCTCCAACTCAAAAAAATTTAATCTTCCCCGTAAGTCCATCCGATACCACCGTCGGCCATTTTTGTGGTCACCCTGACACACTACACACTCAACCCAATAAGTTTTCCTTTGACACCAAACATCTATCTATCTCCAAAAATTAAAAAAAAAATTAATTTTCCCCCTACGTCCGTTCCACACCACCGTCGGCCATTTTGTTGGTCACCCTGACACACTACACACCCAACTCAACCCAACTTTACCTTTTACTCCAAACATCTATCTCCATCCTAACACAGTCCATATTTGACCCATACTTTGAATACACTCACGCACACATACAAAACATATGGGCTTTATATGACGCCTTCTAAGAGCCCTGGCGCCCATACGAGAGCAGTACCCCCCTAACTGACTTACTAACCCACTAACTAACGTAGGATGTTTCCATTAACTTTGGCTTCTATGAAATTGCAAAATTTTGTATGGAAAATGATGGGTCATATCTTCGGATCTACTGGACCAATTTTAATGAGTAAAATGTCGATTTCAATCAAAATTTTACGTTAAATCCGGAAAATTAGGTCTCAGGGGTATACGACGCAAGGGAAAAAAGTCAAAACTTAGCTGTATATATGGTTCCGCCGTCTTAGTAGAAAAAATTACTTAATTTTTTGATCGCATTGCTACCGCGCGCCCATGATGAAAAATAAGCAAAGAAACTGGAGCAGGAGAACCTCAATCGAAGCGGCAAATATCGCCGAAGGTCATTTTAGATCGATTCATTCAAATAAGACCTGAGGAACACGCATTGTAAAAGTAATTTTAAGGTCCTATTCGGAATGTTCCTTCACGTTCCGATACAGGGTAAGCCCTCGTGTACGTACACGACTCGTTATATACTTCACAGTATTATAATGTACTATTACTTTCTGATCAGTCTTATAACATTCGCGAGTAACCAAATATGGTTCGCAAAACGTCGAAATTATGATGCATCATAATCGTAGGCGGAGATGTGAATGAGGAATTGAAGCAAAATTATATGTTTCATTTACTGATAACATAATCAAAATTAGCCTTGGCTTTCAACTTTTTTAGTCTACTCAGTCATACTTTAGTCATCGTAACTTCTGTAAAAGCCATTATCGTAATATATTCCATCCGTTAGTTAGCTTCTGTTGTTATCCGACTGCGGTTGCGTTCTATAAATTAACCATATTACTGAAATAATTTTGAGTTGATATCAGACGAGAAAACTAGCAATGAGTTTTGACGAAGTTAGTAGCACATTCGAAGCGATCAAAGAGCAATACGAATGCCAAGGAATAATCGATTCAAAACAAAAAGCTGATCTTCTGGAAGGAATGAGAAAATTTCGAGGTGGTGAAAAATTTGTCCAACGAATGAGAGAAGCTTTCCACGAAATCGAAAATGGCAGCCAATTCCAAATCAGTTCAACTGGCACCATAAAATCACGCCAATACAAATTGAAATTTGGCATTGCGGCGAATGTTTTCAATTTGTTTCAAACTACTTGTTACAATCAAGGCGGTCCAGTACATAAATTTTCGGAGTTATCAACAAATGATGACGAGGAGATCTGACAAGTCTGTGATATTATTGTTCATGAAGGCTTATGTTTATGTGAGCACCGAAATAAATACTTATAATAAAACACCTTTTTAGTCAATTCAGGGATTTTCGAAAATCATAAGACACTTTTTTAAAGCCTGCACTGTTGTTGACGTGACACTGACCAAATGTTATAGTTTTTCTGTTTTTTCAAATTTGACACGAAAAAGCAATTATGTTTTGCGTGATGTGTGGAGTACGGGTAGCCAAATTTTTCCGGCATTTGTGACGCATTTTTTAATCAAAAATGAAAATATTTCAAAAGAATTTTTGTGTTCGGAAGGTGTAAGGGGTCATTCAAGTAGTACGTACGCTCAAAAAGGCTAATTTTTGACCCCCCCCCCCCCTGAGTACGAACAAAATCCTAGATTTTCTTAATTTTAACAAATATGCTAAAAGGCAAAAGGCAAAAAATCAAACAAATTTTATCTGCACAAATGTTACAACCAACATTGGTACAACTATAACAGAATGACCACGGCTAAATTCTTCATTGAGCAAATGAGAATAATAGCATTTTATGAAGTGCAACACATATGGCAAGATTGATTGTGTTGCATACTGAAAGCTTCGAGAAATGTAGTGATAAAATGTTCAACGTGGTTCTAATTCGAAAAACAAGAACCGAATTGAGCAATACTTACTTCAAATAATAAAATGTGCCGACAGAATTTTCTGCAAGGGAAGACGCAGCTAGATTTTCCAATTCTTACCACAAAATGGTTTACCGCCACCTATTCCAGTACAACAAACGAATGACGGACTGAAAATAGTAGAACTAAAGGAAGTCGATAAGTATGCCACGTTGTTTGTGTCCCATCGAAAAAAACGACAAACTTGAGATGCTGTCAAAACAAATTGTCTATGATTCGTATTGCCCATCCGTGCAAAGCAAAACTAATGGTAGAACCTGCCTGCGCCTATGGCCGTTATTTCAGCTCAGTAGCTTCAATGAAGATCCATCTGAAACCAAGTGTGCCGTGTAAGGAGTCAGTATCAGCTGTACAACCAATAAAATTGCTAGGGCAAAGACAACGTGAAAAATTGGCAGCCATACAATATGACTTCGAGGAAGATGTTGAGTGGGTATGTGATGTAGATATCGAATCAGATATTATCTTTGAACAGCCGGTAGAGCGGGAAAATGATCGCTATGCGATAGACACAATTTTACCACCAATTTGGACAGAACTTGAATAATTTAACGATACGATAGACACAATTGGGATGATCATCATCATCATCATCAAACTTTATAGACCGTTAGTACCTTCCGGTGTGAGGTCTTTCTGCCGCAACCCCAGATTGGTGAACTATCGTCCTCCATGCCCTCCTATCGCCCGCCAAGGAGATGGTTTGTTCGCCCAGAGAAAGTCCCCTAACTTCTAAATCTGATTTAATTGAATCGATAAACCTTCTCCTTGGTATACCCCTTGGCCTAACACCCGCGACCTGTGCATCCAAGATCCTTTTCGGTAGCCCGTTATTACCCATCCTTTGAACGTGCCCGAACCAGCGCAGACGACTGGCCCTTGCCGCCTCTTCCACTGACGAAATCCCTAAATTTTCCCTAATGTCGCCGTTCCTTATATGATTATCCCACTGCTCCCTCCTATTAACCTTCGCTATATTCCTAAGAACCCTCATATCAGAAACCTCCAGGTCATGCACGAGATATCCGCAGTCAACCCAACTCTCACTACCATACAGAATCGTCGGCCGGAATATTGACCTGTGAATAGCTAACTTTGTTCCGCTACTTAATTCCCTTTTGTTGAACACGTGCGACCTCAATTGACTGGCCACCGCGTTTCCCATTTTCCTCCTTTCCTCAAATTCCCTAACTAACTTGCCATCCTCTGAAAAAATGGTTCCTAAGTACTTGAATTCAGAAACCTGCTCCAGCTCCTCCCCATTTAAATTGCAAGCTATCTCCTTCCGAGCTTTGCCGACATGCATAACCTTAGTTTTCCCTACACTTACCTTCATCCCATACTCCTCACATGCAGCATTTAGGCAGTCAATCCCACCCTGCAACTCCGTGGTACTATCTGCCAACAGAATCAAGTCATCCGCGTAGGCCAGGATTTTCATTATTACCTCACCCACCTCGACATTTCCCTGCAAGTTTGCCTGCTTGATGATTTTTTCCATGAAAATTATGAACAGAAGCGGGGAAAGACAACAACCCTGACGAACGCCCTCTTTAACCTCGAAAGACTCGCTAATTTCGCCATCTATTCTCACCGCGGCCCTGCTTTCTGAGTAAATACTCTTAATGGCACGCAGTAAACCCCCATTGATACCGTACTCGCTAAGAATCCGAATAGCTTCTGCCTTGGTACCCGGTCGAATGCCTTCTCCAAGTCGATGAAGCATAAGTATAAGTCCCTGTTCTTTTCATAAAGCTTTTCGATAGTCTGTCTGAGGCAGAAAATCTGATCCTGACATCCCCTCAGAGGCCTGAAACCACCCTGAAACTCATCCAGTACACCTTCCACTATGTTCCTAACCCGGTCAACAAGTACACCCGTGTACACCTTACCTACCACGCTCAAGAGCGATATCCCCTGTTGGGATGAAACTTAAATAATTTAAAAATAAATATTTCGTTTGAATATAGTGCGTACTCTTTTAGCTATCCCCGCCCGGGGGGGGGGGCTTTTGCACGCTTTTTAAGACCTTCCACCCCCAAGGTGAGTACGTAATACTTGAATGGCCCTTAAGCGTCACCCATATTAATATCAGTTGTTTTGGAAGAAGGGACGAGGACTTGCGTCACGTTTCCCTTTTAAAAAGGGTTTTTGTTGTGATATCAGTAGTTTTGGAACAACAGAGGAAGAAAAAAAATTTCCGGCGAAAAAAAATTTCGGCGAAAAAAAATTTGACACAAAACATCCATCTCCAACAAAAAATGTTTTCAAAAAAATGTAATTTTCCCTCTAAGTTCGTCCCATACCACCGTCGGCCATTTTCTTGGTCACCCTGACACACTACAAAAATCTTACACTTTAGGGTAAAAATGGGTGGTTTTCTAACGAACCTGACCTCTAAACAACTTTTCTAGAACGTATGAAAGGTCTGTCCTGGTGGTCATATCACCCAATTCTTAAAAAATCTCGCCTATCTCGCCAAGCCAACAACTTTTTTTTTACTCCAAACATCTATCTCTATCCTAACACAGTCCAAAAATTTTGCTCATATTTGACCCATACTTTGAATACACTCACACACACATACAAAACATTCTTTTATATGGGCTTTGTATGGCGCCTTCTAAGAGCCCTGGCACCAAAACTTATATGGCGTAGAATGCCCACCTGAAGGTCCCTGCAAAATTTCAAGAAAAGTTATCGAGCCGTTTTCGAGCACGAGCCAAAAAAGTCGGTTTTCATACAAATAGCTCTGGAACTAACTAACTAACTAACGTAAGGATGTTTCCATTAACTTTGATTTGATTTGATAACTTTGGCTTCTATGAAGCAGCACATTTTGCATGGAAAATGACGATTCACCGAACCGATTTTAATGAAAAGACACTTCGCTTTAGAATTTTCCGTAGAATCCCGGAAAAATATTTTACGTGGCAAGGGAGGAGGGGGAAGTCAAAACTTAGCTGTATATATGTTTCCGCAGTCTACGAAAAAAAAATTTCCTAATTTTTTGATCGTATGTGGACTTGCGTCACGGACGCATTGCTGCCGCGCGCCCATGATTAAATGTAGGAAGCATATATTTGGTTACTGTTTTACACAACATTTTTTAGACCCGTACGAAGAACTAAGTTCTTCGAAAAGGGGTCTATTGCGTTTACCACGACGTTTGTAACCAGTCGAATTTCGACCCGGGAGTAGGGGGGAGCACCGAAAATACTATGAAGGGACCCGTTCGTATCAGAATAGATGCGGCGAACAGAGTTGATGTTACGAAAAGACTGGAACGTATTTAAGTAAATATTGCGTTCACATTAAATTGTATTGGAAATTACCGATAGGGCAATATTGAAAAACCCATCCGAACGCACAAAATTGACCTCCAAATAGAGAAAAATGTTCTACTCAATTTTGTCTACAATATAGCAAAAAACCATTTTTTGGGCCAGGGCCGACCTTAGTACTGACCTAGGGCCGTAAGTAGTGGCCTCGGACACATACTTCCATAGACAAAAATGTTTAGACAACAGCAAAAAACATTTTTTTTTTTGTTAGGGCCGACCTTAGGACCGACATGAGGCCCACTTGAGCCCTAAGCACAGGCAAAAGTTCTTCCATAAATTGTCGGTCGTACCGAGTTCTTTCAAACAAAAAAAAGTTTTTGAAAATCGGAACAACAAAGACTCGTTTGTAGTGCCCTAGCTAAGTTTAAAGATTCAAATCGAAAAATGTTTCTTCTACAAATTGTTGGATATACCCATGTCGTTCAAACAAAAAAAAATTGAAAATCTTAAAAGATTTACTCGATTTATGTACAAAAAACTCCCGGGTCGAAATTCGACTGGTTACAAACGTCGTGGTAAACGCATAAGACCCCTTTTCGAAGAACTTTGTTCTTCGTACGGGTCTAATAATTAGTTTGTAGAGCTTCCCTTCAAACGTTTTCCTTGTATTGAATCTTTTTACCATTGGTCTCTAAGCTAGGCAAATTCTTATCCTTGTAGTTTGATCTTCGAATCAAGAGGGCTTCAGACTTTCCCGCATTGACTTTAATTTTCCACTTTTTGTAATAATCTGAGAGCTTCTGGAGATGGCTTTGAACATTTGCTTTAGCTCTGAGTAGTTCTAGTCGGGTGGAGAACATATTCATGTCATCGGCAAATATAGAAATAACAAAAAACCTTTTTAAAAGGGAAATGTGACGCAAGTCTTCGCCCCTTCTTCCGAAACAACTGATATCAATTTGGGTAACGCTTGCAGCTTCGGAACGCAAAACATTGTTCTGAAATGTTTTCAAATTTGATTAAAAAAATGCGTCACAAATGCCCAACCCTCCCAACATAATAATTTTCCTGCGCTTTCAGATTTCACACGCCGCCGCCGCCAAACCGGCTACTACTTCCATGGGCGAAAATGATAACCACAACTTCCTCTACAACATACCAAAAGTTTTTTTTGACCCGCCAAACCGAAGAGCGGCGGCTACTACTTCCATGGGCGAAAATTATCGACACAACTTCCTCTACAACATATCAACAGTTTTTTTTGAGCCGCTGCCGCCGCCAAACCGAAGTGCGGCGGCTACTATTTCCATGGGCAAAAATGATCCCCATAATGCCATTTTTGCGGTCACCACGGTACACTACACACCCAACCCAACAATTTTCCCTTTGACACCAAACCCCTATATCGAACATCGCACCTTGTCTAATACAAAATGTGCTACTATACACATTACACACACAAACACATACATATGCATGTGTATACACATGGGTTTTGCATGGCGCCTTCTAAGAGCCCTGGCGCCCAAACGAGGCCAGTATCCCCCCTTTAAAATTTCATATGGCGTAGAATGCCCACCTGATTGTCCCTGCAAAATTTCAAGAAAAGTCATCGAGCTGTTTTCGATCGAAAGCCAAAAAGGCCGTTTTTCATACAATTGGCCCTGGAACTAACTAACGAAGCTATATTTTTCACAAAACGTATAACGGTGCGTTACCATCGGAGAATCCCTCTCCACGTAAACTCTACATCGATCAATTGGGCTAAGTGCATCAAGTACTTGGGGGTGCTACACTCTTTGTGAGAACTCTGAGTAAGCAAAAATGGCGAGATGGCTAGCCTGCTGGTCTACACCAAGACTGCGTCAAAGAGCCTTATTGTCTTATCACAGCCTCATACAACCTCAGAAAGGGGGTCTAAGTTTAATCATTGACGTGAGTAATTCAGTTAAGTTTGCTGTCAACCGTCTCTCCCAGGTATTTCACCTGTGAAGCTAGTTCCATAGCATTGTTGAAAACCCTGATCCTACCCACCAAATCCGATCCCAAGCTCCTTCTACTGAATAACTCTAGATCAGTCTTGATTAGAATATTCAGATCATCCGAAAATCTCACCCTGTGGACAGCCTTTAGCTTCCCAGAGATTTGTATTATCACCTAGGTAAATGCTAGTAGAGCGATCAACAAAGCTATGGATTTGGACATTCTACCTCCATCAAAATTGGCACTCGAGCAACCAGGGCCTATTTTCGGTAATTTAAATTTGTGAAAATCCCATAACATTACAGAAAATTTCTGAAAATTCCCGAAATTCAACTTAAGAACAAAGTTCCCGAAAATAGACCCTGCGAACAACATTAGTGTCGAGTACAGCAATGGTGTGGGAACACTTTGTATCCTGGTGCGCTGGTGGTGCCACCATCAACGGCGGCCATAATTTTGATCACCCCACCACCCTCACACAACAACGAAGAACTTAGTCTTTCATAGCAACCCAATATGATTGATAGATTTCGCGCAAAATGTAAATTTACTAAAAAGCGCTGGTGGCGCCACCATGGCCTACTTGCAAATTTTTTTCGGTCGTCCCATCACCCACAAGACAAGAAACAATTTTGTTAATCAAATAATTGACTTAAAACGTTTTTTTCAAACAAAAACATTGATTATTTTTCATACTGATTTGGTTCTCGCAGACGTTTTTCAGAGTGTAATGAAATTTTCGACAGAGGGAAATTTTTCGTCGAGTTCGAAAAGGAAAATTATGTTAATATGAAATGTTTAGAATACTCCAAAGATGTTTGTGAGACGTTTGGATTCAAAATTGGTAGCAAGGTTTCTTCGATATACCGGCATAAATTCAAAAAAAGTTTTCGCGGAGGTCATTTTTTCGATGAAATTTTGAGTTTGAAAAATCGTATCTCAGCCAAAAAATTACCAAAATTGGTGAGGTAAAGTGTTTTAGAAACTTTGAACTATTTAAAATTTGGGAAAAATAGTCATCGGAAAATTTTTTGGAAAACTTAGATTTTCTTTTAACAGTAACAGAAAGCTTGCACAAAACCTCAATTTTTTTCGTGATTTTCTCAAAACTCTACGGTGACATTTTTTGGGAGTTTCGGGCTACGGTAGACAACCCTCAGCCCTATCGAATCCCGTTTTATTTCCTTTTGTCCCAAATTTTGCTAATTTTGACTAGCCTAATAGACGTTTTTTGTTTGTCTTCAATTCAAAATTAAGCGAACCGTTTGTTTGTTTCAAAATTTTTATTAAAAAATATCTTTTTTGTTCATGTACAAGTTTGATAATTTTTGTCTTTCGCAAGCAATGCAACTGTATACAAACTGGACCAACAGCCGATTCTTTTTATGTAGCCACAACTGGGAATAGCACTGAAAATGTAGAAATGTGTTAAATTCTTTGTTATTTTTGTATGAACATCGGGTTATCTGAAAATCTTGAAGCAATAAGTAAGAAATTGTACGTTCAAATCCGGAAGCACTTCCATTTCAAGCTTAAGAACAGATTTAACAGCAAAAACTGAAACTCAAAACAAACAGAAATTGAAGGTTATGCGGATCTTGATTTGTTCCCACCCTCAATCTTCAAACAATCATCACGTTAAATTTTATGAAAATTTACGATTCCCAGCCAAGTCTCAGCCGACGACTTTTTGATGGCGAATCTCCACAATTGTTAACTTTTGAACAAATAATTGAAATCATTCAATAAAATTTATTTAGAACTGATCATAGTCGAATGCCATTATAAAATTCAACAAATTTCTTAAATTTGGAAATTTTAGAAATTTCAGAAATTTTAGAAATGGAATTTTTTAAAAATGGGCCCTGAGTGGAACGTTCGAAACCTTTTTTATAGTATAATTAACTTAACTTACATTTGACTGTCGCAAAATAAAGGAAACATTTTTGCGTCGCGTCATCATTGATGGGTGGGTCGAATTTGAACTTTTATTATATTTCAAAACACCTGACCCCACAAATGCTGTGTAATGGTCCCAAAAATGTTTTGTTGAAGAACTTTCTCTGCCTCTCCTGGGAAAACTCATTTTAGGTGTTGTTTCATGAATTATGGCATAGGCATCAACGTATGCAGGCTTAAGGGGAACGTCAAAGGCATTTCCAAATTTGTTTTTATATCAGGGAATTGTGCTGATAAATAAGGACATTTCCATTTTGTGCGTTTCTTGTTATTCGAAGGCCTGAACCGCTTCCAACCGCTCATTAGACGTTTGACAGCATGGAATTCCAGTATAGGGTGACCAGGAAGCACCCTATGTTTTGTTGGTGAAAACTGCAAAAATGAAATGAAGTTATTACTTATTACGAAAAATGAAAATTATTTTCACTTACACGAGGTGGCGATTAGCCAAATATTCCAGGGTCCTCATTTTGATTTGCCCAGCACCAGGGCCCCTATATTGGCCATGCCCAGTTATGAGTGTTACCTGGACACTCTTTCCATTCGCCAAACTTTTTATTTTGGAGTCCAAAAATTGCTCCACAACGCCAACGGCTTCATCGACTTGCAAATTATGCAAGTCTAACACATCTGTAAATTTAACGTTAATATTACATTTGTAATAATTTAATATATATTGGGGAGTAGCCGAAACATTATACTCGAGTACATAAGACACGAACAAGTGAGCGAAGCGAACGCGTGTATGTGTCTTATGTACAAGAGTGTAATGTGAGTGCATCTCCACAGTAGCATATAATATTTTATAATATCGGCCACAATAGCGTCTTATACACAAAGTCTAGGTAGCCGTGCGGGCTAGAGCGTAGGATTTTTTTTCCAATTTTTTCATATTCAGTGCCCAATGTTCGAATCTGGGTGGATGAATTTTTTTTTTTCAATGAGGAATTACATTTTAGACTTGTAATTCGCTTTTTTTCGATTTTTGTAACATACACGCATCATACGGTGAATGATCTAATTTAAAATTTTTATCATCCGTTTACGGCACTAAGTCTCTCATCGGATCAATTCTTAACAATAACGATGCAGAGATCGCGTACCTAGAGGAAGCATTTGATGAATGGAAATTGCTATCACGTCAGAATGTCGCGCCGGTTCACCCGGAACACCAATCAAAATGGGACTTGTCGTTGATTGAAAAAAAAATGGATGACATTCCGAGAAATTCACCGGAAGACGTTGCACGTCTTCTTGCTTTATCCCGACCAGAGTCAGGTGCGTGGCTAAACGCATTGCCTTCGAAAAATCTTGGCACACTTCTTGACAGTACGTCCCTGCGCATTGCAATTTCATTGAGAATCAGCGGAACAATCTGTAAGCAATTTGAGTGTCTATGTGGAACAACAATGAAGACAGACGCAATTCATGGTTTGTCATGCAACAAAAGCGCAGGAAGATACGGCCGACACGTAGCACTAAACGAAATACTGAAACGGGCTCTCAGTACAGCCGGATTCTCATCAATTAAAGAACCACCAGGTCTGGTGCGCGAAGACGGAAAAAAAGCCGACGGTATGACAATTTTTCCATGGCGCAATGGACGCTCGTTAGTTTGGGATGCGACATGTATTGACACACAGGCACCGTCATACGTGCAACAGTCTTCAAAGAAGGTAGCAACTGCAGCAAATTTTGCGGAGAAAAAAAAATCGTTAAATACAAAACGATCATGATCAGCCATGAATTTGTTGGCTTCGCAGTCGAAACCCTAGGTCCGTTCAGCGACGGTGCCCGTCGCTTGGTAGATGAACTGGGAAAACTTTTAATTTCGACTTCAGGTGACGCTCGCTCTAAATCATTCTTGATCCAAAGAATTGGGATAGAAATTCAGAGAGGTAATGCAGCTAGCATTTTGGGTACCGTCCCACATAACGAGTCGCTAAGCGAAATATTTTATTTATAAATAAATCACTAATAAAATTTTCAAATAAAAAAAAAAAAAAAATTTTGATTTTTTTCTATAATGAAAAAAGAAATACGTTGCATTCGCATGCATACTACGATCGTACGTTTTGTCTTTGATAACAACGAAATTAATTGTATATACGTAGTAATTCGAAACACAGGCATACTGTGTTGTACGCTTTATGTACATTTTAAATTCAATCACGTTAGCTGTAACGATACAAATAACATTTCGTTGTTTTATGAAGATGCGGTGGTCGAGTGGGTCGAGTGGTTAGCATAGTTTGATATTAACTCGAGGGTCCGGAGTTCGAGACTCGTCGGGGGCATGGTTTTTTTTCTTTAAAAATTTCTAGAGTAAAACATTTTGTTCTAGGATAATAATAATTTAAATTAAAATGAAAGTCCCTAGGCGGCAATACATAAAAATAAATAAAAACAAATAATACATAAAATAAGGTACTGCATATCCGTTATATACGGAAACACTTAGTTTATAACTTACTACAGTCTTTGTGCCGCAACGAATTTGCCTCGTTGGCGTAATGAAAAGCCCCCTCGTTGCACGCCTTCATTTTTTTTCGGCACTCTTCTGCTTCCATTACCAATTCTTCTTTTGTGAATTTTGCAACCAGCTGTGAATATGTGGCTGCAAATCTTCTATATTCCGAGCGTATCTGTAAAATGAATTCATAATTTTTACTTGATTTAAAAAAAAAAACAATTTGATCGAACACAAGTTTTTAACAAATTTTAGTAACAAAATTTTTTTCAATTGTCTCGTCATTTGGGCCCTTGTCTTAAAACAAAAACTTGGGGTAAACATTTTTTGAAAATTAAAAAAGGTTTTCTAATTAAACAATCTTTTACAATAATTTAGTAGTAGTAGTAGTAGTAGTGACAAAACTATGAAAAAGTGATTAATTTATTATAGGTATAATTAAATTTTGTTTGACTTACCATGTCTAACTGTGCCAAGTTCGTCATACATTCGTTTGGATTTATCGAGGCGACGAATTCCTCAACCTCTGCATCAACTTTCGCGACAAAGTAGCTCATGTTTTTTACTCAACCTGAAATTACCCAATTCGACAAAAATTATTTAAAGATATGGAAGCATTTTCTTTCTTCTGGAAATTGCAAAATTATTGTTAATATTTTCGCCATTATTTCGTCATGGCCCCACTTTCTACGTCAAGTGTAAGAAACGAGATGGCCTGGAAAGGACACCATGATCAGTGGAGACTATGACAAGAGAGTATGGAACAGGTTTCATGGTTTTCGGCACAGCTAGAAACGCGGTGATTGTCTTCAATCCTATTGACGAGCGATTGTCCTCTCTACCGATAAGAGGAAAATTTTTCAACTATACTCTTATTAACGCCTACGCACCCACTGAGGAAAAAGACAACGAAGCGAAGGAGCTATTTTTCGAGAAACTTGTCGAGATATATGATGGAGCGCCGAAACATGACATTAAGATTCTGCTTGGAGGTCTGAATGCCAAGATAGGTCGCGAAGTCTTCTATCGTCCCAGAATTGGTAAATACAGCCTCCATGAAAACTCAAACGACAGCGGTACGCGGGTAGTTCATTTCGCAGCATCAAGAAACATGGTTTTGAGCAGTACGTATTTCGAACACAAAAACATCCAAACAAAGCGACATGGGTATCACCTGATGAACAAACCGAAAACCAGATTGACCACGTTTTGATAGATGGACGCCATTGTTCAAATCTATTGGATGTCAGGAGCTGTAGAGGACCAAATGTTGATTCTGACCACCACTTGGTTAAAGTGTTTGTTAGGTCTCGCATATCGGTCCAACACAACCGACAACAGGCATTGAAAAAGTGGGACATTGAAAAACTGCAGAACGAAGACATTAAACACAAATACGTGGATAGTTTGGAGATAAAAATTATCGAAGAAATGGTCAGCGAGCAACATAGAATAGACGATGCGTGGAATCAAATCAGGGGGAATGTAAAGAGCGCCGCGGCAGAGAATTTGGGAACGAGAACGGGAAATAAAAGAAATAACTGGTTCGACGATGAATGCCAGCGAGCTCTGGAGAACAGAAATGCAGCTCGACTAAAAACTCTGAGTCGGTACACTCGAGCAGGCCAGGCAGAGTGCCGTTCGAAGAGAAATTTCGCTCGAAAACTGTTCCGAAACAAAAAACGGCTGCAGGATAGGAACGTTTTGATCGAAATTGAAAAGTTTGACAATAGCAAGGAAACTCGTAACTTCTATCGGAAAGTAAACGAATCCAAAAATGGTTACAGTCAACAACCTTTGCTGTGTAAGGACAAAAATGGATTGGTCTTAACAGATGAGGAAAACTGCATTGCGAAATGGGCTGAGTACTTCAAAGAACTGCTTAATCCGAACACACCGCTCAACCGAAACGAAAAAAACAACGGATTGCCATTTCATACTGGGCAACCATATATAGAAGAACCAACGATGCAAGAAGTTGAAGCTGAAATTTCGAGGCTCAGAAATTTCAAAGCCCTGGGGACAGACAATCTACCCGGCGAGCTTTTCAAGAACACGCGCCATATATGGAGATGCACGAGCTCATCACGCGTATATGGAATGTCGAGGAGTTACCGGAAGAGTGGAAAACCAGCATACTTTGTCCCATATACAAAAAAGGTGATAAAATGGAGTGTGGTAATTTTCGAGGAATTGATCTGCTGAATATTGCTTACATGATATTTGTAAATATTCTTTACCAGCGCCTTCATCCATACATGGAAAACTCTGTAGGTGAATACCAAGGTGGTTTTCGTGTAGGTCGTTCAACATCGGACCAGCTGTTTAATATCAGACAGACCTTGGAGAAGTGCAAAGAGTGCAACATTGCAACACACCATTTGTTCGTTGATTTTAACCCAGTGGATTATACTGCTCAGAAAGTATCTACTCTTGTTGAATGCATGTGTACAGAAAATGCTCACATTTCCTACAATTGTCTTTGTTGCTGTATTTATAACGTGTACAAAGTACACGCATTAAGTACGCAGACGAGAGTACACACCTTTCTGTGAACTTACTGCGTATGTGCTGTGCACGTACTCACACAATTCGATACGCATACTGTGTACATCGAAAAACCGTATTCAGAAGTGTCAAGTTTTGACTAAAGGGTAAGGCAGCCTATGACAGTGTTAGAAGAAGTAAGCTATGGAGAGTAATGGAGGAATTTGGAATACCCAACAAACTGATCTCGCTAACCAAGTTAACAATGAACGGAGCTAATAGCCGAATAAGGATCCGCAATCAACTGTCAGAGATTTTTGACATAGAGGAAGGCCTTACCCTTGAAGCAGCTTTGCGCACCATGGACATAGATTCTAGCGGCACCATTTTCACCAAGTCCAGTCAGTTGCTAGGTTTCGCAGACGACCTGGACATACTTGGACGAAGTATGGATGTTGTTAAAGACAAGCTTATGGCCTTGGAGAGGAAAGGTACCGACCTTGGGTTGAAAGTTAATGACGAAAAAACGAAATATATGATCATCCCGCCTTCGAATCAGCACTAGGAGGAAACCACAACGATCGACACACACACATTCAAAATGGTCAACAAATTCGTATACCTTGGATCGGAGCTGAACACTAATAACGACATCGCGGACGAAATTAAGAGACGAGTAATTCTTGGCAACCGGAGTTATTACGGGCTTCTGAAATCTTAAAGTCCAAGTCAGTAAGCCGAAATTCAAAATGCGCAACATACAAATCTGTGATCAGACCGGTGCTTACGTATGGTTCGGAGTCGTGGTGCTTGACACAAAGAGACGAACAATCGCTGCACACGTTCGAAAGAAAACTACTGCGGACAATATTTGGACCAGTATTCGATCAAAGGCAGAACCGATGGCGCAGACGATTCAATCATGAGCTTAGCCAGCTTTATGGGGAGCCAGACGTATGTATGTATGTATTTATTGACTATATATGTGTCATAAACACTAAAATAAACCGTCTACCGTCATGTACAGCGAATGAAAGATCATCGTATTCCGAAAAAAATCCTTAAAATCAGACCGGAGGGCAAGAGAGGTGCAGGGCGTCCAAAATCCAGATGGTATGACGCAGCTCTTGCCGACTTAAAAACTGTGGGAGTATCCAGCTGGGAGACGTTAGCTGCGGATAGGTCCGGTTGGAGAAGCATGTTGCAGAAGGCCAAGACCCTTAATGGGTTGTTGTAGTGCCGGTTAAGTAAGTAAGTAAGTAATAGGAAACTAAACAAGTCAATTTTCTGATTACTTTTCAGGGAAAAAAAAAGTTTTTGAAAATCGGATAAGTTTTACTCGATTTATGTAGAAAAAACACGTTGTCAATAGCAGAGATTGAAAAAGCTCAATTAAAAACATATGCAAGGGACCCGTAACGTAGCAGAATAGATGTGGCAAACAGAGTTGATGTTACGAAAAGAGTTGAACTTTAAAGTTGAAAATGAATTTCACTGGGATGCACTGGGGTGGATTTATAAAAAGTGGTGTGGAGTGACATGGGCTTGGGGTATATATTTCATCCGAGTTTGTATGTTATAAAAGGCCCTGTCTACACCAACTCCGTAATCACATACTAGCTTGTAGAGTATTTGATTGCAACGCACACCTGCAAGGTGTAATGAGGTGAACAACTACCGAATTATCTCTCTCGACCTCACAGTCGACGATGAGCTGCAAAAAATTGAGCTTAGGAACGGGCATCCTTTTTCATCCAACTTCCAAAAGCTCAATACAGACGCGAAAACTTTGCTGGAAATTGTGGTAGTCCCAAATATTTTCGAAATTCTCCATTGATCGATTTATTTTAGGATATTCTATTATTTTGTGTTACCTATTCTGTAAGATAAGGACGCTAACATTCATGTTAACGACAATTTGGTCAACATCAATCTAGTTGAGCAAATTCTGAAACATAAAAAAAATCAAATCTTAAGGTTTTTTTTCGTACTTTATGCAAAATATTCTTTAATTTTTATTTTTTGTTACAGAGACTTTTTTTTAAAAGTGCTCACTTTTAAGCGAAACAACTCAAACAAGTCAAGCTAGACATTCTGCAATTTATAATTTACCGACCGGTTCTGTTCTTTTACGCGCGCTTTTTAAAATTCACATACGTTCCTATAGTTCGACACACCCGTACGTTTGCTATGTCAATTAGATGAATTTTCAATTAATGAAATTAACAAAAGAGCTAAATGTGCGAATACTGAGAAATGTTTGAAAAATGAAAAAGGTTTTCTACTTGCGAATTGATTGAAAATTTCAAAATGTTGGGAAATTTGAAATTTGTTTGAAATGTGTGAAATGTTTGAAATTTGCGAGATGCGTGAAATGTTTGAAAAGTGAAAAATGTGGGAAATGTTTGAAATGTAGGAAACGTCGCAACATTTCAAGATGTTGGCAAATTGCAAAATGTGGTAAATGTGAGATGTGTTTGAAATGTTTGAAATTTGCGAGATGTGTGAAATGTTTGAAAAGTGAAAAATGTAAGAAATGTTCGAAATTTGGGGAATGTTTGAAATGTAGGAAACGTCGTAACATTTCAAAATGTTGGCAAATTGCGTAAATGCGAGATTTGTTTGAAATTTGCGAGATGTGTTTGAAAAGTGAAAAATGTGGGAAATGTTTGAAATTCGGGGAATGTTTTAAATGTATGAAAAAAGTCGTAAAACTTCAAAAATTTTCGAATTTCGTGAAATGTGGGAAATGATTACAAATCCCGAAATGTGGAAATTGTTTAAAAAGTGCGAAATTTTTATATTTTCTAAAATTTTTGAAAAGTTTGAAAATGGCGAAAGACTTGAATTGTAACAAATCTTTCAAAAGTGAAAAACGTAGCAAATGTAGGAAATATTGAAAGACTTTAATATGTCCGAAAATTGCCTAATATGTCCGAAAATTGCCCTGTGTCAGTAAAATGCAAAATTTCGAAAATGTGAGATATGTTTGAAATATAGAAAGGTTTGAAAGTTAGGTAATGTTTGAAATGTTGGGTAATTTTTGAAAATCGCGAAATGAAGGAACTTTTTGAAAATTGCGAAATGTTTGAAATGTAGAAAATATTTAGGATTACCAAAATGTAGAGGTCAACGAACCCAGGTCGATTTTAATGTTTTATAACATGTATGTATGTATGTAAAACGTATAACTTACATAATGATTATGTAACATTTTTTCTAAAAAACGAACAAATAGTAACACCTGTGTGCGATTGAGCTGAAATAAAACAATTACTCACTGTTGAGATCCAAAGATGACATATTGCAACTGTCAAAGTGGCATTTCAAACGTCAAATTTATATAGTATGCAGTCAGTAAAATGTTCAAATTGATTCTGTTTCGTAATTAATTCTGCTTTTAGTTTAAGCTCATGCACAGTAAATTAAATATTTTAATTGTTTGAAATATAACATTTGCAATAAACGTTTGCAAGCGTGAATGCATGAGTTTGCATCGCACGAGTCTAAATTGGCGTACGCAGCCAACATAAGAACTTCATGCATGCTACGCACATTGTTTTGATTGACATTTCATACATTTATAATAAGTTTTTCAAATCATTTCAACGAAGATCTTCGAAAAGTGGTCTTATGCGTTTACCACAACGTTTGTAACCACCCCAGTTTCGACCTGGGATAGGTGGGGAGCATCGATCCTAGTGCTTAGATGATGGATCAATAATAAAAACGTTGTCCGTCCGTCTGTCATCGGAATAACTTGAGTAAAACTCAACCGAGCTAGGGCCGTTTAAGTGGTTTTTGGCCGACAATTTATGGAAGAAACTTTTTTGGATTTAAGTCCTTGGACTTAGCTAGGGCACTAAAACCGAGACTACGCTAGGACCATACGTGTTTTTTGTACATATAACTCGAGTAAATCTTTTCCGATTTTCATAATTTTTTTTTTGTTTGAAAGATCTGGGCATGGCCGACAATTTATGGAAGAAACTTTTTTGGATTTGAGTCCTTGGACTTGGCTAGGACGCTAAGAATGAGTCTATGCTAGGGCCATGCGTGTTTTTTGTACATAACTCGAGTAAATCTCTTCCGATTTTCCAATTTTCATCTTGATCTAAAGGTCTAGGACTGTCTCCCGTTTTATGGAAGAAAACTTTTTGATGAGAAACGCTCGGACTCAGTCAGGACCCTAAAACTAAATTTCTACTAGTGCCCAACGTGTTTGATTACATAAATTGGATAAATCCTAACTGATTTCGTTGATTCTTTTTCTTTTTCAGAGGTAATCTAGTACAGAATTCTATTCAAAAACAAACTTGGAAACGGTGTTTGTGCTTAGGGCTGAAGTGGGCCTCAGGTCTGTCCTAAGGTCGGCCCTAACCAAAAAAATTTGTTTTGCTATGTTGCAGAGCAAATTGAGGGAAACATTTTTGTCTATGGAATTATGTGTCCGAGGCATTTCGGCATATGTCGATCATAAGGTCTGCCCTAGACAAAAAAAAATAGTTTTTCACTATGTTGTAGAGAAGATGGAGGGAAATATTTTTGTCTATGTAAGTATTTGGCCGTGCCTTTTACGGAGGACTCTAGGTCGGTCCTAAAGTCGGCCCTAGACAAAAAATGGTTTTTTTTATTTTGTAGACAAAATTGAGATGAACATTTTTTTCTGTTTGGGGGTCAATTTTGTACTTTCGGAAGGCCTTTCTTCGGGTGGGTTGTTTAAATATTGCCCTCTCGGCAATTTCCAATAAAATTCAATGTGGACATAATTTCATCCACTTAAGAGTTAAGGCAATATTTACTAAGATACGTTCGAGTCTTTTCGTAACATCAACTCTTTTTGCTGTATCTATTCTGATACGTGCGGATCCCTTCATATGTTCCAAAATTGTTTTTTAAGTAAGTTTCAGTCGTTTCAGTAATTAACACAGTGTTTAATGTAAGTGTTTATTGTTTTATTACAGTATGTACTGTAGTCGTCTAACATTTGTTTTAATATGCGAAATTTGTATGTTTACTTGTTCAAAATAAATTTTTTCACGTAAAATGTTGAGATGTTGCTCTGCATTTTGTTGCATACGTGTTAAGAAAAAATGTCACACGTATACGACAAAATGCAGAGCAGAATCTTTACATTTTATACTTTTCGTTCAAGTTTTGTGTATCCAGATTTTGCAGTCAGGCTTGCATGAAATGTTTTTGCTTCAACTGACTTTTGTTTCAAGTACTGCGAGCCCCTCTTTTCAGAAATAAGTATTTTTAACATGTACGCACACGGTACGTTGAGTATACGCAGCAGGTTCATTGCTATGTAGATGCAATTTAACATGCTAGGCAGTAATTATGCGACCTACGTAATGAGCCATTATGGTCCAGTTCATCCAGAATGAACTCTTCTTATATTTATAAAGAAAAAAAACTTTCTCCATACCGCGATTTGAACCTGGCACATTCACAGCTGCGTCTTGTACGCTAACCATTATCCCACGGATTCATGTAACGAACAACGATTAGAAATCAAACACTTAGTTGTAAGGGCATAACAAGGCTACTCGATTTAAAAAGTTCATATGCCGTTGATTTTGTTTAGAACATAAACAAAATAATTAAATTTTGCCCAAAAGGATTTTGGTGAAACATAATGCCAGTCTGTCGTGCGTGATCATAGGATTCCTGTAAAGTACTTAGTTTCTCAATCGGACTAATATATCCCGAGAAAATAGGGCTTTGAAAACATTATGTTATCAATTTGTAAAATTTGTAGGTCGATATCCATTGAAAGTCTATTTACTTCATTTTTATAAGAGTTTCTATATTAAAATTAATAGACGTTATTTCGCTTTTCAAACATTTCACACATCTCGCAAATTTCAAACATTTCAAACAAATCTCACATTTGCCACATTTTGAAATGTTGCGACGTTTCCTACAATTCTGACATTCCCCAAACTTCAAACATTTCCCACATTTTTCACTTTCCAAACATTTCACACATCTCGAAAATTTAAAACATTTCACACATTTCAAACAAATCTCACATTTTCCAACATTGTGAAATTTTCTGACTTTTCAATCAATTCGCAATTAGCAAACATTTTTCATTTTTCAAACATTTCTCAGTATTCGCTCATTTAGCTCTTTTCAATCATTTTATTGTTAATGTCATTAATTAGAAGAATAAGCAAATTCACTTGAAAATTCATCTAATTGACATAGTAAACGTACGGGTATGTCGAACTAAATGAACGTATTTCAATTTTAAAAAGCGCGCATAAAAGAACAGAACCGGTCGGTAATTATAAATTACAGAATGTCTAGCTTGACTTGTTTGAGTTGTTTCGCTGAAAAGTGAGCACTTTAAAAAAAAAGTTTCTGTATTGCATATCTTTTCAAAGCATAAGAGTACAAAATTTGCTTCAGCTTAGAAAATTGGTTGTTCCTTACTGAAGAACTTCTCGGATTATTTCAATAGCTTTTGTACACACAGACCCCGTATGTTTTTAAAAAATCAAAATCTTCCGTCAACAAATGTCAGACTGTACAGTACAATTTTCAAGGCGTACAATTTTAATATGAGTGTTTTGAGATATTTGCCCGATGATCAACCTTACTTTTCGGTACTTTAGACTTCAAAAAATTATTGAAAAAATATTTTCTACTATTCGTTATATAAAACCAAGTCCACCAGGCCAGGACCCGATCTGGTTTTCTTCCGACCTGGAAATCCAGATCAGAACCAGGTCAAAAAAATTCAGGTCAGGACCCGATCTGGTGGACTTGATAGTAATCCTTAGTGATCGTAGCTGTATAATGTTCTATTATAACTTACCAACTTTTAACTTCAAACTTCAACTTCACCGCGACACGGTTAAATTTTGACTTGTTTAGTAGCTGAGAAATTACAATTAAATGTTTTTCGTTATAAACTACCCATCTTTATATAGGCATATTATTCGGACACGTTCTGTTGAATTTACTTATTTGCGAATTATTTCGCAAGTTAAATTTCATAATTTTACTAGTGGAATATTCCATATCCGGTGTTTCACTTGAGAGAAAACCAGTTGCAGTTAAGGGCCGTAACTTTTGTGCTAAAATATAGTCTACCTTTAGGCGCTCAAATATTATATTTTCGCTGATATCCGTGGACAAAGATGCAGTTTCAAAAAAGTAAGTCAGCATAAGAATACATTGGAGTGTTTCGCGGTAGTTGAAACTCATTGTTTGACTACCATATGAAATCGAAAAAAATCGAATGTTTTTAATTTGATAGAAAACCGAACTATTTCAGATTTTTATTCTTATATCAATAGTTCCACTAATTTAGTTGAACTCATTAAGTGATTAGGTTGTTTTAAAATTTAATAAAACAAACCAAACTTTTTTTTTTGATTTGTAGTTATTTTGAAAGTCATTATACGCTGTCTCTCTATAGTGAAACTCTCTCCATAATGCAAGTGACTCCCTTCAGATTTCATTATAGAGAGAGTTCACTGTATTTACTCAAATACGTCGTGGTCTTTTCGAAACATCAACTCTGTTTGCCGCATATATTCTGATACATACGGGTCCCTTCGTATGTTTAGTATTCCGTTAGTACATCCATTTCAGTTGATGTGCAAGCGTTATTTCTAATTCACATTCTCAGTGAATGTGCAATCTTTATTTCGAATGCACATTCCATTTTAATGAGAGTGCAAGCGTTATTTCGAATGCACTTTCCATTTCAGTTGATGTTGCAAGCGTTATTTCTAATCCACATTCCGTTTCAGTGAATGTGGAACCTTTATTTCGAATGCACATTCCATTTCAATGAAAGTGCAATAGTTATTTGTTTATCTGCTTCGGACGATGTATTTAAGCTATTTTCGCGAGTTGTAGCCCGAGCAGCGAAAATAGCTTTAATACATCGTCCGAAGCAGATACACTCCCAAACCCAACAACGAAACAATTTTTCTGTACTTTCAGTTTTTACGCGAAAATTTGACTTTTATTTCTTATCACGTCGTTTAGGGTAAATTTAAATTTTTGTGTCTAAAAACTTGGTGTTGAAAAATTATTCCGCTGGTGGGTCTGGCATTTGTGACGCAATTTTTTGAACTGAACATAATTTTGTTTAAAAATGTTTGTTGCGAATCGAAGCTTAATGCGTCACCCCCCTCTGATTTCAGAACTTTTGTAACTGGAAGAAAAAAGTTTTACTTTAAATGATTAATTCGTCACACTTTTCTGATTTCATAGCTTTTGTAAGCAGACATAACGAATTGCGTCACACCTCCTCTGTAAGAGGTTTTTTTGCGGATATCAGTACTTTTGTAAGTTTGTAAACAACTTTTTAGATGTCATAGTTCTGGAGGTATCCCTCTGGAATCTGGAAGTGACGCTATCCCAGGATTAGGCCATATTTTCCCAAAACCATGAAACACGTGTTCGCTTAAATTTAAATCTCTACAACTTCGCCTTTGGAACCAACTTTCTAACTCTCATAGTTCTAGAGATTTGGGT
>CM055404.1:25944494-25984271 GCA_029228625.1 Pseudolycoriella hygida
GGTAAGCTGTGCGACAAACCCAGTGCCATCCATGAGATGTACTAGGAACGAAACTAGTAGGAGTAGAATACCGGCACCTCCCAACAATGCCTTTCACCGGTAAGGCGTACGATGGCGCTACACTCAACTTCACATGACTTGAACCGATTCAATTAGCTTTGTTTTGTTTACAAATCTAACAATCGGAACAAATCTGTCTGCGGCTGAGTTTCGAACCAACAACACTGGCAACTCGATGTCATAGTAGCAAGCAGACGTGTTAACCACTACGCTATCGAGTTGTTATACGGAAACACTTAATGTATGGAATACGCCCTCCGATGTGATAATAATAATTACCCTACTGCGCGTTCCCTGCCTGATACGATTATAGTAGATTACAGTGAGGAAGTAAGTTATTACATGAGCGTTCAATTTTGTGAAATGAGTCAAACTCAAGAGGGTATTTTTAAGCAAAGAGCTTTGAAAACTGTTTTTTGGCGAGTGTAGAGTTTGTATCCCGAGCCGAAGGCGAGTGTCACGAAATGATCCAGACTGGATGACTCACTAAGCACCCCCCACTATATACTGTTTTAATCGGTGTCCCATCCGAAAACGCGTCATTGCACGCAGATATACATGTAATGAGAAGTAAAGTCCTTCTACAACCTTCGTCCATATCCTCGTCAAAATTTTCGTCTCAGTCACCGTCCAAACATTTGTCTGAACCATCGTCCCAATCTAATTACGTTTTCGCAAAAAATAAAATTGCCTAGCTTTGTTACGCACCTAGGTTTTCGTGACATTTCGTAAAAGAGAAAGCTCCCTAGTTTTGACATACACCTTGTTTTTGACAACATTTTCTAAAAAGGAAATTTCCTACTTTTTTTATCCACCTATGTTTTAGTAACGTTTTGTAAAAGGGAAAATTTTCTAGTTGTAACTGATATTTATGTGGCAGTAGCCGCATAAATCATTGTCCGAACTCTCGTTCGAATCCGCCTGTCTCAACTATCGTTCAGATAAAATCACGATCCGCGCCCGAACTCTCGTCCATATAATTCTAAAACCCTAAGTTTATTCAAAAACCCCAAACTGAAACACTTTCCGAAACTCTATTATGAAATCCCGTCTCAACCTTCCACCCATTTTTTGCAGAGACTATTTTTGAGAAAATATTTTTCCAAATTTTTTTAATCTTTTCAAATTTTTCCGTTGAAAATATTAACAAAATTTGGACAATTTTTTTTTTCAAAAATAGTCCCAGCCTTTTTCACTCATGACTCGCTTGTCTCAGTACAACATCTCACCCCAGCTATCATCCTCCAGCTACAGAGGTCATTTGGGAGCCATTTGACCGAGCCATTTGCCGAGTCATTTGACACATCAATGACCATTGACCAAGATCTGACGACTACCGTCTGTCTCTTTTCGAATTTTTCGAGTCCGAAACCACTAACTGCTGAGAGCAGAACATGTACTATTTTAGGGAATTTCCCCAAATCTTTCAATTTTCTCAAATTTTTTCAATTTTCCCAAACTTTTTCAATTCCCCCAAATTTTCCACAAAATTTACCAATTTTTCCAAATTTTTTTTTCAATTTTCCCATGTTCCCAATTTTTCCAAATTTTTTTAATTTTCCCAGTTTTTCGAATTTTCCCAAATTTTTTCCAATTTTTCCCAAATTTTTTTTTTTCAATTTGTTCTTTTCCAAATTTTTCCAATTTTTGCAAAATTTTTTCAATTTTTTTCAAATTATTTCCAGTTTTTTCCAAATTTTCCAATTCTACAAATTTTGTTCAATTCTCCCAAATTTTCCACAATTTTCCAAATGTGTTCATTCCCAATTTTTTTTTCTTTTCCAAATTGTTTTCCAATTTTCCCAAATTTTTTCAATTTCCCGTTTCCAAATTGTCCCAAATTTTCCAATTTTCCAAAAAAATTTCAATTTTCCCAAGTTTTTTCAATTTTCCCAAATATTTCCATAGATTTTCACTAAAGTAGTCCCTGGATCCTTCAATACTGAAAAATCTTTGTATTATTGGGCCTTACTGCCTCATACAATTTCATTTGATTTCCTTTCGTTTTACCCGAGCTGTAGGCCAAAAACGTAGAGTGCTATAACTCTGCCAAGATTTTGAATTTTCATAAATTTGATTTCATACAGGCCTATAACTCCAGAAAAAATATGACAATCAGACGCTGTCCCAAAAATCGTTCAAAGTTCTCCCAAAATCACTCTTAATGCAACATCTCGTATGTTTTTTTGTTATGTTATTATATCAAAGGAAATGTACAAACCTGGAATGGAATATTGGCGGTGTTAACTCTTTGGTTGAAGTCACCACTTCTGCCCGACCAGTATCTGTTCTGACCATAATTGATTGACATGTCCTCAATATTGACAGAGCAATTGACTCTCGTACGCAACTCACTATAAAGAAAGCATAAGTTTACTGAAAATTGATTCATTGACATTAAAAGTCTTAATGATGCTGATAGAAAAGCCTTAAAGTGTTCAACCGATAAGTAAAGTTTTGCTGCTCCCCTCATCATCATCATCTTCGAAGTTCATAACAATTAAATACCTTCCGGTGTGAGGTATTTATGACACAACCCTAGGAAAATGTACCAAACCCTTCATGCCTTTCTATCACCCGCCAAGGAGGTTGCTGCTCCACTAAGCTAAAGTGACAAAAATTCACATACACGACAAGGAGCTACCTAAAACCTTTAGTGACGATATAAGAGTCAGTGCGATCAAATCAGTGAGGATGACAAAGCGGAAGGATGAAGTCAATATTAAAGTGACTGATAAGTAAGCAAGCATTGTTTAATTATTATAGAAAGTGACCAGGCCATGTACTTAAAACCGTAACACAAAACCATCAAATGTTCATTGCGATATAATCGGATGAACGATTCAGACGTAGCTCGTAGTTAAAAATGTACTCGTCTGTTATAACGAACTTGTCTATCTTATCATAATTTAGATTGTAAAATATACCTGATAAGTTGCTCAAATTTTCCCTATAAATTATCATTGTTACCAACAAGAAAGGCTAATTTTAGAAAACCCAACTTAAAGATAAAGAACGTCCAACGTCTACCTGATATTCATCTCACATAACGAGCCATTATTGCTCTACTAACAAGGCACTGCTTCCACTTGAGACTTATCTGTAAAAGACTCTTGATGAAAAATTGCAATCATACGCCTCAATGTATACTTTACACAACTAACAATCTTGTCAAGTCATGGTTATTTACTCAACGAGATCGTAAGTTGGTTTTTACTGTACAGAAATTCGAGATGTAAATATCTAAAACACAAAAACAAAGAAAGTAACCTTTAAGAAGTAAATATGAAAGCAATGCATCAATGTGATTGGCCTTTTATTTGTATTACACACGACAAACACAAATCATGCGGTAGCAATGCCTGAATTGTTCCGCCTTTCTCCCCACTATGAGTGAATATAGTGGAAAACAGTATATTTCAATAAAGCATGTGCACAGAGCCTTTGTGTTCTCTCCTGTATAAGGCATATCATTCGTATATTGATGGTAAAAAGCCACTTGAATGTAGTGGTATTTGCATATAAGTGTTTGCTTGCCTTACAGCAGAAGCGAAAGAAATAAGCCAAGTGCAATGGCTGTCTAAACATACTTTATGCATCTCAATACACAGGTATACGTACGCGACCACAAAGCCCAAGCGAAAATACACATCGTGTGTGTAAAGTACATTGAAAGATTTTTTTTTTTTTTGTAATAAGGTGAGTGTGTGTTGGAAAAGTAGTTTTCGTAGTGATGACCCAGTGAACGTTGTATAGTATGGATCAAGCGCTTATTTCACATATTGGCCACAAAACAGATGAGTGCGCCCCGAGTTTCAACTGTTCCGTCGGAGACAAAACATTAAATTTGTGAATTATTCATTTTGTGTTTTGTATAAAGCGGACCAAGTGAGTTATTTGCAAGTAACATTAAATGAACTTCCATCGTCATTCGTTTGGTCCGCTTAATTAAATTCAGAAAATGTTTAATTCGCAAAAAACGATGTTTCCCCATAAAAATTTAATGTTTTGTGCCCGACGAAAAAGTTGAATCTTATGTAGTAGTGCCTGATCAGACGTGAGGTCAGACTTAATCTATTGTAAACTTACAAATATCAAATTATATGAGAACGAATTCACCATTTTACAACACTTTATAATTCTCATAAATTCTTTCATCACTCTCACCGATACAAAAAATGAATTTCATTCACTTACAAATGGCACAATTAATTTAATTCATTTTTGACTTTATGCACCTCACTTTTCACCTTATACCTACTATTTGGTGGTGTTTAGTACGCTGTAAATTCGTACTTGCTATGTGCATGTTGTAAGTGCTCTTTCGAACTGTGTATCATGTAAATCAAATTGTTACATTGTACAATTAGACATTTGTAATGAATCCTTTTACAAAATGTTACAAAACGGAATATAGGAATGTTTCACTCTAAAATTCGGCTGCCAAAAAGCGCGCCGTGAGTTTGTTGAGATTTGAGTGTTAAAATTTTTTTTCCGATTGCTTCCACGATGGACACTGTACAGCAACTGCCTGCCTTTTAGAAATTTTCTTGAATTTTCGCCAAATGTGTTTTTATTTGCAGCAAACTCATTTGAATTCCGTTTTCTAGGAAATGCCAAAAACTTTGTTATAAAGTCACGAATTTCTTACAAAAATTCCGCGAAAATTTTTTAAAAGACAATGTTGCAGATTCCTACCCAAAGCTTACATTATTACTTCTTCATTGACTTATTCCATTTTCAGCTTTAAAAGGTTTTTGTTTGGTTGCGTTATATGACGTAAAAAAGGCGTACATTCCATTGTATAAAATACTGTTTGACAGAATAAAATAATGTTGGACTTCGTAAAAAATGCCACTTCGTTACATTATTAATTCCCCTCTTTTCACGTGTATAGTTACAAAATAGTATATTATTAACCGAGGGATATAATGGCACAATTATAGTCGAGGTAAAGTGAATGTCCGAGGGGCTATGCCCCGAGGAATATTCGTGTACCGACATTCACTTCACCTCGACTACAATCGTGCCATTATATCCCTTGGTTAATACGATAGTTTATATCATTTGGGCATATAATTCGCCATTCGACTCGTGGCATTTTTTTATTTCCTCATCATACGCCATCATACGTCGGACTGTAATGAAAATTATAGTCGAGTCGACCATAATATGCCTATTATATACCTCCCAGTTTGTATGAAACTCGACTATAATGTGGTTATTATACCCCTATTTTCAGGTTTATAAATGGCTAATTATATGCCCGAATGAAATAAATAAATATAATTAACAAAATTTGAAAATTGCCCATTCAATTCTGCATACCAGCTTATATGCACTCATACAAAGAAAATTAGTAATTGCTACTTTGTGAGTGTTGCCACTGTTGCCAAATTTGTTGACTTACAATTACAATTTTTCTGTGTGTAAGTGCATCAGATGGTCAAACCAGCTGACACATAACAACTATGTGCAATATATAGATTTGGCAATTGTAATTTGGCAGCAATGACTGCATACACTAGTGCTACCAACGATGTCAAAATAAAATCCACTAGGCTTCACAGGCTTATTTGATAATTTAAATAAATTTGCAGGAAAGAATGTTGTTTGATTATTTGCTACACCACGTTCAATTACCTGGTCAACATTTCACTTCAAGACCTGATCATACGTTTGAATTCCCAAACATTCTTAATTTACAGAGTATACCAACATTGAAAAAATCGGATAAACTTTTACTCACTCTAAAAAGACTGGTTCCGTTTCCCTTAGAACTGGTCGTTCTCCATTCAAAAAGCCTTCTTGATTAACAACACTGAAGAAAGTAACTTCTAAAGTCCTCTCCCAAGGTGATTCCGAACACAAAAGAAACCGATTTCCATGAGCTGATGAAGCATCGGTGGCTTTCAGTTCTTGTACGAATTGCTGTGTTGAACGAAAATTATGACATATCCATTTACAGTTGTCGTAAAATATATTACCTCCACAGTCTCGGATGCGACACCGCAAACTGCTAGAGCCAGCAGAATTAGTAATTTGTTCATGACTTTCCGACCCGACACGTATGAATAAATGTACTTAATGAAAAACTTCTCTTGCGTACAACCTTATTTATACCCAAATTCTTTGTAAATCACAAAGTGCGATTGCATGAGATATGTGTTTTAGTCTACGTGACTTTCGTTTAGTTCAAGTTTACCGCTAATGTCGTTCGATGAACTGCCGAATAAACAATGTGGTGGTAAAGCAAACATTTTTCTAGGGGCTCATCTCCAACAGAATTTTATCCTATCAGCATAACACATTTTTTCGAATATCAATGACGTTACATTACGAGGAGACTCCAATTGGAGCCATAAAAGAGCCTTTTCGGCCGGCATTCAGTTGTGAAATACATTATACGAGAAGCATTACGATATAGTCGCTTAGGGGTAATTATAAAGAATTATAAATTATCAACAATTCAAACTATTTAGTTCAAACAGTCTGGTTTGCAAAATGATATCAGGTGGCGTAGACCATGAAATGGTTGCATAGCTTTGATGAACGTTATAAGCTCAAGAGTATACTTTGGAGACAATACCCTCAGAGTTAGAGTAAAAGGGAGTTGGTCTGTTAACATTACTGCTAAGATTCGCTAGACGCGGAAGTATCTCTATCTGAGGCAAATAGATACATTTACAATGACATAATGATAAGCACGATATGCCGAAATGTTGATCTCTTCTAATTATCTCCATAACGCAACTATTCTTATCTTAACGTTCAAGTTTCCAAGTGAAGTCGATTGTCAAGTGAAGTCGATTTCAAATGAAGTCGATTGTCAAATGAAGTCGATTGTCAAGTGAAGTCGATTGTCAAGTGAAGTCGATTGTCAAGTGAGATCGATTGTCAAGTGAGATCGATTGTCAAGTGAGATCGATTTTCAAGTGAAGTCGATTGTCAAGTGAAGTCGATTGTCAAGTTAGACCGATTGTCAAGTGAGGTCGATTGTAAAGTGAAGTCGATTGTCAAGTGAAGTCGATTGCCAAGTGAAGTCGATTATTAAGTCTTTTTTCAATTGGTTGATGTATGCATTTTTTCAGAATATCAGTCAGAATAGAAGAGAGTTTTGAGGTTTCAAAAGAATTACGAAAGTTTTGAAAAGTTTTTGGAAATTAATAAAAGCTTCAGAAATTACAAAGCTTTAAAAAAATGGTTTCAAACTGGTGCTTTCACTAATGGTTGAACACTTTTTTGAAGAACTACTGACAGTCAAATGTCCAATTCCAAGTCTAGAAAATTCAAGAACATTTTTTCCAGATATGCGTTTATTGAAATGATAGGACTTTGATCAATTGTTGACCGCATGTTTATACGACAACATGAATTTGTGAATACCCCTTGCAAGCCCTCATTGAATACAGAGATTCCACGAAACTCACTCATTCACACTAAATGTTGAGAGTACGAAGTCGTTCTTTCCGGCATATCTTCAGACAAACAATTCAATATGTTGATAAATTCTGTAATCAGCAAATTCGCTATTAAAAATTAGAAACAACGAGAAGCAATCTGAAATACTTCGATCATGCTGCAGCTCAATGGTGATAAGATATCAAAAGTACTTTTTATGAGAGACAAAAGCAATATATCTTTAAAGACGTTGTATAAAGACTTAAAATTTATGTGGAATGCTCTGTCCTCTGTGAGAAAATTGATAGCAAAAGATTAAGGGAAGGATGCAATGGTTGTCACTATGACCTTAAATATTGGAGGTTTTTCTTTGCAGTTAACGCAGCGTGATGATGAAATTCACTTCCACGATAAGAGCAATCATGCAACCGAGATTTGTTTCGCAGAATTTTTCCTGTTTTTCTTACCAAAGTTCACAAAAGTGAAATTGTCGTCCAATAAAAACATATTTTCTATTTTTTTTTTTTGACAAATTTCCTCCTTTGTCCTAGGAAAAAACATTTCATCTTTTTTAGGAATTTTGAGTTGATCTATTCGAACAAAATTCGACCACACACAACACGAAGGGCTTGGAAAGACAACCTCTAGATTCCCATACAAAATGACATTTTGGAGTTGGTTTAGTGGACTTTGGAGTTTGTTGAACCAAAGCGGTAGGCTATTTTCTAGGTCTCCTCATATGTCTCATAAATTTCAGGGTAGCGGTTCTAATGTAGTCTGGAACCCAGATAACAATTTACCCCACGAAATGTACGTTCGATGCCATCGAAAAGTGTGTTACAGCACATTAAACGTGTATCAAAAAGCACATAGACCGTTACATCTTTTCTTTTGTGAATATTGTACATTAAATGTACAAGAAATGTACACTTAATGCTGTGAATGGCAAAAAGTGCAAACTAAATGTACACATAATATTGTGAACATCTAGTGAAAAATTAAAAAATTCTTGTTGCACAAAAAATGTGCATTTTATGTACATCAACAAAAACGTAGAAGCGACAAAAAAGTTGTGAATCGTTACACTAGATTAGGTGTACATTTAGTGTACACTTTTTGCCATTCACCCCATTAAATGTACGTTAAATGTACAATAAATGTACAATAAACGATGTAACGGTCTCTGTACTTTTCGATACACATTTAATGTACAACATCACATCGAAAAATGTGATATGTGTTATCTGGGGAAGAACATCGAAAACTTTGTCCTATTTTGAGATTTCACGAGATTACACAACAAGTGTAATTGTAAACCCTGACTGGACGAGTTTTTTCCAGGTTTGTGTAAGATTGCTCAAAATCGATTAAATTTTCCGAAAAACAACACGTCAATAACTTGGTTCAATTTCTAAGCATGTCGTGGTGTGTGTGGCCAAATATTTTTCCCTATAATTCCTAAAAATGATCAAACTTTCCGGTGGCATTAATGTACTTTACGAGAAATGTTTTTGCCTTATGAGGCTCAAATCTTATCGAGCAGCTCTCATATTGGCCTTGCTTACAGCCCCCATATTTTCCAGTTTCCCAAGATATTCTTGTTCAAAATAGAAAAGTTCTTTTAAATTAAAAATTCAATTTTATTCCTCGAGAAAATGTTACGAAGATTCCCACAGATATTTAAAATGTTTAGAGTGAATTATCATAAGATTTTCTCGTCAAGTCACCAATTCTACATCCAGATCGCTTAGTACACAGAATTAGCGCATAAAATTCGGTTCTGCTTTTCTACAACTTTCACAATTTTCCTTGCTAATCCAATTTCCAAGTGATTATTTTATCACGAAATTCTGATAATTTCTTATTTTTGGAAAACATAATTGTGTGAAGACTTGTAAATTGATTAAGAAAATGAAGCGAAATTCGAAGATATCACGATGGAGATAACGACATCATTGCCTAAATTAAAGTTTCTTTGCTTTCGATCGCAATATTTCATTGCTCTTTTTTATCAAATTTGCGTCAATGCATTTTAACAAAATTACAAAAAATCGTTTCAACGAGGGGAAATTGTGTGATTATTTCAGATTAATGTTATTATTTTTGTGATTACGTTTTCAACCAGACGCAAGTGGACCCAAGAGAGGCCAAATTTTAATACTCAACGACATTGCGTCTGGACGGTCTGGACTCACACAATAAGTTGAAGCAACCAACGGCAGTTGTTTGAGTATGCTCTGAATTTCAAGTCAGACATGCCGAGTATAATATTGAGCGGGCGTAGCCCAAGCGAAAGTACGTATCGAGTGTGTATTAGGAATAATGATTGAAAGATATTTTGCTGTATGTGCGAGAGCGTGTTGGTTGACATGCCGCGAAAGTAAGCTTTCGCTACCTAGTAATGCAAATACACACACCAATATATACTTTCGCTTATACAGTAAAATAAATTTACCAAGTTTATGTATACCAGGAACTAATCATTCAAGTTATACGAAAATGTGTTTCCTACAATATAGCAACCAGTGGAGGAACCAGAGGAAATAAATAGTTATTTACGCAACAAGGAAGCAGGCCGAAAGTGCTTTGCCGTGTTGCGTATTAAGTTTTTGATGCTTGCTACCAGAAACGAAAGTTGAAAAATGTAAGGCCCCCGTGGGATTACATTTTTCTTTTCGTCACTGCTAGCAAGCATGAAAAAATATTTTCGTGATGGCTAGCAGGGACGAAAAAAACATTTTCATTCTTGCTAGCAGGGACGAAAAGAAAAGTGTAAGTTCAAGAGGCGAAAGCGAAAGCTTACATTTTTCAACTTTCGTCCCTGGTAGTAAGCATGAATAACTTTAACACGCAACTCGGCAGAGCACTTTTGGCCTGCTCCCTTGTTGCGTAAATAACTATTTAACCCGATCTTACACAGGTTCGTAGGTATGGGAAAGCTCAGCCTCCTTTGATCACTTCTGAACCCCTTCTGACATTCGGAAAAATGTTCCAATTGTATAGGTTTGTGTCTTCCAATTTCTCGTAGTTCTGTTGTTTGTTAAAAATTCTACATAGGAACATTTTTTCCACTCAAAAATTTTCGCCTGGGCTATTTTTCCGAATATCTCTCGAAAACATAAATTACTGAAAAATGTTTGAGACGAAAAGTTATTCAAGGCAAGAGTCGCGAAAGGCAATTTTACTTGACCTCATTTTTCCTGGGCTAAAATGTAGTTTTTGCAAGTGATACATCATCTAGATTCTAGATTCAGAATGCGTGGAAGACGTATTAAATGTTTACTCTTTTTGCAACGTTAGAACGGTAACATATAATGGTAGAAATCGAACAAAGATGATCTGCCACGAACAAGTTTCATATTTTGGATGGTTGAAATGAGCCCTTGAGATGAAATGGTTTCATTATGCGACGTTTTAGTTGCCTACATGTTTTAGTAGCAGGATTGTAGCATTCGCAAACATAATACAACTACTAGAAATTTCTTGAGGTAATGGTAAACGACCTAATGGTATGACTAATTCTTCAGAGTCACGGAAAGTCTCTTCTATGCAATGCTATGGAACGAAATTGTTCTGATAACCGATGTAGAATATAAAAAATTATATTTATGCAACGCCGTTGTGAAAAGTGAGACGTTAGAGAGGTCGTTTTATAACTGGTTCTACTTTTTATCACTAGTGACAAAAAGTAACTTTTTATCACTCATTTGGGTGATAAGAAGTTACTTTTTGTCACTAGTGATAAAAAGTTACTTTTTGTCACTAGTGATAAAAAGTAACTTTTTATCACTCATTCAAAAGTTCACGTTTCACAAGTTGTTGCATAAAGTCTTGTATGAAACACGTTGCGAAATTGGTTGTTTTTGTCACACGATGTGGTTATCCAACTCGCTTCGCTCGTTTGATAACTTCACATGTAGTGACAAAAACAACACCATTTCGCAACTAGTTGCATAAATAACTATTCTTTGAACTATTTATTACCTCCTGTTGCTTTCGAATTTCTAGGTTGTATGGGCCCAGAAACGAAGAAATTTATGGGCATTTTAAGATCATTGATAAGGACAGCTTTTGGGGAATTTCTGCTGTATGCATTTTGGCAACATATAGAAAAGTCAATCACAACAATTCAAAAAATATTTTTGACATTTGTCAATAAAAAAATTTTCAAAAGAAAATTTGAACAAAAAATAAATACAAAAAAACTTTAGGAAAGTTTCTGAAAAAAAAAGTTTTGTGATAGGGCCGAACCTAAGAACCGACCGACCTAGGACTCTAAGGAGAAGCATTGGAGCTATAATTTTCTGGGTAAAAATGTTCCACTCAATTTCCTTTGCAACATAGCAAAAAAATTTATTTTGTGTTAGGGCAGACCTTAGAAACAATCAAGGGTCACAGTCGGACTAAAGTGGTCAAGTTTTTATCGAGTTATCGTGTTTTTTGCAAATTTGTCTTATTTAGACCCCAAAACAAAAACTAAGTCCCGGGTCGAAATTCCCAACAAACTTAGTCTTAAACCCAACAGTCTTCGTTTCTTCGTACGGACCTTAAAAAAGTTCTACTTAATTTTCTCATAGCAAAACACTTTTTTGTGCTAGTGTCGACATCAGTTTGTTGTTTTTGTTTCGTTGCCGTTGATTCTCAAATTGTTGGTTTTGTTTCTTTGCTTAAAACGACAAAATATAAATCAAAAGAGTTATATATAGCTGAGTACAAGTAGATGAGTCTTTTGATTTATATTTTGCCGCTTTAAACCAAGAAACAAAACCAACAAAAAGTGTCGACATTAGAACCGATCTGATCCCCAAAGTAGATGCCTCTGACCGTTACTACAATGAACAAAAAGTTCACAATTTTCTCTACACCACTGCACGAAAAACCTCATAATTAAAAGAATATTCGTGAAAACTTAGAATCTCAAAAACTATTCTATCACGTAGCGTCAGGCCCACACTATGGACACGAACCTCTCAACCGATTTTTTTGTGGTTTCCTTATGTTTATATCTTTCTTTTCAAACCTTTTTTTTGACCCGTAAGAAGTACAAAAGGGTCCAGTATGTTTACTACAAACAACTTTACTGTAACATGGAGTGGATCGAGGCGGGGACAGACCAAAAATATGAATTTTCGAGGGTCGCTGAAACTTTTTCCCAATATATCTCAGCAAGTATAGCACGGAAATTGTTAATTTTCGTGTAAAATGAAAGCATTTGATCTCACCATGGACGATGGGATGGACGAAATTGAGTTTCTCAGTCATATACAAAAACAGATGGTCTGTCGTCGATATTTGCTCAACTATGCAATATGGAGATTAACTGTCTAATACAAAGTTGTAGATAATAAAATTTTAGAGAACACGAGGTTAAGGGATTTAGGGATTTGGGAAAAACTGGTCCAATCCTAGGATGTAACTACTTCTAGAATTGGGAGATATGACTCATATCTCTAGAACTATCACAGTTAGAAAGTGGCTTCCAAAGGCAAAGTTGTAGAGAATAAAATTTTAGAGAACACATGTTCCAGGGTTTTGGGAAAAAGTGGCCCAATCCTAGGATGTAACCACTTCTACAATTGGGAGGGATGACTCATTGATTTTTATTTAGGGTACAATGAAATAATAATAACATATCGAAACTGTTAAAAACATTAAAGCACTTATGTGTGTGTATGTGCTTGTATGTGTGTTTCATAGTTGATTGATACTATTGTTGCATTGCAGTGTTGTCTTTTGTTGATGGTGGTGTTGGTCGGGGGTGACAGTCTTTTGTTTTAAGAGCGCGTGTCAGATAATTTGACAGTTCTATGTTTTGCGATGTTTTTTCATTGCATATTTCTAAGACAATGATCATTAATTTTAAATTCCAAAACATCTACTGTTTGCATAACACATCCCTTTATAGATTATTGAGCCTTAGTGTCAAAATTTGATTTGAAAAAACATCGCATGTTATTATGCAGCCGAGTACTTTGCGATGTTTTTTCAGATCATCGTTTGAAATATCTTAATTGACCAGCATGGAAATTCGATAGTTTCATATCAGCATTTGACGATGAAATTAAAGATCTCTTGGAATGTTGATTTAAATCACCAGCATAAGACAATTAAAAGATATTTCCTTACCGGCTTTCCTTAGCTCTTAGAAAGTTTTTAATCTTACATTGCCATCTTCACAATCTTCACAAAAAAGTTGGGACTTAATCAACGTTCCACGAATAATACAGGAGAATTTGAAGTTCACATCTAAACATGACTTGGCTCGTTTCCTTGCAGTGCAATGCTATGAATCAAATGCTTGTTTAAATTCAATTCCTTCCCAGAATATTGGTACCTTAATGGACAACAACTCCGTCAGGATCTGTATCGGTTTGCGTTTGGGTTGTAATATTTGTTCGAGACATACTTTTTTATGTGGATCTATTGTGTCATCTACAGGTCTACATGGACTAAGCTGTCAAAAAAGTACTTGAAGACATACTGAATTAAATGAACTTATCGGTTGAACGCTTGCTTCCTTACATGTCTCGATGTCCCTACAAAATTAGAACCAACAAGTCTTTCGAGGAACGATGGAAAGAAACCAGATGGTTTAACTTTGTCACCATGGTTTAAAGGGAAACCACTGATTTGGGACGGAACTTGAATTGACACGTTTGCTCATATTTGCTATAATAGGGTTCCCATAAAGTCTCTTTTTAAGAGAACATGTTCTCTTTTCTGCTGAAAATCTTCTTTCGGATGAAAATATCTAGAACATCTCTTTTTGGCGCAACATGTTCTCTTTTGTCCTCTTTTTCGGCTTGTGCAGTTAAATCTCATAAATTTACAACATTTAGCCGGTAAAAATTTCGCTGCGCGGCACGAATTTAAATATGTAAAGCCAATTCGATGGCAAAAAAAAAAATCGCTCGCTACGCTCGCCTTTATGCTTTCAGAAGAATTAAAAACACAAACACTCCAGTTGTAATAAAATCATTTTGCTGTTCAGAAGAACAAACATCACAACACATATTAGAGTGTGAAAGCAACGAGCTAAAGAACTTCAGGGAAAACGTAACAGAAACAACGGACGAAGAAAAGTTCTCGGAAATTTATTGGTTTGTGAGAGACCGACAATAATAACAAAAAAAATTGTTCGCCTGAATCCCAGGCGAAGCCTAGGTCAACAGTCACACTAAAACGTGACTTTTCATGTTTATTCCAATTCTCTTGTTTTCCCAAGATGTGAAAAAAGCCATTTTCGACCCTGGGGAAAGTGTGTAAAATATGTATGCTAACGTAGAAATAAGGAGGGACCATAAATGTTAGTCAGCTAATCTTACAAAATCATTTCTATTATTGAATTTCAATGCTTTTTTTCTTAAAGACAACTGAAGCACCCTTTGATTAAAACACTGTTTACCGTTTGCAGACCATTCTAATAATTTGCAAGAAATTGCAGCCGAGTGCGATTTTTCATGATCAATTTAGTTTTCTTTTTTGCTCTTTTTGCGCTTCGAAAATCGTTCTCTTTAGTTCTCTTTTTTGATGTCGAAATGTTCTCTTTTTAAATTTTATGAGATGGGAACCCTAGCTATAATGACTATCACTCGGAAGGCTGAAAAAAATAAACTCGAATGCCAGTTACATGATCGGTAATGAGATAGTTCCCAGTGTTAATTCGAAACGAGATCTAGGAGTGATTATAGACAGTAAACTTTCATTTGCTGAACATGTAAGAGTGACTACGAGAAAGGCGTATCAAATGCTAGGATTCGTTTTCAGGTGTGGTAATTTTTTCAAAAAGCCCGAAAGTGTCACTACACTATACAGTACGTTAGTGAGAAGCCGACTGGAGTACTGTAGCGCGGTATGGAGCCCTATGTATAATAAGTATATTGACATCATTGAACAAGTACAGCGCAAGTATACTAGAATGTTTTTCTATAAATTCAATTTGCCTAAACCAGAGTACGGTAATCGACTCGAACATTTGAACATGATGTCGTTTACTAAGAGACGGTTATTAAGTGATGAGATTATTCTTTATAAAATTATCCACCGACATATGGACACTAAATTGAAGCAATCACTTTCATTTTTCAATCGTTGTAGATTAACTAGAATGGTTATTGTAAACAGACCAATTTTTTACACGACAACATATTCGAGCCCGTAGGGCAATCGATGAGCAAAAAGTGCACAATAGTTATTTTCATGACAAGGGGAGAAAATAGAAAATTGCTTAACAAGGTTGACGTCTGTGGCCAAAGCAGAGAAAATTGCAACGAGAGTAAAGTTTGTGGCACAAGCAGAGTAAATTGCAACGAGAGTGAAGTTTGTGGCCAGAGCGTAGCGAGGGCCACAATTCACTCGAGTTGCAATTTTCTGTGCGAGGGCCACAAACTTTACTCAAGTTGCAATTTTCTCTGCGAAGGCCACAGACTTCAACCGAGTTAAGAATTTTCTATTTTCACCCGAGTTATGAATTAAACTTTTCACATTTGTTAGGCGAAAATTCATATTTTCTCCCGAAAAATATGTAATAGTGCAATTATTGTAGATAACTTAACACATTTAAGCATATAAAAGACGAATTTCACAGAAAACATAAAAAGTAACTCAAAAACACATTCGACTGTGTTGTTTTTCGAAACTCTTATATCTCGAGAAATATTTGCCAGATTAGCTAATGAATTACTTTAGAGTAATCCTCTGATCCTAAACTATGTGCTGGCATTTTGTTTAGTTCGTATCCGTCGAGTCGAAAATTAATTATTTTTTGTTTACTTTCTTCATCACAAAAAAAAATTCATATGAACAGATCGGCCATGATACTTTGTGTTAAGTATTTATTTTCTCACCTCAAATGAGGTGCAAGAATTTACTTTTCATCCCGCTACAAACTACCCATGCAAAATTCAATTTTCGCACCTCATTTGAGGTGAGAAAATATCAATTTTCGCCTAACAAATGTGAAAAATAATTTTTGTGCAAATATAAGAAAAATTGTGCACAGAATGTGCGGAAAAGTATAAGTGCAAACAAATCGAGATTTTGCGTACATTTTGCCGAGTTCAGACGCATAAATTGTGTATTTTTGTGCGTTTCGTTGAATGTTTGTGCACTTTCTGAGCAAAGTTGCGAACCGATTGTGCACTATTTGTGCAAACAAATCGAGATTTTGCGCACATTTTGCTGGGTTTAGATGCATAAATTGTGTACTCTTTGTGCGTCCCTTGTGCGTTTCGTTGAATGTTTGTGCTCTTTCTGTGCAAACAAATCGAGATTTGCGCACATTTTGCCGGGTTTAGACGCATAAATTGTGTACTCTTTGTGCGTTCCTTGTGCGTTTGGTTTAAGTTTGTGCACTTCTGAGTACAGTTGCGAACCGATTGGCCGAATGCAAGATCAGCATCACAAATATTTCTCAAGGTGTGACATTTTCAACAATTCATTTGCATCATTTAAAAACTCGGTTATGGACACGGCGATGAATTTGGTACTGAATCATTAATGATTTAAATGGAATTGAAAACGGATCTGCGAATTGAATTTTCTTTTTATTTTAAATAATTTTTCGTTTTATATTTATATTTTATATTTGTGAATGATTAATATATTATTGGGTCATTAGGCCTGTTTATTGATCAATAAACTAAATAAATAAAAACATCAGTAAATGCTCGGAAGCTCGCGGATTCAGCAGGATTTGATAAGCACAAACATTATTCCAATCTTCTTTCTACAAATAATTACACTCTTCTCGCTTTTGCAGTTGAAGCAATGAGACCATGGAGCATAGAGTCAAATTTGTTGAAAAAGTCGGCAAAAGATTGCAAGATTTAAGTGGTGATCCGCGTTCAAAATTCTACCTCAAACAAAGGATTTCGATGGCAATACAACGGTACATAATGGTCACAATTCCACCAGCGCAACCATTGGAAGAGATATTTTACCTTTAATATTTGTAACGTTTTGAGAGTTTTAGAGCGGGACGAGGACGCTTTCTCTCTGGAAAAGAATGAACCATTGTATACAAAAAAAACAAACAAACGAAAAAAAGTACGAAAATGATTGTTTTGTAGTTTAACGTCAAAGGCTAATTCTATGCAAACCGTGACGCCTGTAATGTAAGGAACGGAAATACTGCCCTAACCTTAGGATATAGCGAAATCATACGTTCAGCAAAAAATTAGATACTACAGTTGTGAACAATTTTTTCATTGAACACATCATTTGGACTCTTGGACGACTCAGGAGAAATTTTCGTTCCTTACATTACATACTTTTGGAATGGCCCCAAAATGATTTTGATTGTTTTCAAGTGAAAAGTATAAACATAACCAGAGAACCGTACGTATCAGAATAGATGTGACAAACAGAATAGATGTGGCAAATAGAACAAATCTTGCAAAAAGACTCAAACGTATCTTAATATAGTAATAAGCAAACAATCCAAAGTTTTATGTTCTTTTATAACTAAAAGAAATTCAAAGATCCTTAGAAATTACCCAAGGTAATGTCAAAGGCACTACCGAAGTACATCTCAGACCATTCAAATCTAGAAATGGTTATATCCAACGATTGGGCCATTTTCCCCTAAAGCCCTGAAACACTCATTCGCTAAAATTTCATTCTCTACAACTTTGCCTTTGACAATGAATCTCCATATTGCATAGTTAAGGAAATAAACACGAAAAACTGTCGTATATGGCCAAGAAACTCAATTTTGTCGATTCTATTGGTCCCGGTGTCCCGACCCCTGACCCGATTCCCACAAAAATTTTTTCCCAATTTTCTGACATCAACATGAGCAATTTCCGTGCTATACTTGCTGAGATATTTGCGATAAAGCTTCACCAACCCTCGGAAAACCATGTTTTTGGTCACTTCCTTGACCATATCTCCGAAACCACTTGATCTATTTTGCTCATCTTCGAACTTGAATCATGGGACATATGTATATTAAAGGGCAAAATAAGTTTAGGGTGATCGGTTGAGCCGGTAAAATTTCAGTTTAGGGGACCTATCTATTTGAGGGGGGGGGGCTGGAGTGGGAGGGAATGATGGGTGACCTCCCCCAGATCACAAATATGCAACCGGTAAGTGGCGCTCGAGCTCCGTTTGGAAGTTACAGCGGTTCAAAGTTCAAAATTTTATATGTCCCGAAGCTTCATAAAATGACAAGTTAATAGTGTAAGGGGCTAATTAAAATGTGGGGATGAATGGAAACCACAGTATCAACTTCAATTAGTATCCGACAGGTGGCGGTAGCAACACAATAGAAGAGAATTCGGCGCTTTACCTGTGTAAACACTCGCTAAGTATGCACTAACCCAGGTTTGGAGTCATAAAATACTTCGCGCTTGACGAAGCGAGGGGTCCCCACCTCACTACAATAAACGGCCCTTTTCAGGGCCTCTGGGATACTTGCAAACAGCCTCCACCTGGCGTATCCTGGGTAAGTGCATACTTAGCGAATGTTTACAAAGGTAATATAAAGGACATATAAAATTTTGAACCGCTGTAACTTCCAAACGGAGCTCGAGCGCCACCTACCGGTTAAATATTTGTGATCTGGGGGAGGTCCCCTGTCATTCCCTCCCACTCTTCCCCCTCAAAAAGATAGGTCCCCTAAACTGAAATTATTCCGTTGAGCCGTTTGGCAAAAAAAGTGGAGACAGACGGACGGACGGACAGACATTTTTTTTTATTGTTGATTCGTCATATTTAGACGATAATAAATGCATCCCCCAACTGCCACCTCGATCTACCCCATGTAACATTAAAATTGATTGTAGTAAACGTATAGGACCTTCGTACTTCGTACGGGTCCAATAAGTCCAACTTGATTTGATAACTTTGATAAATTATCTTGTATAAATCATTTTACCGAAATGCAAGTGGTTGAATGATGTGTAAGGTTACACACAACACACACACAACAATGGATTTATTCAAATTGATAATGTAATTCAAAAATTTCGCAGTAAAATCAATATAAATAAGTGGCTGTGTACTTTCGCTGTTCGGCTTGAATTCTGGCAGTTTCGGTATTCGAAAAGTCATATGTTTTTCATTTTACTGTCACAATGTTTTTGTTAACAACATCTTGTAAAGCGTATTGTTAGTTTTTTGTGTGAAATAAATTTACAATTGAACGTTTCGTTATTAAATCGTGATGGATAGAATACCTATCCGCAATTGAAAGTGGTCAGCAAGAACCTAAATCGCCTCTAAGGCTCTAAAAGTGTATACAAAATTTGTTTGTGTTTTGAGTGTTCGTTCCTAGTGGTGGCCCTGCCAAAGTAAAATTGAAAACAAAATTTAGTATTACAAAACGTTGAGTTTATCGTTTTGTCAGCTAATATAGTAACCAACACAACAATGGATATTGTTGACATTGACAAGGTGTTGGACGATTTTGAATTGAACGAAGACAATGGTTACAACTATAAAAATGAACAAAGCAGCGAGCCGACATCAGTTATCAAACCAACAATACCTATCCTACAAAGAAATAATCAAGAAACCAGCTCTACCATTCCAGCAAAACAATTTGTAAATGTTTCGAATGTATTCCACAGCCTGAACGAATACATGAATGCAGATGTCAAGACAGATGTGGATACGAAAATGTCTCAAAGCACGGAAGAAACAGGCGATGAGATTGGTATCACCTCCGAGCTGACATCAACCTCATCCATGTCACCGAATTCTGACTCGAACACAAAACTCATTTATGAAAAGTCTACACTGTCGGATGCTTTCTTAACAACATCATCGTCATCGACTGAATCATCGACTACTGACTTATCGCCGAGATCGATTACGTCATCCGTATCGCTGATAAGGAATAGTCCATCGTTAACAAATGAGGATGAAATGTACAATAAATTCGATAAAGAACCTGAACAGTCAACTACCGAACTCGACCTTGTACCCGAAACGAAAACTGAGACCAATGATGAACAACTCGGATTTTCGTCCGTGTCGTCAATGTGCCTAAACGATCAAGAATCGTCATCCCAAAGCAGTTACAGTCAAGATATCCTAAGCAACGAAAGTTCGTCTATATCACCGCTAAATCCACCAGAGGAACTAGCTATTGACCAGCCGGTTGAGGATGAGAAACCTAACGTAACAGTTCCAACAATTCCACTCCAAGAGGCTCCTACGGCTCCTACCTCTTTGCTACCAACGAAACCAGTGGGATTTGAGTCTACAATGGACGATGTTTCCGACACCGAACTAGAAAGCTATCTGCAAGAATTAGAACTGGAACCAACGCTAAACGATGTGACAAATGATAGTGAAGATCCAGCTAAAAATAGTGACGACGTGCCGGACCAAAAATTGACTAAATTTAGTTCGAGTGGTCCGAGTGACATTGTCGTGGAGGATAGTGAAGATCGAAATCAACCAAATGCAGATAGCTTTTCGCAAGCTTCAACAGTTGAATTTGCCGAGATGAGGCTGACCAGTGACTTTGAATCGCCGAATGTAGAAAATATATCAGTGGAAGCGGTTGCAGCTGTAAATACACAAGAGGAAGAATTGTCTGAAGCTGAGGTAGCATTAGAACAACAAAATCCTTCACCATATGAAAAACCGTTGCAACGACCAAATTCTTTAGATTTGGCGATGAAAGTTGTCATAGAAAATGAATGCCACATTGACGATGCCGATCAAACTCCTTCAGAGCAGGTAAAACTCAGTTTTTTTGTACACATTGAAAACAATTTGTATTGCCGCTGTTCAAAAGTCGAAAGTAAATGCTAATTTATTCAATTAAACAGACGACCATTGATAACCGTTCACAGTCGACTGTTTTGAGACCCGTGTGAAATCCGCGTCTTATCGGATTTCGACCCGAGAGTAGGTGTGAGTTTTTTGTTTTGGTAAATAAATTATGAGAAATCTGACTCCCAGGAGGCGTTGTTGGCCACATTCAAATTTGAAAAAATTCTTATTTCGAATTTCAAAAGTTACACTATAATAGATAGCACTATAGATATGGGAATTGACGCATATACACCCGTCGTATTTTTAACTCAATTCAAAAATCGGTTCCCATAACTCAGACCTCCCACATGTTCGAAATATTGAGAATTTGTCAGAAATGTTTAATTTCTTCGTGAAAAATGTCCGAAATGTTCGAATTTTTTTCCAAAAAACATTCGAAATCCAAATTTTTAGTCCGAAAAATGGTTCATCTTCCAAATCCGGAGGCACAAATACGGAGTCGACAAAATCCAGACGATAAATCGGAGGCGTCAACATGTCAGGTGTAAGGTGAAACTTCACTGTACTGTTGAAGCCGTTCAAAAATGCATCATGCTTAGGGGAAGAGGGGAGGGTACAGCGAGACGTGACGGCCTAAACATTCGTGTAGATAAAAAAATCACAAAAAAACAAGTTTGAACGGGTGGCTGAAAATTCAGCCCTTCTATAATATAAAATTGAAAATGTCACAAATTTCACTACGCCTCTCTGCGCCTTGGTGCACCTCACGACACTACACCTCACTGCACCTTGATGCACCTCACTACATTCCACCTCACTGCACTGCACCTCATCGCCTTTCACTGCGCCTCACTGCCTTTCACTGCACCTCACTGCCTTTCACTGCACCTCAATACCTTTCACTGCACCTCATTGCCTTTCACTGCACTTTGGTGCAACTGACTGCACTTTAATGCATTTTACTGCACTTTGGTGAACCTTACTACACCTTGGTGCACCTTACTCTACCTTACTACACCTTAGTGCACCTTACTACACGTTACTGCGTCCAACTTTTCGCAGAATAGTTCTGTTTTGTTCGTTTTTTAAACGACGAAATAAATTTAAAAGTAAATGTGTGACTCAGAAACTACAAATATTTGGGATGTATCTTTCATATACTGCACCTTAATCTTGCTACACGATAGTATAAGATATGTGGTTGTTTTATGACTTGTGCGTTGTAGAAAATATTGAGGGAAACATCTTGCACACTGAAGTATGGGTATCATCTCCTTCTTTAGTTCCAAGGTTGGTTCTAGGGTCGTTCGACTTTAATCAAAAGATTCCATACATAAAATAAAGTTAAACCATTGAAGCTTGCGCCACTCCAAGAAATCTAAAAAGGGATGTAGGTACACACCATTTCCTACAAAAGTAATCACCACATTTTCAGAAAACGATGTTTTCGGAAGGTTGGTGAAAGTTTTCCAATAGGGCGTTTTCCAAGAAACTACTGACATGAAGTTTCGCTAGGAAAAATGACGATAAAATTACATATGGGTAGTTCACATTTTCCATGTAACGTAGGTAACACTCGGATCTCATTAAGTACACACCGCGATTTTTATCACGTTAACATTTTTTCCCACTAAATCGCATATGGTCGACAACTTTGTAGAAGATTGGAAGGCTTTTTTTTATAAAAGTGAGAAAATTTTCATAGACACCGGGTCCTCTTGGACCAAGGTAGTGTTGGATTCTATTCGTCAATGACCTCCCAACTAAAATCCCCTTCCTCACTCTCCATGCTCTCTTCTTCCCGAAACCGCCTCACAGCATTATTTCGGGGAGGGGCTGTGATTTCGCACTTACTCTCTCAGATCAACTGGCAGTCTTCTTTGATTGTCTCTCCATGCGCTTTGCAGCTTCCCCATTATTTTTGTAACTACATTATCCGCTATTTTCCACATCTCCGATATTATGTTTTCGGCATTTACCTCTGACCTATTCACCGTCATCAGATCACCTCGCTCTTGTTCGAGGTGTCTCAGTGGTTCGGCTCTTAATTGCTTCCTAGCTGTTTTGGTAATTTGACCCTCGTTTCTCTTCCTTCCGTGACATTCGCTGTCTTCCGTCAGCGTTATGCATTTCAGGATTTATCACGGCCTGCGGCGCATCTTCTCGAAAATTATTTCTTCTCTGATTGCCTGATTCCTAATTTTGGTTTTTCCTAATTTTAGTTTTTCCTGATTTTTGTTTTTCCTTATTTTAGACAAAAAATTTTTTTTCCTAATTTTTGTTATTCCTAATTTTTGTTTTCCTAATTCGTGTGGAATACCCTCAGATCAACTGACAGCCTTCTTTGATCGTCTCTCCATGTACTTTGCAGTTTCCCCATTATTTTTGCAACTACATCATCCATACCTCCTCATCGCGGCACATCTCCGATGTTACAGAGAGAGAATCATAAGCTTGTGCAACTTTTTTATTTCTCTTCCGACTCTATTTTCACACATTTTCTTGTATTTTGTGCATGCAAAACTCGGTTTTTCAATGAAACGAGTTAAAACGAAACGTTGCACAATCTTATGATTCTCCTCCTGTATGTTTTCGGCGTTTACATCTGACACAGTCATCAGCTCACCTCACTCTTGTTCGAAGCGGGGGCAGACAAATAACACGTGCTCCGCTCCCTCGTATGTCGTGCAAAAAGGTGACTCCGCGAATCCGTGGCCCGACAGAAACTGTGTCAATTGATAGTTAACCTCTCCATGTTTCCTCTGTACCCACGCCGTTATGTTTGGTATGAGTCTATGGGTCCACCTTCCCTTGTAGCACTCTCGTTGTCACTGTCTCATTGATGCGGCTCTTAATTGCGATCTTACTGTCTTGGTAGTTTGACCCTCCCTTCTCTTATTCCTATGACATTCGCTGTCTTCCGTCAACGTTATGCATATGGGCATCGTCCCGGCTATGACACACACCGCTTCTAGAGATATCGTTCGGTATGCGCTTGCTACTCTTATACTTGCCAGTCTTTGGGCTCTATTAAGCCAACCGAAGGAGGCTCTTCGTATTTACCAACTGTATCCACGCTGGTGCCCTGTAGCGCAATATCGATAATGTGACGCTTACTAGGAGCCTCCTTTTGCTGCTACGCGGTCCAAAGCCGTTTGGCATTATTCTGGTCAGTGCTGCGGTGGCTTTCATTGCCTTTTCGGTTTTCGCACGTGTATTCCACATTACTATTAAAATTTCTGCGGTCGCCCAAGGTATATTATTTGGCAAGTGGATGTGATTTCTTCCCCGTCAAAGTTCAAAACGATCCGCTCAGTTTTTTGTAGTTACTGACTAGCATGATCTCGGTTTTCTGGTGGGCCAGCTTCATGTTTTCCGGTGGCATCCAGTTTTCGACAGTTTCTAGCGTTTCCATCGTAACTACCTCCACCTCCATCTTCGACGTTCCGGATACCGTGAACATTAAGTCGTCGGCAAAACCAATCCTCTCAGCGCATCTTGGCAGTTTCAGCCGCAGCGTTGCGTCATACATTACATTCCACAGTGTTGGTCCTAATATGGATCCCTGTGGTACTCCAACTGTAATTTCTACTGTCTTTTTGCCTTCCATCCTGCAGAGGTAATCGGGGACTCTCATGGCATGCAACGCCTTATCTATCTCCATCCAGCTTGCGCTATTAAAGGCATTTCTGACATCTATCGTCGTTACAGCACAGAAGCGGTTACCCCGTATTCTTTGCTTCCACGCCTTGTCGGCAATTTCTATAACTTTTCTTAGTGTATTCAGAATCGCGACTTCCAGCATTTTTCCCAATCCATTCAACAAGCATATAGGGTCTATGGGATGATGGCTTGTCTGGCTGTATCTCATTCAGAAAACATTGTCATGAGCGTTACTATGTTACATTTTATCCAGCTACACCGTGGAACTACCCATATACAGAAAGCTTTATACCCGTGCGACACCGCGTTGTTGTACAAAGTACAAAGGTCCTAAACGTTTACTACAAACAATTTTATTGTAACATGGGGGATACTCCAATGCGGGAGTTAGGGGGATATATTTTTTATCGTCTAGAGATGACGTATCAGTAGTCCGACCGTCTCCACTTTTTTTCTTTTCAAACGGCTCAACCGATCACCCTAAACTTCTTTCCCCTAAAAGGTACATATGTCTCATGATTCAAGTCGGTCAAGTAGTTTCGGATGTATGTTCGAAGAAGTGTCCAAAGACTTAGATTTTCGAGAGTCGGTGAAACTTTTTCGCAAACATCTCGCCAAGTATTTGATCTCAGAAAACTGGGAAAAAATTTGTTGTGTAAATCGGCTCAGTTGCTTGCGCACTTGTGTAAACTACGTTGGTTCTGTTTGTGATATGGTGCAGAGGAGAACATTTCGGCCAACGAAATCAATGGTCTCAGATGTTAAGTCCCCAAATTGTCCAAATGTTTTGATGTCCGCGCACCTGTATAATGTAATTTTTAGATTTGTTTCAAATATTATGTTGTACGCTTAGGCCCCTCCACCACCCATCGAGCCGTTTATTACAACAGACATTAGTAACATAACATCAACATCGAGCTCTGAAGACTTCGACGCATCGTCCACACAGCGCTCATCGAGCCAACTCGGAAAAGTGCAACCTTACTGGATACCGGACAATGTGACTAACACATGCATGCAATGTCAAATAAAATTTTCGCTTATAAAGCGTCGTCATCACTGTCGAGCTTGCGGCCAGGTACTTTGTTCGTCATGTTGTTCACTTCGAGCGAAATTAGAATACATGGGTGATGTGGAGGTACGAATTTGTACTTCTTGTGAGCGCAAATTGAACAAAGAGGAAGCGTCACTTTCAATGGTCACCGATGCACTGTATCAGTCTTCTGATCAACCATCCATTCCTCCAAATCCCAATAATCCAATGGAATATTGTTCGGTAATTCCACCACATCAGCAGGTGTCACAATCAGCTCAAGCTTCGCCCATATCCGTTATGGTGCCGGTCGGTGTTCTGAAACGTGAAGGTGCTCGTGGTCCTCGTAAAGATAAAAATGTTATGTTTAGTGATGGCATTCGCCCTGGATGTGATTTAACCGACTTGGATAACATGGACTATCACCCGACTGCAGGAAGTTCCAAGAGGTCGAACAAACGTGTTTCGACGCCAATAAGTAATAAACAATGCAATTTTCTGTATTTTTTGCTGAAAATCGTTGTTTCCAGCTGACCGTCCAAAGAATAACATAAAATTGCCGCCAGTCGATCCGACGAGTGACTCGTACATACCAAGTGGGGCAAATGCTCTGCCTCCAATTTATAGATCAACAAGAACTAATTATCAGTTTGTTGATGCAACTAACGATGGCCAATTGATTGAAATGCTTCAAAATGAAACTGTGACGTTTGCTGTACAGCGTAATTTTTACGTGATGGTGCGCATCATCAAATGTATGTCAATTATTCCATTCTATCATTTTAAGTCATTTACGCCCAATTGATTTCTACTCGGTGGCGTCCCTGATACGTTTCGATCAAACATATCTCACCCGTATTCCCCTTTACCCCGCACTCCACTTTATTTCGTACTCGCCTTTCCTCACACTCCACTTTCCCCCTTACTCACCTTTTCACCTTACTCACCTTTTCACCTTACTCACTTTTTCTCCTTACTCACCTTTTCACCTTACTCACCTTTTCACCTTACTCACCTTTTCACCTTACTCACCTTTTCACCTTACTCACCTTTCCACCTTACTCACCTTTTCACCTTACTCACCTTTTCACCTTACTCACCTTTTCAACTTACCTTTTCACCTTACTCACCTTTCCCCGTACTCCCCTTTCCCCCGTACTCAAATTTCCCATACTCAGCTTTCCCCTGTACTCCTCTTTCCACTGTACTCCCCTTTCCCCGTTACAAAGGAACTAATAAAATGTAAAATTAGTGTAAGTCATCAAAAACTATGCCAAACTCATCTTATGTTTTAGTGACGTGTTGCATGAACAAGACAGTGATCAATTTTACTACAAAAGGAATGTGTCACGTTAACCAAGACGAAATTATAGTGCTGTTGGAAATAGACGAATCGAATTGTCTTCCCAAAGATATATTTTTGCATTTCAATGAAATTTATCGCGATGCTAAAAATGGTAAGTTCTGCTGTCAATAATTTGTTTTTCCTTTTCATCAGAACATTCTTTTACTTATCAATGCAGGAACAACAATTAGTGAACTAGGATTTTCAATGCCCAGTCACGCAAATTTCCTAGGTTCTAAAGAGCACGGTGGATTTCTTTACATTCGCGCCACCTTCCAATGCCTTGAAAACGTAATCGTTCCCGATAATCCATTCCTAATTGCAATTTTAATCCATCGATGGGAAGTGCCTTGGGCAAAAATCTTTCCACTACGTTTAATGTTGCGTCTAGGTGCACTACATCGATACTACCCCAGTCCGCATGTGTCCATTCGTGGACGAAATTCTGTGTACGCCGAAATAGCCCAGACTATCATCAATTTTTTGGCCGATTTTCGTACTTACTCGTACACATTACCGACCATACGTGGAATGTACATTCATATGGAAGAACGGACTACCAGCATGTTAATACCAAGGTTGGTGTTCGTCAAATAGATAGACAAAGTTTTTTGTTGACATTTATTTGTAGGAATCGGTATGAGGAGGTGATGAAAGCTATGAATAACTCCAGTGAATATATTTTGGCTTTAGCAGCAAATTTTTCGGAAAAAGCTGACGGTCATTTGGTGTGTTTTCAAAATACTGAATCTGGTTGTACAGAAACGCGTACCTATTCAACACAAGCAGTCAATATCCAGGGCCGAACGAGAAAAGGTAAAAACATAGGATTAAGAGAGATTGGGTACACTTCGGTGCAGTTTGATGCATGACGGTGCACCTTGAAGCACAACGGTGCACATTAATGCACAACGGTGCACCTTGGTGCACGACGGTGCACTTTGATGCACGACGGTGCACCTTGATGCACAACGGTTCACCTTGATGCTCAACGGTTCACCTTGATGCACAATGGTGCACCTTGATGCACAATGGTGCACCTTGATGCACAATGGTGCACCTTGATGCACAATGGTGCACCTTGATGCACAATGGTGCACCTTGATGTACAACGGTTCACCTTGATGCACAACTGTTCACCTTGATGCACAACGATACACATTGATGCACAACGGTGTACCTTGATGCACAACAATGCACCTTTGTGCACAACGATGCACCTTGATGCACAATGCTGCACCTTGATGCACTACGGTGGACTTTGATGCACTACGGTCCGGGCCTGCAAAGAGTTGCAAAAAAATTGCAGCAAAAAAGATCGTTTAAGGAAAGACAATCTAACGAAACAAAACAAAACATGCTGATTTCGGCGTATCACGCCCTCACATACCAAACAAAGTATGTGATTTCATCAGTACACCTATGTCTTGCAGGACTATGTGTATATCAGCGCAGACACAGAACAAATACAAATTTTGAACTTTCAGCGCTTGCTTTTATACACTGAAAAACTTCCGCAATCTATTAACAAAACTCTTCATTTTTGTTAATATTTTTGGAAGTACAGATGCGGCAGATTGTGAGATAGTTCATTTCTTGACCATTTACATTAAAAAATGAAAATCGTCACTGGACTGCACAAATCTGGAAGTTCCATCTTAGATGGTATTAACTCCAGATGTTTTTGGCTTCCTCGGCGAACCGCACCACTACGTAATAAAGTACACAAACTTGCTTTCAATGCTCACAGAGTGAAAAGAATGAAAAAGCTGATAGACAGACTTTTTATAAACTCCCATGGTAATAGACCACAAAGTAGTCAACATATGCCTTGGAGTACAATCTTTCACGTTTTTTGAAACCATTGCGCTACGAGAAAAACTCTCGACCGCGATTTCAACAACGGATTAAAGGCCGCTACCTTACTTCAATCGTTTAAGGAAAGACAATCTAACGAAACAAAACAAAACATGCTGATTTCGGCGTATCACGCCCTCACATACCAAACAAAGTATGTGATTTCATCAGTACACCTATGTCTTGCAGGACAATGTGTATATCAGCGCAGACACAGCAAAAAAGAGTTTTAAGAGAGTTACAAACTAGGTGGTTTTTTATGTTGAATGTCTGGCAGTAACTATAGTTCGTTAGTTCCGTAGAATTACGAAGAAATATGTTATTGTCAAAGATGCTGAAATGAGCTCTTTTCTTTCTAATTGAAACAGCAAACACAAACAATTTTGCACTCCCTTCACTCATGATTTAATACAAATTGAACTTGGGAGAACACCCATGAGTGTTTTTTTAGCAACACTTTGCTAAAATGGAAGTCGGCGCCTCTGCTCTGCGTTGTTCGACTTGTGCCGCATACTTAACAAGTTGGAACGAATTCTCTATATCATGTGCTCTCTGGGCCAGGATGATAAAATCAATATCTTTCAGGCATTCGGTCAACCATAACTGAATACCTCTGCCACCTACAGTATAAATAAACCATTTTTTCTCTTCGCAGTTACTGGCGCAAGTTTCCTTGTGTTGAACGGTGCATTGAAATCTACGAGTGGCCTTTCTGGAAAATGTAGCATCGTTGAGGATGGCTTGATGGTGCAAATACTTCCAACTAAAATGGTTGCGGTTCAAAAAGCGCTGCGTGAAATGAAAGATTTCGAAATATTATGCGGACCAGTGGATGGAGACACAACACAAACTGAAGTTGTGTCTGTGAAATGGGTAGAAAATGATACTGAATTTAACATTGGGTAAATGACATAATGAAAACCGTAAATTCGCTATTTAATTTGATGAATGTTTGTTTGTCAGTGTGTTTTCGCCAATTGATAAAAAATCGATGAAAGGCATCCAAAGTATTAACGTGCATCGTGGTTTTGAACTACCTAGTACTAATCACATCATTCGATGGACTAAAGTGTTCATCATCCAGGTAAAATTTGTCATTGATTTCAATTCTCTCAAAATTCTCTCAAATATGTTAATTACAAAACAGGCTGATGAAGAGTCATCGCATGGAAAGGATCCAGTTGACTTTAGTAAATTATCCGAACCAATTGCCAAAAGTGTGTCGAAGGCTCTTATTTCGTACTTGGATTTGCTTGCTACAAGCGGATTTATAAATCTAGGACTACGAGCAACACTTGACACTGAAAATGTAAGTTTGATTTGAAATTTAGAAAGTTGGATCATGAAATTTTATTAGTTCACAAAATTGAAAATCGGTTAAGTTACCACTAAAAATCTACCGTTGGCTAATTCCATCGATACCGTAACCTGAGTAACGAATTTCATCTCTTTCACTCTTTCACTCTTTCTCAATGCTTTAGAAACTGAGTGTACACAGATGTATTTTCGTTCACTTTTATAAAAAAGTTACCAGTTTGTATGGAAAACAATGTTGAACGCAAGCAAATTCAAAAAGTTTGTATAGTTTATATAATGCACATTGAAAGAGTGAAAGAGATGAAATTCGTTACGCACTTGACGGTACCGATGGAATTAGGCATATAGTTTGAACATAGCAGTTCACCTTTCAGACTGAACACTGTCCTATTAAATCTAAGAGACTGACAGAAGGGGTGTCAAAATGAAGGGCCTACGAGGGTGGGTTGAAAAATGTGGTACTTTTTGAATGAAGTCGAGGTCTGCAAAATAGGCCTCCGTTGCGGCGATCACCTCCTCATTCGAGCCGAATCTCGTTCCAGCGAGCGATTTTTTTAGGTTTGGAAAGAGAAAGAAGTCGGAAGGGGCTAAGTCTGGACGGTGGATGCGGTAGTTTTTCGTATCGCAATTGGCCCAGTTTGGCCATGGCTACCCCGGCTGTGTGTACTGGTGCGTTGTCGTGGCGAAACAGCACTTTTTTCTTTGCCAAACGAGGACGTTTTTTCTGCAATTCTTCATGTAGTCGGTTCAATAACTCGGGGTAATAAAGCCCTGTTATTGTTCTGCCCTTCTCCAAATAATCAATGAAAATCACTCCTTGAGAATTCCAGAAAATAGTCGCCATCACGTTTCCTGCTAATGGTATGGTCTTTGTCTTCTTCGGCCCACGTTCTCCGGGAGCAGTCCACTGTTTGGATTGTCCTTTGGTCTCTGGTGGATCCATGTTTCATCGACGGTCACAAAACGTTGTGAAAAATCTTTTGGATTACGCTGGTATATGGCCAAACACTTCTCTGAAGTTACCACAGATTTTGCCATCTTAACAGAAAATAGTAACGGCTTACTCGATCAATTTGATTTTTTTTTTTTTTGCATGGCGAAATCATGTTGACAATATTTAATGTAGAGAAAAACCATTTCAAACATAGCGCCATCTATTGAAAGTACCATCTTTTTCAACGCGCCCTCGTACATATATGAATTTTGGAATTTTTTTTTTTTTTGTAAATGTAATACTGCCGTGTTCTGTGCTTTCAATTTCTTCAGTGAGCTTTGAGCTTCCTTTCCCACTGGAAAAGTAACATATTTCGCTGGAAAACGAAAGAAACTCAAGACTTTCGACAGTTTTTCTTTACCAAATGCTACACGTTGCTCTGGTTTAACACGGCAGTATTAGCGGTTCGGATGATTTTTCATCAGGAAATAGTAACGAAATAGTAGTAGTAGTAGAAATAGTAGTCGGTGGCGTCACCGTTTTTTTTAAATTTTCGGCGAAAAAAATTTTTCAGCAAAAAAAATTTTCGACGAAAAAAATTTGCGACGAAAAAATTTTTGGCGGAAAAAATTTCCGGCGAAAAAAAATTTCACAAAAAAAACTTTTCAACGAAAAAAAATTTTCGGCGAAAAAATTTTCAACGAAAAAAAAACTGCGGCGGAAAAAAATTACGGCGAAAAAAATTTTTGGCGAAAAAAATTTTCGTCGAAAAAAGTTTTCCGACGAAAAAATTTTTTTTAAAAAAATCAATTTTCCCCCTAAATTCGTCCCATAGCTGAGTACGGGTCATTATAGAACTAATGTACCCCTGTCGGTGGCGCCATCCATTTATTTCGTAGCTGCATACGATTCATCACACAACTGGATCCACAACCAATCAGAGAAAAGACCATTCTAAAATCCGAACGAAAAGCTCCTTAAGTCCTTCGTAAATCGATTTTAAAACCTTCTGAAATACCAGTGGTAAGCTATGCGACAAATCCAGTGTCATATGTGATGTATGCTAGGGTGTCACTACGGGTATACGGGTCTATTAACACATAGTAATTTCTCTGTTAATGAACAATGAACTTGCGCCTTCGTATGCTTTTTTTATAGCATGAAGTACGCTCTCAAAATTGCGGTGCCCTAGGACATTTGCCCAAAATGCCCGTTCGATAAAGTGGCACTGCTCGCAGCACAAACTTTTTAAGCCGTATGATAGCGCTACACTCAACTTCGCTTGACTTGGACCGATTCAATCATCTTTGTTCTGTTTAAAAATCTTTTCAGAGATTGCTCAACCCAAAACAAGCCCGATAGCATTATGCCCGAGCCCGACTAATAGTCTATCGGGCAGGGCGGGCGCAGGCTCGGGTCAAATTTTCGCTCTGCCCGCCCACCCCTATTAACGACATGACATGTCACGCACATGCGCATCGTTAGACTCACGTCCACTACATAGATCCTCTTACCGGGGACAATCAACAGTATTTCGAAAACTGAGACCTTGCTCACAATTTGCGTGGTGCATTTTTTACCCACAAAAAAACATTTTTCTCATATAACTCCGGCCCGCCAGATCGTCCAGATTTTGCTCTACTTTGTCAGGCTTTAGACATATCGCATAAAACAAAGCACATTAAAATCGTGATTATGCGATTGGACTGAAACATATAGCCATTTTGTTTCCGTTCTTAAATAAAGGTGTTTTTGTGCAAGGCTAGCTATTTAGACCTTTTATAAGGAAACCTCTCCAAAAAATATGAAATGGCGATACTCAATGTGTCTTGAAATGTACAAAGCGAGAAGCTGCGCGAAAGCGTCCTATACCATCTATCAAAAATCTTTTTTAAGTCCTCGGACGACCGAAGAATCCTAGATGGTTTTGGGACCAGTAGTTTCATGACGTCTACTGCAGAAAATCAAAAATTAGACTTTGGGCCTCGGCCAACCCTAGCATAGACCCGGAGCGGATATTTGAGATTACCTTGGGGACCTTCACGGGATGCCTGAGAGTTCGTGCTTGCCGGTTTCTCAATTCTTCGTTTACCGGTTTTTACTAGAATTAAGTTTATATGAAGATTTACTGTGATGAGGTCTAGAACCAAGACTTTAGAATTAAAAATGTTCCATTGGACATACTCTTAAACACTTCAAAAATTGTTTTTTTGGCCGTTGGCTGACTCTAGGATCGACCTAGGGACCTAAGGTGATGACTGTGACATTGGCAAAAATATTTCGATTCTAGTCCTCTATAAAACTCAAAAATTAATTTGTTGGTCCTAAGATGACGCCTGGCACCCAAAGTGGAATAGACAAAAATATTTCCCCCATCCTCTGTACCTCTAGAATTAATTTTTTTATACTCGAATAAGGTCTATATTCCGGTTGACGATTCTTTACTGTAGTGAGAGTTGGGTTGACTGAAGATATCTCGTGCATGGCCTGGAGGTTTCTGTTATGAGGGTTCTAAGGAACATTGCGAAAGTTAATTGGAAGGAGCAGTGGGATAATCATATTAGGAACGACGACATTAGGGAATATTTAGAGATTTCGTCAGTAGAAGAGGCGGCAAGGGCCAGTCGTCTGCGCTGGTTCGAGCACGTTCAAAGGATGGGTAATAGCAGGCTACCGAAAATGATCTTCGACGCACAGGTCCCGGGTGTTAGGCCAAGGGGTAGACCAAGGAGAAGGTATGTAGATTTAATTAAGTCAGATTTAGAAGTTAGGGGCGAACAAACCATCTCCTTGTCATGCGATAGAAGGGCATGGAGGACGATATTTCACCAGAATGTCATAAAGACCTAACACCGAAAGCTATATAATGGTCTGTAATGATGATGATGATGATGATCGACTGACCCTAGGATCAATCTGCAGGCTTTGATACATTGATAAAAATGCTCCTCTCCACTTCCTCGATTCAAAATTTAATTTTTTGTTCCTCGGCTGAGCATAACGTCGACCCGGGGGCCTCAGGTGAGGCCTCGGACTCACACTCCCATGGGCAAAAATGTCTATTTACGTCCTCTACAACACTTCAAAAATTAATCATTTGCACCTCAGCAAACAGGCCTTGAGTACAGTCAGTGAGACGCACCAAGGTGTAGTCAGGTACATCAAGGTGCAGTCAGGTACATACATCAAGTCGCAGTCTTGCGCATCAAGATGCAATCAGGTGTACCAATATATACAGTCAGAAAATTTATAATTTAGACATGAAATTTTCAACCAGCTGATTATCAGCTGAAGACTCACATACCCAAGCAGATGGACAGATTTAATGTGGCAAGTATAAATAACAAAACTCTTAGAAATGGTATATATCGATGTGTATAATTATTTCTAACCTACCGAGGGATATTTACGTCGATTTAATTTCATATAAAAAATCGAAAAACGCATGTAGTGATTACCCCTTCACATCGAGAAGTCATTGCACATGTAATTAATATCGAAATTTGTTTTACACATACACGCTTAGCGCAATGTGAAGGGGTAATCACTGCAAGCGATGTTCAATTTTTTATATGAATTATCGACGTGACTTTCCCTCGGTTCGGTGATCAAAGTAAAGAGCGAATGCACCTGAGTTTGTAATTTAAAGTTTATTTGTATGAGTTCAGCAGCTGAAAGTACTATGTCTAAATTATGAATTTGGTAATTGTATTATAAATACTCGCAATAAAAAGTTATCGGTGTCTTACCGGTATTTTTTTAAACGGTAATACCGCTTACGGGAATTTGAAAAAACAACAGTAATTGCATTCTCTAAATGGCACTGTGGAAATTCGGAAAATACTTTCCATAAAATTAACCTGGGACGGACTGATTTTGCTTATCGAGTGGGTTCCGTTCAAAGCATCATTTAATCGGAGTTAGAACTATTTTGTTTCTTTTTCTAACCAAAGGGTCAATTCTTTGACATTTTAAAGAATTTTACTTCAAAATATTTTTTAGGTTTGCTATGAAGCCGGCAGCCAATATACTAAACTTGGAACGCTGTACATGAAGGCATTGGATAACGAATTAATTCCTGTGTTGCATAACCAAGCGATAAATCTCAATTTGGATACGCCTATTGTGCTTGAATTAATATTTCACATACTGGATAATTAAATTTATTTTCCTATTTTTTTTTTTCATCCAAGCAAATGCAAATATTTATTTTGTCAGTGGGGTTGTGGGTAACATTGTTGCCCATCAATGATCATGGTTACGATAGGTCTGTCTGTTGCAAGTGCTTCTAAAGTCATTTTTCTTGCAGCGAAATGTTTAAGACAGGGGACCAGTTTTTAGACTACCTCTTACTATCTTAGTAACGGAGAAGGAATGAAATTGTTGTGGTTTTATTGTGTACGACAGTTTGAAAAATCTGTTTCAATATTTTCCTATGAATTAAATGAAAATTAAGAGTCTTCAAGGTTCATAAGACTTTGATGAGATGAGCGTTCAAAAAAGGACAGTAGCTAGGTCGGCTGAGATACTGTCACTTTTCAGAAATATCGGCCGGCGAAACGGACACTTGGCAGGGGATAAAACGCACGTGTTAAAAGCAATTTTATTTTTGGATACAGCTGTGCACAATAAGAATGACCCGCTATTTGGATTATCATCGTTTTCTCTATTTTTGTGACTTCTACGACTTCTCTCATTTCGTATGTTATTTCGAATGGCGAAATGAGAGAAGTCGGAGAATCATAGAAATAGAAAACACGGTGGTATTACAAATAGTGGGTTATTCTTATTGTGTATAGTTGTATTGTAGAATGTACCTAAAAAATGAAACCCCGAAATGTTGTCAAGTTGGCAAATTGCAGATGGCGTCGAAAATGAAAATGTCCTCTACAGCTATGCACAATAAGAATGACCCTCTATTTGTAATACCACCGTTTTCTCTATTTCTATGATTCTCTCATTTCGCCATTTGAAATAACATACGAAATGAGAGAAGTCATAGAAATAGAGAAAACGCTGATATGGTGATGGTGATACGGTGACATGGAGAGCACGTGACGTTTTTAAGTTATTTTATTTAAAAAAAACTTTTCTCACATATGTAAACGCCGTGTGAATTTCAGCCAAATGCAATCAGTCTTCGGAAAGATTTTGAATAAACACGGTTTCAGCGGTCGCAGTGTAGCGGTACTTTTGACCACCTCTACCGGCAAAACAAAATTTTTTCTAAAGAATCCACGAGGTGGCGTATATCAGATTTTTATTTATTTATTTTATTTAATTTATTAAAAGTGTTTGTTCAAATCGGATGAAAAATCGATTGTATAGAGCAACGCCATCTGCAATTTATCAACTTAACAAGATTGCCGGATCTTACTTTTAGGTCCATTCTACAATATTCAACAATAAAATTGCTTTTAAAACGAACATCGTGAAAAGGCTTTTTACAAGAGTATAACGTAAGGTTGTAAAAATCAAATAAAGGATAAGTTAACTATCGTGCGATGCGACTAAATCGTGTAACGTTTGTTTGAAAGCTCAACTAAGGAATAGTAGTTTTTGATACAAGTTACGTATGAAGGTAGTTTAACGCACTAGATGTGAGATTGCCGAAACGAGCCGAAGGCGAGTTCGGTAAAACATTGTGTGCGTTAAACTACTAGCATACGTAACGTGCATCAAACAACATTTTTTGCAATTCACCGAGAAAAAACGAGCTTTTTCCTGCGTGTTTCCACTAGAGGTGTGCGGGCCGACCTTTTTTGGAAGCTCGACCCGAACCGAACCCGATTCGAATTAAAAACCCGAAGCCCGACCGCCCGGAAACCGCTGGCAGCTCGACCCGACCCAAAACCGATTCAGAATTAAAACCCGAGGCCCGACCACCCGGAAAACGATAGTAGCTCAGCCCGGCCCGAACCGAAATTGAAACCCGACCGACCGAAAGTGATTCGGTCGAATTTCGTTACCCGAAAAAATTCGGATCGAGTTCGATTGAGTTAAACTCAAGTATGAAAGTAGAAAATACAGGGAAAAAACGACAAAAACAGTTTCTGTAGGTTTTTTCATGTTTTGCGCAGGAAGTGTGTACTGGCTTCGAAAGTCATTCAATTAGATTCACACTTGTTGCTGTTTATTTGCCGTGAAACTAAAGATATTTTCCGAAACTTATTGCCACATAGAGCACTTCGCGAAACTTCGCCGCTGTCAAACTTCTAGGATCGCCGTAAAATTTCGTGTTTGTCAAGTTGGATTTTCAAACAAAAACTGAAGTTTGTTGCAGGTGGTTACATCATTGTTTCATAGTCGATGTGATTTGGATAGCTTAGGATGCATCATTTTCAAAATTTCGTTTTGTAGCAATATCATCGAATCATCGAATCGTAAACCCGATAAAAGGTATGCTGACCGACCGGGATTTTCCGAACCCGAAAGCCCGAAACCCAAACCCGTGAATAGAAGTTCGGGTCGGACTCGGGCCGGGCCGAGTTCGGGCGGTTTTTTTTCCGAATTTCGGGCAACCCGCTCTCTTCCAGTTTCCACTTGCGGAAATTTGTCGAAATTTCCATTATTTTATCACGCTAGTGCGTAAAAAAAGTTTTGTCGCACTAATGCGAAAAGCGACCGCATGCGATATCGAAATGACGCACGAAAAAGCGAGTTTTTTGTCGGTGATTTCCAAAAAATTTTTTTTATTTCTGTCAAGTTGAGCTTTCAAACAAACCTTGCTCTATACTATCAATATACAAATGTTGTCCTTTACAGGAGAGAACCCAATTGCTCTCTGACCATTCTTTATCAGATAAAAAGAGAACAAGAGAAATAAGAAAAACGACTAAAACGTTGTATGCGACTGCAAAGTTAAATTTCTTTGGCTGTATAGGGGTAGTTCCATTGGGAAACGTAACATAGGGATCTCATTAAGTACACACCGCGATTTTTATCACGTTAACACTTTTTCCCACTAAATCGCATATGGCCAACAACTTTCTAGAAGATTGTAAGGCTGTTCGGGAAACAGTGATATGAGCGTTTCTACGTTACATTTTTTCCAACTACACCGTGGAACTACCTATAATTAGTTAACCAAAAAAGAAGATTTTAAATGTATGACCTTAACAACAATGTCAATTTGCACAGAAATGGAAACTGGCAAGGTAAGCAACAGTTTTTTGAACTGAACCGATTGAACCATGATCACTGAAACTAGCGACCTCCAAATTCAAATATTTTCAAAGAAATGTTCTATCAAAAATGTGATATTATTACATTTATGCAATGAAGGAGTTTTAAATTGAAACAATTCTGCACTTTTTCCCTTGAACAATTGATAACTTTATCTCGTTTGTTTAGAATTCCTTCAATGTGAAACTAGTTATAAAAAAGAATAACAAAGAGTTAATGTTTTACGAAATGTTTATAATATTGTAAAATGATCAAAAAATGTCAATAAAAATAAATGTTGTGAAATTGTAACTAAGAAATCGTTTATACAATAACATTTTCTTTGGTGAATAAAGATGTAAAAAAACATTGAAATGTTTACAATTTTTCGAAATTTTAACAAGAATTTTACGATTCTTGATTGCGGTAATCAAGTTCTACTTGGGTGAATGAACCATAATTAAGAATGAACTCTTGCTTTCCACAACAAATTTTCTTTGTGGCATGTGAGTGTAGATAATGGGGCGATATGATTTTAGTTCAAAAATTAAGTTACTCTAGCCCCCCGGCTGTTACATTGCGTGACAGAGTGTGACAATGGGAATGGGGAGGGGGGGGGGGCGGGTGGGTGTTGAAGTCCACTGTTACGTCACGCGAAATTTTTGAAAATGTTTACAAATAGTCGAAAGCTGTTGGACAATTCCCAGATTCACCGAGCTCTTTTCAGTTTTTCATTTTCCATCTGGACACAAAGGACAAGACCCCGTTACGTCAGAAAAACTTGTTGTTTTATCAAAAACTGTTAAGTCTATTTCCGTTACTAATGGTAAAATACAGGGTTGAATTAGCGACGCTAATAGCTAAAATAATTAAAAATTTCCTCGCTAATAGCGACAAGCATTTCGCTAACAGCGAGGCTTACAGCAATATTCGCAAGTCGCTAAAATCCGAGGGGCAGATAATCGTATATTATGTGTGCAAAAGGATTTTCTTAAAATAATCCTCAAAGGATTTTCTTAAAAAAATCCTCAAAGGATTTTTTTTTTATTTTCAACCGCCGCTCGGAGTTTTCCAATTTTAGCTTCGGAGTGACAATAGCTAGAGAGTTGGTTTCTTCGGGAAAGTTATAGAGTTTGGTAAGGAGAATTTTTTGGGAACTTAAGAAAATTTCTGCCAGCAGTCAAACCGGCGCCATCTTGAATTTTCCCAAGCAATAAATTAGGGTTTTTTTGGTTTTCGAATTTTAGCTTCGGAATGACAATACTTAGAGAG
>CM055404.1:25984771-25995968 GCA_029228625.1 Pseudolycoriella hygida
TTCAAAAAATAGAAATTTTTTGAACAACTGAAAACTTCCAAAACGACTGATATCAACAACAAAAACCTCTTAAAAGGTAAAGTGTGACGCAGACCGAAAGGCCGCTTCCAAAATTAATGATATCGCTTGAGGTGACGCTATCGCTGATAATACGCAGAAGTTTTTTTGAATGGAACTTCAAAGTTCAGTTTTAATTTCCTGAAAAAATTACAGCGCTTTTTTAAAACAAAATTACGTTGTGTTAAAAAAATTGCGTCACAAAAGCCGGACCCACCAGCGGAATAATTTTTCAATACTTTCAGTTTTTACACGCAAAAATTTAAATTTACTCTAAACGATCTACACAATAACAAACAAAAGTCAAATTTTTGCAGCGCAAAAACTGAAGGAAAAATTATTTCGTCGTTGTAATTTTGTTTTGAAAAGAGCGCTGTAATTTTTTCAGGAAATTAAAACTTTGAACACAAAGTTCCATTCAAACAAACTTCTGCGTATTATCAGCGATAGCGTCACCTCAAGCGATATCAATAATTTTGGAAGCGGACTTTCGGACTGCCTCACACTTTACCTTTTAAGAGGTTTTTGTTGTGATTATGATTAACCCAACAATAATGTGTCGATTCTAAAGCTCAAAAAGCTCAAAACTAACTTCTTTGCCTGCTTTACTTTACGACTAAATTCAGATTTTATAGGGCTATTTGACCGATAGTGCTAATAAATTCGAAATACATTTTTTTAATTCGGTTGAACACAATTTTTTTTGCAGAAAATACTTGAAAACTTTAGTTTCAGTCCAAAATAAATTAGTTCTGAATTTAGTCGAAGAATTTTCATTGAATTTTTAGCATTGTCGATAAATTGTTCATACAAAATCTGCAATTTGTACCCGAACGTCGAAAGCGAGAACAACGCTGAACATTTGAACTATGCCATGATCAATCGCAAAATTTCAGACGGAATGAACTTAGAAATCTATTCAAAAATGGCGCCAGCTAGAACAGGCGTCTTGGTAGAAGTTAAAGCCTCATATGCATCGGACGGGCTCCAAAATGTGAGAGCAAAAGATGAGTCGATATTTTCGTTTTACAAGATTTTATTTTAATTAAGTTAAGAGTTTGTTACTTACAAAAACATAACACCAAAAAAAAGCATTTCGAATTTGTCCAACTGTAATGTGACTGACATTTTCGTGTTTCTCAAGTCTTTACTTTTCTGCTGCGACCTGCTTCTGAAGCATTGGTTATCCAGACGTTCGTCCAGGTGTATAAGCACTCAACTTCTCGTAAAATATGCGAAACTGCATTGGCATGTAAGGTTGCATATAATGATCCTGAAGATCGTGCTTATCGGTGGGATGTCCAATGTTGCTAAATTTATCAGTACGAGCAAAATGAACGCATTCTTTAACACTCTCTTCCGTCCACCAGTCAGGGAATAGTTTCTTCTCACGTGCAGCATCTAGTGTCATCATTTTCTTTAAAAACGTAATGAAATGCCGTTGAGTATGTGAAATAGGAGCTCCAGAATACAAAGTGCCTTCTTCTATTTCTCCATCGAATACGTACAGGTCTTCCATCTTCATTCGATATGTGTCAACTAATAACTTAAACACATCCGTCTTGGGACGATTATGCAACCAAGTACCTTCTATAAGCGCAGTGAATGGACTTTCAATGGTACATTTAATATGAGACTCACTACATTGATCAATAGAATGGGTCTGTACCGCTGGAGTGTCCGCTGGGGCATACATAACCAAATGGCGAGTGTTTCCACATAATTTCTTATGGTTCTTCCAATCAGATTTTTGGCAATCACGTGAGCAATACCACTCTTGTTTACACTTTGCGCAGTATTTCAGCGGATTTTTCAGTTGATTTTCTGTCTTTTTGCAATAAGTACAACCGTACGGCGAATACATTTTTCAGTTGAAGATGGATGGAGTAGCTTTTAATAGAATTAAAACTTGATTCGTTAGATTCAACAAAAATTGATTCAAAAATGTATTCTAACCAAAAAAATACAATAACACAAAACTATGGATGCCGTGCGAGTCTGTGTACGTCACTAAGAATTCTACCAGGGAGTTGCGTGAATGGTTAATTATTTTCATTTTAGCTATCGCAGTTATGCATTGTACACTCTTGTGGACTTTATTAATTTAAACCTTAAAGTTCTGAAATAAATAGTGAAATGAAATTTAGAAATATATAAATCGCTAGGGAGATTTCCGAACAAATTAACGGATTTTTGAGTTTTACACTAATTTTTCCCATTAGCTCGGCTGTGTGTGGCTGCGGCGGGATCAATTTTTTAGTTGGAACCAAGTTAAATTGGTGCGATATGTGACTGGCACATTCTTACCCATAATAACTGTCAATATTCGCTTTGACAACTGAAAAATTGATCCCGCCGCAGCCACACACAGCCGAGCGAATGGGAAAAATTAGTGTAAAACTCAAAAATCGGTTAATTTATTCGGAAATTTCCCTAGCGCTTTATATATTTCTAAATTTCATTTCACTATTTATTTTAGAACTTTCAGGTCTAAATTAATAAAGTCGACAAGAGTGTACAATACAAATTTGCGATGGCTACTATGAGAATAATTAACCATTCCCGCAACTCCAAGAACATCCATGTAAAAAAGACAAAATTGACATGCAGTATGGTTGCGTTCACCGGGTCTTAGAGATGGTAGAACTTCAAGTTGTCTAGTTTTTACCCTTCACAGAAGCCTCCGAAATCTATGCCAATGCATCTGGCAGAGATCAGTTTGCCATGAACACCATGTAATCATTTTTAGACAATAATTTCTAATTTGACGAAAGCTGAAATTAAAGATTAAACAGAAATCTAAAATAATTAGAATGCTGCAAAAAGACTCGAATGTATCTAAATAAACATATGCAAGGAACTCGTACGTATCAGAATAGATGTGGCAAACAAAAAAGATGTTACTCTTAAGTGTATGAAATTACGTCCACATTAAATTGTATGGACATTGCCGAGAGGGCAATATTGAAAAACCCGTCCGAAGAAGCGGTTTAAATGAACCCTACCGAAATCACAAAATTCATCTTCAAATAGACAAAAATGTTCGCCTCAACTATCCCTACAACATAGCAAAAAACAATTTTTTTGTTAAGGGCCGACTTTAGGTCCGACCTAGGGCCATAAGGAAATGCCTCTGACACATACTTCCATAGACAAAAATGTATCCCTCAATCTCCTCTGCAATATGACAAAAAATATTTTTTGGTTGGGGCCGACCTTAGGACCGACCAGAGGCCCACTTGAGCCCCAAGCACAAGCCCAAATTTGTTTATAAACCTAATCCGGTACACGGTTACCTCTCAAATAGAAAAAGAAACAACAAAATCGGTTAGGATTTGCCCGATTTATGTAAACAAAAACACGTTGGGCCTAGTTTCAGGGTCCTGGCTGAGTCCAAGGGCATCTTATCAAAAAACCTTCTTCCATAAAATGTGAGACATTCATAGACCTTCCGATTAAAAATTTTTTTTTTAAAATCGGAAGAGATTTATACTCGAGTTATGTACAAAAAAATGTAGAGCCCTAGCAGAGGCTCGTTTTTAGTGCCCTAGATAAGTCTAAGGGCTCAAAATCAAAAAAGTTTCTTCTGCAAATTGTCGGCCATGCCCAGATCTTTCAAATAAAACAAAGTTTATAACAATCGGAAAAGATTTATTCGAATTATGTACAAAAAACACGTATGGCCCTAGCAAAGAATCGTTTTTAGTGCCCTAGTTAAGTCCAAGGACTCAAATTCAAAAAATTTTCTTCCATAAGTTGTCGACCATGCCCAGATGTTTCAAACGAAAAAAATTTATGAAAATCGGAAAAGATTTACATGAGTTATGAACAAAAGACCAAAAACCGCTAAAACGGCCCTTGGGCCGACAGTGCCCAGATTCAATATCATTAAAGATTTTTTGATTACCTTTCAGAGAAAAAAAGTTTTTGAAAATCGGTTGTTATCGTGTTGACAAACAGACGGGCGGACTGACAATTTTTAGACCAGTACGAAGAGCAAAGTTCTTCGAAAAGGATTCTTATGTGTTTACCACGATGTTTGTAACCACCCCAATTTCGAGCCGGGAGTAAGGGCGGAGCTTCGATCATTGTGCTTAAATGAAGAATCAACAATAAAAAAAATGTCCGTCCGTCCGTCAACACGATACCTCGAGTAAAACTCAAGCGATTTCAAAAAACTTTTTTTCCCTGAAGGTAATTGAAAATTTTTTTATGGAATTGAATCTCTAGGGCCGTGTAAGTGGTTTTTGGTCTTTTGTACGTAAATCAAGTAAATCTTATCCGATTTCCAAAAACTTATTTTTCCTGAAAGATAATCAGAAAATTGATAACAAGAATGAATTTGGGCGAAATCGGTTGAAAGCTTTCGAAGTTATGGTCGGAAAAGTGGTCAAAAACGTGGTTTTTTGAAGGATTTTTAAGATGTCCTATTATATCTGGTTCTTAAGGGGTCATTCACAAAGTACACAAGCTACTAAGGGGGTAGAGGGGGTTCGAAAAAAGCGTGCTTCCATACATCCTAATGATGTATGAAAATATACATGCGAGGGAAAGCGGGGTCAAGAAACTATGTGCGTACTTTGTGAATGGCTAATGCTGAACACGCACGGGACACTGAAACGTGTTTTGATAAAAAAAATTTTGATCAAATAGTTATTTGTGTGTCTGTTTTTGACGACTGATTTTAGGCAATTTCGCGTGTTGTAGATCGAACAGAGCGAGGTCTACATGCGAAAGTGCTTAACATCAGTCGTCCAAAAAAGATACAGAAAAAATTTTTCATGCAGAGGTCCAAAATCGAGAGAAAATTTATAAAATTTCCTTCGATTTTGGCCCCGTAGCATGAATACGTTTTCATGCTTGCTATCAGGGACGAAAGGAAAAATGTAATCCCATGGGGCGAGAGCGCTCTCTCTCTCTCGCCCCTTACATTTTTCAACATTTGTCCCTGATAGCAAGCATGAAAAACTTGATACGTCACTCGGAAATGAATTACATGCCTATTACCTCGTACGTAAATAACTATTTCAATGTCTCGTGCGTGTTCAGCCTAATAAAGGTTTTAAATTGAAGGCATGGACCCAGGGACGTGACAGTCTTTTGTTTTAGTTTTTGCAAGTAATAAAGGTTTTAAATTGAAGGCATGGACCCAGGGACGTGACAGTCTTTTGTTTTAGTTTTTGCAAGTAATATTCAACGTGAAGTTAGCTGCAGTTGCGACCGAGGCTAACTTCGTTGCGAGAAAGTCAGCTGATTTTTTAACTTTTCAATCATTTCAGCTGATTTTGGTAAAATGCAGAGAAGTGATAAGAGGTTTCGTTGCAAGCAACGATGGCTACAAATCCGATGTCAACAATTTCTGAAAAAAAAAAAATTAAATGCCATGCAACCAGTACGTCAAAGTGATACTTAACCTCAAAATCTTCATTTCGAGAAAAATAATTAATTTCCAACTGGACGGATTTGAGTCGAATAAAGTTTTAATCTTTTTTCATGTTTGTCAAATTGATCGCATAATAATTTTTCTTCTGATAAAATCGATATTTTTGCCAATATCATCGTTTAAAGTTTGAGAAAGGTAATCAAAAAATCTTTTATGGGCCGCCGAGCTAGGGCCGCTTATTTGGTTTTTGGTCTTTTGTACATAACTCGAGTAAATCTTTTCCGATTTTCACAAATTTTACTTTTGTTCGAAAGATCTGAGTCTATGCTAGGGCCATACGTGTTTTTTGTACATAACTCGAGTAAATCTTTTCCGATTTTCATAATTGTTTTTTTAATCGACAGGTAGCCCTACTATTTGTAGAAGAAACTTTTTTGAGATTGGGCCCTAGGATATAGCTAGGGCACTGAAAACGAGTCTCTGCTAGCGCTCTACATATTTTTTGTACATGACTCTTCCGATTTTCAAATTTTGTTTGATCGAAAGGTCTAGGACTGTCTTCCGTTTTATGGCAGAAAATTTTTTGATTAGAAACCCTTGCACTCAGTCAGGACCCTAAAACTGAGTTTCTACTAGGGCCCAACGTGTATGCTTACATAAATTGGATAAATCCTAATTGATTTTGTTGATTCTTTTTCTATTTGAGAGGTAATCGAGTACCGAATTATATTAAAAAACAAATTTGGACCCGGCGCCTGTGCTTAGGTCTGTCCTGAACCAAAAAAAAATTTGTTTTGCTATGTTGCAGAGTAAATTGAGGGAAACATTTTCGTCTATGGAAGTATGTGTCCGAGGCATTTCTTTATGGCCCTAGGTCGGTCCCAAGGACTGCCCCAGACAAAAAATGGTTTTTCACTATGTTGTAGAGAAAACGGAGGAAATATTTTTGTCTATGCATGTATTTGTCCGAAGCCTCCCTAGGTCGGTCCTAAGGTCCTTAAGACAACAAAATGGTTTTCTGCTATGTTGTAGAAAAAATTGAGATGAACATTTCTGTCTGTTTGTGTGTCAATTTTGTACTTTCGGAAGGCCTTTCTTACACCGTTTCTTCGGACGGGTTTTTCGATATTGCCCTCTCGGCAATTTCCGGTACAATTTAATGTGCACGTAATTTCATACACTTAAGAGTTAAGGCAATATTCACTTAAATACGTTCGAGTCTTTACGTAACATCAACTCTGTTTGCCACATCTATTCTGTTACGTACGGGTCCCTTCATATGTTTTCTTTTGTGTTTTGAATGGAGAAAATGTATGAGACGTTTTTGGTTATTCGGCTATTCGGCATGGGTAGAATGACGAGGCTTACACTGCACTATGGCTATAATCCCTCGAAAATTTTCCAAAATTAATATCTCGTAAATTGTTGGAAATTTTGGAAAACAATGTTCTCCAAAGTTGTGGAGAATATATTACTGCATATTGAGCCCAACTCAAATTTCAAAATAGCGGCTTCCTCGACCGGAAGTAGCAAATATCTTCGGAAGTAAGCCACTTAGAAACATATTTTCTTCACGAAAGTCTCGGAATGTGCTTCCGCTTAATTTTGTGATTTTGCAAAACACAAAATGGCCACCAACTAAACCGGAAGTGGCTTGTAACTTCTGATTAACAAGACAAACAGTCAAACTCTATTCACTAAAGTCTAGGAATGTGCTTACGCTTAATTTTGGGATTTTGCAAATTATAAAATGGCCACCACATAAACCGTAAGTGGCTTCCAACTTCTAATATACACTACATACAGTCCAACTTTCTTCACTGAAGTCTATGAATGTGCTTCAGCTTAATTTTGGTATATTGCAAAATACAAAATGGCCACCACCTAAGCCGGAGTGGCTTGTAATATCACAAAATTAAGCGGAAGCACTTTCCTAGACTTTAGTGAAGAAAGTTTGACTGTATGTCGTATATATCAGAAGTTACAAGGCACTTCCGGTTTAGGTGGCGGCCATTTCGTATTTTGCAATATTACAAAATTAAGCGGAAACACATTCCGAGACTTAAGTGAAGAGAGTTTGAGTGTATGTAGTAGATAGATGTAGTATGTGTAGTATGTATTAGAAGTTGGAAGCCACTTCCGGTTTATGTGGTGGCCATTTTGTAATTTGCAAAATCCCAAAATTAAGCGAAACCACATTCCTAGACTTTAGTGAAGAGAGTTTGAGTGTATGTCGTATATATCAGAAGCTACAAGGCACTTCACGTTTAGGTGGCGGCCATTTTGTATTTTGCAATATCTCAAGATTAAGCGGAAACACATTCCTAGACTTTAGTGAAGAGAGTTTGACTGTATGTCAAAAGTTACAGGCAACTTCCGGTTTAGGTGGCGGCCATTTTGTATTTTGCAATATCCTAAAACTAAGCGGAAACACATTCCGCGACTTTCGTGAAGAAAATATGTGTCTAAGTGGCTTACTTCTTAAGATATTTGCTAATTCCGGTCAAGGAAGCCGCTATTTTTAAATTCGAGTTGGGCTCAATATGAAGTAATATATTCTCCACAGCTTAGTAGAACATTGTTTTCCAAAATTTTCAACAATTTTCGAGATATTAATTTTGGAAAATTTTCGAAACATTATAGCCATAGTGCACTGGTACGAACTATTTCATTACGAACACCCGAGACGCAAGCCAAAATTTTCGTAATACGAACATCTCTATTTTGATTCTTTGGGGAGCTCGAACTTTTACAAATTTAGTAGAATTAGTTCAAAATGTGTATTACGAAGTTCCTCGAGTTTATAATTTTCTTTTAGTTTCAGTAACCATTTGGAAAAATAATTTTCATTGTAAATAGTGGAAAGCTGATAGTTTCATGATGATGAGTTGCTTATATCAAGATTCACAATTAAGAAAAACCAAACAAAACTTCCTACATGAATTATGTGCGAGAAAACTCGTCTAGTGTCAGAAGGGATCCATCTAAGAAAAGAAATTGAATTCGGATGAGTTTACCTACACATAGAATTACTTTACGACGAAAAAGAATCAGAAAAACGATTCCATCCGCCTACTTGATTTGTGCGCGTTGAAACATAAATATGGAACCTTATAACTTATTGGTACAAAACATGATATTCGAATTTAATCAACTGTTGTCCTATCATCCCATATGACTTCAGGCGGCAATTCGTACGATAGCATATCATTCTCCTCAAAATCGCTTCGATCTTTTCCATTTACTTCACCAGGTAGGTGCCGGCTATATCATCATTCTGAATGTAATCACAAACACAAACGATTTTGAAAAAGTCAGTGAAAACATTGAAAATGCTATTGAATAAAAGGTCTTACAGCAGAAATGACTTCCCAGTTGTCATTCAATCGCTGCGAAATGTGATGTATTACTTTGATATCTCCTAAAAATTGCTCCCAAGTGATTCTATCCATTCGAAAGTCGTTTGCCAGCCCAGTGGCACTTTGAAATTGTTTGTTTTTGTTTATATGTCAAAATTGTGTGTATTCTCCATCACTTGTTTTTGTTGCTTGTTCCTCTGAATCTGTCACGATGTGAATACATGCTCATACGGCAAATGTCAATGCTGTAAACGCAACTACTCTGCAAAGTTTGTTGTAGCTCCAATATCGCTGCCTAAAAATGGCACAGAAGAAAGCTTTGTTTATTTGCTTAGGTATTTTAAATATTTCATATTTTTCTCTGACACCGTTTTTCAAAAATTTATAAATATTCGTTGTTTATAGGAAATATTTGTCGTTCACCGATTGCCGAAGCGGTGTTCATCGATGAGGTGAAAAAAGCTGGCGATGAATCCAAATGGGAAATTGACAGTGCAGCAATCGGTTCATGGCACGTCGGCAAAACTCCCGAATCCCGCGCACAGGCCACCATGAAAAAACACAATCTCGCGTACAACAACAGAGCCCGACAAATCAAAACACCCGATTTCACGAAGTACGACTACATTTTCGGCATGGACGAAGAGAATATGGAGGATTTGAAGGAGCGATGCCCGAGCAACGGAACGGCGAAACTTCTACTGCTCGGTGACTTTGATCCAGAAGGTGACCGAATCATTCGGGATCCATACTATGTAAGAAAATCACAAAAAAAATGATCTCTCGGTGCAATGCTTATGAATGTTTTTATTTTGTTCAACAGGATCGTGGTTCTGAGGGATTCGAAAAGTGTTACCAGCAGGCGGTGCGCTGCTGCAAAGGGTTCCTCGAGCAAGTTGCTCAAAATAAAATCTAATGACATTGTTGAAATTGCATTTTGTGGAAAAAAAAGGTGAAATAAAATCGGTTAAACTGTAATGATAATTGAACTGCTGTGTGTTTGTACTCAACGCTCAATTGCAGTGGAGAGTGGAGACGTGAGTTTTTTTTTATTGTGTTCGTTCAGCGGAGAAATGTTTTAGACTTTCGCGAGCATGATAGAATGTAAACATTACTATTAATTATTTAGAGGAGTTTTATTACAGCCGTTTAGTTTACTATGAATTATTCATCAATCGGAATTTCACAATGGGCAACAAAAAAAGGATTCTCTTCATTTGCTTAGGTAATAGCGTTTGATAACTTCACGTCTAGTGACAAAAACAACTCAATTTCGCAACTAGTTGCATAAATAACTATTATGCAACGCCGTTGTGAAAAGTGAACTTTTTCATGCATCGTTTCGGTGACGTTAGAGAGGTCGTTTTATAACCGGTTTTACTTTTTATCACTAGTGATAAAAAGTAACTCATTTGGGTGATAAAAAGTTACATTTCGTCACTAGTGATAAAAAGTTACATAGACAAAAAATATTTCCCTTCAATTTCTCTACAACATAGTGAAAACCCATTTTTTTGCCTAGGGTAAACCTTAGGACTGACCTAGGGCCATAAGAAAATGCCTAGGACTCATACTTCCATAGACAAAAATGTTTCCCTCACTTTGCTCTGCAACATAGCAAAATAGTTATTTATGCAACTAGTTGCGAAATGGAGTTGTTTTTGTCACTAGATGTGAAGTTATCAAACGAGCGAAGCGAGTTGGATAACCACATCGTGTGACAAAAACAACCAATTTCGCAACGTGTTTCATACAAGACTTTATGCAACAACTTGTGAAACGTGAACTTTTGAATGAACTTTGAAAGAACACCCAAAAGGGTGATAAAAAGTTACTTTTACACTAGTGACAAAATGTAACTTTTTATCACTAGTGACAAAATGTAACTTTTTATCACTCAAATGAGTGATAAAAAGTTACTTTTTGCAACGCACAATCGATTTTCGACTGTTTTCGATGTTGTTCACGATGCGGTAACGCGATCAAAATCGAAACAGTTCCAATTTTTTTAAGAGTGTGAGGGGAAGTGAAACAAATTTACACCTTGTAACGATATGACTTTTAAAATTTGATACATGTGCTGAAATGTATGTACCCCTCCGTTGCTATGATACGACGTTACAATGTCGTATGTGTGCATTGCAATCTGATCAAAAATTGTTTGTACACTGTACAATATAATGGTTTCTGTGGAGTGAATTTTTTAAGATTTGTTGTTATTTTCTTCTCAATCGATTTGTTTGTTGCAAAAAGCAGTGTGTCCACCTCGTTGCGACACTTGATTTTTTCAGCATACGTCCTAAATATTGTCCAACTTGCCTTTGGCTCGTATGGACAATATTAGGACTGATGCTGAAAAAATCAACGTATCGCAACATGGTCGACAAACTACTATTTT
>CM055404.1:25996468-26010593 GCA_029228625.1 Pseudolycoriella hygida
TCCCGCACGACAACTGGGCGATTTTATTGATTTATTTATTATTTAAATCACATAATATAATCAATATAACTCAATATCAAGATAAATAAGCCTTAAGTATTCAGTGAAAATGGTGAAAATCGTTAAAATGTAAAAAATTAGAATCCCTTTCAAAGCGATACAAAGTCGATAACACAGTCGAACCTCAGAATCTATCAGATAAATAAAATTTTGCAATAATGACGCAACCACGACATGGACAGTTCACAATAGTAACATAACTCCTATTTAAATGCACTTTTTGCGTGGTGGGTTGACACTTTGAGTTTTTTAACTCCATTTACGATGCACTTTTGAAAACGCATCAAATTTTTCAAATTTCTTTAATTTCGCGCCTTTTTTCGCATACAATATACACACGACAGATGCTTTACAGACAAGTGTGTGCGTTTGTTTTCTTTCATTTGATGGTATTAATTGACACGACTTTCATTCATTCACAAGACTTAATGTGGACGAGTTGCAAGTTGATTTCAACACAAATTTTAATTTGATTTTATCGTTTTATATTTCTGGTGTGAAGTTACGTTTTTTTTTGTTCAAAATGTCTGCTGCTATAGTCCCAGAACCGTTGCAAAACCTGTTTAAGTGAGTAGCAATTCTTAAAATAAGTTATCGAATTGTTTTCTTCTCATAATCCAACGTCAAAAACATACACTTGTCGCCTTCAAAAATTTTTGTTCGGACAATCACCTCAATAATCACTGTGATTCAAAGTTCTCATATATTTTTACTGAGTCAGCCACGAAGTTTCTTAACAATTCATGTGACGTCCTGTTGTTTTAGTAGAAGTAAATGACCAGTAATATTAGAATGTGAATACGTTTATAAACACCGGGTACAAAGTATTCAATCTGTTCGATGTTTACTCATTGCCGATAAGCAAATCCAACATTGGTTGTGCTAATAGGCCATTCCACTCAAAAGTTGAAAATAAAAAAGTTCATAACCTGGGAACCAAGTTCGTCTGACAATCTGTTTTTGTATGAGAGACTTATAGATATATTTTTTCCTGAACTCTTGCACCTTTATACACTGGTTCCCAGGTCATATACAAATTTCATTGCATGGAATTGCCCTAAATATTCAAAGACTCTGTTACATTATCTTTGTGTTTTGCGATACCTAGTCATTCGATTGTTTTGAGTGATTCCAGAAATTTATTGGAAAAACTGAAGATTTCTGGTCAAGTCGGTGATTGGGGTGGGGGAGTGCTAATGAAAGGGGACCACCCCACAACTAAGAATCACTAGTTATTTAGCGGCGGTCATCTCCCTTAAGGGGGAGGTCAAAACTAATTTTTTTTTAATTTTTTTACATTTTTTGTGTACTAAGAAGTGCTGGGAAGGACTGGATGAGTGGTTAAAACGTGGCGGAAGAGTGACGGAAGAGCGGAGAAAATATATTGAGCGCATTAAAGAGCCCACATTAAGCATAGGAGGCGCTTTAAAAAGACTACGTTAAGCAATCTGAGCGCTTTAAGTAGAAATTTTATCGATAATGTAAGCATTCGCTGAGTGGACATCAACTTTGTGTGCACTCACCCAGGATAAGCTACGTGGAGGCTGCTTACTTGTAACCCATTGTCCCTGAAAATGGCCTTTTCTTCGTACTGAAATGGGGTCCCCTCGGCTCGTCACTACCGAAGTATTTACCGATTCCAAACCCCTACTACCCCTACTTCCTACTTCCTAGTACACAAAAAATGTAAAAAAGGGAAAAATTTTTCTTTTGTTTTGACCTCCCCCTCTCTTCATGGAGGTGACCGCCGCCAAAAAACTAGTGATTCTTAGTTGTGGAGTGGTTCCCTCTCATTAACACTATTTCCCACCCCAATCATCGACTTGACCAGAAAACTTAATTTTTGCCCGCTTTCAGATTTCACACCCCAAAAATTTAGCTTTGCGTTATGTATGGAGTACGGGTTGCTAAATTTTTGCGTGTGAAATCTGAAAGCGCAGAAAAATTCATACGTTGGGAGGGTCCGTCACAGGGACGCCGCATTTCCCTTTTAAAAAGGTTTTTGCTGTGATATCAGTTCTTTTGGGCGAAAATGATCCCTCAACTTACTCTACAACATTCATAAGTTTTTTTATGAGTCACAGCCGCCGCCAAATCGAAACGCGGCGGCTACTACTCCCTTGGGCGAATATGATCCCTACAACTTCCTCTACAACATATCAAAAGCGTCCACATCGATAAGATGTGACCAAGTAGGATACTTAATTGCAGTTAGAGTGTACTGCGTGGTAATGAGTTCGAATTTAGATATAGACATTCATTAGTACAGTCCCTCATAAGGTTATTAGACGAGTATGAACGACATTAAAGTTGCTGATAATTATCTAGTTAAGATCCCTTTACCACCCGCGTAGCAGGAGTGCCGCGAAGCGTGCCCCCGCCTCTTAATTCGTGAGTTTTAGGGTCGAAAAAAGATCCCCACGCCATATAAAATCATTTTTTCACCCAAATTTCTTCATAAATGTCAACATGTTCTTCTTAACTTGTGAGTGTTTTCGTCGAAAAAAGTGTCCCACGACATGGGGAAATGCATTTTTACATCAAAATCAATTTTCACATCAACACAGCGATGAAAAGAAGCGATTTTTCCGAAAATTTTCTTTCTGTTTTTTCACTTAAAATGTTGCTACACATTAGACAAATACTTTTACATACTCGGCGAATTTTTTCTCCACCTGTTTCACATCGTTTTTACTCAAAATGTTGCATTTTTCCCAATTAACTTTAATGCAAAAAATTTTTTCACTCATTTCTTTTGCTTCAAATGTCATAGTAGTCCAATTTTATCGAATGACTATGGATGCACACTTTTTTTTCGTCTATATGCACATGTTTTGTGTGTTTAACTGATGAAAATTTAGGACGGGAGCACTTTTTCGAGTACGGCGGCTGTATATAGGAAGTTGCGCAGATCAGTGGGGCTAATGCGAAAATCTATGAATCATCGGTGGATTATCGACGAATCTCAGGTGAACATGCACAAGCAATCGGACACATCAATTCACATAAATTAGCAACCGCTACTTAATAACTTCATTATGAATAATTTCATACAGAACGTATGCTGACTTCATTTCTAACCAATGCAGTTTAAGCCACAAATGTCAAAATTATATTGCATCCCTTTTTTCATTAGATTCAAGAATTACGAAAAATGAGATGCAAGATAATTTTGACATTTGTGGTTTAGCCTGCTTTTGTAAAAAAAAAAAATACATTCTCTTTTACAAAATCCTCAAACAACTGAGCGCAGGTCGACTCTTAGCGTTACGTCGGAGTCTCGGAAAAAAGCTAGATTTGAACCGTTTCGACTTGGCCTACCATCGATTAGCAATCACAGTAACATGTATTGTTATGGGCGGCCATCCTGACGGGGGGAGGGAAGCGACACCCATTTGTATCAAAAACATACACACGTTTTTCTATCTTCTATTTTGTCTTCTAAAACGTAATAGATGTGTACGTATACGTACATATCCAATGTGTACACATGTACACACTACACATACGTACCCATATGTACAATGTACGTATATTGCATACATCTATTATATGCTATATATACATCTTCCTACTTCGCCCTCCCTATTTTGACCTAGCAGGCGAAAAACACACAGCACACGTTCTCTCCATCATATAACCTATACATAACACTAGATATGCTAACATTTAGCTAAAATATACTATACACTCTCCCCTATGCCACGAAAGAGTCTGACAACGGGGCGAAAAGTACTAGTCATATTAACTTATTAACAACAAAGAGAACTTAGGGTAAAACTGTAGTGTTATTTCGGATACCTTATACCAGTAAATGATGGAATCTCACCAGGCTCTATTCTTAAGGAAAGACTGGTGCTCAAGCCGTATTTCGGTCTTCACAGAAATATGTCAAAGTAGGGACAGACGTATATATTTTGGTGTCAGTACTAACGTACGCGGAAGCGTGCGATTAGAAAAATGAAAGTGCCTTTTCCCGTGGCAATTGACTTTAAAATGACTAGAGGAAAATAGGACTGCAGGAAAATAGGAGGGTTCCTAAGTTGAATGACGTTGAGCTTCTGCATGACTTGGCGAACATGATTATGAATATGATTGTTAGTACACTTGGTAAAACTGAACCTGGATATGAAAAACAATTTCCTGGGAAACGGGATACGATGGTCCTGGGATTTCCCGGGGGCATTCACTACCTGGAAGAAATGACCAATTTGGAAGAACTGATAAATTTTTTAAGAAATGACGAAAAATTTCGTTTCTTAAGAAGATGACAGAAAAATAATAGAAAAATAGGGATGACGAAAAGTCGTCCATTTTCACGAAAAGCCTTCCATTAAAAATTCCAGTCTATTCGTATGTCGTCATTTCTTTCGCGTAATCTTATTTGTACCGTTCGTATCTGGTCGGGTGTGGGAAACTGGTTAATATAAAGAAAGTGCAGTGTGAATGTTTTATTAATTTTCATTATCTTATATAATGCAGACTTTACTATCGTAACATTTGCGGTTACTGAAAACAAAATTTATCATGACCACAAACTACTTAAAATGAAAAATATAAAAAACAATCAAAATGCAAAATGCAACATACTTCGTCTGCATTCGAACATGAATAAAATAAACCGAACATTAGTAGATAAATTGTTTTTTTTGTCATTTTTTACATTTGTTACAAATTGTTGAATATTACAAATGTTGAGATAAATTTACATCCTGTCTTTATATGGCGAAATTTCTTTATGTCGAGTCCATCTTCTCATCACCCACTCAAGTTAGAAAAATATTCCGAACAAGCTACAACAAAAACCATAGAAGTTGGTTCTTTTTCATTTCATAGTTTTCCCAAAATGTCTTTTCGCGCATGCTGAGAGCTTTATTACGCCCTTAGCAAGATAAATTACTCTTTGCAGGTGACCTTGAGTGCATGGGGATATGCGTCAAACCCTGCTAGGGGCTCTGGACCTCATTCAGGTCGTTGGTAACTCAAATCTGTAGAAAAAACTGCCAGAAATTATAAAGTTCTAAAGATATCTTCTTAGTAAACAGCCTCAATGCAAACAACACACATAGAAGTTGGCTAGGTGCGTTGGAGATCATGGAATTGTAGCATATGAGAAGAAAACTCAAACACATTTAGTGTTAGGAGTAATTCCAAGTATCGACAATATTAACCAAAAAAAGGAACAATATATCACACAACAAATATAATTTCAATAAGTGACAAAATTGAGTTTGAGTTCGCGATCTCTAAATGTCCCTGAGCAACGATTTGAGCAATCTCGGTCCAATAACACCGATCCTAGATGATCCAGCGCGTGATCTTGAGTATGGGACAAACAAAAGCTCAGAGTCTCGAGTGACGGTATGCGATGACATATGCCCCTTTTCGATGCAAAAACAATTTCACAAATTGAATTTTGAAACATCTTGCTCTCTGGATAGTGATACGAAAAAAGGAGTCTAGTAGAATAGCTATAAGGCAATCTATGAATTAAGAGTGCATACTGCTTACTAAAGAGCCATCTGTCGGAATCTTTTCAACTAATGAAAATTTGTATGGAAAAAGTCGCAATTTTCTGTTACGTTTTTCTCTTAAAGTCTTAAATGACAACGACTGCTTGTGCCGTTACTACATACTTAACTTATTCCCAAACAAAATTGCGGAAACACTTTTGGAAAAAAAATCTACATTTACTAGAAATGTGAATTCCAATATTTCACTGCAAAAGTCAGGCTTTCAGCTTTTCCACGCATAATTTTTTCGACCATTGTTTTTGCTCACTTAATCTTTAACTGAATAATAAATTTAAACGACAGAAAACATTTTCTACGAGTCAGAAATGGATAAAAACTTTTTGAGTTGATACTTTTGCAAATATTTGTAAACGTCAAAAGCCAACAAAGATGGCGGCCATTTTTGTTTGCAATCATCGGATCAAAAATTTTTATATCAATTTCTGACTTTCGGAAAATGTTTTCTGTCATTTAAATTAATTATTCAGTTAAAGACTAAGTGAGCAAGCACATTGGTCGAAAAAATTATGCGTTTTGAAGTGTTTATTAAGTGGAAAAGCTGAAAGACTGACTTTTGCAGTGAAATATTCGAATTCACATTTCTAGCAAATATTAATATTTTCTCCAAAAGTGTTTCCGTAATTTTGTTTGGGATTAGGTTAAGTATGTAATGACGACATAAGCATTCGTTTTCATTTAAGGCTTTAAGAGAAAAACGTTACAGAAAATTGCGACTTTTTCCATACAAATGTTCATTAGTTTGAAAGATTCCGACTGATGGCTCTTTTGTAAGCAGTGTGCACTCCTAAGTTTAAGGCAATTTTTTGTTTTGCTAAAAGTTTGTATAGCTTGGAAACGGCCAGATTTGTTGCCTATGCAACAGGGGGAAGAAATTACGTAAGTAATTATTTACTTCGACGAACAAAGTAAGCTCATTGGGAAGTTTACACCTCTTCAGTACACCTTTGTCGCGAGACCATCAGCAATAACAGAGAATGGGGTAAACAAACATCTGTTAATACCGACCAAGCAATACAAAATAGTCAGTAAATTTTTTGTTTTCTTTCAAGATTCGCAATAAGACGCTCACGCCCGCGCCCGCGCCCACATCCCCATATACCAATACAGTAAGACATTCGAGAATGAATTAGGGAGTAGTACAAAGACTCGAGTATTTTAATTGGAAGAAATTGTCGTGCGCAAGACCCCAATTTATCCGGAAATTTTCGAGCAAAGTGCAGTAAGGTGGAAATTCCAACTCAAATTCTTGTCCAGTAACACTCTCAAATATTTAATATAATCTACTGGTTTAATCTCCACCCCATTAACTTCAATTTTTAAGGAGCCATCAATTTTGATTCTAGGGGACCTGAAGTGGATAACATTACTTTTAGTTGGGTTTAGCGTGAGCTTATTAGCTTCAAAAAAATCGATCAACAACTTCAGATCCTCATTAGTCTTAATTAGATCCTCATAGTCTTAATGTTATTCGCAAAGCAAAAGAGAAGAAACTCGAGGCGTCCGGTTTGGATTTCAAATGTAGGAGATGTAAGTCATTAATGAAAATCAAGAATAGAAGCGGTCCAAGAGCACTTCCCTGTGGAACTCCCAAGGATACATTCACCCAGGGACTTTCTTGCCTATTCACTATTACACGTTGGTACCTATGTCTCAGGTAACTAGCAATCAGGTCACTCGCCAGACCCCTAATGCCCGCTATCGACATATACCTTTCAGTAAAAAAAAGTTGAGGGGGCTCTATGCACCGAAAAAAATTGAGACTATACATAGCTGGATTTGTAGCAAGTGCAAAGCAAACATCCAAAGTCTTTATAACGTCTTTCTTGACTCAGTCAAATCAAACCGGCGTCAATTAAGTCACACTGACGTACATTAAATGTACATGAGTGAATATTATGTGGGTATAAAAATTCACAGCGACGTTTTTCACATTTTTTTCCGATTGGAAACTTATTGAATGTACATTTTGTGTACAAAAAATGCCCATTTAGTGTGATTCTTTCCATAATTCCACTCTTTCCGTACATTTTTTTCACTAAACATATGAATTCGACAAGTTTCCAATCGGAATAAATGTGAATAACGCTGTTGTAGTGTGAATTTTTCAACCCATTTAATGTACACTAATTGAAAAACCACATAGAGTTCACTGATGGACATTTAAAGCACCACTTTACGATAAACTTGAAAGAGATATTCACAAGGTGGAGGTCAATATCTGCAAGTATTTTCGGTCACAAGATACTATTTTCCATAATCTTTGGCATACCTGTAGCCTTTAATCGTAAACGTATACCGATTGTCTGACGAAGAAGGGTATGACAAAAAATTTTTCAATAGAAAAATATAATTTTTTTTAGACACGTGGATGCTCATAAAGCCGAATACATACAAAACCTAAAGGAAGCTGTTGCCATCAAGTCTGTGTCAGCATGGCCAAATACACGCCCCGATATTACAACTATGATTAACTGGACTGTAGATAAGTTGAAAGCCATTGGTACAACAGTCGAATTAGCTGACGTTGGTGTTCAAACATTGCCAGACGGACAAACACTTCCATTGCCAAAAATCATCTTGGGCATTTTAGGAAACGTAAGTTAATTTGGTCTTCATTGATGTTTTTGTCGCTTCATTCTATTTTCATTAGATAAGAACATTTTTATCTCAATGGTAATTCGACAACAATTGATTTATTAAAATATTATCTCCAACGAACATGTGTTGTGAGTTTTTTCGATTTTATCTCCAAAAAAATGTAATATACTTAATGTGCAACAATTAGGCAACAATATTTGGCTCATAGGTGCATAAGTACGAATTGAAGTGATTGATTATATTTATCGGGGAGTAACAAAATTGAAGAAAAATGGCTATTTGTTATCAGAGGGGCGAAAAAAGAGAATCATGAGAGCGCGGTAGCCATGGCCACAAGCCAATTTACAAGAAATTTTTATCGTAGACTTAGGAATTTTTCTGATACCCCCCTGATCCTTCGCAAAATTCTAAAACGAATTGCCTTTTCACTCATTAAAATCTGTTCAGTCGTTCCAGAGATATGAATTATTCAAATTCCAATTTTTTCATACGAATGAGCGAAAACTGATACTTTTAACTAATCGATTTCGCCAACTTTCTTATTACTTTGTTAGTTTTAGGATCTCTGAAGTCCACAAGCACTTTTGTACTTAAAAAATCAACTATTCCTGGGGTTTCGCCACTTCTAGACTCAATAAGAATGACTCAAGAACTATAGCAGTTAGAAAGTTGCTTGAAAACGCAAAGTTGCGCACCTTTTTAATTTCTCTTTCATCGCTTTTTTCACGTATTCGCCTGTATTTTTCTCAAGTAAAACCGGTTTTTCGATTGAAAGAGTTAAAACAACCGTTGCAGTGGCAGTGGCAATGCTAGTGCTAGTGCCAGTGGCAGCGCTAGTGCCAGTGCCAGTGGCAGTGCTAGTGCCAGTGACAGTGCTAGTGCCAGTGGCAGTGCCAGTGCCAGTGGCAGTGCTAGTGCCAGTGGCAGTGCTAGTGCCAGTGGCAGTGCTAGTGCCAGTGGCAGTGCTAGTGTCAGTGGCAGTGCTAGTGCCAGTGGCAGTGCTAGTGCCAGTGGCAGTGCTAGTGCCAGTAGCAGTGCCAGTGTCTCAATTTCAATTGCCTCAGCGCCTCAGACATAAATTTCGTTGACGATAAAAAAATTTACCTTAACAACATCTCATCATTTGACGATACGATATCAATGCAAAACTCAATAGACAAGTTCATAAAATGGTGCTTTGACAATAACTTTGAATTGAATGCTGACAACTGCAAAGTGATATCTTTATCCCGGAAGCGTTCACCAATCCTCGCGGACTACCAAATGAATGGTCAATCGATCGTTCGATCAAACGTGTTTATAGCACCAAAGACATCGGAGTTACATATAATGACAAGTTCTCTTTTAATAACCACTACGAACTTACCTCAAAGAAAGCTATTTCAATGCTTTCATTTGTTAAGCGCCAGTGATACGGACGATTTAACGTCAGTGCTGCAAAGATGCTTTTTACCGTTGTAGTTCGCTCGCATATCGAATTTGCTAGTACGATCTGGTCACCTCACCATGCAGTTCACATCCAATCAATAGAGAGTGTTCAGAGGCAATTCGTTTTATACGCCAACCGCGATCTATCGACAACGATAACGAAAGTTATCGCCTCCGTCCATATGCAGATAGGTGTATCGACTCCGAACTCAATCTTACATCGCTTTTACGACGCCGCACCAACGCGGCAGCCCTCTTAGTTCACGATATTCTGACTGGTAAATTGAATTCATAATTCCTCCGCAATAATATTGCTCGAGAATACTATGTAAATTCTCCTTGATTCGGATATCCGGCAACAACTGTAATTATTCACAATTCTCACCTGTCAACTTCGTCTGCCGGCTATTTAATCTTGCTCTTTTTGCCATGCCAGCTAGAAAATTGTTCGACAATAAAATTATATCAACAACTATAGCCCATCCATACTTTTTTATTCCAACCACAAGTTCTTATTAAAAACTTCCAAAAAATCAAACACTAAGAATGATTTGACATAAACGTAACTTTTCTTCCCAGGATCCAGCCAAGAAAACTGTTTGCATTTATGGTCACTTAGATGTTCAACCGGCTCTTCGTGAAGATGGTTGGGACACGGAACCATTCGTGCTAACCGAAAAAGATGGCAAATTGTACGGTCGTGGATCAACAGACGATAAGGGCCCAGTTTTATGTTGGATTCATGCAATCGAAGGCTTTCAAGCTCTTGGCATTCCAATTCCGGTGAACATTAAATTCGTTTTTGAGGGAATGGAAGAAAGCGGTAGCGAAGGATTGGATGAGTTGTTGTTTGCACGAAAAGATGATTTTCTTAGTGACGTCGATTATGTTTGCATTTCGGATAACTATTGGCTGGGAAAAGATAAACCATGTATCACTTATGGCCTTCGAGGCCTATGCTACTTCTCTTTGGAGGTCCAAGGTGCCGCTAAGGATTTACACAGCGGTGTCTTCGGTGGTACAGTGTAAGTACTTTTTTTTTCGAAAGATCTACAGATGATATTTTCACATCTACCGATTGCAGACACGAAGCCATGACCGACTTAGTTTATCTCTTGGGAACTTTAGTGAATAAAGATGGACGAATCCAAATCACTGATTTATATAAAGATGTTGCACCTCTACGTCCGGATGAAAATGACATGTACGAAAAGATTAGTTTCGATGTCGAGGAATACAAAAAGGATCTCGGAGTTGCTTCGTTGTTGCACAACGAAGAAAAAACTCAGTTGTTGATGCACAGATGGCGATATCCATGTTTATCGATTCACGGTATTGAAGGCGCATTCTATGAACCCGGTCAAAAGACAGTCATACCGCGAAAAGTCATTGGAAAATTTTCCATTCGCATTGTGCCGAATCAAGAACCCGAACAAATCGAGAAATATGTCTGTGATTACATAAATAAAAAATGGGCCGAACACAATTCACCGAATGAGATGAAAATTTATATGACAGCCGGTGGAAAGCAATGGGCAGAGGATCCGAATCATCCTCATTACATTGCTGCTAGAAAAGCTACTCAATACGTTTATGGAATAGAACCAGATATGACGTGCGAAGGAGGATCGATACCCGTAACGTTGACTTTACAACAGGTGACTGGAAAGAATGTGGTTCTGTTACCAGTCGGAGCTTCTGATGACGGTGCACATTCTCAAAATGAGAAAATTGATATTCGTAATTACATCGAAGGGGTAAGTTTGTTGAAAATTATGGATATGTTGTTGTTTGTTCTAAGGATTTATTTTTTGTTAGACAAAGCTACTTGGATCCTATTTGTACGAAGTGGCCCAATTGGATTGAAGTCTATTATGTGTATGCAATATTCATGCAATGAACTAAAATATATATTACTTTGAACTTTAATTGCTCACTAAGTTATTCTTCCAAAACTTGCTGACTTCAATATGGTGTCCTTGTTCTTAGACGCATTTTTGCGGTCTGGAAAAATCATCAAAAAACAAATTTTGTATGGAGGAGAATATTTTCCCATACCGCAAAATCGCGTCCAAAAATATCTTATGCTTTTCTCACCCATAAAATATTTCTCGGTTAAGCCAGACTAATACTGTTACACAATTCATCCGAATTTCGAGTTTCTCTTGAGAATCATATCTATAATATAATTAACACATAGGTAATGTAATTCAATACAGTTATCTGCACACGTACTGCATACGTACCTCTCCTTAGTCCACCTCACCGCACCTTGGTGCATCTCACTACATCCTGACGCATCTCACTGCATCTTGGTGCATTTCACTGCACCTTGGTGCATCTCACTGCACTTTGGTGCATCTTACTGCACCTTGGTGCATCTCACTGCACCTTGGTGCATCTCACTGCACCTTGGTGCATCTCACTGCACCTTGGTGCATCTCACTGCACCTTGGTGCATCTCACTGCACCTTGGTGCATCTCACTGGACCTTGGGGCATCTCACTGCACCTTTATGTATCTCACTGCAGCTTGGTGCATGTCACTGGACTTTGGGGCAACTTGCAACAATCTCACTGCACCTTGCTGCATCTCACTGCACATTGGTGAATTTCACTGCACCCTGGTGAATCTCACTGCACCTTGGTGAATCTTACTGCACCTTGAAGCACTTCACTGCACCTTGATGCATCTCACTCTACCTTAGTGCATCTAACTACACCTTGAAGCACTTCGCTGCACCGCTGCATATTGGAACATCTGATAGCACCTTGAAACATGTCATAGCATCTTGGTGAATCTCACTGCACCTTGAGGCACCTCGCTGCACCATGCTGTATCTTACTGCACCTTAGTGTTTTTTTATAAGGGAGAGGAAATCTTCATAGACGCCCGGTCCTTCCGGACCAACGTAGTGTTGGATTCCATTCTTCAATGACCTACTAACAAACACACCCTTCCTTAGTCTTCATGATCTCTTCTCCCCGGAACCGCCTGCACATGCACCGAACTGCAGCTTGGTGTGCCTCACTGCACCTTGGTGTGTCTCACTGCACCTTGGTGCATCTCACTGCACCTTGGTGTGTCTCACTGCACCTTGGTGTACCTCAGTACACATGAATTTCGGGACACAAGAATCATGTTTCTAAAGAAAACTTTTTTACCAGCAAGTTAGATATGTCAGAAATGTAACTAACTGGCCGGAATTCATAGGAATTAAATTTCATCTCGCGTGGAAAGACATAGACAAAAGCGTGCGCTTGGTTTATTCCCAAAAAAATGTCCATACTGTATCCGAGATTCTTGAACGATTTGATTCGTCACCCTGACATATCGAGAGCTGCTGCTTGTGCGTGCACATTGTCAGAAGATTGTGAAAGTAGAACTATACACAACGTAATACAGTGGTTTGTATCCATTTGGCTTCGCCTTTTTGTCCTCTAGACAGACACGAAGACTTTATCTTTTCTTTTTTATTTGGCAACGGCCCAATAACATATGACTCATCTCATTTACATAAAGAATTTACGAATAGAGAAAAGTCTGAGAGTTTGTCCAAAAATGTACGGGAAAACTAAGTTTTCGAAAAGTTCCTGATCAAAAGTCTGTATGCGACCGACTATATACGAAACGTTTTAGGTGGTACTCAATTCGGAAAACTGACGAAAATCGTTAAAAATGGGGTAAAACGTTCGGACAATTCTACACAAAGGTAATGATTCTGGTCTGCCCTGAAATAAAATGTTTGGGTCAGTTTGGTTATTTTAGATCGGCACTTGGCCTAACAATGTACAAATTCAATCCCAAAAACACTCGTATCCTTTTCATAAAAGTGAACGAAAACACATTTGTGTAAACTCAGTTTCTATAACGTTTACATTATTTACAATGGTAAAATGGCTCTAGGACCGATTATCCCCAGTCAAAATATCCCCAGACAAAATATCCCACAAAAAACGGACAAAATATCCCCAGATGTAATGTCTACTCAGAAATGGTGAGTATAGGTAGGTATTATTAATTAGATATTATATTGTGTGTTGGGGGGCTTTTGTAAGCCTTGCAGGTGCAGGCGGCCTTACGTAAATGGGGCGCCGCCTCAAACACCGCTAGGGACTCCGCCCCTTAGACCCCCCTGGGTTTCCCAGAAAAATTATTCCGCTGGTGGGTTCGGCATTTGTGACGCAATTTTTTTAACACAACGTAATTTTGTTTTAAAAAAGGCGCTGTAATTTTTCAGGAAATTAAAACTTTGAACACAAGATTCGATTCAAACAAACTTCTGCGTATTATCAGCGATAGCGTCACCTCAAGCGATATCATTAATTTTGGAAGCAGACTCACGGACTGCGTCACACTCTACCTTATAAGAGGTTTTTGGTGTGATAACAGTAGTTTTGGAAGTTTTCAGTTTTTGAAAAAATCTGTATTTTTTGAAAAAAATTTTCTCCGAAAAAAAGTTATCTCAGAAAAGAAAATTTTTTTAGAAACAAATTTTCTCAGAA
>CM055404.1:26011093-26026093 GCA_029228625.1 Pseudolycoriella hygida
TTAAGAGAAAACGTGTTTCAGGGTTCCGGGAAAATATGGCCCAATCCTGGGTTATGGCCACTCTGAGAAATTGGCAAGATAACCCAAAGCTCTACAATGTACCTCTCTTAATTAGAACACCTAGACAGTTGGGTTTTTGTTATGTTTTAGAGAAAATTGAGGTGAATATTTTTGTCTATTTGGCGGTGTTATCTTTGGGGTTTTTTTACTCCGTTGCTTCGGACGGGTTTTTCAGTATTGCCCTTTCGGCAACTTCCAATCAAATTTAATGTGGACGTAATTTCATACACTTAACGCAATATTAACTGATACATCCGAGTCTTTTCGCAACAACAATTATGTTTGCCACATCTATTCTGGTGCGTACGGGTCTCTTCATATGTTTTTTTATTGATACTGACAAAGAACATCATATATTTCATATTGAGAAGCTCTAAGTATGAACGATAATTAAACTGTCTTCAACCCACCAGCTCCTCCTATTGTCACTATTTTCTTCTTCGCTATGCAATATGGTATTAAAATCTACGAAACGGGGTTCGCTATTTCAGCAGTACCGGCAATACCAGTTTTGAGAATACCAGTTCCTTTCCCTACATCCAATTCCGTTCTACTACCACATAACCAGTTGACGGCGAACAAAACAACTGCAAAAAAGAGAGGCACAAGGCTTCCAGCTCGAAGTGCCCAATTTCCCTAAATTTTATTTTAATTCGTTTATTTAGCGTCTAACTAATACAGTCGACGATTCCTAGTCCTAAGCACCAGAGATCGGAAATCAAAATCAAATCTTTTTTTCATACTCAAATCATTGTTGAGCATCACGAAAAATGAGTGATTTTGAGCATCAAACCGTCGAAAATCACGTTTTTCAAAAAAAAATGATTTTCTTCAAAAGTCAGTGCAATCAACTCGGTTTCACCTGAAACGAAAAAATAACCAATAAAACAAAAAATGATTTTTTTAAAAATTTTGGATGCTCAATTTTTTTTTAGCATCATTTTTTATCGAAATCATGATTTTCGGAAATCAAATCACAAAAATCCGGTCTCTGCCAAGCACAGAGTTTAAAATTGAAAATTATAATAATAAATAAAATAGGTTCAACAAGGTACAGTCATGTTAGGTAACAAATAGTGAAAAATAAATAACATTTACAAAAATTGCTAAAACGTTCGTCAATCAAGAATATAGGAAACAAAGAAAATAGAAAAATATAATGACAGAAAAAAAAGAAGAAATTTTTAGCTTTGAATAAAAAAAACCAGGTCAAAATTAAAGTAAATTTTTGTCAGCTTAAAGCGCCACCCAGTGGTCAATAAGATTGTCGGGAAGCTGAAGAAGTGCTGAACGAAATTGGTTTTGAGGTAATGTCGGAACAATTGTTTAGCGGCGATATTGTATAAAATGCATGCCACTGTGAATGGTGAATTGTCACACATTTCAATCCTTATAAAGTTAGGTATTACACGTGTTCCGTGATTTAGCGTGATCAGCGACCGCAAGCAAGGCGATTGATATTTCCCGATTATTATCGCACTAGGGGCTACGCAGGCTTTATCATTTTCGCTTTAACATTAACGGATAGGTTACGTAGTCGAAACCCCCGTCCCTAGGGGCTACGCAGGCTTTATCATTTTCGCTTGTTGTCTACTCAGAGAGCCAAAGCATATTTTTTTTCGTTTTAAATAATGATGCGTAATGTTTCATGTCATTAAATCACTTCGTTGATATTACCGCTAATAATACTAAAATCGAAGAGGGCGAGAAAGGCACTATAAATCAAAATACTTTCTTTGCCGCAAAATTACGCCACTTCTACCGTATTCTACTTCCCCCATATTCCACTTCCTCCGTGGAACGTATGCAACGTTCCCCGTATTCCACTTCCCCCGTATTCCACTTACCCCGTATTCCACTTCCCCCGTATTCCACTTCCCCCGTATTCCACGTTCACCGTATTCCACGTTCACCGTATGCAACGTTCCCCGTATTTAATTTAATTTTCCCCGTAATCAACTTTCCCCGTATTCCACGTTCCCCGTATTCCACGTTCCCCGTATTCCACTTCCCCCGTATCACACTTCCCGGACCAAATCTCTAAGACGAAATCTTGACTGACTTTTGGCCGATTTTCAATTATGACCCGTTTTTTACCCATAACTCCCTTATTTTAGAACAATATCCCACCCCGGAACATGTTTTCTTGACGTTTTAGACCATCCCCGACAATATATCAAAATTTTTCAGTAATTTTCGGGCAGTTGTCCATTTTTGCCTCCTTTGACCGACCCTGGACAACAAACCGCTCAACCGATTTGCTTCAACCCAATTCCGCTACCTTCACACGTTCGAAACCTTTCATTTGACACCTCACTGGCCTCATTCCGGCAACTACCGGCCAAGATATTGGTTAATAAGTGCTTCAGATCTGGACAAATTCGCCAAAGAACAACCTATAGCTCGGTAGTATGAAACTTTTTCACCCAACATTGTTTAGCAATTTTGTTGCTCTAGCCTCCACTATCGATTGGCACTCAAAAATTATCTCTACTTTGTCCTACAACAAAAGTTCCCTAACAACAAAGTGAGGAAACTCCAAAATTTCAACAGTTTTCGCTGCCTAGCTCCTCCGCATGAAGTCGGATCAAAAAGTTTTCTTGTAGTCCATCCAAAACTCTAAGACTTTTCTTCCCCGACCAAATCTCTAAGACGACATCCTGACTGACTTTTGGCCGATTTTCAATTTTCACCCTTTCTTGACCCATAACTCCCTTATTTCAGAACAATATCCCACCTCGGAACATGTTTTCTTGACGTTTTAGACCCCCGACAACATATCAAAAATTAATTTTTCAGTAATTTTCGGGCAGTTGTCCATTTTTGCCTCCTTTGACCGACCCTGGACAACAAACCGCTCAACCGATTTGCTTCAACCCAATTCCGCTACCTTCACACGTTCGAAACCTTTCATTTGACACCTCACTGGCCTCATTCCGGCAACTACCGGCCAAGATATTGGTTAATAAGTGCTTCAGATCTGGACAAATTCGCCAAAGAACGACCTATAGCTCGGTAGTATGAAACTTTTTCACCCAACATTGTTTAGCAATTTTGTTGCTCTAGCCTCCACTATCGATTGGCACTCAAAAATTATCTCTGCTTTGTCCTAACAACAAAGTGAGGAAACCCCAAAATTTCAACAGTTTTCGCTGCCTAGCTCCTCCGCATGAAGTCGGATCAAAAAGTTTTCTTCTAAAAAGTTGTAGGCCATCCAAAACTCTTAGACTTTGCTTCCCCGACCAAATCTCTAAGACGTCATCTTGACTGACTTTTGGCCGATTTTCAATTTTCACCCTTTCTTGACCCATAACTCCCTTATTTCAGAACAATATCCCACCCGGAACATGTTTTCTTGACGTTTTGCACCATACCCGAAACATATCAAAACAGAACGGTGGCATATGCGACGTCTTATTAGCGTTGCCAGTTCAAGTTGCTCACATCTCTCTGTGTAAGGCGGTAGTTCATATGATTCAGTAAGCTACCGTTTGTCGTTACCAAGTAGGAACATCACCATCTGCTTCTGTACGCTCTCAATACTTTTTCTATGCACAAGGTGAATGGGCTACCAAATTGGAGTTGAAAATTCTAAGGTTGAACGAGCCAAGAGTTGATATATAGTTTTGATTGTGTCCATTCCAAAGAAGATTGACTGCCTTTTAATAAATTTCGATGTGGCGATGGCTCGATTAGTGACGTATTCGTAATGTGATCGGAAAGTCATCCCTTTGTCCATGTCCATAATCATACCCAAGTCCATTGTTTCGTCCACCCTTTTAATCGACTCCCCATTGATCATGTAATTAAATATGATTGGATTTTTCTTGCGAGTGAATGTGATTACCTTGCATTTATGGCTATTAACCTTTAGCTTGTTGTCGTCACACCACGCCAAAAACTCCTCGAATCATTTTCAGTCATGTTCATGTGCCTCAACGAGAACATTAAAATGTTTGCCTTTTAAGAAAATCGTTTCGATTTGAGGGATAGGAAATTCGTCTGTACTTCGACTAGATGCCATTAGCTGCTTTTACCAGACGCTTGATTTCTATTCCCTTCTTAGCCTTTTCAGGTAAATCAAAATACCAAGAAAAAATTTAAAGCCATTCTCATAGCTCGTTACTTTCGTGAGACCAACAATTGTTCACATAATGCGTCGCCACCTGAAAATAACCACGCAAGTTAGTAGCAATTATTCATTCGTCATGTCGTCCTTCTTAGTTTACATTGTAATTTAGGACAGAAGTCGTTTATTTGCGACATTTGCAAGAAATCCTTCGCTTGTAAGTTCTTCATCATGAGACACATGAGAACTCATTCTGGTGAGTAAACTACTCTGAAAAAAATTTACGAATAAATAAAAACTTTTCTCTCAGGAGAGAGACCGTATTCTTGTCCGCAATGCAAGAAATCTTTTAAAGAAATTGGCGCCCTAAAAAGGCATCAGATGACCCACACAGGTGAGTAGCTAGGATTCTTTCACCGAAAGAACAAAAGACTAAAAATAACTTTTTAGGAGAAAGGCCGCATTGTTGTCCTCAATGTAAGAAGTCTTTTATACGAATTCGCGACTTAAAAAGGCATCGGATGACCCACACAGGTGAGTAGTTAGGATACTTTCATCAAATGAACAAAAGAAAAAAGCAACTTTTTAGGAGAAAGGCCGCATTTTTGTCCGCAATGCAACAAATCTTTTACTCGCATTGAATATTTAAAAATACATCAGATGATCCACACAGGTGAGATGTTATGATAATAGCACCAAATGAACGAAAGAATAAAAATAATTTTTTAGGAGAAAAGCCGCATTTTTGTCCGCAATGCAAGAAATCTTTTACACGAATTGGCACCCTAAAAAGGCATCAGATGACCCACACAGGTGAGATGTTATGATACTAGCACCAAATGAACGAAACAATAAAAATAATGTTTTAGGAGAAAGGCCACATTCTTGTTCGCAATGTAAGAAATCCTTTACACAAATTAGCGACTTAAAAAGGCATCAGATGACCCACACAGGTGAGAAGTAATGAGTGTTTCACCAAATGAACGAAAGAATAAAAATAATTTTTTAGGAGAAAGGCCGCATTGTTGTCCTCAATGCAAGACATCTTTTATAGACATTGGCAGCTTAAAAAGGCATCAGATGATCCACACAGGTGAGTAGTTAGGATACTTTCATCGAATGAACGAAAGAATAAAAATAATTTTTTAGGAGAAAGGCCGCATTGTTGTCCTCAATGCAAGAAATCTTTCACACTAATTGGCACCCTAAAAAGGCATCAGATGACCCACACAGGTGACTAGTTAGGATACTTTCATCGAATGAACGAAAGAATAAAAATAATTTTTTAGGAGAAAGGCCGCATTGTTGTCCTCAATGCAAGAAATCTTTCACGCTAATTGGCACCCTAAAAAGGCATCAGATGACCCACACAGGTGAGAAGTTAGGATCGAATGAAGAAAAGAAGAAATAATAGAGAAATCTTACATTTGTCTGCAATACAAAAAATCTTTTAAGCTACAAAAGTATTTAGACAAGCATCAGGAAACACACAAAGAGTAACAGATGTAGCAAATTCACATTGAAGTAATAACGAAAAATGCAAACCTATCGATGAGAATGGAAAACTGAAGAAAATATTTATTTAAAAAAAAATGGAACTGCCGTTGTAACAAAGGTTGCAAACACACCATCATCACTTAGAAAATCGTCATGCTAAACTAGGTCGGATTCAGTGATAAATAAAAATAATAAAATAATAAAAAGTAAGAAAATAAAATTTAACTGTAAACATGCTGAGTGATTATATGAATGGGCTTAGGTTTACTTAAAATCAACTGGCTTTGCTCTATCTCTTTTCCCTTTTTCTCTTTGGATCGTCAGGTCTTTCTTCAAGTCATTGGTCTCATATCTTATCGTTGCGTTGGGTCAATTATGTGTGCCCTCTGCGATTTCGGATCGATGTAAACTGAAGTTCTTGTGTATTTAAAAAAAATTATCACCAAAGCCTCATTTGTATCGCTGAAAATGATTTCACTTGGACCGACGCGCCATTCGGCATGAATAAAATGTAAAAAAAAATGTTACTTTGTTCGAGTAACTGTGAGAGTAGAGAATAGAGAAAACATGTCGTAATAGCTCCCCAAATGTAAGTTACGACGCCAAAGGTGGATGAATGTAAATTTTGTTAGAATTGTTTTTTCTCATAGAGATTGTCAGACCCTGTACGAAGCTATGAAGTTCTTCGAAAACGGGGCTTATGCGTTTACTACGCCGTTTGAACTCGTCAAATTTCGACCAGAGTATAGGGGCGAGCATCGATCCTGGTCCAGACAACGAATCAGCAAAAAAAAAACAAAGGCGGGGACCCGTATGCATTAGAATAGATGTGGCAAACAGAATAGATGTTGCAAAAAGATTCGAACGTATCAAAGTAAATACTGCCTTAACTCTTAAGTGTTTGAAATTACGTCGACATTATATTGGATTGGAAATTGCCGAAAGAACAATATTGTAAAAACCCATCCGAAGAAACAGCGCAAAAAACATCTCCAATCCTTAAAAAAGCCCAAAATTAAAAAAAAAATTGAAAAAATTCGAAAAAAAATTGCTCTAGGCCCGATCTTAGAACCGACTTAGTGCTCTTAGGAGAGGCCTCTGACCCATTGTTCCATGAACAAAAAAGTTCGTGTCTCTTTTGTCTGCAACCAGAGGCGCCGACTTTGATTTTCGTCATTGGGTGCAAACATTTTCGTTATACTATGAAATCAAGTAAAATTGACTCATTTTTCTTTCTCGTTACTGAAAAACGAACGTCTCGTAGGCATTTTTTAGTTATTAATCACTGTTCTTGTGACGTAGTTGATGAATTACTATATAAGCCGCTTAATGCCGCTCTAGACAGTTTTCTTGTAGGAACTGGGAGGTTCTCCAGATTTGCATGATGAACGGGGTACGAAACAAAGGATCATCAGATCTGTGTTTCAAGGACCAGAAATGGGCCGACCCAATCTGATAAATCTTCTCTGATTTCACTGACTTCCAGCCGCCGTTTTAAGCCGCCTTCAGCCGCAGCCGACCCTCTTTTTTCGACTAGCCGCCGCCGACGTTTTTCAATAGGCTCTCATGTCTGGAACGGATTGTAGTTCCATTTTTTCCGAATGGTTAATTACATGTCAAAGTCAAAGGGACTTCTAAGTGGCATTTTTAGACCGAACATGGAGCTGGAGAGCTTACTTCTGCGTTTGTAACGTTTTGAACTTAAATTGCTTCTAAAAAGTTTGTCCGAGAATTACAAATACCCTCCATAAAATCAATCAGAAACTAAGAACAGTTGTGCACGTTTATGTATCACAAATCATTTCGTTCGCAAGCTACCCACAAGTAAACCCAAAAAAGTTTACAAATCGCATAACAAGTAGAAATGAGTAATAGTTTATTACATACGTGGTCAATTAAGTGAGTCATTATAGTACGAGTTTGAATGTGTGCGTGAGTTTGAATGTTCGTAAAACGAGTGGAGGCGAAACCGGAACAAGTTGTATGATTTTCAAATTGAAATAAATGACAGCATACCAATAGAAAGTGACGAGTGTAAAATAGTAACAGATATGAAAAGTGAATGTAAATTCGACTTAGTAAATATAGACAAAATTGAGCAATTCTTGAAAAATATAAAGTCAAGAGGCGATCCAGAATTCCTACAAAAAATGTTTTATTAGACGCACTGCCAAAAGTTGCTAATGTCATAAACTCTTCAATGGAGTTCTCAATTTGCCCAACGAAATGGAAAAAAGCGATAGTTCCTCCGATTCCTAACATCCCTGGAAACGGGAAAAACAGACTCATCCATAAATTAGAGCGATTAGGGATAAAGGGAAGAGAATTAGATTGGATCAAAAGTAAATTAGCTCAGCGGACTCAATCAACCAAATTTGGAGGAGCAACATCAGCAGAATTAGCAGTTGAAAACGGCCTCCCTCAAGGTTCCAAGTTAGCAGCTTTGCTATTTTTGCTATACACCAATGACATCAAATCTTTCCTGCGCCACCTGATGATAATGTTATTTGCAGATGATAAAAAAACTATGAAAACCAAAAAAGATTAACAATTCATGTACAAAAGACGAGAACCCACTTAAACGGCCACGTCACCGCGATAACTTGACCGACTTTCAAAAACGTTTCTTCCCTGAAAATTAAGCAAAAAATTGATTACAGGGAAGATCGGTCGAAAACTTTCGAAGTTACGGTCGAGAACGTGGTTTTTTGAAGGTTGGTCAAACTTTTTGACTTATATCTCTGCGAAATTTGAACGAAAATCACTCTTGAAGATTTAAGATAAAAGATATGGATATCAGAAAATCACGAAAGTTAAATTAGTCAAAATCTGTTAAGTGGTCCCAGTAAATGGAAAAAAATCCATGGTTTCACCAATTCAGAAAGTGGCGGGAATAGTGGAACAATCGGGTTTCAGGAGACACCACTCGTGTGAATCAACTTTAAACTTAGTCATGATGAACTGGAAAGAGGAAATCGAAAATGGTAAAATCGTCGTTGCAGTATTTCTGGATTTGAAAAGAGCTTTTGAGACAATAGATAGAAGCAGATTGTTAGAGAAATTGGAAAGGCTCGGTGTCAAAGGAAGAGAATTAGAATGGTTTAAAAGCTATTTGTCACAACGTTCACAAGTTACAAAGTTTGGTGGAGCGGTATCATCTGAAGCGGAAGTGGACATTGGGCTACCACAAGGCTCAAAATTGGCGGCCGTATTGTTTCTGTTGTACGTAAACGACATAAAAACATGCCTAATTCACTTAATGCTTATACTGTTCGAATTACAGAGATCGAATCCAAAGTAAATGAGGATCTAGACAGAATAAACAAATGGCTGAGTGTAAATAAACTAAAATTAAATATAAACAAAACAAAGTACATGATTCTGTCTAAAAGTGAAAAGGACGATATTAGCATGAACATAGCCGTAAACGGTGAAACGATACAGAGGACATATACAATGAAATATTTAGGTGTAATAATCAACTATAATCTGAAAATGGAAAGTCACAATGATTACATGTGCAGAAAAATCGCAAAAAAAATTGGTTTTTTTGCAAGAATTAGCAGCAAGCTTACTATCGACCATAGAATTAAAGTATATAAGGCGATAATTGCACCACATTTTGAATACTGCGCATCCATCCTATCGCAAAGCAACATAGGAGAATTTAAAGCTCTGCAAAAGTTGCAAAACAGAGCCATGCGTATCATATTAAGATGCAAAAAAGGAACGAGCGTTGAAAGGATGCTGGATACACTTCAATAGATGAATGTAAAGCAACGAATCATGTACAGGACGTTGATTGTAGTATTTAAAGTCAAAAATAAAATGCTACCAAAATATCTGACTGAAAAAATAACGTACGTGGGAGATTTCAATAAATACGGTGTACGAAATGCAACGGATTTCAGGCCAAAGAAGGAAGCAGGAAACTCGATTTTTGGCGATGGTTTGAGAATGTTTAATGAACTGCCAAGTGATATAAAGTTAGAAGAAAACATAAGTAAATTTAAAAGATTGTTAAGTGCGGAAATAGGGACTAAGTATAAAATCACTTAATTAACCAACGATAAATTAATTTAATTAAATTAGAGAAAAATGGTGATGTTGAGTTAAATAAATATAAAATTAATTAGAGATAAAGATGTTGAATACCAATGTGAAGAAATATAGCACAGCTAAATAAATATTATACATACATACCCGACGTTCTCCTGCTAAAGAGAACTATGTCAGTTTTGTCCGGGTTTACTATGAGGCCATTGTCTTGACACCATTCCTCTACTATCTTCAGCGAATATCTCATTCTGTCACCCAGTGTACTCTCAAACTTGCCTCTGATCATAATTGTCAGGTCATCCGAGTAGCCTTGAGCGAAGATTCCTTCGTCGTTCAGCCTCCTGATGAGGGACTCCACGACCATACACTACAGCAGCGGGGATAGTATACCCCCTGAGGGCAGCCTCTAGATGCACAGAAACTTACCTTGTGGTCACACGCCGGTGCCTCAACTGCCCTGTTTCGGAGCATACTAGTGATCCACCTAATCATCATCGGTGCTACTCTTTTACTCTCTATAGGGATTGTCGAGTGATCTCAAAATTGGTGTTGTCAAAAGCGCCTTGAATATCCATAAAACATCCAAGTGCAATTTCCTCCCCTTCAAAAGATGTCTCTATCTTAGCCACCAGGCAGTGTAGAGCAGAATCCGTAGATTTACCTACCTCCCTACCTGGTATGCGTGCTGGTGTGCAACGGATACCTCGGAAGAATTTCGTCCCTGATATAGAAATCTATCAGTTTCTCTAATGTTTTCTGTACGAACGATGTGAGACTAATAGGTCGGAAGTCCTTAGCATCGCAATGGGAGGGCTTACCCGGCCTCGGTATAAATGTTACCTTAACGGTTTCCCACGTCACTGGTATGTGACCAAGAGCCAACGAGCTTCGCAGGGCTCCGCAAAGCGGTTCCAACAGAATTTCTCCGCCCTCTTTTAGAAGAGCAGGGAATATTCCGTAGTTTCCCGCTGACTTGAATGGCCTCAACCTCCCAATGGGCCATCTCAACCTGTCCACAGTAACAATCCGGCTGGCCAGAGCCCAGTTCTCCTCTGATGGCGAGTGTGGCGCTGGTTCTCCAACATCGCTTTTTTCGTTACTGCAGCCCGGGAAATGGGTCTCTAAAAGATGTGTGGCCGTTTCCTTACCGCAACTTGTGAATTCCCCACCCGGCCTAATTAACGAGCCTGGTGTGAGCTTCGGGTTTTTTGCAAGGATTTTGTGAATTCTGGCATAATCTGGAATATGATCCATTTCTGCACAGAAGTTTCTCCATACCTCCCTCGCTTTCCACCGGACTGCCTTACTAAATATCTTCTGCGATATTCTGTAGGCGTTCCAGTCTACGTCCTTGGAGATTCTCCTGGTTTTATTCCAGGCTTTACGAGCTGTCTTCCGTAGTTCTCCGATCGCTCGGCTCCATAACTAATCTTTCCTTCTCCCACTACATTTTAGTTCTGGGCACGAGCTCTCGTATGCCTCGGTTAACAGCGATGTGATGCTATTTACGGCTTCTTCCAGCTCTTCAGAGGATCTCGGATAGGAAATGCAAAACCGGTATCACAACCGGTATTGATAACCGGTTTCCTTCAAAACCTAAACCGGTTTTTGAGTACGGTTTCACGGTTTTTATAATTTTGTTTTGTCACGTTCATAACTAGAGATAAACAGATGGAAATTCCACACTTCGTGTGAATCCTGTTGACCCGTAGCAAGTTAGAGGCCAACAATCAATTGAAAATGGAAATTTTCATTCTTGTTTGTATACCCAAATATGTCAAACGAAGTGAAAACTCTTTTTCCTACTTGTCAAATTGATAGTAAAACAGTTTTTCTACAAATTGAAATGATAGTTTTAGAAATATTATCGTTTAAAGTTTACGAATTTTTCGAACGAATTAAACGCAAATATCTCCAGTAATATAGGTCCGATTAGGAAAAGAAAACAGTTTGCGATAAGTTGAAATAGAAAGAAAAAAGATTTTCGATTTGTTTGACTTTACTCTGTAGAGTCGAAAATTAATTATTTTACTGTAAAATTCAACATCCAGTAGAAATGTCAAACTGTAAAAATCGAAAATTATGTGTGGACTGGACAATATTGAACTGAAGTTTAAATTTTGTAAATCAGGGTGGTTTTAGAAAGCGGTGAACTATATTCAAGGGGATGATATTGGCATGGATATTCAAATGAAAATGTTGACGTTTTTGATGTGGGTGATATGTAACAACGCATTATTGAAATGGATGTGTAGAAAGATGGTACTGGGAATATTTATCTCGCGTTACAATTGAAACACAGAAATTGCTAAAAATACAAGCAGACTAAATGTACTGGAGGATCAATAAGGCGTTAATTTAAGTTTTTATTTTTGTTATTATTCGAATGTGAGATAGCGTGCGTAGCGATTCAGAAATTTACGCTTTTATGCTCTCAATATATTGCACACTCTAATTAATTTATTTTATTTGAAGTGAAACTGAAAACAGGTAGATTCAAGTTATAGCAGAACTAAACATAACCAAAGACCCGTACGTATCAGAATAGATGTGACAAACAGAAAAGATGTGGCAAAGTGGCTCGAACGTACCTAAATATACAAATAAGCAAACAATCCAACGTTTTCTGTTCTTTTATAACTGTAAGAATTTCAAAGATCCATAGACATTACCCAAGGTAATGTCAAAGCCCCTACCGAAGTACGTCTCAGACCATTCAAATCTAGAAAAGCTTATATCCAAGGACTAAGTCATTTTTCCCCGAAACCCTGAAACACGTGTTCATTTAAATTTCTACAACTTCACCTTTGGAACTAACTTTCATACTCTCACAGTTCTGCAGATCCGGGTCATCCTACCCAATTATGGAAGTGGCTATATACCAGGATTGGGCCATATTTCCCCAAAACCCTGAAACATGTGTTCGCTTATATTTAATTCTCTACAACTTCGCCTCTGGAACCAACTTTCTAACTCTCATAATTCTGCAGATCTGGGTCATCCTGCCCAATTATGGAATTGGCCATATACCAGGATTGGGCCATATTTCTCCAAAACCCAGAAACACGTGTTCGCTTAAATATAATTCTCAACATCTTTGCCTTTGACAGTATGGAGATTTACATAGTTAAGGAAATATAGACGAAAAACTGTTTTCGTATATGGCCAAGAATCTCAATTTCGTCCATTCCATTGGTCCCAGTGCCCAGACCCCTGTACCGATTCCCACATAATTTTTTTTCCCAGTTTTGTGACATCAAATGCTTTTATTTGACACCAAAATGAAGAATTTCCGTGCTATACTTGCTGAGATATTTGCGAAAAAGCTTCACCGACCTTCGAAAAACCATGTTTTTGGTCACTTCCTCGACCATATCTCCGGAACCACTTCATCGATTTTGTTCATCTTTGAACTTGAATCATGGGAGGCATGTACCTTTCAGGGAAAAAAAGTTTAGGGTGATCGGTTGAGCCGTTTGGAAAAAAAAGTGGAGACGGACGGACAGACAGACAGACGGACAGACGGACATTTTTTTTATTGCTGATTCGTCATCTCTAGACGATAATAGATGCATCCTCCCCTCTCCCACCTCGATCTACCCCACGTTACAATAAAATTGTTTGTAGTAAACGTATAGGACCTTTGTACTTCGTACGGGTCCAATGATTTGGACTAAAGCCCTAAGGTGCTTTGTTTAGCCGCTCAGCGAAAATTTTTTAAAGAAATATGGAAGCTTTGACAAATTTTAGCAAAGATTTTAATGTGAAAATTAAACAAAATCAAGTTCCATGGGGGCGCCCCCCTCCACCGCCCAGCTATCTACGGCCGTAAACAAAAAATATTTTCAAAATTCGAAAAATTTTATTGAAAACCGTAAAACCGGTTTTCAAACCCGGTTTTGTGATTTTAATACCGAAAACCGGTTTCGGAAAACCGGTCAATTTTGCATTCCCTAATCTCGGAATGACCGTGGATAGCTTCTCCTCAACATGATTTTTCAGAAAATTCCTGTATTGTTCCCAGTTAGTCCTTCTCGGATCTCTATACTTGATCACCCTCGGCAAGTAGCCTTTCAGACTAAAGTGAATACACCTATGATCCGAAAAGCTAGGCGTTAGCGATATTTTCCATGAGTCAATCTGGTCTACCAGGAAGTCCGATACTAACGTGATGTCCAGTGAAATCAGAGAAAATATCGGAAGAAAGTTTTAAGAAATTTCACAACTTAGGCACAAAGTAAGAAAATTATTTTGTGTTGCTGGGAATTTTCTTGCGTTATCGGTTTCTCACCTAAGCAAAAATATAATTTTCAAAGTGCTAAAGACTTAATTGTAGATAGACATTAATTTTTCAACAGGTGGCCGTTATTGGTGAGGTAGCCTGTTTCACAGAATAATGATCGGTAGCGCCAGAGCTGCTTGGAAATGACAGTACTTTCTCGGCCGAAGCGAAATGTCGTTGTTAAGAACGGGTCCTATTTACTTAGTTATAAGGTGCTTAAGGGTTGTCTATAAACTTGGATACCGTTATTTTCCCAATAACTTTTTTTTAAAATGTTTCCATTGTAAACTTTTAATTTTTTGCGGCTCTCTTGTCTGATCCTTTCGATGTTTTCAAATAAAAGGCCAAATATCCTAAAGGTTGGGCAATAGGAGTTTACTGCCCTTATAAGAATTTGTCTTTTTCTCTAATTTATTCGCAGATGCCACTCCAATATTCGCAGTTGTCATTTCACCATTTTTACTTCTGTATAGAAAACCGCATTGAACTTTTACTAGCATACGAAGAGCAAAATGAGATCATAGCAAAAAATCTTTTTCAATGTTCGAAATTGTACAAATAGGATGAGGCTTGGTGCCTAACGCCTTTCAGCCGTGATTTAAATTGTTTTCAAAATTGACCCTGCCTAGCCAAGTATCAGGTACCAATCCGGACCAGGTGTAAAATTCCGTACAAATTATTGATCTGTGTTGAGGTGTGAACTTTCCTTCCTCTAGATTTCTTTTGAAAATTAGAATTTTTGAATTGAAGTTAAAATCTTAAATCTGCCGTTGTCAAATCGTCTCCTAAAATCTTAGAATATTTTTTGGAGGTACTCTACATACCAACACGGAGAAAATGTTGTAAAAAAGTACCAGCTTTTGTCATTGGATTGCCAACGACATCCAGTGGCTGTTGTACACACGCTCTAAAATGCCATTTGTCACTTCACTATAATAATTTATTATGGCTCTATGCAGCGAGATTCATTATTATTGTGCTACGTCTATCGTCAGGTTGTATTGACGAGTAGAAATTTCTAATTTTTGTTGAT
>CM055404.1:26026593-26117941 GCA_029228625.1 Pseudolycoriella hygida
ATTAATAGAACATAGATAGAAACCGACAGATCAGGAAAAACGTTTTCATAATAATGAGAACAATGGATTTTGGTAAGATGTATGGAAAAGTACCATCCTCAAACCTCCACATCTCAGCCAATTTTCAACCGATTTTGTTGAGTGAGGGCTTGTTGGAAAGCTGCTGCGACGTCGTTATTTTTTAAATAATTTGGAGGGGAAGGGAGGCGAGGGGAAAAAACTCAAAACTTCGCCTATACATCGTGTCTTGTCCCAAAGGTTTTTGTATGGAGGTTTTTTGGGTTTGTGGACGTTTTTTTTGGGGTGTGGAGACTGCGTCACGCTCTCCGCTACCGCTCCGAGCATGATTTTGAAATAGTCTTTCTTTCTGGGATCTTTGTGGCAATTTCTTTTTTTGGACATTTGTAAGGTTTTCTAAGGTTTCATGAAATGTATCCTGTATCTCTAGAGCTACGGCAGTTAAAAAGTTGCTTAAAAAGTTGAAGTTGTGGAGAATAAAGTTTTAGCGAACGCGTTTTGGCGAAATATGGCCCCATCCTGGTATATGGCCACTTCGAGAATTTGGCAGGATGACCCATTTATCTAGAAATGTCAGTGTTACAAAGTTGGTTCCAAAGGCGAAGTTGTAGAGAATAAATTTAAGAGAAAACGTGTTTCAGGGTTCCGGGAAAATATGGCCCAATCCTGGGTTATGGCCACTCTGAGAAATTGGCAAGATAACCCAATGCTCTACAAGGTACCTCTCTTAATTAGAACACCTAGACAGTTGGGTTTTTGTTATGTTGTAGAGAAAATTGAGATGAATATTTTTGTCTATTTGGCGGTGTTATCTTCGGGGTTTTTTTACACCGTTGCTTCGGACGGGTTTTTCAATATTGCCCTTTCGGCAAATTCCAATCAAATTTTATGTGGACGTAATTTCATACACTTAAGGCAATATTAACTGATACGTCCGAGTCTTTTCGCAACAACAATTCTGTTTGCCACATCTATTCTGGTGCATACGGGTCCCTTGCATATGTTATTTATTGATACTGACAAAGAACATAATATGTTTCATATTGAGAAGCTCTGAGTATAAATGATAATTAAACTGTTTTCAACCCACCAGCTCCGATTGTTGATATTTTCTTCTTCGCTATTCAATACGGTATTAAAGTCTACGAAACGAGGGTTCGCTATTTCAGCAGTACCGGCAATACCTGTTTTGAGAATACCAGTTCCTTTCCCTACATCCAATTCAGTTCTACTATCAGATAACCAGTTGACGACGAGCAAAACAACTGCGAAAAAGAGAGACAAAAGGCTTCCAGTTCGAAGTGGCCAATTTCCCTAAACTTTATTTTCAGTCATGTTCATGTGCCTCAACGAGAACATTCAAATGTTTGCCTTTTAAGAAAATCGTTCAGATTTGAGTGATAGGAAATACGTCTATACTTCGACAAGATGCCATTAGCTGCTATTACCAGACGCTTGATTTCGATTTCCTTCTTAGCCTTTTCAGGTAAATCAAAATGTGAAGAAAACATTTAAATCCATTCTCATAGCTCGTTACTTTCGTGAGACCAACAATTGTTTATATAATGCGTCGCCACCTGAAAATAACCCCGCAAGTTAGTAGCAATTATTCATTTTTCATGTCGTCGTTATTAGTTTACATTGTAATTTAGGAGAAAAGTCGTTCATTTGCGACATTTGCACAAAATCGTTCGCTAATAAGTTCACGATCGTGAGACACATGAGAACTCATTCTGGTAAGAAAGTTACTCTCAAAAAAATTTACGAATATATAAAAAATCTTCTCTCAGGAGAGAGACCGCATTCTTGTCCGCAATGCAAGAAGTCTTTCACACAAATTGACTACTTAAAAATGCATCAGATTTCCCACACAGGTGAGATGTTGTGATACTAGTAGCACCAAATGAACGAAAGAATAAAAACAATTTTTTAGGAGAAAAGCCGTATTGTTGTTCGCAATGTAAGAAGTATTTTACACAAACTGGCACCCTAAAAAGGCATCAGATGACCCACACAGGTGAGTAGTTAGGAAACTTTCATCGAATGAACGAAAGAATAAAAATAGTTTTTTAGGAGAAAGGCCGCATTTTTGTCCTCAATGTAAGAAATCTTTTGCACGAATTGACAACTTAAAAACACATCAGATGATCCACAGAGGTAGAAGTAAGGAGTCTTTCACCAAATGGACGAAAGAATAAAAATAATTTTTTAGGAGAAAGACCGCATTCTTGTCCTCAATGTAAGAAGTCTTTTACACAAAGTAGCCACTTAAAAAGGCATCAGATGACCCACGCAGGTGAGAAATAAATAGTCTTTCACCAAATGGACGAAAGAATAAAAATAATTTTTCAATAGAAAAGGCGCATTATTGTCCTCAATGTAAGAAGTCTTTCTCACAATTTTGCACCTTGAAAGAGCATCAGATGACCCACATAGGTGAGAAGTTAGGATCGAATTAGAATAAAAATCTCTTTTTTAATAGAGAAATCTTACATTTGCCTGCAATGGAAGAAATCTTTTAAGCTACAAAAGTATTTAGAGAAGCATCAGGAAACCCACAAAGAAATAGCAATTTTACATTGAAGGAAAAACAAGAAATGCAGACCTTATAATTCACTCGGTGAGAATCGAAAACTGTAGTTGTACTGAAGTTCTTTTGTGCATTGTAAAAAATTTATCACCAAAAAGTCATTTGTATTGTTGTAGATAATTTCACTTGAGCCGGCGTGCCGTTTGACTTTATTCATATCAAATTTTAAAAATTTTTAGCAACCAAATGTAAGTGACGACGCGAGGGGTGGATAAACATTAATTTCGTTAGAACCTGGTTTGATTTTTCATAGAGATTTTTTTTGGTTTTTAAGTAAAGAAATATTGTTCCCATTTTAAGTTATTTACTTTTTTAATTATTTTTCATTTTTCTTAGTTTTTTGGACCCGCACGAAGTACAAAAGAGTCCTATACGTTTACTACAAAAAACTTTATTGTAACATGGGGTTGATCGAGTTAGGAGGTGGGTTATACATCTAATACATTTATTATCGTCTAGTGATGACGAATCAACAATAAAAAAAATGTCCGTCTGTCCGTCCGTCTCCACTTTTTTTCCAAACTGCTCAACCGATCACCGCAAACTTGTTTTCCTTTACATGATTCAACATCGAAGATGAGCAAAATCGGACAAGTGACGTAGTAGCACCTATCATTGAACGGGCCCCAAACATTGAACAAATTTAAGTAATTCGTTTGGTAAAATAAATCTTATCTAAAAACTTTGGGACATAAACGATTCCTCGTGAGATACAAAAGAAAATAGGAAAATTATTACATTTCTTTGATGAAGACCAGAAAAATTGAGAAAAATACAAACGAAAATAAGTTTTAAATAGGCGTAAAATGTTCAATAACCGGTGCTACTACGTTAGTTCCGAAAATATGGTCGAAGAAGTGGAGGGCCTACATAGATTTTCGAGCGTCGATGAACCGTTTTCTCATACATCTTGGCAAGAAGCGCACGAAAATTGTTCATTTTGGTGTCAAATGAAAGCATTTGACCTCAGAAAACTTGGAATTTTTTTTTTGGGAATCGGGTCTGGACACAGTGACCAATGGAATGGACGAAATTGAGAGTCTACGAAAGCAGATGGTTTCTCGTCTATATTTGCTTAACTATGCAATATGGAGTTTTACCGTCAAGGGCAAAGTTGTAGAGAATAAAATTTTAGAGTAAAAGTGCCACAGTCCTAGGAAATGGCCAATTCTATATTTGGGAGGGATGAACCATATCTCTAGAACTATGAGAGGTAGAAAGTTGCTTCCAAAAGCAAAGTGTGTGAGAATTACATTTTAGAGAAAGCTTCAGGATTTCTTGGAGAAACTACGTTGGTCCTCTTTGTGTTATGGTACCGGGGAGAACATTTCGGCTATCAAAATCAATGGTCTGAGACGTATTTCGGTAATTTGACGTTACCTTGGGTAATTTTATGAATTTTTGAAATTCTTATAGTTATAAAAGAACTTAAAATATTGAACTATTTGCTCTTTTCTATATTTAGATACGTTCGAGTCTTTTTGCAACATTTATCCTGTTTGCCACATCTTTTCTGTTTTCCACATCTATTCTTATACGTACGGGTCTTTGCTTATGTTTTTATTTTTCTTTCTCTTCGCACCTGGCATTTTCTGTTTATCCACCCCTCTAGACGACATGGTCGAACGCGACAAATCCATTCCCAGTTGTTGCCCTTTACCCCTCCCACCTATTCCCCCTTTTGCCCTAAGGTAGGGAAGCCTCGGCCTTTCTTGAACATATCTAAGTAACAAACTTTGGGATATTTATATCCCTAAGTAGATTTCAACCACAGTTCATAATGTCACACTACTTGACATGACTATTCAAAAATTCCTGGCTATCTTATAAGTATCGACCTATAAATATCAAAGAAAACATACCTCTTACGTATTGAAGATTGCATTTTATCACCGGCGCCAACATCTTTTTTCGGTTGTCTTTAGTTATTGTTTTAACATTTTTTTTAAAGGCGACAATTTCAAAGGTCGCTGTCGAAGAATGTTCTTTTCTTTGAGTCGGAAATCAAATAAATTTTTACTGATACTTTTGTGAATCTCAGTTAAACGTGTTACGTTACATTTGTAAATATGTTTTTGAAAAGCAATAAAATCACTTTGAGAAGGATCGAAAGAGGATTTATATGAGAAAAATATGACTCTCGGCTATCCTTTTCAACAAAAAGGAAACTTTATTCATCACAACAAAAGTCGCATCGTCATAAATATCGAGTGGTTGGAATAACACAATATAAGAGCTCATTCTTATGAAAAATAATGGCAAGGTGTATTTTGAGCAAATATCAATAAATCGTCTAGAAAGGTGTTAATTTTTGGCGACGACATAATTCAGTCAGGTGGATTTTTCTATTTCAGAAATTTATGGACTTTGTCCTCGAAAAAGCAAAACTAGAAACAAACCTTTTCGACCTTTTTATGAACTCCTCCTACAAGGTCTGAGAACTGAACCATCCAGTCATGCGTCGCGACGGGACGAAAGAGTCCATGCGATGTTTACGGTTCCAATAATAGTATATTATAATACAAGGGGAATAATTGCGTAATTATAGTCGAGGTGGGGTGAAATTTCAAAAGGCGTTAGCCCCGAGAATTTTCATCCACCGAGACTATAATTGCGCGATTGTTCCCCTTGTATTATACGATAGTTTATCACATTTGAGCCTATAATTGCCAATTATGCACAAAACATGACAACAAAATTAACATAAATCAAAAATCAAAACTCATCGAATTTGTTGCAAAAAATGTCGTCTAGATTGATTGTCATAACAACAGCCATCAGTGTAGCCTGCGTCATTATTAAAGAACCGGATTATAATAGCGTCATTACAACCCTAATTTTAACAAGAAAGTCGACTATAATAGGCCGATTATAGCCCCATTATTAGTGCAATAATTGACTTATTATAGGCTCGAATGTGATAACAGTAGATTACACAAATGCACTTGTGTATATAGCCAATTTACATGGTTTATTATAAATCGTATGGCTTACATCTACTATTACATGGTTGTTGGTTGGTTTATTTAGGAAACATAATTCAGTTCGTTACAACAGTTTACAAAATACACTTAAATACTATGAAGCTAAATTAATCTGTCTGTTTAACGTCCTGAATGAAAGCACTGAGGCCATCTTTGTTGGTCCTATTGCGCTGCATCTCCTTCCTTATTAAGTTTAAATTCCCCTTTCGGGTTCCATCAGTCTCCTGCTCCTTGTGATAAAGGAGAGCACGTTGACTAATTTCAGTTACAGCTGCTCTTCGAAGGTCAGATAGAAGTCTCCTAAGAGCTTCGTTCTGAGACCTTTTGCACATGAAATGCCTCGCCGTTTCTGGTTCTAGTCCGCAGCCACTGCATGTCGGATCTGCAATGATTCCCATCTTGCTGAGATGGTAATTCAAACTGTTGTGACCTGTTAAGATTCCTACAAGTTTGCTTAATTCACTCCTGTTGAGGCTCAACAGAAATTTTGTGTTTTCGGCATTACATCCGATCAAAAATTCTTTAGATTGCCTACAGGTTGGGAACGTTGGTTGGGCACCGATTCATTTTCGCCTTCACTAAAGACTTAATTGACCCTGCATGTCTGCTGACAGCAGATTCTGGCCCAATGAATGTGGAACTGCTTCCCTCTCTGGCCAACTGATCAGCTTTTTCGCTCCCCTGCACTCCTGAGTGACTTGGTACCCATGTCAATGTGACTTTATTGTCTCTTGGGGGTTTTTGTTGTGATAATGTAAATCTACAAATAATGTTACAAATAATTCATTAAGAAAACATTTCACAGCCCGAAAAATCACAAAAGGTGTCTCGTATGCAAACGGACTTTCCTCTTTGTATAGCTATAGATATCCGTTGTTGTAGGTAATCTAAGGATCGGGCTTCGCCGGAGTTCCTTGTCATTAGTTTTCCCAGCTTCTTCAAGAAAATTGTTGTTTAGGGGTCTACTGAACCAAATGTCTCGAACGCCAGCGATGTGAAAATGTATTGACTCTTCAAGTCGACATATTTGTTATGCTTATCCCGTTCGGCATTGTCAGCAGCTGAACCGCCGAGAACTGACGTCCACTTCAAATACCTCGGCGCCACCGTGTTCGCTACCGGCACATCCCACAATAAAGATTTACCATGGCTCCACAAGTAGCTTGTTAAACCGTCAGGACGCCTGCCATCTCGTCGAGACAGTCCGGGTGGCTGCAGTTTATTTGGAAAGCCTGCTGCACTGAGCGCCGACGAGAAAACCTTGTTTATTTCTGAGTTTCTGGCATACTTAGCTTTTGACAGCTTGCATGACAGAGCATGATGGCCGTTAGGATGGACTACTTCGCCGCAAACACATGAATGAGACTCGCATACTTTGTTGCCAAGCCTTAACGCCACGGCAATTCTAGCAGAATCATTGTCCAAAGTTGAGGAGACGGAACCGCTTGCAGCTACTTTGATGATGGTTTAGTCGATGACGCAAGAAGTCTGGCTCGATTACTGAGACCACTGGAAGACAATAACGCTCTGTAAGTTTGAGATACTCTCAAGAAATCCCATGGTGATTGAGTCATTTTTTGTTTTGGTGTAACTGGGATCCATTCGGGTGGATAAGATTCGAGTGAAAATGAAAATTGATCGTCCAACACGCTTAAAGAATATCTTATATGACGACTTTTTCCAACATTTTTAAGCTTTACTTTTTCGAGCACCACTTGCTTTTCCAGCACCATTCATTCATTTTGAGTCTTCTCAATACCAGCGGAATACGTATGCTAGACGAAGTTCAGAAAGTAAGTTCTTTTTCAGCACTAGCGTCTGAGATCCTATAAACAATTGACTATTTCGCCCCTATGGAAATCAGTTGGATAGTTCGGGCACTATGGCGCTACACTCAAAAACTTGACTACAGGTACGAAAATGCTATATACATTTTTTGGTGTGTCAAAGCTGAAAACGTAGCATACCCCAATACACTCGAGATGTGTATGTACGCGTGGGTGAAGCTCAAGCGAAAAGTACACATCGAGTGTGTATTGGGGTATTTTGAAAGATATTTTTCTGTAATAGTGAGAGTGTGTTGGTGTACATACCGCGGAAAGCAACTTTTCGTCCCAAGTGATGGGAAAATATTTTCTCACAGCCAATACACTCTCACGTATACAGAAAAAATTATTACGTTGGTGGGTCCGGCATTTGTGACGGATTTTTGTAATCGAATGTGAAACTATTTCACAAGTTCTTTGAAATGATTTTTTGCGTTTCGAAGTTTCAAGGGGCACTTAATTGATATCAGTTGTTTTGGAAGAGGAAAGAAGGACTTGCGCCACATGTCCTTTTTAAAAAGTGTTTTTGTATTTTGTTGTGATACACTGCAATTGGTCGGATGGTTCCGGATATTTACCGAAAAAGTTGTTTTTGGTTTTTTCGAAGGTCGATGAAATTTTTTCACGCGTATCTTCTCAAGTACAACATGAAAGTTGCTCATTCGGCAGTGAAGATGATCTCTCTGTTGTAACTATCACCTTGATTCGAAATAGCGAATCCTTAATTTAGTAGAGTAAAAATGTTCAAAATGAGTGATTGTAATGATCAAACCTATTAATTTATAGTTAACTTGTTTTGCAATTACATCATCCATCTTTGTGTCCATATTCATCTCTGTCTTAAGATTTAGTCAAGTTCTCATCAAGAATAATGGCATTAATTAATTATTGATTGGCTAATGAATTAATAAAACGAGTAAGGTATTACGTTATTTTATGTTACAATTCAGCGGATTCTTGTATCTTACCATCTATCGTTTGTAAATCAATCCATGCATATTCATCGTGTCAGTCTTGGCATCGTATACAAAATCAATGCAATCTTCATTTCAAATCTAATCACGTCCTCAGTAACTATGTCTTTTTAGCGACATTCGATTAATAAATTTGGATTTTTAATTGGTGCGAACTCTAAAGTTCTTGCATTTTTAAATAAACGTAGACTGGTAAAGAATGGATAATAATCGAGAGGTAAATAAAAAAAATTTATCTCGTGTCTGATGAATATCTTAAATATTCGGTTCGTTTTCAAATCATCCAAAATTAAATAAATAAAAAGATTAACGATATACAAAAAATTATGTTTTCTAAACATCTTTAATTATTCTGGATGGTGTAGTATTAGAAATATGGCGAATCGAACAAGCAATGTTTTCAAGTTTGATATGGCGGCGTCTTCACTATCTGCCAATGAAAAAGTCATTTAGCGCCGGCAGAAAATAGTAGATTACATCACAAGGAACTAAAACGGTGCATTTATACCCAGGTGGTGAAAAGGTCAAATCCGAGGGTGTAACGTATCGGAGCACGAGGAGGACCTTTTTACCACCGTGGTCTAAATCAGCACCGTTTTAGCTAATAAAAATCGCAATGGCACTGATTAGTCGGGAGCAGCACTGTAAAGTGTCTGGTTCGATTGCCGGTGTGTTACACTGGGTAATTGCCAGCTGCGGATTGACCACGTTAGGGTCCACATGCTTAACGTGTATTCCGAACCACGCCTCCGATTGAAAGACTATTATTCTTTTCCGATTTTGTCGCGCTCTAGTACATCTGGCAACACCTAAACGCGCATTGAACAGATTCGAATCACAACTCTAACGGTATAGAATTTGTCATTACTTTTCGTTGACGTTTACACACACCTTAACGTAGCAGCTGGATAAGAGTCTGCTTGTTTTGTACACATTGCATCGAATATGGGTGACGTCATACTTCGTTGTGTACAAATCGTTGCGATATTGCTATGAAGCTTGGGTTAGGTTAGGAACGTTACTTTCATGATAAGCGTTGAAGAAAAATCCTATACAGAATATGTCCACACCGGGATTTGAGCCCGGGTATTCTTGGTGGAAAGCCAGTACGTAACCACTGAGCTCACCCGTTCGCAACCGTTTTAGCTCCAAGTGACGTATACTATTTTTCGCGCAGGCTGAACACTGCTTTTTTTAGCGTGCGTACTTTGTGAAAGACGATATCTGAAGTGTAGATCTGCAATAAAAAACTTTGAACTTTTCATGTCTTTCTGTTATCATTGACGCGCGGTAGTTGGCTCCCGACAAAAATCTCGAAAATTAAAATCCCGAATGCAAAAATCCGGAAAATCCAAAATCCCGAATAACAAAATTCCCGAACATCAATAATCCCGAATGTACAAAAATCCCGAATAACCATAATCCCGAATGACAACGAAAATTGTGAAATATTAAAAATCCTGATTGATACGAGTGAATTTGAGTTTGGGGGGCTCTGCCCCCTCCCCCGGGCTTATTTTTTACGCCTGCGGCTGGCTTTTTTTACGTCTTGTAGGCGGCCTAACGTGCATGGGGCTCTGCCGCAAACCCCGCTAGGGGATCTGTTCCTTAGACCCCGCAAGAGGGGCTATACCCTTCTTGACCCCTCACAGCGGGGGCTGTCGCTCTTCGACCCCGCTTTTTTTTTCACCTTCGCTGAGACGTAGCTCAAGTTTTGATTGTTGTTTTCTGAATTGCAGATTTTCTGGATTTTTGTTATTCGGAATTTTAATTTTCGGGATTTTTGACGGTCACCGCGGTAGCTACTCTTATCCTTTTTCGCCTTGCGTACAACACCCTGAGGCCTAGTTTTTCAATTTTGGTTGAAATTGGTCCAGTGGATCCGGACATCTTCTGTACAAAACCTACTCTTCCACGCAAGCTAAAGTTAATGAAAATATCCTACGTTAGTTAGTTACTGAGTTCGTTGGATACTTCCAGGGCCATCTGTATGAAAAACGACTTTTTTTGAATTTTCTCGAAAACGACTCGGTATCTTTTCTTGAAATTTCACAGGGAGCTTTGGCTGCGAAAATAACGGACAATATGGACGACTACTCAACAAAACAAACTTTTGATATGCTGCAGAGAAAGTTTTTGGGAACTTGTTGGACCCACCAACGTAATCATTTTTCCAAGGTTTCAGCTTTTGTACGCAAAAATGTAACTTCCTTTAAAAACATAAGCAAAGACCCGTACGCAGTAGAATAGATGTTGCAAACAGTTCAATGTTTACAACTAGAAGATCGACATAAATTAGCTAAGGTAATGTTAAAGGACCTATGTCTTACGACACCTGGGACCAACGATTTCGTTCGCTGGGTTCTCCTCTGCACCATATCACAAATAGAATTAACGTAGTTTCTCCAAAAATCCTGAAGCTACTTTTTTCTAAAATATAATTCTCACCTACTTTGCCTTTGGAAGTAGCTTTCTGACTGTCATAGTTCCAGAGATATGAAACATCCCTCCCGATTTTTCAAGTGGCTAAATCCCAACGATTTGAACATTGTTCGGGAAAATTCTGAAACACGTGTTCTCTAAAATTTTATATTCTCTACACCTTCGCCTTTGGACGCAACTTTCTGACTCTATCATTGTTGGAATTGTCACTCGACAATAACTTCCACTCGTGGAAATGTGAACAACATAGTGTGCTTAAAAGAATCTAATAATCTAGTTGTTCATGATGTTCTGTTCACAGAACATTTCACTTCTCAATAAACGTTCAAAGTGAAAACATCTCTTTTATTGAGGGTCCGGATCGGAATACATCCGAAATTCCAAGAATCATCCCGCCCAATTCTAGAAGTAGTCGTTTCCCAGGATTGGACCATTTTTCCCCAAAACCCTGAAACATGTATTCTCTAAAATTTTATTCTCTACAACTTTGTGTTTGACAGTAAATCTCCATATTGCATAGTTAAGCAAATCTAGACAATTTGCTTTCGTATATGGCCGAGAAACTCAGTTTCGTCCATTCCATTGGTGACAGTACCCAGACCATTGACCCATTGACCACAAACCAAAAAACTAGGAAATTTTGTTAGTTGAAATGCTGGCTGACCTACGAAAATCCACGTTTTTGGACACTTCTTCGAACATATCTGTCGAACGATTTGACCGATTTTGCCCATCTTCTTGGGAACGGGTTAGCTCAGTGGTAACGTACTGGCTTTCCACCAAGAATACCCGGGTTCAAGCCCGGTGAGGATAAAGTTCTGTATAGGATTTTTCTTCAATTTGTAGCATGAAAGTAACGTTCCTAAGCACACCTAAGCTTCTAAAAATGGGTGGTTGTGGTGTTTGGTGTCCACAACGAACCGTACACAGAAGAACGACATGCATGACGTTACCCATACACGATGAATTCTGTGTACAGATACCTGAGTCTATCTTAAGGCGGAGATATAATGAACACCAGATGAAATCCTATGTGTAGCTACAATATATAGGCGTGGTTCGGAATTCACGTTAAGCATGTGGTCCAACAAACAGATTAATGGTTGCTCACAAAAATGCCCTGAAAAAGGTATTTCAGTTGTGTGTGATACACTGCATTTACGGGCTCATTTAGAATAAGCATAGTTACGTCGGAGGCTTGAAGATGTATCGTAATGTCTGGGCCCAAAAAGCGAGATTCATTTGGCGTGTACGGCTTGTGCAGGAGGCTAGAAGATGTATCGTAGTACGTGTGCTCAGACGATGAGGCTTATTCGGCGTACCGGCTACAACTATGCGTTCTGAAATGGAAACATTCAAATGTAGGAATCTAACTAAGACAGAATACATGACTAGGTGGAATGATAGAAGAGTAACGGGGAAGGAACAAAGGACCGCCTCGACCAGAAAATCTAATTGCCCATCTTTGAACTTGAATCATGGGATATGCACTTCAAGGAAAAAAGTTTGTGATCTGTTGAAAGAAGTGGTCACGGACGAACGACCAATCCAATTCAGTCCGATGACCCCATGTTACACTAAAATTTTTTGTATCAAACTTATGGGACCTTGTACGGATCATTGCGCAATTACATTTTTTAATATTATTCAAAGAATTTTGAATTGTAAGTACAACCATCCTTAATAGAAGAAATGAGCAGTCAACTTCGTCAGGTCATTTCACGTCGTCGCATCATTTATCATGTTCAAACAATTTTTCAACAGCCAATTAATAAAACAAACGTACCAATTTTGTTTGAATTTGAAACTATAATCAATTTTGGTAGAAATATTTACACAATTTTTTTCAGTCATTCACTTCAGGTAAGAGTTTTTTTTATTGAAACTATCCTTATGATTTCACCCAACAACTTCGTAAATAAAAAAAAATAAATAAAAAACGAAAGAACGTCAGTTAAGGAACCGTACGTACGATCCCGCATCAAAATTCTACATATTTGAAGTTCTGCTCTTTGTTTTAAAAAAAAAAAAAATTCTTTAGAGTCCCCTGAGAATAACTGTTATTTTTGAAGCGAAATTATGAAAGAAATGATATTTCTGAAATTAAATCTGAACAAAAATTTTTGTGTCACGAACCCAGAATTCTCACCTTGCCGGGGCGCTTCTCTACCAATTGAGCTACCGTGGACGTTATTATTTCAGATGTAATTTCGAACCGTTACTTATAATCTATCACATGTATCTATAGACAAATAAGTGTATTTTTGTACCAAGAACTTACGCAGGCTTTTTGTGCCACATACAGATGCGTGATCATTCTCATTGGTTCATTCTCTAGGTGGTCTGTTGCTTCGAAGATACAATGGCATGACATAGATACAATATCGTCAAAAATAGAACTTATATTTCATTTATCAAAATAAATAATTGCACGTTATTGAACAAGTAACTGGAAAGTGATTCATTAGTGCATTACATTGGACCCTGCGAAGCTCTCTAGAAACTCGACTAAAAACCCGACCTGACTCGAACCCGAATCAATTTGTCGGGTCGGGTCGGATTTTTTAATTTATTTTTTTGTCGATTCGTGTCGGGTTTTCGTTTTTTTATCGAGTGGAGTCGGGTTTCAAGACTTCAAGTAACGAAACCCGACCCGAAAAAAAATTCCCTCAATTTTTTCCTCAAAATTGAGTCTAAAAAACATATCAGATGAAGTCTTTTTAAAAAAAAGTTCGGGCTCGGGTCAGGGTTTCGGGTTCGGTTCGGTTTTCTATTTTTTATTTCGGATCGGTTTTGATTTTTTATATTAATTCGTCTTCAGTTGTGGTTGGGTTTGAAATTTTCAGTTTAGATCGTGTTCGGTTCGGGTCCCATTTGAAAAAAGAGGGTGACCCGGACACCTCCTATATTACATAAGGACCATTTTGTGATAGGAGCCAAACTCACGAGTTTTTGTTTTAGCAGCAACCTTTGGAAACTGTTGTTTTGATGAGTGTAGAGTTTGCATATCCAAGCCGTAGAGCTTTCCACCATGTAACATATCATTTGGCAGCTGGCATATTGCTATGTTTCCTCCCTAGTACATCATAGATGCCATAGAAATTTACGCAAACGTCGGTCATTCGTGCGAATTAAAAGGCAAATATTCACTTAAGTCACAAGGACAAGAGTCGAAATGGTTTTTTCGCGTGACGTGTTAAGTTTTGTATGCTTGCTAAGAGGGCTGAAAGCAGAAAAATTGTAAACTTGAATCCATTCCAGCTGTACGTAATACGACAGCGGTCTCCACTGCCTTTATCTCAGAATCTATTCCTAAACTAGTTTCACGATATTTCAACACTTTTTTTTGAAATAGTTCAGCAATTTCAATAAAAACAATTTTTTTCTAAATACTCTGTGAGGGAGGTTAATAATGCTTGCGGAAGTTGGAAGTTCAAAATCACGTTCACTTCGCAGAATTTCAGGATTTTTCGCTGCATACATCGAATAATTTATGAGAAAAAGATTCACAACTCAACAATTACACACAGAACAATAACTGATCAAAATTTTATCAAATTGTTCTACTAGACGATAAAAATTTTACAAATTGACTAAATGTTGACGATTACAGTCGACGATTACACAAATACATTTGCGTTCACTATAAATCAAAATCTACTGTACATTTAAACTAGATGTGGAACAAAGTAGCTTAAAATCTAAAATCATGTCGTTCTGTTAATTTTGTCCACTGTAGGATTAGTAAATTATGATTTGTGGTAATCATGATAAAATTAGGTAAATTAGAAAATTTAGGATGTGTGGGTGGTCTACCTAGGATAATGTTATCTGTTGAATAATGATATCAGTTGTTTTGGAAGAAGGGATAAGTACTTGCGTCACGTTTCCCTTTTAAAAAGGGTCTCTATGTTGTGATATCAGTAGTTTTGGAAGGTGAGAGATAACAAATTTTGGAAAAAAAAAAAATTCCGTCAAAAAAAGTTTGATTTTTGTCGTCTTTCTCGGGTGTTTGAACAAACCTGCATAGCAGAAACAAACAAACTGTGATACAAAATTGATTATTTTAGTGGCAATGAATATGTCTACCGGAAGGAGACGAAATATATGCCGTAAGCTTTAAAACGAAAATTTAGTTTGATCTAACCCGAGAAAGACGACAAAAATCAGATTATTATACATAAGATCAAAGAAAGACGACAAACTGAGTAAAAAAAATTTGAAGCGAAAAAAATTTCCGGCGAACAAAAATTTTCAGCGAAAAATAATTTCCTGGCGAAAAAAATTTACGGCAAAAAAAAATTTCGGCGAAAAAAAACTGGCCGTAAAAAAATTCAGCGAAACAAAATCCGGCGAACAAAAAAATTTTTAGCTAAAAAAATTTCGGCGCGATAACGAAATTTCCGGTGAAAGAAATTTTTAGGCGAAAAAAATTTACGGCAAAAAAAATTTACGGCGAAAAAAATTTTCAGCGAAAAAAAATTTCCCCCTAAATGAATCCCACACCACCGTCGGTCATTTTGTTGGTCACCCTGACACACTACACACCCAACCCAACAATTTTCCCTTTGACACCAAGCATTTATCCTAACACAGTCCAAAAATTTTGCTCACACACATACAAAACATTCTTTTACATGGGCTTTATAAGGTACCTTCTAAGAGCTCTGGCGCCCAAACGAGGCCGGGACCTCCCCTTTTTTAAAATCTCATATGACGTAGAATGCCCACCCGAAAGTCCCTGCAAAATTTCAAGAAAACTTATCGAGCCGTTTTCGAGCACGAGCCAAAAAAGTCGGTTTTCATACAAATGGCTCTGGAACTGACTAACTAATTAACCCACTAACTAACTAACTACGTAGGATGCTTCCATTCACTTTGGTTTCAATAACTATAGCACATAAATAGCACATTTTGTATGGAAAATGACGATTTTCTAAAGGTCATATCTTCGAATCCACTGGACCGACTTTGATGAGTAAAATGTCGATTCCAATCAAAATTTTACGTAGAATCCGAAAAATTAGGTCTCAGGTGGTACGACGCAAGGGATTCCAAGTCGGCGCCACTGACTTAAAGTATCTCTAAGTAAGTATATTACCTTTCCACTTTTGTCAATAATAAAAATGCGACCTTTCAAATTATTTTAATTGAAAAACCAATACATTATTTCCACAAAGTGATAAAATGCCTATAACGTACTGCAGTGTGATCGAAATAGTGATTTAATAAATTTTCATATAAGATTGTGCACTAGTGCGACAATACACTTTTGTTAAAAATTGAAGATCTCACTGCTGTACATAAAATCTTGTTCCTAATTTGTGCGTCTCATCTGTAATTTTGTTCAGACTATGTGTTGTCAACGACGGGTAGGTGAATTATTTGCGTGTTTGCTGTAGTTTATGCCAAATAATTTCCAAAATAAAAACAACGACTCCAGCAAACCACCCATAGATAATAAGCATTGGAAATTCTATGCGTTCCACGGTTGTGGCATCATTTCTCGGTTTGAAATTGTATCGTATCATTTTTCTCTTCATATCTAAATGGTCGTTACGAAGCCACCAACCTAAGAGTCCTGAACTTTTCATCCAGGAAATCAGTTCGTTCAATCGTTCGAAAAAGATAAATTTTTCTTGGGCATAGTACGTAAAAGAGTATTCTAAACCCTCGACACTAGTTCGATGCAAGTTTTTCATATGCAAATGTTTTTGAGCGCTTAATAGAATGTTTGCAGAGTCTAATGTTGCCAAAATACCCATTTTGGGACAATTATAAAAATTTCGGTGCAGAACAGCTGCCGATAGTTTATGTAAGAGTTGTCATTCAACAGAAGATTAAAAACATCCGTCACACTTTGCAAAACCGCAAATCTTTTCAATTTAGTAAATCGTAGAGCAATTAGCAGCATAATTGACGCAAGTATTGAAATAATAGAAATTATTATCAAATTCCCAGTAACTACATTCTCCATATAAGACAAGAAGTTAGAGTATGGCAATGCTTCTGGTACTAAGATTACATGTAACTTCGTTTCAATCGGATAAATTTTGACATCTTCCACCACATCAATAACATACATTTGCTCCATCATATCAACCCCAAGCGAAAAGGCATCATACACTGTTAAGTCGAGATCGAATTCCTCGATGGTAGCGTTCATAATATCCAACACAGTTTGCCACAAGCGTCCGTCCGCGTTATCTTTGATTGAACCGCCGAATTTCAGCTCATGTCGATGGAAATTAGCGTCTATGCTTTGAAAGTAATCATCAAACCTCCGGCTATCGGTCACGTTGATAACTTCGACTTTTCCAAATGAATTGAATGTGAAAATATTGAATGAACATTTGGGAGCCGAACACGGTGCTGTGTCTGCGCTCACATAAATCGTAGCGAAAATGTTTGTAAAATGGGTTTCCATAAAAAATTCGAATAGTACACTCAAATATTCAACGGGGAAAAGTTGCGAGAAGAAAATGCCAACTTTCATTCGTTTACAAAAGACTTGAATTGATGTCATTACTTCGACGATATGTTCGAGATCATTTGTCTCAAAAGCAACAACCATGAAGCCATTTTTGCTTTGCATTTCCCCTAAATCGTTTAAGTTAGCAATGTTTCCTGACCTCTTCCGAACGTACACTGTTTGAGCTGTTAGTGTGTCTGCATTTATGAATCGATCAGCAATATCTATCGAGTGCAGCAAATAGAAATGATGATCGAAACCGAAATGGTCAGTTAATTGTTTTATTAATTGCATTTCTTGGTTTTCACCGAATACTACGGACAATAGACTTAGGAGATAAACGACTTTCATGCTGCTGTAGGTAAGCACAGTTTCGTGGAAAATGCTCAGAATCAACTGAAGGGTGCTGGGTATTTTCTTTATTGTTAATTTGCTAAAATGTTGTCGTGAGATAACGAACTTAAAACACATCACGTAAAATATACCGTTATTCACCAGAGAATAGTAATAATTGCTAATGCATTTTAAATTATTTCAATTTTATTGAACGATTTTCATTAACAAAATGAAATAGAAATTAAAAAAACCACAAACTTATGAACGATAATTTTTAATTAGAAATCGAACGATTCCGGAGGTAATGTATTCGGTGTTGTGACAAATCGTAGGGGTCGGACGAGGTTTGTTATTTTCATTAGCTAAGACAATTGCCCTCAATTTGTCCTTTGCGACCAAACTTCTAAAAAAATTTGTCCTGATTTGTGTGTACTAAAAGTTCAAAAAGCTTAAAATCGTTAACTCTCGCAATAAGTTGAAAATCAGGTGTTACTAAAAATTTGTCCTCAATTCCTGATGTTCCTGCTATTTGATTTTAGCGTAGTGACTCTTTTTTAGAGGAAACTCGGGGTACTAAAAAATTTTGACGAAAAATTTGAATTCAATAAAACTAATAGTAATTTGGATGACAAGGGATGAAAGTAAGAAAATTCAAACCCGTGTGAAGTTTGCAGCCCGAACCGAAGGTGAGGTCGGCAATCACACGGTTTGAATTTTCTTACTTTTGTCCCGAGTTATCCATACTATTTTTTATCACAGAGACAGCGGAAGGTTTGTACTTTAGCCACGAAAAAACACTGATGCATTCTGAATATAGTATTTTTCACGAAAATGATTGGGGTTGAACGCACAAAAATGCAATAATTCCCATTTACGAACAACATCACTGAATAACACTGTTGTCACTTGGCAAGGACTTAAATTATTTGAATTAAGTCAACACAACACAACATTATTCCCATCATTGTTTCCATTATAATATAAAAAAATATTTGCTTAACAGCCAATAAAATATATGAATCCGTCAATGAAAACACAGCAAACAATAACTTTACAAAATTACAACAAACTTAGTTTGACGCCATATTTCATGGTTAACATTGATTCCCTTTACGACGTCGTGTTAAGTAAATCAGAAAAAAATTGTTAGAAAGTGATTGTAAATGCTCTAATATTATTAAACCAGAAACAAACGCTGGTTAATATGTAGCGCTCAAAATCAAAACCACTTTTGTAATGGCAACCTTCTTTCTGTCAAGTGAACAAATTTTAGTAGTTCATTGACGCAAAGAGGGACGAAAGTTGTTCATTTGTAATATTTTCGTTCTCTTGGCTTCCTTCTTTTACTTTCGCCCCGTGGGATGCATTTTTCTACTTTCGTCCCTGATTTGAGGGGCGAAAGAACAAACTTTCGCTGCCTCTGTGATAAAAAATATTGTCCTCAATTTGTCCTAGTCCTAGTACTTTTACTTCTAGATACTACGTCGCGTCGTCGGTTGCAGATATCAAATTCATATTTAGTACTAAAAGTAAAAGGCTCAAAAATGCTATAAACAACAAACCCTTTGTCTTCCATATGTCAATATTTTCTATTTTTCGATTTGGAGCCTCTCTCTGTAATGAACTAGAGCCATACTAAATTGACAGGGCCATTGTATGTTGCAAGTCTTGTGGAAATTCATATGCTAATTGATGTGATAATTCATATTGGAGGAATTGGAAAAGACAGGTCAAGGCAAGAGTAAGAAATTTTGGTCAATGATTAAGGATATTAGGCGCGGTGGCGTGAAAAGGGTTGGAGTAGCATTTTAGATAAGGATAAAGGTGAAGTCTTGAGGACTTGGCGGGATAACTTTCAAGATTTATTTGCATCTGTCAATCAATTAGAGGAAACTTATAGTGGGGCAGATTCCAGTTCGGAGGTGGCGGAGGAAATTACACTGGATGATGTGTCCCGAAAGGTCGGCAGATTCAGGACAGGAAAAGTCGTAGGAGTGGATGAAAATAGGGCAGAATTTATTAAGAATAGCGGATCAGGTGAGATCCAATGGCTTTGTGGGATTTTCAATTTGGCCATAAAGTCTACTGACTGGAGCTTCGGTGTTATTGCTTCGATTTGTAAGAAGGGCAACCGTAAGGTTTGCAGTAACTACAGGGGGATATTGCTCTTGAGCGCGGTAAGTAAGGCGTACGCGAGTGTACTTGTTGGCCGGGTTAGGATCATAGTGGAAGGAAAATGTTAGCTATCCACAGGTCAATTTTCAGGCCGACGATTCTGTACGGTAGTGAAAGTTGGGTTGACTGCGGATAACTCGTGTATGACCTGGAGGTTTCTGATATGAGGGTTTTTAGGAACATAGCGAAAGTTAATCGGATGGAGCATATTAGGAACGACGACATTAGGGAAAATTTAGGGATTTCGTCAGTGGAAGAGGAGGCAACAGATAGGTAATAACAGGCTACCGAAAAGTATCTTGAATGCACAGGTCCCGGTGTTAGACCAAGGGGTAGACCAAGGAGAAGGTTTACAGATTCAATTAAGTCAGATTTAGAAGTTAGGGGCGAACAAACCCTGGCATGCGATAGAAGGGCATGGAGGACGGCATAAAGACCTCACACCGAGAGATACATAATGGTCTATTAAGTTTGATGATGATGATGATGGTTCATGATGTTCATGTGGGAATTTCTGCTGTAATTCATTGTTATAGCTAGAAAGGGTTTTTAGACTGGAATGCGTTGCCTACAGTAGTGAGAAACTCGAATTTGTATGAAATGTTTAGAGCTCGCTATTTTGACAATGTTTTGATGTAAGCCCTCATTCAGCCTGCCCGTCGCTACTATTGATCCGTGAACCTAATGTGAATTTCGGTTTTCTACGCGGCTAATTGATGCATAGTGAGGGGAGTGGTTTCGTTTCCACAATAATTGCCTTTTGTTGTAACTACCATGGTTTCGTCTAATTTTATTTTGTAAATTTTGTGGCTTTTTAGTTTAGTAGTGTAGTGAACTCTACATTTTGTAACTTTCTATTTTATATTACAGTATCATGCCCAAGTAAAATTGTATAAGACCCTGCCTTGACATAACGATAAACTGATAAATTGAAATTGAATTGAAATGTTGTAAATCATGTGGAAATTAATGTGGAAATTCCTGCTGTAATTCATGTCGAAATTAATGTGAAAATTCATGTGGGAATTCATATGTAAATTAATTTGGAAATTAAGGTGTCTGTGACATGACATAATGTATATTAGCGAAAAAGTTAACCTCAACCTTCCCAACAAAAACCGAACTAGAACATTAATCTGAGCTCTCGGACCAATGGTTTCATTGGCAAAAATCTACCATACAATATATTTTCAGGAAAAATCACAAATAGAAAATCTTTCAATTTCTAAGTAGCAATATGGATGTGCAATATGGAACTCAAGATTTTCAGATCTTGAGTTGTCACAAGAGAGATCTTGAGATCTCAAGAAATATCTTGAGTTGTCACAAGATTATTGTGTACATTTCACTGACATCTTGAGTTGCACAATGTTGAGCTGCTCAATGCTGTTGTGCATGTGCATATTGTATTCTAGATAATAATGTTGTGTTGCACAATATTTTTGTGGACATTTTATTTGAAGAGAGAACAATTTATTTAACATAAATGGTGCTGCTTACATAATTTAAATTGCTCAATTTACACAGCGTATCGATCAATACGGTGGATATCGTCATTACAAACAAAAAGTCGAATAAGGTCAATTTACCTGGAACACTAGAAGTGACTATGTCATTATACATAAATGTGATTGTTAATTATATGAATTGTCTTCGCTAAAATTTCTTCAGACAACTGTTTCGCATTGTCTAACTTTACCTCACGAATAAATTCGATTACGCTATTGCCGAACGTTCCGCGACTTCTAAACCACAGTCCTGGGACGCACCAGTCTCTTTCACCAAATAATTGCGCATATTTTTCGACGTAAAATGGGATGCATTTGCGATATATATTTTATTTTTCTTTCTTGATTTCTTGGTCCTGGCCTAAGTCATTCGTTTCATATCGAATTGTTGGATCTATGATATACGCCTCATTCGAATTCGGTTGGAAGGCAATAATATCGCTAAATCGGCTACGACCGTCAGAATCAACAGCGTATACTTCTTCGAACCAAGTGAAGCCTTTCGATCTCAGAAGAGTGGTGATGTGATGCTTGACGCTGTGACGCCTTGACGTAATTAGCAGGTTGTTCGATGAGCAATTTCCAGTAACGTGTGTGATGGTTTCATTCTCTTTGCCGCATTTACGACAAAGGGTGGAAAAGCTCACGACTCCTGGAACTCCGTTCAGGTTTGCGTAGTTCGTGCTCAGCTTGATTGCCGATACCCATTCGGATGATGAAAGAGAGTTTTTGTTATATACAAAGTCGTTGCTGGGTGTGTAGTTTCTGAAGTGAAGCACACCGGAGCCTTGATAACTCAACTTACACCAGTTTTCGAACGATTCGTTGCGTAGAGCAGCTCGCAATGACCGCGACGTGTCCCCTACAACGTTTAGTGATTGGATGCATTGAAGCTATTTCCTCACGGCAGTCAAACACACTGTGGAGAAGTCGATCATTTATTTTGGAAAGCCTGTTCGCTAGACTGAAAAGTTGAAGGTGGACCTCCCATGCAGCTCTAAATAGGCCCAGGCAACATAGCTTCCTTGGAGCGTAGAAAAGATTATCGTTTGTTCTTGTTGGCAGGCCAATGATTTCTTTGACAGTTCAGCGTATCATTTCGTCCAGACCGTTCGTGACAGTTGATGGGATTCTGTTTATTGGCGCCGCTTGCAATGGGAAGACTAATAATGGGGAAGACGTATTGGTTGATGACATTCAGCTTTTGGTCAGGCTTCAGTAGCGGTGACGTAGATAATTGCTTCAAGTTTGTGTAAAGCTTCGTGATGCACGTATCGTCGAATGTCAATTCCGATTCGAAGAAGCAACCAAGATACTTAATCCTTTCATTCCTAATACCTATCCTAATACCAACAATTTAACTTCCATCTGCCAGTTTGAGCGTGCCAGAATCCAACTTTCCATTTCTTATAATAATTGCTTGACTCTTCGATGCGTTTAGAACAAGGCCAATCTTTGCGAACAGCGATTGGATCAGATCAATTGTTCGACATGCTGAATTCACTGATTGCGGCGACACGGCTTGATCGTCAGCAAAACCAGGTAAACAGAGATGACCAAAGTAACCGTTGTTGGAGGCCCTATTGAGGGTCGCAGATTTCTTCGTATATGAAGTCAATGGTGATGCTGAAGAGAATCGGTGTTGAGTTGCTCAAGTTGTGAACGCCAGCGAGCCACTGAAAAAAGGCAACGGCGACAGTACGCAAATTCAGCAGACAATTTAAAGAAAAGAGAGAGAATGCGAGAATGTAGTCAAAAACCAATCATTTCCCGCACCTCCCAGGAAGCCACTTTCTATTTTAAATCAGATATCCACATCAATCTTGTGCAACACAACATTATTATTTTTGAATAAAATATTCACAACAATCAACTCAATTTGCAATTTAGAATACGATGTGCGCAACAATCTTGTGCAACTCAACATTGTACTTTCGAATAAAATATCCACTATCCATCTTGTGCAACTCAAAATTAATCTTGTGCAACTCGAATAATCGATTTGAATAAAATGTGTGATAATGATATTGAAAGAAAAGAAAAATCTTGTGAACACAAGAAAAACTCTGAGCTACCTCAAATCCATTTTCTTGAGTTGTGCTAACTTATCCCGCCTCCAATATGATTCTTCAATAGACTATTATTTTACCGCTGAGAATGCAATTGCGAACACCTTATCAACCAAAGAATAAACTCTATTTACAAAAATGTCTACAACAAATTCTGTTAAATATTAACAACATTCTCTCAAGAAGCAAAATTAACGAAAAAATTGTTATACATTTTTTTCTCAAACGGAAGACGCGATAACACACAAAATAAGAACTAAAATTAACTCAACATTGTCGCGACGCGTTAAAACATATAAAAGACCTCCATTTAGTTAAAAGAGAACACATCACTATAACGATTGTTGGATGCCGCAAATGGATTTCTTATCGAAAATGTGGCTACTGTTCTTTATAAAATAAATGAATTATAAGAGGCAAAAAAGAAATACTTTTATTCATTTGAAAGATTCACCTCCGGGGCTCTTTAAATATGATTGGACCTTATCAGTTGTTCGTTTGTCGGCGTCTGGAACTGTGAAATGTCAAATATGCGTAGTTAGAGAATAAAAAATAATTTTTGATTAAAAACTGTTTTTTTTTCAAGCAGAATATTTGAATTCGTTATGGGGTTTGAAAGATAGATTTATGAAAATTTTTACTTAGCAATTTATTATTTTTTTTTAGGCGAAGCGGCTATTCGCCCGCTTGGTCGGAAACACATTTACAAATTGTTCGTACGCATCGCAACAACCATACATCCATCAAGAGAATGAGGTGGAAGACGGGTTGCAGACACATTGTATGATCGTAAGATTTATTACGATAAAAAATATAAAATTACCGACGCAATAATGAGCCAATATTGGTCCAATTATTGTAACGTTTGCTACAAACATGTTGTGTTCACCCAGTGGATTATACTGCTCAGAAATTATCTACTCTTGTTGAATGCATGTGTACAGAAAATGCTCACATTTCCTACAATTGTCTTTGTTGCTGTATTTATAACGTGTACAAAGTACACGCATTAAGTACGCAGACGAGAGTACACACCTTTCTGTGAACTTACTGCGTATGTGCTGTGCACGTACTCACACAATTCGATACGCATACTGTGTACATCGAAAAACCGTATTCAGAAGTGTCAAGTTTTGACTAATCATAACAAACGTATTTCTACAACAAACAAATTACTTCTGAAATTGTGTTCAGTGTCCACATTAATTTGTCTGTTTGATTCCGCTTTTGACCTAAATCGTCCTTAAAAGGAGGACTTTGTAAGTGTTTCATCGAAACAAAGAGAGAAGAAAAATGTACTTGCTCTACCGTTGCTTCAACCCCAGACCACTCGGCTATGAGTTGAATGCTCTGACAAACAGGCAACGGATTCGAGCAAATGTTATTCAAAGTGAAGTTAGCAGCAGTTGCGATTGTATCTAACTTCATTACAAGCAAGTCAGCTGATCTGATTCAAACATTTACCAAAATCAGCTGACTCTCGCAATTTACGCCTTCAGTTCGCCAACGGCTTTTATCAAAGTATACTGATTTTCATGACTCGATGCATCGTGTCACGAAAATGGCTGAATGAACGAAAGGTCTGAATGAAGTTGGCTTCAGTCGCAATTGCAGCTAACTTCACTTTGAATATCATTTGTACTGTTCAAAATGAAAGAATGTCACTCCCATGATTTTCTCGTTGAAAAGAAAAATATGGCAACAACCAATTAACTTAAATTTTTGCGCTTTAGCTTTTAGCCAAAGAGTTCCAAAGAGACCATCTAAAGTAGGTCTATGAAAATATTTCTGACACATCAAATTATTTCTGGTGTGAAATCATCATATTACTAATTTAACATACAAGCGAAATGTCAAATTCTTGCTGGCCGTATACAGAGATGTGAAAATGGCATCAACGTCATCTTAGCACCTCCGAAGTAGGCTTTCAGCTCATTGAATGAATCAATTTATTACAGAACTTCAACGAAAATGCCTACGAAAACTTATAATATTGTAAAGGCGAAGAAAAAAAAATTTCCCGAAAATTACTTTACTCTGTCTTTTCAGTCCAAGCGCATTATACACGAAAAGAGCAATCTCACTTCAGTGTTTCCATTTCTTTATTGAAAAAAATGTTCGACTTACATTACTAGAAAAAGGAACATATGTGACTACTGGTGGGTGCTGCTACAAATGTGTAGTAGGGTAGTTTTTTTGGGGGGTAAGGTCGGGAATTCAGTTAATTATGGGTCTACAGTGTACGGAAGAGGAAAATATTTGACCCGTATTTTTTTATAGCAAGTTTTAAACGTTTTTCGCGGCGCGAAACGCAAATTCATTCATATATGCGAACACGTTGGTTAGAGTGGTTCAGATATATTGTGTATATCTTTATTGCTGCTGGTTCAGAGTGGTTCAGATATATTGTGTATATCTTTATTGCTGCTCTAACCAACGTGTTCGCATATACGAATGAATTTACGTTTCGCGCCGCGAAAAACGTTTAAAACTTTCTATAAAAAAATACGGGTCCAATATTTTCCTCTTCCGTACACTGTAGACCCATAATTAACTGAATTCCCGACCTTACCCCCCAAAAAAACTACCCTAATGTGTAGTCGTCGACCCAGACTTTTATTTTATCTGCACAAATAATTTGTCCTCAATTTGTCCTATACGTCCGACACAAAAACAAATTGGTCCTACCTTGGGGTCTGAAATATAGAGGTGTACTAAAACGCCAAAAAGCTCAAAATCACTTTTTTGAAAACGATAAAAATTTGAGCAAAATTGGTGATGCCATTAATTTGTCCTCAATTTGTCCTTAATTCTTGACACTTTCAAATTAGTGTACTGACACTTCGATAGTGTGAAAGTGTGTTACTAGATTTTAAAGTGTTTTGTACTAAAAAGTTTAGTACAGTAAAAATTTGTACTCAATTTGTCCTTTCAGAATATACATTCAAATATTCAAAACATTTCCTCAAACAAGACTATAAAGATTATTTTCTTGGACTGGTACTAAAACCTCTATTTAAATATGAACATAGGAACGTTCAGACTCTTGTACTTTCTAACTAAAAAATTTGTCCTCAATTTGTCCTTTGCGTAAGTGAAATCAGAAAATTGCATAATGGCGTAGTTAACTAGAAAAAAGATTGTACTAAAAATAATAAAAGCTCTTCGAAAGCTCTCAAACTAGAAAATCGTTAAAAAGAAAATGTATTAACAGATTATTACAAAAATATGTCCTTAATTTGTCCTTTCGACAAGACGAAGAAGGCGACCATAACTCGATTCTGATACAACTTTACATTATTGCTCTGGTTCAAATTCGATCACCGAAAATTTTTTTAATTGTTTTTGTCGATGGTCAAGAAAGGACAAAATAAGGACATAATTTTGCGGCCCATATTCAGAGGAGAGAAGGACTAAAAATCTCCTTTAACGAGATAAATGACAAAGTGTCGCCGATCGGATTTGAACCGGTGACGCTAGTCAGCCCAAGCTTAGGAAAAGCTTCCTAAAGCTTCTTTCGTTCAATGTCCGAACGACTTTCCTCGATAGAATTTGGTTAATTGGGCTAGAAGCAAATAGTTTTCTACCAAGAGTAAACATCCAGTGATGCTTCAAATATTTTGGGATCTTTCACTTCATTGTTTGAAACGAAAAATTACATGATCTTCATTTTCAAAATGTAATATTGCGAAATTTGAACAAAGACAAACTTTCATGACGCAAAACTGCAACAATTTTAAACATTTGTTGGACGTGAGCCCCGCCTTTTTTAGCCATTACCGACAATTGTTGGTCAAGCGGCGCCGCCGACCGACTGAGCGTTCTATTCAACAATGAAATACATTCTAAAAATGTTAGATTGAGTTGAAATTAAGAAAGGATTAATTCTGAAATTAAATCTGAAAGAAAAAATTTGCCACGACTGGGATTCGAACCCAGAACCTTTACCTTGCCGGGATGGTGCTCTTACCAATTGTGCTACAGTCGTGTCAAAATTTTTCCTTTGCAATATTCTTCTTACCAGTACGAGTACGCCGGCTTAAGTCGACGTTTTAGTCGCCGTCGCCGCCCATGCCAGAATCAGACGTAATTTATCCTCAGAAAAAAAGAAATTGACTAAAGTTAATTAAGAAGTTGCAATTATTATGTTCCCATCCATATAGGTGTAGAAGATATATTCGTGCTTGTGTATAACAATAAACAATTCGCCAGCGCGGGCGACTATACCATATTTTTTTCAAGTCGTAAATTCATTATGCGGTAAGATTATTATTCGTATTTTTAATACTTAAATTTATTCGATTTGAGATAGATTAATGGACGATTTATCTAATGAAAAAAATATTGACAAAATCTATTTCTGTAAAGCAAAGATGGTATGTATAACCAACACTGTGCCACTTCAGTAATCAAAGCATCTCATTTTCAACCATTAAATTTAGGGGCATAAAGCAGCAATAAACGCCACGAGACTATTGGCGCCGAGCCACAGTGCGCAACATCATATAGATGCGGTTTTCTTTGGACAGGAGATAAAAATGTATCGATAACCGAAAAAAAGATTACAACACAATTTATTACAATAATGGGAGAAATAAAAGAAAATTAACATGCAGAACATTTTGTTTAAATTTCCGTACAACGCAATGTTTTAAGTTGTTCAGAAAAATTGTATATGTAAGTTTTTGTCAGTATAGTAGTTATAATATAACCGCTCGATTGATGATGTTTCTTTGAACACCTTTTCAACACTCCATTAATGAAAAAACGTTGGGCTAAGTCACTTTCTCGTCAGTTGTTTAAAAAATAATGGCTGGATGAGTGTTAAGGCACATCTTCTCCGTCGTATACAACGGTCAAAGAGCGGCATGCGGAATTTAAACGAGGTAATACAAGCACCGATGATGCCCCACGTTCAGGACGTCCAAGTGAAGCAGCTACTGAAGAAAACATCAAAGGAATACATCGTACTATTTTGGCTGATCGGGAAGTAAAAGTTAGTGAAATAGTTGACAAAATATCAAAGGAACGGGTGTGACATATTTTCCACGAGTATTTGGACATGAAAAACCTTTCTTCGCGATGGGTGCCGCGTTTTCTAACAATTGATCAAAAGCAGCACCGTCTAGACCATTCAGAGCGTAATTTAGCTTTGTTCCAGCGTAATCCAACGGAGTTTTTGCGTAGATTTGTCTGAATTGATGAAACGTGGATTCATTACTATACACCAGAGTCCAATAGACAGTCTGCAGAGTGGTTAGAATTTGGTCAAAGCCGACCGAAGCGCCCAAAGCAACAGCGTTCTGCAGGCAAGGTTTTGGTTACGATTTTTTGGGATGCGTAAGGCATAATATTCATCGACTATTTGGAGAAAGGAAAAACAATAACCGGCGAGTACTATGTCACATTATTGGAACAGCTCGACAACGAGATCAAGAGAAAACGACCGCATATGCAGAAGAAAAAGGTCCTGTTTCATCATAACAATGCACCAGCGCATTCATTCATAAAAGCAACTGTGAAACTGGACTCTTTGGGCTATGAATTACTCTCCAGATCTGGCTCCCAGTGACTACTATTTGTTCCCAAACTCAAAAAGATGGCTGCAGGGAAAAAGATTTTACACTAATGATGAGGTGATATCCGAAACAGAGGCTTATTTTGCAGGGTTGGAGAAATCCTATTATACCAAAGGTATCCAAATGTTGCAGCACCGTTGGACTAAGTGCATTTCCCTTCAGGGAGACTACGTTGAAGAATTAAATATTTTCATATGTAACAATTAGTTCTTTAATTGCTAGGCCGCGGACCCCTTATTAGTAGATTACGTTCTATGCTGTGAAAATATTTCATTACACGAGGGATCAACTTTGTGATATGAGAGGAAATCACTCTTGTGTCTTGGAGCAAGAAGCTTTGGAAACTGTTTTTGACAAGAGTAAAGCTTGTATATCCGAGCCGAAGGCGTCAAAAACAGTTTCCGAAGCGAGTTGCTCGAAAATTCACGAGTGAGTTCCCGAGTTCACAAAATTGATCTCGAATTAATGAATTATGTTCACAGTATGGAACTTTATGCTACTTTACTCGCTGATCCCATGCCAAAAATTGAAGAAATAATGGTTTTAGGTTTACGGGTTCACCATTTGGACCCATGTGAGCAAAGGATAGGTTCGATATCATTTGCAAGCACCAAATTAAGCACTAAGTAGTGACGTAATTGTTTTTCTTTGAAAACGTAAATTTAGAGCAATTCCCATGCAAAGTTAAATAGATCGGCTGCTAGAACAGCATAAATTGTGCTAGAACAGACTCACGCTCTAATTGTAAGTACTTTTGTTCCTCCTAGCACGAATGAAGTCATGCAACTCTTCTCTGGTGTCTTATAGACGAAACATATCGTATGGAATCTAAAAAATAGTGAAAAAATAGAATTTCGGGAACATCGTAAACGCTTTTGGTCACATAACTCGGAAAATATGACTTTTCCAAAAGAACCTTCTTCTCAATTTTTATTGGAAATACTCTCAGGGAAGTTTTAAGCTAAGTTACAGAAAAAAAGTTTGTATAGAAATTGAGCTACATGTCCTCAAGTGACGAAGGTAGTGGCTGGTCGACCCGAATAAATAGTCAAGGTCACTTTTTTCAAAGAAGGCCCGCTCTTCGATTTTACTGATTGTCGTCTCTGATTCGTGAAACAGTCCTCTATGAGAATCAGAAGATAAACCCCATATGCATCGATGTATGATCTGGTTTTCCGATGAAAGGAAATTCGATTTCTCAGAGATGAGTATCGTAAAGTAATTTGTAAAGCCAGATTTCGTCTTTTCCGAACGGAGTGTTTCCAATGAATGTTTTAGACGTAAGTTGTATTTTGGGCTATCATATACTAATAATGCATCTAACAGTTAATTTAATTTTCGAAATAGTTTTTTTCATACGCAATTGCTTCAAGTGGGGCGATCGTCCCCTCGCCCCATTGTAGTCGGCGCCTCTGAAAAAGAAGCTAGGAGATCATTAATGAAAATTATGAATAGCAGTGGTATCAGAATAGATTCTTGGGGAACTCCTGATTATGTCGTCAGATTTGAATCCGCCAATGACTATACATTGAGTTCGGTTAATGAGTCTTTCAAAAAGTTTCGACATTGCACACAGAATGCTGATAAGCCAGTAATTGGTTCCAATTAGTAGGAAATTTAGCTTTTATAAGTGAAAGATTGAAAATAATACAAAGTGGTAGACTAAGTAATTTAGATAGTTGCATGAAAAACATTATTGGAAGATTGTCCGCCGATGGTGACGGGTATTATCCCCCAGGGAATTAACCCTAAGACTGAAAAAAATGGGAATTATCCCCCCGACAAATTGGAAATATTACCCAGGGAATTATCGCCCAGACAAATGGGAATTATCACCCAGGGAATTATCGCCCAGAAATTATCACCTGGGAGAGCATTTTCCTTATACAAATCTTGTGTTTTAGATACAATCCAAGAGGTATTTTCCTTGTACAAATTACCCGCTTCCCATTTGTTCCCATGTCTGGGGGATAATTCCCTGGGTGAAAATTCCCATTTGTCTGGGCGATACTTCCCTGGGTGATAATTCCCATTTGTCTGGGGGATAATTCCTGGGCGATAATTCCCTGGGCGATAATTCCCATTTTGGGGGATAATTCATGTCGTCTCCGCAGATGCAACTTTATTTTTATCGAATCCTTTCAGAGCTTCCTCAACTTGAGTGTGAACTGAATTTTAGAAACGTCGGGTTCTTGGTGATGGAAAGGATCGTAGAACATTTTGCAGCTGGGATAAACAAGAGGATTATAAACGGAATTGAAATACTTTCCGAATAAGTTGCATACAGAAGACTGTCAGAGTCGTTTCCTTACTTCATAACATTAGACAATGAGATATGTTAGTGATGATCTACTTCAACGAACAAAGTTTAACTCACTGGGACGTTTTCGCCTCCTCAGTGCATCTTTGTCACAAGACCATGTGCATATCAGCAAGAACAGAGAATGGAGTTAACAGATATGCTAATTTTGCCATGTTAGTTCATGTACTTCATAATAGTTAGTTCATAATACTTAACGTGGAGCTATTTGCTAACTTCATTGCAAAGAAAAATCAGCTGATTTTATTCATAAATTTACCAAAATCAGCTGAATTCATCGAAAAGTTAAAAAAATCAGCCGCTTTTGTCACAATGAAGCCTCGGTCGGAAGTGCAGCTAACTTCACGTTGAATATTACTTGCAAACAAAAGACTGTTATGTCCTTGAGAGTATAAAGTAATTGTTCATTCCCGTTCCAATACTCGAGGTGATTGGACGTGAATTAGGTGTGGTCGTGTAAAAATTCGTTTCTTTGAAACGGTATTCAGTTTGTATTGACTGTTAATCGTCTGAAGACTTGAATATATAAACATTTGCCCTGGCCTTCAAACCTGTGGAAGAATGTATTAGTGTTTTCGTAAATTCAGTTTGTACCGTAAAAATCCTGTCTGAGGATTTATGTGTTAATTAAAAGGAAATGACAACAGGCGATTAGTCGCCATTAATAATTGTGAAAAAAGTGAAATTTATAAATGGAATGCGCGAAATAATTCCAAGTTGGTTACGCGGGAGGGGCAGGGGAAGTTTCAGGATGATCCATTGGGGTGTCCTACGAACGGGTGTTCGTCGACGGGCTGATCATGGGAAGCGCTTTGTTTTGACGCCACCAGCTTGAAAAAAAGCTATACAGTGTAAAGGAAATGTGCTAGAACACATGGTTTAAAAACAAAGAAAATGAACAATGATTATAACAAAATGGCGATAACTCCAAGCATTTATAACTTCATACCGCAATTTTAAACAAAAGAATTCTAATGAAAATGATGAAACTTATAAATGCATGGTTGTAATGACTTTCATGATTCCAGCGACGCAGTGCAAGCACGAAATTGCTCTGTTGCATTAACGTTGTATGCAGCTGGGTGCTAAGGACTTTATTAGTAGCTAGACAAATGAACGCCTCATTCAGGTGGTGTTTTAAAGGAACTTTGTGCGTCTTCAATTGTGCATCAAAACGATATCGTTCGAATAACTCACTGGGGTCAGGTATGTGTTTGTTCGCGCTTTAGTCCTAATCAATTTTGAAGATGTTAATTTGAGTAAAAATTGATGTGAAAACAAAGCTGAAATCTCGATTCAAAAACCATAAACTTTTGAGGTAACCCAATGTTTCATATTAAACCAAATTGATCAACCACACGATGCGCGAGAGCTTACGTTTTTTTTTTTAATTTAAATTTTAAATTCCTTTTCCATTTCATTTACATTTTTTGTTTGTTTATTTAACAAATTATACACCAAACACACACCGTACATCAAGCATTAAACTCCTCCCAAAAATGTTTTCACACCTGAATGTTGAGGTGTTATATGCAGAAGTTAAATATTTGTTTAACTAATGGTTTTCTTTTCTTTGGAACTGAATGAGGATGCTTGGTGTGCTGCATAAAATAAATAAATGATGGAGTATTGTTATTATGTTAATAAAATCACCATATAATATATAGCGTCATGATGTTTGTTGTGTGCTTTGCATATAAAATCTAAATAAAAAAAGACCCGTACGCAATTACACTGTATCAAAACTTAGGCTAATGAGACTCTATTATCGTTATTGTTCTTCAACTCTCACGACTGGTTGTATGTATTTTACATTGTGCATTTAGTATTATTCATGAAGAATTTACGTAAATATTTAGCATCGACAATAAAAAAAAAATCAGAAGAATGAAAGAATTTGAGTTGACGCATATTTTTTGTTATTTTTATTTTGAAAATAAAATAAAATAATAAACGTCTTTTCTGCAACAAAACATAAACAATTATTCACTTAACATTTGTATTTTTAATTCCTATTTTGTTGTTTCACCTGCTTTGAAGAGGAAATAGATAGTAATGCACATCTGTATACTTTTTGAAACAAGTTTTACGCAACACAACACACAACTCTGTTATTTTTGACAATCTTTGACGCGCCTTTAGTGCGTCGACGACTTATGTCAAAGTATAGTGATCAAATCAAATCAAAAAGTGAACTCACTTCTGGGTCTTCTTACTGGGTCCTAATGAAGTCTGAACGAGGTTTGAATAACATTTTGACTATTTTTTGTAGGCTTTAAGGGTTTAAAAGAGTAAGTATCAGGAGTATGACATTTCCATACAAACACTTTTAGGATGACATATAGCCTTGTTACGTTTTACAAACGTTTTAGTAGTTCTTTTTTTGTTGACATATATGCATCCCGGCGGCGCTATTGCTAATCACAATTTTTCAATGCAGTGACAAATACCTGGTCATTAGTTTGACAGCTTATCTACCGTGTCATGAAAATCACTTTACTTTGACACAAGCCGTTTCCGCACTAGAGGCGTGAATTTTCTAAAATCTAGTTCAATATTTTACAGAAGAGGTTTTGCATGCGAATTTCACTCAAACATCCGAAACGGTCGAAATCAAATAAAGCGCAAAATTAAATGACGTAAATGAATTGTGAGCAACTCCATTACTTACGAAGTGACGAAAAGACTACTTTGAGGTTACTTTTCAGTACTCATTTTTCTCAAATAAGTGATAAAAATTACGTTCTATCACTCATTTCACAGTGATGAAAATAAAAGCAGTGATAAAAAATGGTTCTCTGAATAAATTTGCAGTTAAGTTTCCAGATAAAAGTTCACGTGGAAATCGAAGAATTTTCATTCAAAAATTTAATTTGCGCGAAACGCCACGAGTTACTGTTATTAAATCTAGAAAAAGGTTTAAAAACAGTGTTGACAAAAAATATTCGAAAAAAAAAACTCAAAAAAATGTAAAAAAAATGAAATGAAACAGGGCGAGTTGTTTTTTGTTAATTTTTGAGGTCAATATCTTTGAGGTCTGTTAATCGTTTTGGAATCAGGACATTATCACTGGTTTCATAAAACCTGGAAGAGTAATTTGCGTTCTCGTTTCACGGTGTAAATGAAAAAGTTTCACCGACTTTGAAAAACCACGTTTTCGACCACTTTTTCGAAAGCTTTTTCGAAAGTTCTTGACTGATTTTGCTCATTATTGAACTCTACTTCACTTTCTGAATAATGTTTCAGGGAAATGAAAAGAAAAAAGGGTAGCCAAATTCCAAGCATATGCTAGAGATGAGCGGGTCGACTATTTTTCGAAACCCGACCCGATAAAAGTTTTTGAAACCCGAAACCCGAAACCTGAATTGCTTCTTAACCCGACCCGGACTGAACCCGACCCGGACCGAACCCGACCCGATTAAAATTTTCGAAACCCGACCCGGACCGAACCAGACACTCAAGTTATTCGAAACTCACAACCCAAATTACTTCGAAACAAAAATGATTTCAAGGCCCGCCGTCTACATTCTTCACGGACCTTAGACTAAAACAAAATTCTTGTAATGTAAGATGATAAAATTTAGACGAGTTTTGTAAAATATAAAAAGTCAATAAAGGATCGGGATCCGAATAAAATAATACAACAACCCGACCCGGACCGAGCCCGACCCGATAACACTTTTCGAAACCCGAAACCCGAACTGTTTCCAAACCCGGCCCGGACCGAACCCGACCCGATTCAAATTTTCGAAACCCGAAACCCATTAACCCGAAAAAAACAATTTGGGTTCGGGTCGGGTTTTTCGAAGTTTCGGGCAACCCGCTCATCTCTAACATATGCAAGGGACCCGTACGTGTCAGAATAGATGTGGCAAAAAGAGTTGATGTTACGAAAAGACTCGAACGTATTTAAGTAAATATTGCCTTAACTCTTAAATGTATGAAATTACTTCCACATTAAATTGTATTGGAAATTGCCGAGAGGACTCAGATAAATACTTCCATAGACAAAAATGTTTCCCTCAATTTGCTCTGCAATATAGCAAAAAAAACTTTTTTTGTTGTTATAATTCGGTGCTCGGTTTCCTCTCAAATAGAAAAAGAAGCAACAAAATCGATTAGGATTTACAGGATTTATGTAAACAAACACTTTGGACCCTAGTAGAAACTCAGTTTTAGGGTACTGGCTGAGTCCAATGGCTTCTAATAAAAAAATTCCGACCATACCTTTCAATTAAAATAATTTTTTTGAAAATAGGAAGAGAATACTCGAGTTATGTACAAAAGACCAAAAACCACTTTAACGCTCCAGATCGGCGGCATTTGGGCTGACAGTGCCCAGCTTCAATTTCATAAAAGACTCTTCGATTATCTTTCAGGCAAAGAAAAAGTTTTTGAAAATCAGATGAGTTTTACTCGAGTTATCGTGTTGGTGTGTGCAGATTGAAATGAAACAACTTGTTGTTGTTGATTTGAATCCACAAACGAGGGTGGTTTATTACATATAAAAATCTTTCTTATATACTAAATGCGATACATATGCTTTACAATTAATACAAATTGCACAGTGACATTATGAACAATTTGTATTGAACCCTTGAGCGTATTTTATTGTGAGACAATATTGATAATCAAATTCATAAACAATTTGTATTGCGTGACAATTTATCATGATTTAAATTAGTTAAAATAAAAAATTATTTTCTAAGAAACTTTCTCGGAACTGAAAAGAATATTCAGCCGGATTGGCGCGCGGTAAGAAAGGCGCGCCGATTCGAATGAGCGGAACGCGAAATGAAAATAAAATATGAAATATGAAATATGTGATGACATGGTCACCAGTCACCACAGGCGGACGGACGGACATTTTTTTAATTGCTGATTCGCCATCTAAGGACCATGATCGATGCTCCCCCCACCCCCTACTTTCAGCTAGGACACTTGGTGCCGAAAATTTGAAAATGCCAAAATTAAGGAAGTAGCGTGTACATTACATCCAGAGGCGTGACAGTCTTTTGTTTTGAACTTTACAAGTAATGCTCAACATGAAATTTGCTGCAGTTGCAACCGAAGCTAACTTCATTGCAAACAAATCAGCTGATTCCATTCATATGGTTCATTCATAAACATGGTTCGAAAACTAAATTTGAAAAACTAGTACGTTCAGTGCAAATTCATTGAAAATCTTGGACATATTTTCATTATGTTAGTAGATTTGTTATTGTCAAATTAACTAAGTTTTTTGTTCATAGCCACTGAAGTTGCCTTTGATTTGAGGAAAGAAATATTTGGCACTAAAATAAAAATACTGAGCGAAACCGAAGTCTTTTAAATTTTATATTTCCATTTCGTTGCTCCAATCTCAACTGCAACCAACTTCGTTATAATAAGACTACTATAACAGTAACTAGAGTGAAGTTGCTACGAACCGATATAGTGCAGAGATGATGATTATACTAGACTCGATCAGCCGATTTTCTTGCAACTGCAGCTAACTTCACATTGAGTATTACTTGCAAAGATCAAAACAAAAGACTGTCACGCCTCTGATTACATCGTATTAGTTTATAATTTAACACCTGGCTGCGTTCTTGAGTCCATAATCTGCGAATAAAGAAGGTAGTATGGTGCTGAGCAGCTGTTTTTACCAAAGAGTAGAGGGTAGTTAGATCTATAAGTCATATAAGTTTCAACTCGGCACCAGGCTGCGTCCTTGAGCTATGACACTTTGAATGCAGAGGGCAGCAGCAGCCTGGTGCCGAATTGAAACTTATGTGACATAAAGAACCAGGGGTGTGTCAGTCTTTTGTTTTGATCTTTGCAAGCAATATGCAATGTGAAGTTAGCTGCAGTTGCTATCGAGGCTAACTTCATTGCTAGAAAATCAGCTGATTTTTGAACTTTTCAATGCAATCAGCTGATTTTGGTAAATTTATGAATGGAATCAGCCGATTCTGTTTGTAATGAAGTTAGCTTAGGTCGCAACTACAGCTAACTTCACTTTGAGTATTACTTTTAAAGATCAAAACAAACAGATGTTCAGCACCAGGCTGCCTTCTTTATTCCCAGCTTTAGGTCTCAAGTAGGCAGCCTGGTGCCGACTTCGATGGTGTTACTAACCAATAGCCTCACTTGTTCTTCCAGTTAGGCGCAGTCAGAATTTCAGCACCAGGCTGCCTTGATTGACAAGGTTTTGCCTTTCTTCAGACGCCCTCAAAGCAAATGTCAAGTTTGCATCAATACAATCTAGCGTTTATACTGAAGTTATGAAGTATATAACTCGATGTTTACTAAAAATGGGCAAGCCCTCGTATTGTAATGTACTGTTACCTTACTTCAATCATAGCCTAAGTCGACCGTTGCGTTTCACATTTTGCACTCAAAACATGGCAACATCAAACGGTATATGTTCACTGTTCACAAACACAAGCTGACATTTGTGAAATTGCGGCAAACTTTCAAAAGAAATCAATCAATTATGCGTAAGGAATACTCGGTCTCTGTGAGAAGAATAATGAATTTGCTATGCTACTGAATATCAATGGCCAAGTTATGCATAAGCCCATTGTGTAATACAGACGTTACTACAATTGCAACTAGATAATTTGATCAACAACAACAATTTACTATTTGCATGTCCATTTTTCGGCAATGTAAATATTTTATAGAACAAAAGATCAAAGAAAAATGTTCCACATAAGGTAGGAGAAAAGGACAACTGTTCAATAATTTTACATCAATACCGAAATATTGTTACGTATAAAGCAATAGATACTGAAGAAAGGAGATAAAAAGAGGAAAGTTTAAACGAAGAATGCTTTCGTCGCTTCAAAAGGTGATTCAAATAATCACTTTTGTCGTGAGATTATCTTAATGTGAAATGTCTCACTTTTCGAGTGGGCTTTGTATAGCTTTTGTAGTCAGATATTATATTATCCCTAGGAAAAGAAAGGATGGATTTTTGTGTTCTTAAAAAATTACTCGCTCAACCGATTGTCGTTGTGGGAAGAAGACATTTAAAAAAAATAAGTTTTTATGCCGTATGTCCTAAAAAAAATTGATTTTTGTTTCTTATATCAAAGGCATCAAAGTGTAGAAAAATGTTATTTCATTAGACAGCCATAATCATATTGGAAATCGGTAGAACCCCTCGGGTCGGCCCGACTCCGCAATTTTTTTCATATTCATCCCGGATATTCTTGGTGGAAAGCCAGTACGGTTACCACTGAGCTAACCCGTTCCGTATGAAATCCGCGATTTTGAACTCTACGAATTAGGACTTTTCGACTTTGGACTTTCAAATTGAACAGATGGAATTGTGGAATTTGTCATGGCATGATACCTTTATAACGAAAACTCGTTTGGCAAAATGTCGCAAAATTAGTGTCTAATCGACTGTTAGCCAATTGTGGCTGCCTATTATAGCGACATGAATAAAAGGGAATTATAGCCCAAACAGAAAAAAAAAATGGGAATTATCACCCAGACAAATAGGATTTATCGGTCTGGGAGAAAATACATTTCTCCTCCTTGGCTTTAACAGTGCCGATAGTCATTTAAAAAGAGTATAAAGAACGACGCTGAAAAAAGCGACAATACGCCTCTTTCTAAATTTTAAAATGTTCTAGAAAACAATATTTACCAATGTTTGTATTGTGCACAACGCGCATAATGAGGACTAATGCCAGTTTTTTGTATATTTTGAAAACTTATTTCTAAACATTTCCTATTTATTTAAATTCAGAGGATGTTGTTTATGTTAGAAAATTTGTTCATTTCTGAAATGCAAACTATAATTATTTATTTGTTGTGTTTTTGTACACACTTACAATAAAATAATCGTTTCCTTGTGAATGACCATACTGCAAATGGGCCACCCGCATCTTGCACAATGTATAGAGTTTTGTGATAAGAAAAATTTAACAAAACCTATTTTGATTCGCTCGGCGAGGGGTATAAAAAGACCGAAAGAGCTTAATTTTGTTACTCTCGCCCACCCCACACCAACCCATTCACCAACCCCACCAAGATCTATTTTTAAATAAAAAGAAAAACATAACCAAAGACCCGTACGTGTCAGAATAGATGTGCCAAAAAGAATAAATGTGGCAAACCGAACAGATTTTGCAAATAGGTGCGAACGTATCAGAATTGCAAATTGTTGCAAAGTTTTTAAAACTGCCAGAATTCAAACAACTCACAGAAATTACCTAAGGTAATGTCGAAAGCCCTCCCGATGTATGGAAGTTAAGGTGGTGGATATATTCGGGTATTAGGTCATTTTTCACTAAAACCCTCAAACGCGTTTTTTCTAAAATTTTATTCTCTGCAATTTTGCCTTTGGAAGCAACCTTCTAACTCTCATAGTTCTAGAGATATGAGTCATCTCTCCCAATTCTAGAAGTGGTCATATCCCAGGATTCGGTCATTTTTCCCTAAAACCCTCAAAAACCTGTTCTCTAAAACTTTATTCTCAACAATTTTGCTTTTGGAAGCAACTGTCTACTTCTCATAGTTCAAGAGATATGGTTCATCCCTCCTAATTCTAGAAGTGGTCACATCGCAGGAAACCCCGAAACGCTTGAAACACGCGTAAACTACAATTTTATTCTCCACAACTTTGCCTTTGGAAGCAACTTTCTATCTCTCATAGTTTTAGAGATATGGTTCATCCCTCCCAATTCTAGAAGTGGTCATATCCCTGGATTGGGCTATTTTTCCCTTAAACCCTGAAACACGTGCTCTCTAAAATTTATTCTCTACAACTTTGCCTTTGACAGTAAATCTCCATATTGCATAGGAAATATAGACGAAAAACTGTTTTCGTATATGGCTGAGAAGCTGAATTTCGTCCATTCCATTGGTCCCAGTGCCCAGACCCCTGCCGATTTCTACAAAAAAAAATTTCTCAGTTTCGTGGGATCAAATTCTTTCATTTGACACCAAAATGAACAATTTTCGTGCTGTACTTGCCGAGATATCCACGTTTTTGGACACTTCTTCGACCATATCTCCGGAACTACTTGGTCGATTTTGCCTATCTTCGAACTTGAATCATGGGAGGCATGTACCTTTCAGGGAAAAAAAGTTTAGGGGGATCGGTTGAGCCGTTTAAAAAAAAAAGTGGAGACGAACAGGTAGACAGACAGAGGGACATTTTTTTATTGCTGATTCGTCAATCGTCATATGCAGACGATAATAAATGTATCTCCCCAACTACCACTTCGATCTACTCCATGTTACAATAAAATTGTTTGTAGTAAGCGTATAGGACCTTTGTACTTCGTATGGGTCTAGCCATGTGCTTTCGTATATGGCCAAGAATTTCAATTTCGTCCAGACGACTGATTTCCACAAAAAATTTTTTCCGAGTTTTGTGAGATCAAATGCGTTCATTTGACACTAAAATGAGCAATTCCTGTGCAATACTGCTGAGATATTTGCGAAAAAGTTTCATCCACCCTCGAATAACCATGTTTTTGGTCACTTTTTCGACCATATCTCTTTGCTCTAGGTTCATTCGCAACAATTTGCCAATCTGAAGCTTTCGGAATCTCGCAGTGGAAAATAACACCTCCAATCAGGTAATATTTATCTGCTCAGATAGCCTAAGTGTACTGAAAGCTATGACTGCTTACAAAATCTATTCGTCTACCACCCTAGAGTGCAGAGAAGCCATTAAACTTTTAGGAATGAACAACTCAGTAACGTTAATGTGGGTTCCTGGCCATAGCGACATCGATGGTAACGAAACAGCAGATAGTCTGGCTAAAGCAGGGGCACAAGAATCGATAATAGGCCCTGAACCATGTCTGAAACTCTCGCAATCTTTTCTTAAAAACCAAATAGCCCAATGGAAGCGTTCAGTATTTATCAAGCACTGGAACACATAGATCAGGCCAGGCACTCAAAAAACTGCATTAGAATAAATGAGAAAAACGCAAGATACTTTCTGTCGCTGAGCAGAAGAAAACTTAAAAGAATGGCAGGTATACTCAAAGGAGCCTTCTTAACAACCGTCTTCTGTGCAAACTGTGGAGATATTGAAACGGCTGAGCACTTCCTTTGTAAGTGCCCAGCTTATATTACGGCCAGAGGCAAAAACTCTGGATCGTACATTTAGCCACACAACATTATCCGGAGCTTACCGCCCAGCAGCATTTTGGACTACTTAAATCGAACAAGTAGGATTTAAGGGGCGTCCGGTCGTTAGGGGGGGGGGGGTACGGGGTAAAGTGAAACCGGACGAATTCGGACGGTGGGAGGGGGGGAGGGGGTTTATGAGAAACGTGACGTGAAAAACTGTCGCTAATCCGTACCCCTTGCAAATTTTGACGTTAATTGAATCGTGATATAACACTTCTTGTTCGTCTGCTTTGAGACCTTTGGGTTATTTGAGTTACGTCATGTCATAAGAATCATTCAATGTGTACAGCCACCAAACACACTGCAACTGTTCTCTAGGACAAAATTACTTTGGTCAAAATACCCCGTTTGAAATAGCCCCAAGGGAATCCGGAATAAAAATCCCGGGCAAAATATCCCAGGGACTAAAAATATCCCCAATGAAAAGCTTCTCAGAATTAAATTTGTGCTTGAGTTTGCATAGTGTAATACTCCCAGCTCTGCCATAGCATGAGATACTGTTTGCCTGTTTCCTAATGTTTGTAATTACGGGGTTATTTGGTCTGTGGTTAGTCCAGGGTTATTTTGTCCGGTTTTTTAGTTTGTGGTCACTTTGGTGGAAGGCTAGTACTGAGCAATCCCTTCCGTATTATTCATATAATTTATTTCTATAGCTACTTAGAGATCTGTGCTTCTTCCTTTGATTTTATATTTGACAAAAAATCTACCGTGCTACTCATAAACCTTGTGATTAAAGAGAGAAAAGATTTTGTATGGATTTTTGTATGCGACATCTTTTATGAGTTGTACGGCAGAAATGTACTACTCACATTAGTAGCTTTGTGACAAGGCCATCAGACCCTAAAAGACTAAGATTTTGCTACATAACTTTTATTTAAAACCCTTAGCTTCATATATCTGCCTCAATCTTACACACCTTCAGCATTTTTAACAATTTAACATTTAAAATTTATTGACGTAAAGAGCTCAGTAATTATAAAATATTTGTTTTACAAGCAATAAATCACTAAACAAGAAGTTGTTAATTCGTAAGTTGCAATCATAAATACAACGTCGTATGGATAAAAGACAAATCGAGGTAACATTTTTTACATGCTATTCGGTAGAAATAGTATCTCTTTGAGCATCTGTATTTTCAATCACAGCAGGTGCCATTTGACAGTTTTTATACCCGTGGCAAGTAAACGGGGCTAATGAGCTTGTGACAACTTTTGACGAATTTCGATATAAGAGCTTCTGAACTCGAAATACGATCCTAATAGCGAAAATCTGAAAAAAAAAATGTTGTACTGTTGTGTAGCAGTACTTGTAATTTAGGTTATATCAGAACGTTGGTTACTCAGGGATGACCAGTTTCAATAAAGAGAGAACTCTCCTAGAATGTATAAGAAACTGTGGGAAACATTTTTGCCTGTTTAAGTATGGGTCAGAGGCAGGGCCTATTTTTCATATAAAGTTAATGAAACTGATGAACAAAACTAGGCCTTGGTCCGAGGTCTATGCTTAGGAGGACCAAAGTCTGACAAGCCTTTCAAATAATTTAGAATATCAAGCTAAAATCACGCGTCCTAGTTTTCATTTTTATGTCTCTGTACATTTTTTTTTTGCGCTGATTAGGGAATGCAACCGGTAAAAACCGATTATGGCGATTACCGATTACCGGTAAATAACATTTTGTTTACCGGTTTTTACAGTAGAATATTATCACTTTATCGGTTTATAAAAAGATAGTCAAGATTACATTTTCTGCAACAATAATGGCTTGATGTGTCATGAGAATTCAGTCTCTAGCTTTTCAATTCAAATGAAATACTGAAAAGGGTGGTCCTATTTTAGGATATTTAGATAGGTTTGGTGAAGGAGGACAGAGTGTGACCAAAAACGGAGTTACATAGGTCTTGAGGCTTTGAGAAATTATGGGCGTCCGATTTCGAATTCGGACTATACAAGCGGATTGATTACTTAAATTGAAGGTATAGATTTGGAAAGGATTACTTTGCTACTGGGGAGTGCAAAATGACCAATATTGAGTGCGAAGAGTCTGATAATTTAGTAAATCTCATCTTTTGTATGAAATTCGTTTTTCCTTAAATATGGACGTCCTACATGGTTAGGCACTTTCATTGAAAGTGGACAAATTGTGACAGGGTATGACATTTGCACATAAAATTTTGTTCGAAAATTGGATTGTCATAGCTTTCATGGTAACTTAACATGATATATGTGGACGATCTGTGTAAATCATGAATCATTCTTTCTCAAATTGTTCATACCCGTCATTCAACGTTCGTCGCAGATTATCTAAAATTGAACATATCGACCGATTTGCGTGTAATACAAATTACCGGTAATTTTACTCAAAAATTTCGGTATTACCGTTTATCGATAGTTAAAAAATGTTCGGTAATTGCATTCGCTTTTGAACTGTTTGTTGACATTGTTGTGTTACACCACCTTTGCTTTATTTCTGACGGGGTTTTCAATACTGTTTTCTGCACAATTTCCAAGGCAATGCAATAAGAACGTAATGAAAATGTTATTAATTATCGTTACATTCCCGATATTTCTTCTTTCGGGACTCGTGCGAGTCCGCGTGACATATATTTCCTTATATGCGTCCTTTTTTAGTTGTTCGGGTCTAGTATAAATAACTTGCTCCCGATCATTGTCATTATTTGGTTGTTTTATCGATGTTAACAGCAAATATATCGTAGTAATGAACAGATGGTCCTTCGTACATAATGTAGAAGTAAATATAATTTAAAATTGATATAAATTTCCTTAGTTTCGTCAATGTGTGTTACATAGGAAGACTTCGTGACATTTTTTAAAATTATAATGGTTTTTTATTGTAAAGATTTATGCATGATTATCATTTGCCAGACAAATAAAAAAATTGGTTTTACTTTAAAGAAACTCCTCCCATATTCTGATATAATTTGAATAAGAAACGAAAGGGACAAAAAACTTTGTGTGGACTTTAGTATAGATTTTTTCTATGTTTCTTATGCAAATTACGGCAGTATTGTATACTTTGTATAAAGGGCGTTATTATCGCACCATTATATCACTTGGTTAATAATATACAATTAATAGTACATTACGTACGTGCTTCCAAATTGGTTGTTTTGACTCGTAGGAAGTTTGCTGCATGAGCTGAAGGCAAATGCTGTAATCCTACGAGTCAACTTGCACTTACGTACAATATTTTACATATTGATACTCGGTAAATGCGTTTTCCGATTCGCTTGCGGCGAGGTATTTACCGAGTAGAAACATGTAAAAATTCATTAACAACTTGCGAAAAATCTAAGAACTTTAACTTTCGGATGCCAAAAGACAGTTTTGGAATATTTATCACTATGAGTTGCCTTGCTGTGAGTTATTGTAAAGAAAGATGGATCATGTAACTCAGGTTTTAGTTTGTAAACATTGTTAAAAACTTAACACTACAATAGGATTTAATCGATTGTAAATTAACCACGGTGAGAGTTTTTGGAGACATGATGGTGACGATATTATGCAATAGATGTAATCTAGATCATCGGACGACATTTGACGCAACAGTTTGAGCGTTGCCAAAGCGCAGACGGTTCAGAACCGTTCTTTTTGCCACCAGATTCCATATAAGTCAGTCATTCGTCAAGTATTTGGGAAAGTTCCCCATTAATAAAGAATGTTTTCTGGAGTGTGTGCAAGCAAACCTAAGCTCGTGGGTAGCGAGGTAAGGCAAAGAAATTCAACGCGAAACGTTAATTAAGTTGAGTGATACACAGCTTGCAGGTGGAAGTTTGATATCACGGATTGTTCGTTTGGAGGTCAATTGAGGGCACATGGATTGCTTTTAGTGGCATGATTTGACAAAATCCAATTGGAATTATTATATGGAACGGCAACTATTGCATTTATCATTTGAGTCTCTTCACCCAACGTAAAGTCAGGTTAGTTGTAGGTTAGTGTTAAGGGGTGCGCATTCATTTTAAGAAGTTAAGGGAATTTATATTGAGCCAAACAAAGGTTGTAAAATTGTGAATAAAGGATTTGTGCGTTCGATTTTATGAAATTCTCAAGTGTTTGATTCGGTTTTGAGAGCAAAAAGCTCACAAAAAATTGCGTAACTAGTAAACAAAATGATCTAGCCTCTGACCCGGACGGGTTGTTACGGCGGATCATTATTTTTTACAGTTGTTTGTTTATAATTTCCCGCGTTTTATGCGATACGTGCGATTGCATATTAATGTCACCGACATTCCTTTGTATTTTAACATGGTAATAACTGCACGTAACGTTTATGTCGTGCGTCTAAACGAACGACTGTATTTCCACCAAAAAAAATAAAATCTACATCACACATCACAATCGTTAATGGGTCATCCCAAACAACGATCGTAAGCTCGGCGACTGTGTCCATTACATTAAAATAAGTCAGTGTTAAACATATCTGAAAGAAGTTAAAGTAATCGATCACAAATGTCAACATTTTTACTACTCCAAAATTCTTGAAGAGCTATAATTGGGGGTTCACTGTTCCTTTTTTTTTTTGTTTCAAGAGATGTTCTATGTTTGATAAAACGATTTTAAATAAAAGACACTTAGTTTAACATGAGAACCGTTGTAATGTTTTATTACTTAATGAGGTTATAAAATCAGTCATCAATGTTATAAGTTTATGTACAACAGACATGAATCATTTTCGTGTCTGTAAATAAAAGCGTTTTTATACAGTCGTTAATTTTGATATTATCGCTTTCAATGTAATTTTAATACTTTTCAGATTGTAAATGAATGTAATTAATGTGTAAATCAAATTTAGTAAGCGATACAAAACCGGAAAAGATGTTCCAACTTAAAGATGTTTATCTTACTGGATTGTGAATAATTATTCTTTTAAAGGGGTAGGGTGAAAGGCTTGATGCGGGTGAAGTTAGCACAACTCAAGATTTTCAGATCTTGAGTTGTCACAAGATTATTGTGCACATTTCACTGACATCTTGAGTTGCACAAGATTAATATTGAATTGCTCAAGATTGTTGTGCACATTGTTTTCGAGATATTTTGATTGCAATCGACCTATCGGTAACATAAATTGGTCCAGTAGATCCGAAGAAAAGTCCTCAAGAACATTACCATTCTTTGGTACAAAATAAACCGTCTCATAGATGCCAAAGGCTATGAAAACGTCCAAGGCTATGCTGGTTAGAAAGTCTCTGTTTGTTGCAATTTCACTCTATGAAAATGTTCGAGACACAGACTGATGCCAGAAAAGTTTCTATGACAATTTTGGAATGGGGAAAGAGTATGCACTCGGTTCCAACTCGGCACCAGGCTTCCTGCTTGAGAAGTTTAAGTAGCCATAAAGAACGCAGCCTGGTGCCAAAAATATGTCAATGTCATATTTACGGCAGTAACGAATGTTATACGTCATGTAAATTTCAACTCGGCACCAGACTCCTACTCAAGTTATTCTACTATGAATGTAGAGGACAGCAGCAGCCTGATGCCAAATTTAAATTTATATGACGTATAACATTCCTTACTGCCGTTACAATGACTGATTTTCGGCACCAGGCTGCCTTCTATAGGGCACTCATGCTTATCAAGTGCGCAGCTTTGTGCCGAGTCGTGTGCACATTATTTTATTTTATTTAGCGTATGGATTTACAACTGATACAATTATTTTTAACTTATATTCTAATGACTTGAAGATCAAGAGGTTCAAGGACAGGTTTGGCTTTTTTCTATCACAACATTAAGTTTCTGTTTCACACATTTTTTTTCAATCTTGTCGTCTGCGTAAATACAGTGCAGTTTGCCGGGAGGCTGGTTGCCCAACACGTTCGGCATCCGATATGATGGCATTTTGTCGACAGTGACCACACTAACCCAGCTGTGTGCTGCTATTGGGTTGCCATCTATCGCGTCTTTGTTTTGTGTATTTGGAAGTTGAGTGCCATCTGTGGCATTCTAGCGGTAGCTCCACTTTTCATGCCATTCGGTTACTTTCTCGACTGTTCTTTGTACACAAACTGCTACGGATGTGAGTGACGTCACATATGATTCTTTGTGTACGGTTTCGTTACGAAGCCAGAAATTCCATAACTACCCAATTTATGAAGCTTGGGTGAACTTAGTGATGTTTCATATTGATTGTTTATTACAGAAAAATCCTATACATCCTGGGGATCGAACCCGGGTTTTCTGTGTGGAAGACAAGCGCGTTCACCACTTGACCATCCTATCCTATGTGCACCGCACAATAATGCTTCCAACAATTTCAAGCCACACTAGATACTTTAGAGTCACATTTCACCTAGAGGTGTGCGCCAGTCAATTTTTCTCAATGCTTCAAGACATTTTTTAGCTTCCGAATGGTAGAAACAGCTATCTCCGTATTCAAAAATCTAGTACAATTGAAACATTTTTGACATAAGTTCTGAAATTTCACTGTAATTATTCTATAGTAATGACAGATTACTGGAAAAGCATTTCTCTATATTGGACGCAAAAAAGGAAATATATAATGACCATAAAATTGTACTAAATCACCTTCCCTACCTATTTCTAAAGTCGCTGTCACCTTGATCATGTATCTTCATGAGCTAAAAAGCAGAAGAAAGGTATGACTAGTTGAGATTGGTGGTTAGTACATTTTTGAGTTCTTAAATTTTGACGTTTTGACACAGGACCTATTCATATGAAACTGGACAGTCTACTATGTTCGTCACTTTCACACTTTCATTGAATGATTGAGAGCATCGTATAAGGTGTCCAGTTTCGTATGATAGGCCCTGTATAGAGAAATTCGGCAAAACTGGAGTGGGATTCTTCAATTTTCAAAATGTCAAAATTTTTTCATACTTTTCCTGCATACTGTCATTACTATACAGCAATTACAGCGAAATTTCAGAACTTATGTCAAAAATGTTTCAACGGTACTAGATTTTTGAACACGGAGGTAGCCGATTTCCCCACTGCCGGTCGGCGCCGAAAACAAAAATTAGCCGACGCACACCTATAGATGGAATGTGACACTAAAGTACCTAGCCGGTTTGGATTGATATTGTGAGCATACGCACACTTTAATATTGTACGACATTACCGTGACACTTTCTTTAATGTTTCGTTTCCCCGTCCAACATTGTCGAAGAAATTTTTTTGGCACCAGGCTGTCTTTTGCAATCGATCAGAGAGTCCTGGCCCTAAGATAAATAGTTACCTGGTTAGCTAGTTGGTGGTTTCCTTCTTCCTTCCATATGTACCCTCACCGATAACAACCGTATCCAACGTTACTGCATGCAGACGCATGTTTTGTATGTATGCGTTAAACAAGTCAAGTATTAACATTCCACACAAGTTGTATGTACCAACAAATTTCACTTCAAGGAATAACAAATTATTAAAAATGTTTCCTTAATTGTCAGGAAACTCTTTTCAGGTCATCCATCAAATCAATCCAATTAAATCATGTGAGTAAAATAAATGATAAATATCATAAACATAAGGCGTTGATAAAATTAGGAGACTTAAGTTTAAGAGAATTTTTTTTTTGAATTGATTAACAATTTATTTTTTACTACTAAACACATTGTAATTTACCTTTATCCATATTCATAACGATTTTTTAAATCTAATTTTGAAAACCTTTAATTTAATCGCTGGATCCATCACCTTCATCAATAAGAATGAACGTTTGCACGTTCTGCTTTAGTTGAACGATTAATGTCTCTTCCTTTCAGAAAAAAACCTTCCAAATAAAATATTCATAAAATTATTACAAAATTTCATCTCCAAAATTTCTAAGATCAAATTAAAATTTTAATTTAATTAATCATCATTATAGTACGTTACAAAAACACCAAAACGAGACATTAACATTTTGTCTTGATTGTTGCTTCCATCACGGTGGGTAAAAGATCCAAAACGAATTGTGTACCACCATATCAAGTAAACAAATCAGTTACGTTTTCATCAAACATCACTAAATATTCATCCGAGACAACTACTATATACTCATATAAACATTAAAACATATTATACGTAGTGATGCACCACGAAAATAATAATGATTTTGAATCAGAAATTTTTACAGCGATAAATTCGTTCGTGTGCTTGAGAAGAGAGAAAAAAATGGTTTGAAATTCTTCAACATTGTGATATGGCGCCTACTGACCCATGAGACCGTATATGGGACTTTCATTCCTATAAATTAATTAAACGAAAAATTGTTTTTGAAAGAATAAAAAAATATATAAAAATTAAAATATGGGATGGATTTTGGCTGGGTAATTAAACATTCAGATTATTATTTTCATGAGAAAAAATCGAATATTTTAAAGGATACGATACGTTGAACAGAGTGGGTGGCCCTCCTGTCGATAACCTGTGAGTGATATAAATTTATTTATTGTTTGATTGTTTGTTTTGTGAAATGCATTAATCCGGCTTTCAGTATCAACCCTGGAGCTGTTCGTATTTGAAGGATTTAATGATGTGAATTTAATTCTGATCCGAAATATCGAGATTTATGTTGCCAGAATCCAAGGCGTATTGGTGATATCAAAAAGTCATCGTACATTACTAATACGACTCTTTGAGAAGATCGTTTTATTATATCACTTGGACTGGACAAAGAACTAGGGGTGGCGCACTTCTGCGGTTTATGGAATAAATGGAATAAATGGGAATAAATGGAATAAATGGGAATAAATGGAATAAATGGGAATAAATGGGAATAAATATTGGAATAAATGGAATAAATGATAATTTTTTCAAATTAGTCAAAACCTCAAATAGATTTGATTTTGATGGCAACGCACACAACAAACCATACTAATGTGTCAAAAAGTGACAAAACCCTCTTTTGAAAACTTAAAAGAATTTTTGTTGAAAAATGGAATAAATGGAATAAATAAATTTATTCCATTTATTCCAAAAAAAATAAAATTTATTCTCAAGATGGTTTAAATGCTTTATAATTTGTGCAAAACTTTTTTTGAACTTATTTGTCTAACTAGTGATGTGTTTGGTTCAGATATTTCGCAGAAACAACAAAAAAAAATGGGAATAAATGGAATAAATGAAGTGCGCCACCCCTCGACAAAGAAGGTATGATTATGACCCAGGTGGACCGTGGTCAAAAGCATACCTTTTTAGTCCGACGTTCAGGTGGACTAGAGTCACATTCCGAACAAAATATAACAACAAAAAATTTCTAAAAAGTTCTTCGATTGCGATCGCTTGCCATTATTTGTGAGATGCGACACAGAATTATTTTTTAATTTTTTAAACCGCAATTCAAATAGGAACTTTGTTCTTCTGCGTGGGGTTTTCGCTATGTTATAAATCTGCGCATAAGAATAAAGTTCTGATTTATATTGCGGTCAATGTTGTTAAAACTTCTACGTTCTATTTCTACTTTGATGTTCAACTACTAGTGGGTTATTCACCCCAGCCCGGAAGCGCTTATAATTGAACATGTTCTCCAACTTCTACACGTTCTACTAAGTGTTCAACAACTAGTGGGCTATGCATCCTAGCTCGCAAGCGCTGGTTGTAGAACACTTTTCTGCAAAGCAAACAATTCGCTTGGGGATGTTGTCCCCCGTTCTGAATGCTCTTTATTCACATTTTGACTCTATTTATAGACCGATAAATAGGCAACGGCTAAGTTGATTTCATTCAATTTAAATAATTTCAAATGGCTGCTCGATTCTTTATAATTTCATCAGTTATTTCATTTGGGTCGCTTTTAGGTCAGAACAATTCCTGACATACTACCACCTTGACCTTAAATAATATCCACTATTATTAAGGTCAACCATAAAATGCTACCAAAGCGTAAATAGCCACGGCCCCGCTTCGGTCGGACTTTTCATGCTTGAAATCCCTTTCTTTCAAAGTGACTGGTTCCCATCTCGTCCTTCTTTGATTCGCTGATGTTGTGCCATCACTAGCTCGCTGTATTTTCCAAGGTGACACCCCAATTCACCAACTTTTCACTTCAATTGCTGCTACACGAATGCCAGACAAATTGCCCAAATTTTCAATTCAATAAAGCATGAGAGACCAATTGACCGGACTTTCCTTTAATAGCTGCTGCACCAAATGACTTTTTCTTCAATTGCTGCCGGACCAATTGAGCAATCTTTCTCTTCAATTGCTGCTTCACGAATGCCAAACCAATTGAACAAAATTTTATTCAATTTCTGCCAGACCAATTGAGCAATCTTTCTCTTCAGTTGGTATGTACTAGAGATGAGCGGGTTGCCCGAAACTTCGAAAAACCCGACCCGAACCCGAACCCGAATTGTTTTTTTCGGGTTCCGAAAATTTTAATCGGGTCGGTTTCGGTCCGGGTCGGGTTGTTGTATCATTTTATTCGGGTCCCGATCCTTTATTGACTTTTTCTATTTTACAAAACTCGTCTAAATTTTATAATCTTACATTGCACGTATTTTGTTTTAGTCTAAGGTCCGTGAAGAATGCAGACGTCGGGCCTTGAAATAATTTTTGTTTCGAAGTAATTTGGGTTGTGAGTTTCGAAAAACTTGAGTGTCTGGTTCGGTCCGGGTCGGGTTTTGAAACAGTTCGGGTTTCGGGTTTCGAAAAATTTTATTGGTCCGGGTCGGGTTTTGAAACAGTTCGGGTTTCGAGTTTCGAAAATTTTAATCGGGTCGGGTTCCGTCCGGGTCGGTTTTCGAAAAATGGTCGACCCGCTCACCTGTAGTATGTACCAGATAAAATGACGAAACTTTTACTTCGACTTCACTTGACGGTCGAGTTCACTGGACCATCGACTTCTCTTGACCATCGACCATCGTCCTCTTGACCATCGAGTTTACTTAAACTACATTTCTCGAACCATCGACTTTTCTTAACCATCGTCCTTTTTACCATTAACTTCACCTGACCCTTCACTTTACTTGACCATCGAGTTCACTTGACTTCGACCATCGTCTTCACTTGAACATCGTCCTCTTGACTATCGAGTTCACTTGACGATTGAGCCGTTGACTTTTCTTGACCATCGGACGTCTCTTGACCAACGACTTAAGTGTTCAAGGACGGTGGTAATGCATTATGCATGAGCTCATCATCTGCCCGTTGTACAGGAAAGGTGACAAATTGGAGTGTGGCAACTATTGAGGAATTTCTCTTTTGAATATCGCATACAAAATATTTGCAAGTATTCTATACAAACGCCTTCTTCCATACATGGAATCCACTGTTGATGAATATCAGGGTGGTTTTCGTGTAGGTCGTTCAACAACGGACCAGCTGTTTAGCATTACACAGATCTTGGAGAAGTGTAAAGAGTATACAACGTTGAAATACACCAACTGACTTTAAGGCAGCATATGAGAGAGTCAACAGGAGGAAGTTATGGAAGGTGATGGAGGAATTTAAGGTTCCCAAAAAACTAATCTTGTTAACAAAGTTGGCATTGGATGGAGCTAACAGCCGAGTAAGAATTCGAAGGAAATTGTCAGACGCTTTCGACATTGAGGAAGGACTACAACAAGGAGATCCGCTCGCGATGCTGCCTTTTCATTTGATCCTAGAAGCAGCAGTGAGAACCGAATCCAGTCAATTGCTGGGCTTCGCATATGAATTAAACATCTTGGGTCGAAACATGGAAGCTGTTAAAGAAAAGTTCACGGCTTTGGACAGGAAAGGTACCGACCTTACGCCGGACGTAGTTAAAACAACGAAAATAAACAGACTACGATGACTTGGTCATGTGCAGCGTATGGATGACAACCGTGTTCCGAAAAAACTTCTCGAAACCAAAACAGAAGGTAAATGAAGTGCAGGACGACCAAAATCCAGATGGTGTGATGCAGCTTTTACCAACATAAGAACTGTGGGAGTAACCAGCTGGGAGACGTTAGCTGCAGATAGGCGCGGTTGGAGAAACATGATGGAAAAGGCCAAGGCCCTTAATGGGTTGTAGTGCCGGATAAGTAGCACCTGTTCGTGGGAATCATCAAAACAAATTGAACATTAAGCTCTTGATTTTTAACGAGCAGATAATGACTTTCTGTGCTTGAGTTGTTTGTTTACGTTCACTAAATATTAGTTTTCGATCTTATTTCTGATATAAGCGTCTCAAAATTGTTAAACTGGTTGCAAATCCTAGCCTAAATTATGAAGCCTAACATCGAATACGATTTGTGCGATACCATTTTCACCATGTTTACAAAAACTGGGTTTTGGGTCCATCAACATACCAAGGTATACTTTAACCCGAGTTAGTGAAGGAAGCTTCAAGCATGTACCTAAACATAAGCTACATTTTTCTATGCTTAGCTTAAGACAATAACTGTTACGCAAATCTTGTTGAAAATTTTAAGTATCACGTACCGACCTAATCAAGTGAAATACTTTTGTTTGCGGCATCAATCATTAACAGCACAAATAAACAAAGGACCCTGATGACTGTTTAGCGGCACACCAGATGTAACAGAAAAAGTCCTTTAAGTCCAACCAGATTATTTCGTTTCAGAGAAACTGTGTCTGTGTAAAGGAAATGAGTCGATGGCGAAGTAAATACATTTTTTTGCGGCATCCGCATCATTCATAAACAACATAAATAATAAAGGACCCTGATGACTGCCTTGCGGCACACCAGATATAACAGTTATAATGTAGACATATATAACAGGTATAACGGCCTGTTATGAGCCGTAAAAAGTATTAGGTTTAAAGCGATTCTTTAAGTAAACAAGTAAATACGCCATTTGAGACACGCTATTTTTTAATATGGCACTTAAGAGTTGAGGCAAAATTTCGAGCCTTTTTGCAGCATCTATTCTGTTTGCCGCATCTATTCTTTTGCGTACGGGTCTTTTGCATATGTTTTTTCCTATATTCACTGCTTTCTTTTCTCCCTCTCATAAGCCTATCAATAAAAACCATTAGTGTGCATTGCGACATTTTGTGAATGGAAACATTGTTCTCCTTTTTGAAACATTTTGTAAGAGAATGCATTACATTGACCGCAATTTAAATTAGAACTTCCTTCTTCTGCGGAGGTGTTTCCTTATTTGTAAGATTTTGTGAAAGGAACAAAATAAATCGAGGTGGAAACAATCCCCACTAGTAAGACAACTTTGGGGAAAATACTTCCATCATTGACATGTGCAAGATTTAGACGATCCTTGAAGGCTATTAGTAGAAGTAGTGATTTCAGTCATAGATTTGGTATACATTCCTGCTGGGAACTTCTACCTTAATTAATTCTAGAAGACATCAAAAACAAATCAGTGCGAAGCTGCCAATCAACTCTTCCCTATTTGTTTACGAACTTCTTTATGCAAAACAACGGTAGAAAAATTTGATGAAAAGCATAAAGAATACAGAAAACAAACAGCCAGTCAAACTATCTATCATTTACTTTGCTTGTACACATCTACAAAATGCGTACTATACCCCGTGTAGATCACCAGCATGTAACTTTGGCTTGTTTCCCAAATGTTTAGTTATGTTTCACATATTGCTTGTTTGGCGCCTGATGAATTTCGAATTCAAATGAAAAGAAAATATGAAGACGAATTACCGCAAGAACATTAACAACATCACGACATTAAAATTTGTAAGACAAGTGCTCTCTATATCTATATCTGAATTCGAAAGAAATATTCACAAAGGTTTGAAAACGATGCCGACATCGTAGTGTGTTATGCAGTATGTGATGAACTCTTTAGCTATATGAAAACAAAACGCCCTCTTTCCTATCAACGTTTACGTAGAGGCAATTAATCAAATCCACTTGTGTGGGAATTTTATTTTTTGTGGAAATCATTAATTTTTCGCTTATAGTATGCAAATTGCAAATATAATTGGCAATATAGTGCAAAGGCGTCAACTATCTACTTAACTATAGTAGCACGAAAAATTTTTTTATATTCAGGAAATAGTTGAGTTGAGGATTGTATACCTACAAATAGTACCGTATGTTATCGCATAGACGTGCATAGAAGCGGTGTATTTCCACGAGGAGCGAATCTTCGAGTGTTAGTACAACTACTTTTTTTCAAGGATGGGGAAATCTTCAGAGACACCCGGTTCTCCTGGACCTGGCTAGTGTTGGATCTTTCAATGGTCTACCAACTTAGACCTCCTTCCTTGTTCACCAAGCTCTCGTCTCCCCGGAACCGCCTCATAAGATTACTTCGAGTAGGAGCACCCGCACTCTCACTTGCCGGTCACTGCCTCTCTTCGCTGGTCATATCTCCATGCTCATTGCAGCTTCCCCATATCTTCTTGATTACTTTATCCACCTCTTTCCACAACTCCTCATCGCGACACATCTTCGAAATGTTGTCGGCATTTACGTCTGACCTACTAAAAGCCATCAGTTCACATCGCTCTTGTTGTCCCATGCTCACATTTATTCATTGCGATGCGATTCTTTAATGCATGAGCTGGAGATGTGTTAGTCTTTGGGTGTGCTGGTTTAGACGACTTCTATACGGTCTTTTAACCAACTTTTACACGATACTAACATATGACACATGACAGTGAATGCGTTAAAATATAAAATTATTGCATAAAGCAGTAATTATATTGGACGCGATAAAAATCGCTCGCATAAGAGTTGCTTAAAAACTCAACCTGACAAAAATAAAAGTTTCCTATCAAGTTGAGCTTTCAAACAAACCTTACGTGAGCGATTTTTATCGCGTCCAATATAATTACTGCTTAAGAGAGACTATTTGCGCTGTGTGCAAGTAGAATTTTCGTTTAATTTTTCCGTCCCTTCCGTCATTTAAAATTTGCAATTTGCATTTCACGTTTCATCGCATAATGTCGAATGTGTCTAAGTACACGAGCGCTAGTTTTTGCAAGTAAAATTATTTATTGTACGTGTTGATACACCCGCACGGTTTTAACTTTGGACATTTTTTTTTGTATAAAACGAAAGAAACATCCAAAGTTAAAATCGTGCGAGTGTAAGTCGATATTTACTGTCTTTTCTTTGATTGTATTCGTAACGATAAATGAGTAATTACCGTCCGCACTTATCCGGCTAGAGGGAAAATTCCAGTGGCTAGACGGATAATCGCACTAAACAATGGATGCCACGCCTCTTAAAACGTATGGTGTGATGCGACATATCAACACTATTACAATAAATAATATATTGTACTCTCATCGGCTAGAAAGTTTCACGTAACGTTCTCGTGTATATTACACATACTTGGACGCATTCGGTCGCGCGTATTGTGTAAACACTTGAACGTTAATCTTCGACTTTTTAGTCGGTGAAAGTGAAACTGGACAGTCTACTATGTTCGTCACTTTCACACTTTCATTGAATGATTGATAGCATCGTGTAAGTGTCCAGTTTCATATGAAAGGCCCTGTGTATTTGTTGGAGAGTTTAAGTTTCATCGGCGCATAGATAAATAATCGCGCCAATATTATACAATTTATACATGATATAATGTCCTTTGTTGTAATGTGAGGCACTATCGATATCTACTTTGTACAGACAACATGTGTTGATCTCTATCTGTCCAGTAATAAATATTTGTGAGTTAACTTAATCGAAGAAACTGTTTTACTCCGCAACAATATTAAACGATGTTTGGTAGTGTTCGGCAATTGCGATAAAATAAAGTAACGCCATGTGGAAGTATGCAAGGGACTTGTACTAACACTCGGGCAAACACTCGTCTTATATACTTCATTGTACCATTAGTCTACCATTAATCTTCTTTGGGAGCATCCTTTGAACGTGCCCGTACCACCTCAGGCGACTAACCCTTATCGCCTCTTCCACCGACGTAACTCCTAATTTTCCCTGATGTCGTTTCTGATATGATTATCCCACCGCTCGCTCCCATCTATTAACCTTTGCTATACTCCTACGAACCCTCATATCAGAAACTTCCAGGTCATGCACGAGATATCTGCAGTCCACCCAACTTTCACTACTATATTGGCCTGAAGATAGATTTGCGAACAGCTAACTTTTTGTCGCTACTTAATTCCTTCTTGCTGAATACATAAGACCTCAACTGACTGACCATTGCGTTTCCCATTTCTTGCTTTCCTCAAATTCTCTTTTACAACATACCAAAATTAATTTTAGGTCCTCGAAAGATTTAAGAACCGTTCTAGAGCCTTACCTCAGCTCAAGGACCCATGGCTCCATCAAAATATCCAGATGGTTGACAATGTTCAAGTAATTTGTGATTTCCGTCCGCCAGACGTCCGAAAATGTGGATACAAATCATTACTAATTCAGAGTTTTAAGGAAAAATGACCAAATCCAGGGATAAGGCCACTTCTAGAATTGATAGTGATGACTCATATGATGACGTGACATTTCTCCTCCGCAAATAATGGCCGGGGCGTTAATAACGTCCGCACTCGGGGCGGTAATAGCGCCCAGGGCGTTAATAACGCCCGCACTCCGGGTGTTAATAACGCCCAGCTATATAATTCGGTACACGCTCACGATTGAGCTTGAAGAATAAATTGGAAGTTATATTTAAATTCAGAAGTTTCAGACATTTCAACGTTCACATCTCGTTTTGTATTCTTTTTATTCATCCCTTTTACTCAATTTTTTAAATTTCAAAATCGTAGTGCTCTAGTTTGGTAAATTCCACAATTTCGTCAAAGAACTGAATAATGTTCATTGATCCTTCGTCAAATTTTTGTTGGGTCTGGTGAATAAATCTATTGCGCTGAACAAGTTTCTTGCGTGCTTTCGTTGATGGGCCGCGGTAAGCGCAAAAAAGCACAATGCCCAATGTGCCGCGGTCCCATCAATGACTTTCATAAAGTTTTCATGTAATTTTTTGATTTCTTATTGAAAACTTTTTTAAAAATAAAAGAGCAGAGAAAAAAATTCTTCCATCTAGTGGCATTCTGTATGATTCTCTTAATCGATCCGTTCCAGTGACGTTCTGTATTTTCCCCTTAGTCAACTCTTTCTAGTGACATTCTGTATAAGGAAGATTTTCCTCTAGTCAACTCCTTCTAGTGACATTCTGTATAAGGAAAATGTTCCTCTTACTCAACTCCTTCTAGTGACATTCTGTATAAGGAAGATTTTCCTCTAGTCGACTCCTTCTAGTTACATTCTGTATAAGGAAAATTTTTCGCTTAGTCAACTCTTAGTCAAAGTTTATTTTCCACTTTTCGGAAAGTCACCAATAGTCACCATTTTCTAGTTGAAATTTTCGGCCTTTGAAACTTCATCATGTTTTTTTTTGAAGCTGTTAGAAATCATTGTACAAATGTCATCTATATATTTCACGTTGTACACCTCTAAAAGGATAAGGCTGTCACTATCAACATTTTTTAAAAACTTATTACACAAAAAGTGGGAAAATAAACCTTCACCGCATTTTACAATTTTCCTCTATTCAACGCCATCTATTGACGTTCTGTATAAGGAAAATTTTCCCCTTAGTCAACTTCTTCTAGTTATATGTTATATAAGTAAAGTTATGTATTAAAGTGCCATTTCGTAGCGTTTATCCAATTATTCAGCTGGGGGGTTTGTCATTGTAATGACGCTCAGATGTAACTCAACTAGAACAGTCGAGTCGAAGAATACATTAGAAGAGCCAACATTTCGGAATATCGTTCCAATCTATAGAAGTATGGCAGTTGGAAAGTTGCTTCCAAACCCGAATTTGTGATAATAAAATCTTAGAGAAAACACCCATTAAGTCAATGGTCTCAGATGTCATAAGACGAACTTCGGAGGGCCTTTGACATTACCTTTGATGATATCTGCAGGTCGTTTAAATTCTGATAGTCCTAAAATAACTTGGAACATTTAATTTTTTGCTCAGAATTGTATAAGAAAAATTTCTACATACTTTTTTAAAAATTCAACCTACAATTGCTGGGAAGCGGAAACCTGGTTTTTGGCTTGATTTACGAATTGATCATATTTAGACACTAATTTCTATTTCAAATAATAATGAATATGAATGGATCTATGTGCACCGAAGAAGTGGGGACTACTCTAGCTACTAGAACCGGCAAAAGAAAGGTTTCCGAAGAGACATTGTCTCCGAGCTCACACTGTTAAAGTTCCCGAAGGTCAGTTTTCATACATATTTTTCAACTTTGACGTCATAAATCGGACTTAAAAGAGTGTTATGGGAAATTAGTCCTTTTTGTGCTTGGTGTGTGCTTTAGTGGAGATTTAAAAAAAGATGGTTTTGAAGTTTGTCGATGACCTGATAAAGTGTGATGAATTTAGATAAATCTCCATTTTAGTATAAAAAGTAACAACTTCAAGCTAAGCTATTTTTGTTCAACAAAATACGCGACTGAGCATTGCAGTGTATTTTTATATCGAATTGTGACATGGTACCACGAGATCTCAGTGTTGCTCTTATATTGCCATCGCGGTTTTCGGGACCGTCAACTCTTATTGATGCTTCCGTAACTAGCTATTTTTTTTTTTTTTAGCGTATGGGTTTATTTAGCCTCGTAATTGTACAATTAGGTCAACAAAGTTAAGAATAAAAAAAAGGAAACAAATTTGACTAAAACATTACACATTTTACACGATCACATAAACGTCATATAGGTAAGATCGCTAGCCATTGCGTCGCTTGGTCCGTCAGGTTGGTGAAATCTTTAATATCGCCGTCATATTTGTAGATGGGGCAATCGAGAAACAAGTGTTCCATACTTTGACAAGGATGACCGCATCCGCAATTCGGACTTTCAATGAATTTCCACCTGTGCAACATTTCGTTGCAATTGCCGTGTCCTGTTCGCATTCTGTTCAAATTGCACCAAATCTTCCGTGGTAAATGAAATTCTTTCGATTTACTGGTGTGTTTGTGGAAGTCGAACAATCGGCTATTGGCTTCACTGTCCAACCAAATTTTATTCCAGGCGACTTTAGTATCGAAGCCGTTGGTGTGAAGGTTCTTGGCTAGTACAGTTGGTGGTTTTCGGGATTTCAATCTGGTTAGGTCAGTGGTCAGAAGATCATGATGTAACGGTATTCCAGGGTCGCTAGTTATTTTCCGAAACAATGTGAGTAACGCGCATTGGCGCCTGACTTGCGGTGGAGGTATATTGCTCAATGCTGGGAGCCATTCAAGCGGGGTAGATTTCACCGTTCCTGTGATTATTCGCATTGAGTGGTTTAGCTCAACGTCAATTTTTCCTGCATGAGCGCTATTTAACCATGTTGAGCAGCAGTAACTAGCTATAACTTATATATACAAATATTAGATTGTTATGGAGCTCAGATGAGTTCAAATTAATAAATTTACTACTACCTACTTTATTTCCCACCTGTCAATTATTTCCATATTTTATTTCCCACCTGTCAATTATTTCCCTACTTTATTTCCCACCTGTCAATTATTTCCCTCAGTGTTTCTGATAGAATCTGACTGTCTCACAGTGGTCCATATCCAAAAATTAAGGGAATGCGAAACTAAATCATTTTTTTCAGTTATCAGTGACTGAAAGTGAACGAAGTTCGAGCATTTAATTTTTCAGGCGAAATTATGAGAGAAATGGTATTTCTGAAACTAAATTTGAAAAAAAAATTTAATGCCACGACTGGGAACCGAACCCAGAATCTTCACCTTGCCGGAGTGCTGCTCTACCAATGCGAAACTGTTCGAAAAACAATAAAATATATGGGAGTCTGTTTACTTTTGTAGACTATGTTCGTTTTCGGAAAAGAATGCAATGCAATGGTGAGGCAATATGTAAGTATTTTATAACGTTTTGGCAAAAAGAGAATGCGGAGAACCAAGGAAAACGTTGTTGGACCTCTGTATCACCGTGTGTCTGTCCGTCTGCGCAGTATACATAATACTGAACTGTGCTCCACCCTCTAACTTGTTCACCACCTGGTTGTAAATAAGCCGTTTCAACTCCTTGTTGGACCCGTACGAAGTACAAAGGTCATATACGTTTACTACAAACAATTTTAATGTAACATGGGGTAGATCGAGGTGGGAGTTAGCCGATACATTAATAAATGTCTACATATGACGAATCAACAATAAAAAAAATGTCCGTCTCCACTTTTTTTTCCAAACAGCTCAACCGATTACCCCAAAATTTTTTCCCCTGACAGGTACATGCCTCACATGATTCAAGTTCAAAGATGAGGAAAATCGGCGAAGTAGTTCCTGAGATATGGTCGAAGAAGTGGAGGTCGGACATGAAATTTTCGAGGGTCGATAAAACTTTTTCGCAAATATTTCAACGGAAATTCCTCATTTTGGTGTCAAATGAAAGCATTTGAAGTCACGAAACTGGGAAAAAAATTTTGTAGGAATCGGGTCAGGGGTCTGGGAACTGTAACCAATGGAATGGACGAAATCGATTTTCTTGGCCATATATGAAAACAGTTTTTCGTCTATATTTCCTTAACTATGCAATATGGAGATTTACTGTCGAAGGAAAAGTTGTAGAGAATAAAATGTAAGGGAACAGGTGTCTCAGGGCTTAGGGGAAATATGGCCCAATACTGGGATATGACTACTTCTAGAATTGGAAGGATGAGCCATATCTCTTGAACTTTGAGAGGTAGAAAGCTGCTTCCAAAGGCGAAGTTGTAAAGAACCGAATGTTAGCGAACACTTGTCTCAGGGTTTTGGGGAAATATGGCGCTATCTTTGGGAGAATTGGGAGGAGTGACCCGTATCTCTAGAACTATGAGAGTTCCAAAGTTGCTTCCAAAAGCGTAGTTGTACAGAATGAAATTTTAGCGAACATATGTCTCAGAGTTTTGGTGAAATACGGCCCAATACTTGGGATATGGCCACTTCTTGAATTTTAGGGATGACTCATATCTCTAGAACTATGGCAGTTAGAAAGGTGGTGGAAAGTAAAGGTTTCAGATGTCAAAAGACGTACTTTGGTAGGGCCTTTGACATTACCTTGGATAATTTCTACGGATCTTTTAAATTCTTATAGTTCTAAAAGAAGTTATAACATTGATTTGTTTGCTCATTTTTATTGTTTAGATACGTTCGAGTCTTTTTGCAACATCTATTCTGTTTGCAACATCTATTCTGTAGGCCATATCTATTCTGTCTGCCACATCTATTCTGATACGTATGGGTCTTTGGTTATGTTTACGCAATACATTCGGATTCGGATATGATTTTGGCCGAGGTGTCGAAAACGTCAAAGGATGGAGCGGAGTGACACCGTGGTCAAAATCAAACCTTTGTTCCAAGTCGTATATACTATTTTGAACTCATTTAAAAGCCATGGCCATCGTTGCTGATATACACATGGTCTTAAGACAAGGTGTACTGATGAGTCGTAAACGACGAATTAATTTTTCGATTTTTGTTAAACAATTGAAAGTAGGAAGAAGAATTGTGAGTGGCTTTTAAATGTTGATTCAAGCGAGTGGACTTTAATCTGCCGAAGGTGCAGCAGCCATAGTAAAATATTACTTCTATGGGTGTAATTGTTCCAAAACGAGAATTTTCTCAATTTTTACCTTGATTGCAAGTTTGTGTAGTTATTTGCACAGAGGGTATGGTTGGACCCTTGGAGCCGAAATATTCAAATACTATCTTCGATACGAGGGGCACCTTTCAAGTCTTGAGAATCGGCCAAACTAGCCAAATAATGCTAGATAATCAAACGGATATGAAAAATTTGACATTTTTCATGGCATGTTTGCGAACAGCGTTTTTTATTATGTCTGCAATTTTTGTTAGTAAAAATTTTTTTAAAAGGTTCCTCAACACCGAAAATGATTTTTAGTCGTTAAAATTTTCGTTCCGTATTTTCATGATGTTCGCCTTGGTGTAACTCAACAATCATGTATCTATCAACCTATATTAACTTTTGGCGATTAAGTACCATCCAGTACCTTCGTCCTTGACAAGTTCGATTGATTAAATCCATACCGTACATCTCTCAACGGCGAGTCTCGTAAAGGTCATCTTAAATTTTCTGCTCTACCACTTAGCAATGCTGCTGTGTGCGAACGGATGAAGAAAAATTGGTATAGGACCTACCGAAAAATTGGGGCATCTTTTGAAATTATTTAGACCAGCATCGATTCGATTTAAGATGAACATCTAGCTACGAAAAAAATATGGTCTTGATGAAAAACACATAACCTCACAACCGCTGAAAAGGAGGCTGGCTTGATTGTAGCACTAAAGCATTGGACAAAAAGCTTGTTTTTTAGGTGTTAGATTCTACTACTTATAGCTACGCAATTAGCGACGCTAGCTTAAAACGTTGTTAGCAAACATATCACGAAAAATGTCAAATTTTTCATATCCGTTTGATTCTCTAGCATTATTTGGCTAGTTTGGCCGATTCTAAAGACTTAAAAGGTGCCCCTCGTAGTCGTTGAATTGTGGTAATGTGCTTAGCAGAATAATCCAAATTAAAAAATAGCCGAAACAAACTCACAATTCTTTTAATTCCAAATTGTTCAAACGAAATGAAGTGCATTCAATCGTAGGATCTGGATTGTATAAAAAGCGAGTTGACATAGTCTGAGTATCATTCGTTGCTGATATAAACATGGTCTTAAGACAAGGTGTACTGATGAGTCATAGTAAAATATTACTTCTATAGGTGTAATTGTAACAAAACGAGAATTTTCTCAATTTTCACCTTGATTTTGAACTCGTTATTCGCTGTTATTTCTTGCAACTTCCTGTCGAATTGCACATTTTAAAGTAAAACAAAATTTAAATTTTCGAATTTTCTTGTTTATTTAAACATTACAAAAAATATATAATTCTCTTTGGGAACAGTCTTATATAAGGTGTTATTTAAATGAAGTATGAAATTCATTTACATTTAAGGCACGAGGTAATTAATTTATTATTGTGAAAAAATACACATCTCTTGAGATTAAAGATCGCGTCATTTGCACCAGCAAAATTCTTCTTTCACCGAACATTGATAATAGACAAATTTATTGTCTCGATCAAAACATGAAGAATAATTTTGCATACCGAAAAATCGATGCACTCATGAATAGTTTGAACATAAATTAATTGCACTTTCCGTACTTTTTTTACTTTTAACGTTTGATTTGAATCCTTATGTTACCGGCTGTTTACATGGCCTCAATTGCAATATACTATATATACAGCGTCTAGTTTAGTGATTTCCATTACGTTCCCGTAAACGTGTCATTAGTTAAGTGAGGAAAGAAACTTCTGTTTTTTAATTTTAATGTTTTTTATTCAGACGTTAACGTTGTTTTCAATGGGTTGACACCGATAAAAGAAACATTTTACAAACGGAGCACATTTTTTGAGTAGAAACTAATCCTTACCACCACTGTCGGAAGGCACTTAATTATAACACTTTCTCACTTAGACTTCACAACCTAGTATTGCCGATATGGTAAAGCCGCATTTTTTACGTGGTTTTATACTTAAATTCTGCACTTTCGACGGCGATGGCGGATGCAAGCCTATTTTCGCTATTTGATTATTCATGTCGCTCACCATTTGTGGCGAAATTGATATCATTGATGGATTGGATACTGCAACGTAATCATGTGGAATTGGAGGATAATACGGTGGATATGATCGAGTTAAATAGGAGAAAGCTAAACTCATGAAAGCTGGATATTGGGGATGATGATGTCGATCGCTGAAATGTTGATAGAATAATTCCGGGTTCTTCATGAATCGTCGATCATCCTCGTCAACAATCTGAATATCACCCGATATCGTCGATATTGGTGAAATAGATCCGCTTGATTGTTCGCAGTCGTCGATTGAATCCAGGGAGTCGTTGCAACTATTTGCTCTTTGTCGTTTTGCGTCTAGTTCATTGAATGTTGACTCACTCTCTTTGATGGTTTTTTTATTCTCCGGTGGCAGTGGCAGTGGCGATGACGACGATGATATGGGTGGAGTGGAGGATGTGGACGAAAACAATGATGTGGATGATGAAGACGTTGATTGAGTCAGTTTTCTTTTGCATCTTGATTGGCCGGTCTCACGAAATCCTTTGGCGAATGGGTTATTGTCAATTTTCAATCTGGTTATCCGATCGTTCTGTAAAAGAAAAGCAAATAAAAAACAATGTCAGAGAATGTGGGAAAGTTTATATCTAATGTTGGAAAGAATGAGAAAATATTGGTAGTTTGTCTTTAATTTTTCTTATTTTTTGCCTACGTTCTCGTTTATGTGCCGCTTAAGCAAAATAAGCAAAATATATTTAACACAAAGGATCAGATTGGAAGAATAACGTACGAGAGCATAATATGGCGCTTGTTGTCGTCCAGACTTGAATGGTATAGCAACCGTTCGATATCATACAACAATAATATGGTTTAAGTAACAGAGAAGATAATCCGACGGCGGTATGTTTTCGAGATCCAACTTACCGATATTATAATGGAAAAAGAAAGAAAGTACACACGCATCATCGATTTTTTTATTGAATTTTTATGTCACAATCGCTCCCGTATTTTTTGCTTGTCTTTTTTTTTACATTTTGGTCATGAATTGGGATCGGTCCTGTGTTGTTTTGGTATTACTTTGTTTGGACGCATTGTTAGGTGAGAGATGTCTGTATGGTCAAAGTGGTTTATGTCGGTAAATGAGGAGCAGTGAGGTTTTCTATTTTTTAAAATAAATTAACAGTTGAACGATGAGAATAGATGAATGGGAAAAAAAAAATTTGTTATCTCAATTGAAGCTAAAGTGTTTTGATTCGATGAACGTTGCATTAGACATAAGATGAGATTTAAAGTTTCATTTCACCAAATATTTTTTGTAGGATTTTTTTCCCATTTAATAAAATATTTTGATCGGTCGTGTGGTCGGTGGGTTCAAACGAAATGTAGCTTTAATGTTATTGATTGAGGTGCCGTGATCGCTGATTATTTCGAAAAATTCCACACCGTTTCAGAATGTGGATTAATATAATAATGGGAGTGTAAATTTGAAGGTGGGAAGATTACACTCTTAATGCTTTCAACACCTCGTTGAGCATTTTTTTCATTGATACGATCCGATCACGTTCTTCGTCTGAGAACAAGTAACAAACCACGGTGGATTAGACTTAGAATTACGTCCGTTTCAAAAATATGTTGTATCAGCTACAGAAGACAGACACGCATGCAACAAATTACAGACACAGGTGACTTTAATTCCTGCTGATTATAATTTTAGTTATTACAATTAACAGGAATTATAATTCAGTGAATTGCATTACGGTGTACCAAGGTGGAGTAAGTGCACCAAGGTGCAGTGAGGTGTACCAAATTAAATTGTTTTATCACATCGGGCCTATAACATGCCCATTATAGCCCTGAAAGCAGGACTATAATCGGCTTATTATAGTCGAGTTTCATATGTTGAATAAGGACTATAACGTAATCATTACATGCAAATCAAATGTTTCTTATGTCGATGGAAAATAGCAAAACAAACTCACATCGCCTTTTTCAAAGCATGCTCAACTTCACAAACGTTTATTTGTTGTTTAAAACATTTTATTGTGTTGAATTGGGATTTGAACATGAATTAAAACAAAATTTTAATCAAAACGAGTTTTATTTACTTTTTTTTGGAGGAATCGATTGACCGTACGATTTGATGACAACTGTTTACTAGATTGAAACGATTGCCTTTGCAACGATTTCAATGTACAGTGTATTTTCATGTTTTGTGCAAAATTGGCAGTTATAGGCCCCGATGTGATAAAATATCGTATAGCACAAGGGGTATACCTTGCAATTATAGTCTCGGTTGGTAAAATTTCTCGGGGCTAACGCCCCTCGAACTTTTACCAACCTCGACTATAATTACGCGATTATACCCCTTGTGTTATATAATATACTATTACTAACTGGAGATCTGAAGGATTCGACGGTCGCGAAATTATCGCCATAAATTAATTTACATTTTGTTATAGATGTAGTAGTTATTGTATGAATTCACTTAAAACGAAAACATTTCGCCTGCTACGTGCCTTTTGTTGCACTTAACGAATACTTTTTCTCCGAACCAAAATTAACTTTTCATGTTTTGTGTTTATGTAAAGAAGCTTAAATCTTACTATGGTTACAATTAGACGTTTTTATTTTGTTACACAGTGGGATATTGTGAGACAAATACACATTTCAGTTCCCACAAATATTTACTGGAAAACTTAATGCTTTCCAAGAAATATCCACGCACGAAACTCGAATTCCGAAGAGAAATGAAACGAATATTCCGTCATTATACTGTGAAGGTGCTCAGTTTGATTAATTCTCAATAGCCAGTGGGACGTGAAATGTGTATTTAGCTGACTCAATTGTAGAACAAAATAAAAACGTTTAATTATACAAACCACAACCAACTTCAAAATGCGCGCCCACATCAAATCAAAGTGGCACTTGCCACCCCTATATCTAAGCCAGGTGCGTTACAGTCTTTTGTTTTTATATTTGCAAGTAATGATGATGAATTGATGATGAATTGCATTTTATTGTCTTCTATCTTCTAGATGACATGGAAAAAGAATGTCTATGACTGCTGTCATAGACCTCGTTAAAAAACCATCAAAACGTTACAATACAATAAATTAAGCGTATCTGTACAAATGTCTAAATCGAAAAGTAAAAAATCAAAAAACGTTAAAAAACGAACATAGATAGAACATAGAAAATCAAATTCAAAACAACAAACAACAAATAGTTAAGATCGAGTAAATCTAAGTCAAAAATATCAACAAAAATATCTAACAAATAGTTAAGATCGAGTAAATCTAAGTCAAAAATTTAAAGAAAAAAAAAATTCGTCAAAAGTGAAAAAGCAAATTCAACTAAAGCGTATCGTCAAAAATAGTATATCGTCGTAAATCGTATCAAATAAATCAGTCGTCATAGAATACGTCGAAGTGGAGCCAGAATGTAGTAACGGCCAGCCAATTACAGAAACTCCGCCGAAAAGTAAACTGTGCAATCAGAAAATGAATTTAATTTTTTGGAAAACATCAGATAAATGGAAAAGGTTAATCACCGGGTAAGTGCTTTCGGTTTTAAATGATATTTGTGAAAAGAAAGCACCAAAACAAACACATCATCCAACAAGGCCGAAGGTACCGAACACCGAGTCATCAAGCTTGTGGACTTCTCTTCTGAATTCACATGACGGAAGGGTCGGATCGATGTGGTTGGCAGCAATATTAAATAGTCGACATGCGAAGTTTAGTGGTGAGAATTGTGAATACTCATGGGAACTACCAGTGATTCTAATCAGTGAAGATCTACGTAGAATTCGCGTGCCATCGTTCAAATAATACGTGAACTTAGCTGCAGTTGCGACCGAAACTAACTTCATTGCAAAAAAAATCAGCTGATTTCATTCATAAGTTTACCAAAGTCAGCTGATTTGATTGAAAATTGCAAAATCAGCTGATTTTTTTCAACTGCGGCTAACTTCACGTTAATTATTACTTGCACAGACCAAAACAAAAGACTGTCACTTCCCTGGTCACTCCCCTGATCTAAGCCCTAGCTACCGTTCTATAAGGGAGTTCTTAACGAAAATAGATGGCAGCACATTCTATATACTCGAACAGCGTTGCGCACGCTAATGACACTTTTTAGCGACGCTAACGCTAATCTCAAAAAATATTAGCGTCGCTAATGTCATTCGCTAATCGAAATACTTGCCTCGCCATAGGATAAATGTTAGAAAAAATGTTGAAAAAGGTCTATTAAGGTGATTGACCTGATTTCATTGTCAAAAATCTCACCATTGTCGCGACGGCACCTAAATTCTGTCCTATGAGGTCAAATTTCACGTAGTGCGTACCTACTAGTGGTTTGCTGCGAAAAGCTGCTAGTTAAGGAGATCCGCAGCAAATCCATTTTAATTTACACTGACATCAAAAGTAACCGTATGTTGGGAGCCTGAGCATAGCAACATCTAGGGAAATAAAATGGCGGATGAACTTGCTAAGGCAGATCATCGGTACCAAACTACGCCTCTATGTTACACAATCCTTCCTAAAAGGACACGTATCTGAATGGAAAATTTTTCATTTAATAGACGTTGGAAGCAAATCCAACATGCCATTCTCTCATTAATTAAATTAATGTATTACTATCAGTCAAAAGAATACCAACTACTTCCTCTCACTTAGCAGAAGAAATATCAGGCGAATTATGTCTGTTCTTACTGCTATTGCGCATTAAACAATCATTTGAACACTATAGGCATCATTAGCAGCCCCCTCTACTCAAAATGCGGCGAGATAGAATCAGAGAAACATTTTCTGTGGAAATGCCCAGCTTATATCTCAGCCAGAGCTAAATGTATAGGGGCCTACATTTTGCCGCACAACATAATCTGGAGCATTCCGCCCAGCTGGATCTTAGATTAACTAGATCGCACAAATAGACTGTAAGTAATCTCCTATGGGTAAGCACAACAGAAATCCGGTGTAGCTATAACAATAGTAGTTAATACAATATCTTGAAATACATGTTTAATGACTTTTCGGACTGGATTTCTACTAAATGATCAAAACGAATTCCCTATCAATAGTGCCAAAATCATCTATTTTCGGGTCAGTTACACCATTTTAAAAACGACCTTTCTCTGGTTGATAATGTTGCTATAAGACATTCAAGCCATCTTTCAATCAAGCTCACCACGGCATTGGCGCGATTAAAATAAATTGGAAGACTTAGGCAACAAAATATGGAAACCTTAAAGGAAGTTCGTCTTAGTTTGTAGTGTGTGTGTATGACATGTCTGGAAATATTTTCTTTTCAGTTTGACGACATTCAACCAATTTTTAATTCGAACAAAAATAAATCTGAATTTTTCGCCTTTGAAATAGTGAAAAATACAATATTCTATTAGCGAAAGAATTAGTTTTTAGCGAGCGCTTGTCGCTATTAGCGAGCAATTTCAAATTTTAGCGCGCTACTAACAACGCTCATGACTAGCGGCGCTAGTGCAACGCTGCACTTGACATTTGAAGCAGACTAACCTTATTTGAGAATTGTGACATTTAAAGCAGAATAGCTTTAGTTCATGATATTGACGTTACCAGGATGATAAATGTCGCACTTTTCGTTGAGAATGTCCTATAGAGTGTTAAAGGAGAGCAAAAACTAGTTACCTCAGCAATTATGAATGGAAAAAAGGATTGAGAGTAGAGTTCAGTTTAAACGTGTACGCGATTTCTCTCATTTCGACGCTAGCTCATTCCACGAACCATTCTACTGTAAACAATGTAAATGCTATAGAAACTGAGTGTACACAAATGTATATTCTTTTGTTATAAAAAGTGAGATCAGTGGCATTGATTACGTGTGAAGTTAGCGTCGATTTGAAAAGTGAAGATTTGACATCATTACAATGAGCTGTCACCCGTGTGATTACATCTGAATCCTCTAGTTCTCATGATTTTCTTAAGTATCCATTTTCTCTGCAAATCTCTGAGTTGTTTCTAATTCTCAACATCGGAAACATATCCGTGTAGTATGACATACGATCAGTTGAAGAACACAAATGGGAAAATTAGATGTAGCTCATTGGTACTATCCAATAAAAAATACGCTCCAGCTATGAAAAATATTTTTACTGTAACTGCACAGTGAAACTTGGTGCTATAAGTGAACGCTTTTATTCTCTTCATGTATGCAAAAAACTTTTAACAACTCTTAGAAACTTTAACAAAGACATGTTAGCCTCCTATTTATCTCAATAGACCGTGTCTAGCATCAGATTTCATCAGGCAACATTCCTGCTTTTGATGAGTAGCGACATCTACCTTTTTTCATACATTTATACGGTTCAACACAAAAGCTAAGTCGTTTTTCTCCAGCAGCGCCACCATTGCTCCATTGATAAATACGGTTCATTAGAAAACAAATGACACTATCTTTTAGCCATATGATGAACCGAATGGATAAAAACGGTAGAAAAAAACAGTACTGGAAAAAAGGTAGATTTCACTATTCATCAAAAGCAGGAATGTTGCGTGATGAAAGCTGATGCTAGACACGGTCGGCGGGGGACAAAATCCCCCAGTGTATTATCGTCCAAGACGATAATATTGTCTACTGATACAATAATATCGTCCATGAGACAATAATATCGTATACTGATGCAATAATATCGTCTACTGAAGCAATATTATCGTCCACTGATACAAATAAAACACCGATAGAAATGTGGTACATGTCGCAGGCACCTTTACCATTTATGGCATTTCGAAAAGGGGTGAATTCCATAGGAACGAACAAAACGCCCTCTCATCACATTTCGTAGAAGGATGAATTCCCTAAGAACGAACAAAACGCCTCCTCGTTACATTTTGTAAAAGGATGAATTCCCTAGGAACTAACAAAATACCTCCCATCCTCGTTACATTTTGTATTATATTATTGTCTCCATGATACTATAATATCGTCTAGTCATACAATAATATCGTCCATGAGACAATAATACACTGGAGGATTTTGCACATCCCCACACGGTCTTTTCCATCGGTACCGTAACCTGGGTAACGAACTTTATCTCTTTTACTCTTTAAATGTAAATTATATGAACATGAGACAAAAAACATTCCTTAACTAGGAGACAAGACATCTACATTGGTAAACTTAGTGAATTCGGTTGCGTTAACCATTGTCTTCCATCCCGTCAGAGATAAGTGAACACATTCCCTTAAGAATCGTATAGGAATCGTGTGGGAATGTATTATGCTATGGAAAATTTGCATGACCAAAGAAAAAGCGTTCACATATTCCGTACGGGATACAAAATGATATCTTTTTGAATAAAGTGAACGAAAATACATTTGTGTACACTCAGTTTCTATAGCATTATTATTTACAACGGTAGATGTGAACAAAAAATCAGACTCATAAGACAAAAACTACAAAATTATAAAAAAAAATTCTGCATCGATTTCAATAAATTGTTCAGAATTAAATACAAGGAAATAGTTTCTGTCGTAAAAGGTAATATTAGCTAGAAAAGGACTTCCTGTCGCTAAATGTATGTTACAGAAGTGAACCGACATTGCTAAAAACGTATTTCATATCTAAAATTGAATCTGGAGATAATTGGCTTAGGTTTATCCCCTGATGTTGAATAAAGAAAACGTTCAAACAATCTGCAAGCGATTCATCTAAACAAACACAGCGCATCTATGAGCTACCTAAATTAACATTGTGCCCCATTCTGTAACTCACTATTAGACTCTATGATTTATAAGGATATATCATCGAAATTATGCAGTAATTACATGTTATTATCCATCCTTAAAAACATCTTTTTTCCTTTTACATTTTGGTCTTAAAATCTATCATCACCCAGACGCCCTAAACATTATGCATTATTCGTCGAAAGAGTCTCGTCATTTCTTAAGTGGTAAGTTTCAGAATTCACAGCAGACATGAACACATTTTCAGTTGAAACAAAAAGGTTTTTTACATTTACTTCAAAGTACGGAACAGACAGAAGATTTCATTTTGATACGAAATTATAACCAATTAACAATCAAAAAAATGTTCCATGGGATAAGAATAGATGGACTACGAATGAAAATAAAAAAAAATATTTAAACTTTAACTTACTTGATAAGCTGTAACGGCTACGAATTCCGTCTCAGGAAAGGTAAATGATTGATAAGGTGCCCAAGTTAATTGATTAGGATCTGAGGTTTGAACCACGATCAAACGAGGCTGATATTTGTGCATGCTGGTTAGGACAATCTGAAAGTAAAATTAGAAGTTAAAAAATATTCACAATTTTTAATCATTAACTGTATTTAAAGTAAATAAGCGATTTCCACAACAAATTTAATGATCATTTCAGTCGATCGATAAATTGTAATAAATATTTAGTCGCAAAGTAATGGCCATTAATTACCTCATAATAATCTGCCTTAATGACCCATTAAAGGTTAGAGGTAAGATAATTATTCAGTTGTTTCGCTAAACTGTGACTGTACTCTGTTTTCCATATCCTAATGTTTTTATTGTGCCAGTGTTTAGGCTGTACGAAAAACCTAGTGCCATCTGTGATATACTAGCAGTAATGGGAGTAGAGTACACGAGTACAGGTATTTCCTAACATTGCCTTCTACAGATAAGCTGTACGAAAAGGCGCTACGCTCAACTTTACTTGACGTGGACCGATTCAATCAGTATATGACAATATAATATGTTGCGGATTCAGTTGTGTGTTGTATCATTTTTATCTACGAAAAAATGGATGACACCACCGTCAAAAGTTTAAGTGGGTCAGCTACTTCTCCACCTAAGTCTCTAACGACGAAGTTGCAGATTAACGTGTGTACCTGGTGTAACCTTAACCGAGCGGAACCATGGGCGAGAAATTGTCGCGGATTGCACCCAAATGCAACACGAACTGCTTTGACTCAGCGCCGCTAGGTACCTCAACCAAGCTAAGGATGGAAGTGGTTCGACCCACACCTGACCCACAATTTTAGCGGGTGGACCCACACCTGACCCAGAGTTGCAGAAGTCACAGAAATCGTTTTTCTGTGCGTTCTAAAACTGTGGGTCAGGTGTGAGTCGACCCACTCCGATCCTTAAACCAAGCGCTGGGCCGGATGCGGTCATATCGCATGACACACTACATCCGAGGGCTCCTCAGCCGCGCGGTACCGATTTTACTCTCGGTGAGGGATTTCGCAGGACGGCTCTTAACCGACCCACTTAGATAGAAGGCGACGAAAAACCCCCTTGGTACATCTGGATTGACTCAGGAAACCTTGGTGTCGCTACGTACCAGTGGACCAACGGGACGATTCAAGCAAAATCCGTTGGCGACCACCCTTGTGGTAGCACCTAAGTCTTTAGTAGGCATGTTGTGCATACCCATACTAACATTACAGCAAGGAAAAAAAAAACTTAGAGAAAATCAGCGAAAATTTTCAAGGAATTTCGCCGAAAAAAATCAAATAAGCGACAAAATTCAACAAAACAATCGCCGAGAATCTTTTGTTTAATGTTGTCGCTAATTTGATTTATTTTTTGGCGAATTTCATTGAAAATCTCAGCTGATTTTCTCTAAGTTTTTATCCTCAGCTGTCTGCTACCACCTATCAAGTTATTATTAAACGTCGCTTTATCAAAGTGAAACTTTTGATTTTATCAAATAAAGCAGGTTTGTGCAGTTTAGTTTTTAGAGGCCAGAATAATGCAGATTTCAAAAAAAATCCTTGTTCATAACCTGCCAAAAATATATTTTTCAAATAATCTGAATAATCTCAGATCAATACATTGGTGTTTGTTGTTTTTATCACCTTAAAGCCGTAAGAAAAACAAACACGTCAGGTTCAAGTATTTTAAAATATTCTACCCCCCATTAGCATTTTTGTAAATGGAAAAAGTAGACGAAACTGTACATTTTGTTGTTATTTTACCATTCTTCTTTGCTAATCGTTTTTAAGTGGAAACCCTTAAGATTCAATACAATGATGGCGTCTACGGACAGAAAGGTATTACAACACTTATAAAAAGAATTTCACACAGTACCGTGACGGTAAATAGCTAGACATTATCATAATGAAAATCTGAACAACTTACGTGTCCGCTATTGTCCAAAGTATTGTTAGTTAGTTTGACTTTATTGAACAAAACTGGCTGTGCGGACCAATGAGAGCCGAGAGCAGGACTGTCGGGATGAAGGCATATTCGATGTTGACTTTGTGGTTCGGCACCGCCAGCAGGCATCCATTGCGATCCGGAAAATTTATAGCGACAATCACCAGTAGGTACCATTTCCAAAAATACACAATAATTTACGTCGTCTTCTAGGCCGGAAAGAGATACTCGCAACGATGGAAACATTCGTCTGGAATGGAAAGTAACAATTAGCCATTTGAAATGAAAAATGAAAATTATTGAAATAGAATGTTCGATACAATTCGGTTGCGTTGAGTTTCAATTAAATGTTTTTACCTTCAGAAAAGGTTTCATTGATACTCAAATAGTTCGAGATGTTTCTATTGAATTCTTTATCTCGCTTTGATGAGCGAGAGAACCATGAGGCCCGCCCGCACGCTCTGTACACCGACTTTATAATAAACAAATGAAATGGGTACAGGAAAGGAGTCAAAGTCAAAGAAGTTGATTCCCTTGGTGCAGCTGGGTGGAATGAGGTGTAGTGCACAGACGGACCGACGGACAGAAAGAGTGAAAACATAAAGAAGCTGTCGCTACTTAATAATGAATTAGTTTAATGTAGTAGAAATGTATACTCAGTGTACACTTGAAAATGTAAATGTGCCCCACGTAACATTTTATATACCACTCTTTTTGTAGTATACATTGAAGTATACATAGGTGTACATTCGGTTAAATGTACTATGGAATTAGCCTGATGCGCGACCCTTTCACACGGATTATGGTGTGACCATGTATTTCACTTCAAAAATTTAAAAGTGAACTAAAACGGAAACGCATTTCATAATGTTTTTTCGAATCGAATTGGCAAACCCTGTAGCTACTAGCGTTCGGGTTCCCGTTATGATATGAGCATTCCTCTTCAAAGTTGAACTTCACCTAAAGGAAGCTTTATTTTGCAAGAAATGGCGAGACGATGTAAACAAGACTTATAGCCAAATTTGTAACATATACATATAGCTATAAATAATAAGTTATATGTTTACGTTAAAAGTTACAAGCTTACGTTATAAGTTATAAGTTTACGTTACGAGCTATGAGTTATAATTTATAAGTTACAAGTTATAAGTTTATAGCCCAGATCAGTATTGTAACTGACCCACTTCAGCACTGATCAGTTTTAAAACTGATCCGAATCAGTATTGATCAGCTTCGAAACTGATCCTGATCAATACTGATCAGTTTCAAAACTGATCAGTATCAGTACTACTCAGTTTAAAAACTGATTCGCATCAGAACAAATCAGTCTAAAAACTGATATGAATCAGTACTGATCAGTACTGATTAGTACTGATCAGTTTTAAAACTGATACGTATAAGTACTGATCAGTTTCAAAACTACTAATCCAAATCAGTTTTGAAACTGATCAGTTCTGATGCGGATTAGTTTTGGAACTGATCAGTACTGATCCGGATCAGTTACAATACTGATATGGGCTATAAATTTATAATGTTAACTTATACATCAACTTGTAGCTTATAACGTAAACATATAACTCAAAAAAATGACATATTTGATGGAACTATGCCTGAAATGAGTTTTTCCAAAAGAGGCAAATGAAGATCGAGTTTTAAAAAAAAAAGTTCATCTACAAAACATTATACAGCATTTGTGGGATCAGGAGTTTCGGCTGTAAGTGAATTTTCTGATGGTCAAAAATTATTTTTCGGTGATCGCTTATAATACTAATTCGATGACCTTATGCAGCAATCACCTTTTTTTTTAATTTCATATTGAAAATTCGCCATAAGATAGCGGCAAAAAATAACAAATAAAATTTTTTTAACAGCACTTTATCGACTCTTTATCTTGTAACTGGTAAATTTTACTATGAAATTGCATGAATACTCTAAGAACGTAGTAGAAAATCAACCATTTCCCGCACCTCCCAATCTTTAGATATATGCAACTATGTCTGAATATCCCAACACATGATTGGTCCTACGAATGAACACTCTTCCATCGCACAGTCTGATGCGAATTTGAGTAGTCTACTCCAACTCAAGTGGTACTTAACAAATTGTATCCGACAAAATCGGTGGTTAAACATTTGTTGCTTGCTGCGTCATTGTAATGTCCACTCGACATTCAGCAGAACATTAAATATGATCAGAGAACCGAAAACATAAATGTCTTCATTAATTCTTGTCTTAAAATGCATTCGACCCAAATCATCATTTAAAATTTAAAGAATTTATTAAAAAAAAAACTCTAAAAAATGTATGAAAGTCAATCGATCAAAAAAAAATATATTTTATAACATCCTAATGCCACGTCACAAATCAAATGTATAAAACAAAAATATCAAAAAATGATTCCAAGATGAAGAGAAAAAAAAAAATTTAATAAACAAATATTTGAAACAAATAAATGGAATTGATAATTTCGTTAAAAAGTCTTTTTACCGCTGCGGGTATCTAAACGATGCATTGTCTCAAAGTCAGCATGTGGTGCTGGCGCCGATTATATGAAAAATGTTGAAGCTAGTAGTAACCCCATAACCCATCACACTTTTAACAATATGCTCTCGGTAGGAACCTTCTGAAATTGTCTATTTTTCTCAAAGTCGTCTCTACGGCAAATACTTAATGCCGTCAGAGAGACAATCAGTATAGACAATTCTGTACTTTTTTTTCATTAGTTCGATAGTCTGTCTCTGTGTGACCTGATTGAATATAATGGTAGAAAGAGGGTTCTGACAAGTTGGTAGTCATAAATAAAGAGCTAGTGTCAAGTTACAATGTTAACAATAGTTTATTGACGCATGACATAAAAAAGGTCAAAGCCAATTTTTTGTTCTCATTGTCTTACATTTATCGTAGCTTTGTAGGATATTTTCCTTTACGATTCTATTGATTTTGTTGGTTCAAACTGAAATTATTGATGTCAATTCACACCATAATACTGTCATTGTGGTGTAGATAATCGTTTACTAAATCATTTCTTTTCACAAACATTTTTTGTTCTCTACTTTTCAAATTTATTTTCATCGTTTTATTTGAATAAAACCTTGATCTCTTAAGTCGTTTCACACTTCTTAAGGTAATTATTTAGAAAAAAAAATATAAAAATAATCACCGGTCACGTCATTAAAATAAAACAAAGCATTTAAATAAATTATACATTTTATCGCATCTTCGCTTCGTAATATGAATATGAAAGGCCATATAATCTCAGAGTGGTTACCTTTTTCTACTACTCACTTTAATATGATTCGTAAACAAATTCACTAGAAATGGTCAAAAAAAATTCTCACACATAAATTCAGTAAGTTTTCCCAAAATATTTCATCCGAATGTACCACAACATTATTATGCTGCTTTCATCTGAATATCTATCGTATAAGCCATGGCACATTTACAAATTTGAATTTTTTTAATTATGAATTCTAACACAACATGGAACAAAAAAAAATAAAACACACCAACAAACACACAATATTAAAAACCATAACTTTTTGTACCTTTTTTGTTTTTATATTATTACATTTTGAACGTTGCTTGGAGATTTTTTTTTTTTTTGTTTCTTCTCTTGTAAAAGCATTAATTTATGGCAACGGTCTTAAATGTGTGGTTTGGGTCAGTCAGGCGCCACTATCTTGAAAAATTTCATTAGATTTTTTTTGGCTTTATCTTCTTTTTTATTCATTTGAATTTGTTGTATTTATCGTGCGTGCCTCGTCTACACTCTACGTACAATTTTTGGCAGTTTAGACATTTAATAAAAAAATGGAATCAAGATGTCAATTAAATAAGCAATTTCTTACGAAAAAGAACTACAATGTCTCGAAGAAATTCGGAGAAGTTTACGAAGGTTACCGTTTCTTAAGTGCAGTATGGAATCTTAATGGTCATCATGGCACTTTATAGACCATTATGTATCTTTCGGTGTGGGGTCTATATTATGTGACGAAGTACCGTATCAGACTTTACACAATCCTATCACCCAACAAGAAGATGGTTAGATCCACCGACAGAGTTGAGAGCCGAAAAAAAAATCGTTGGCGACGTTCAGCTCAAGGGACCGTCCATGAATGGCGTCTGATTTCAGAACGAGGGGGTTTAAGGAAACAGACGATATGTGACAGGGGGAGGAGGGCAAAAATACAAAAATGGTTGCGAAGTATTTAAATTCAGAAACCTGTTACAGTTGCCGACATGCATACAACCACTTATCTTCATCACGTACCAACATCCCAAACAATCACAATGACCTACATTAGGAAACAAAATCCTATGCTCTCAATTTGAAGTTACAATCCTTTTTATGACGACAGCTCAATACTTTCACACAATTGGGACGACATGGTCTTAGGGGCCATTCAAATAGTGCGCACGCATCTAAGGGGGGAGGGGTTTTTTCGAAAAGCGTGCGAAGGGGGAGGGGGTATCATCCGAAAACGTGCGCACTCTTGTGATGTTTGATCTGCTTAGGTTTATTTTCCTTTTAATTAGCAAAGGGACAAGATGAGGTGATACAAGTAAAGTGAAAAAAGCATTAACATAGTCCTTCTTCGAATTCGGGTTGAATTCTAAGCCAAAAATTAGGTTTCTTGGAAAGTTATGGTCCTAAAATATTGTCCATTTCTTTAATTGTGTCAATAATATACTTACGCTCGTCATTTTTCTCATCTCCATACTTTTAATGAGCACTAATCAGATTTTCCATCGTTACGTCGACTATGTGAAATTTTAAAAGGTTAACCACAACACATCAAAACATGCGAAGCAGCATGTACTATGCCAATCCCGAATCGGTTAACGTAAGTAGCTGGAAGACGTTAGATGCGGATAGGTTCGTTTGGAGATGCAGAAGACTTTCAACTGGTTGTAGTGCACTATTTCCAATCTAATCCAGGGTTTCAGAGAGCAGCCGATTTAAAATAAATATTTTGTTTAGGTACTGGCGTTTATATTTTCTCCGAATGCATTTTTAATAGATTTTTTTTGCATATTGCAACGTATATGGTGTGGATTGTGAGTACAAATTTCGTGCGCACTTTAGGGAGGGGGGGGGGGGTCAAAAAAGGCCAATTTTCCGCGTGCGCACTATTTGAATGGCCCCTTAAATGTAAGAAAAGTGCGGTAAGATGGTCTGATAAATAATATTATACAAAGAGCACTTGCTGCCGCAGACGTACCAGCTGGATTGGAACCCATCCTTTCTGTTTAGAGAAGATGGAAAAAAGTGGACGGAGTGAGTTTACATTCGTGAAATAAAAGTTCTAATTGAGAAACCGAACGATGAATCTTTTATTTCAAATAATATATACTGGCAAGCGCCCATATTGGTGACCCCGACGTGACCTGAACACGCAACCTTCTGATCTGGTCGGGCAGTGGCTTGATGCCTGCAGTTGGATACATCCTCAAAAGATTTAAAATGTTGCATTTTACAACTGACAAAAGCGGTAGAAAGTTTGCAACGAATTCAAAGAAGAGGAAATTCCAATTTCAACAGATCACGTTCGTTACCAGAGCTCCGAACAGACTAAACTAATTTACATGGAATATTCTTGCCGAGGTGATTGTTTCACCGGCGGTGATGGATTTTCTATTGTAAAGAGAAAACCTCTGTGAGAGTGATGCATGTCTCTACACATATGCCCCACGCAATCTGCAGGAAAAGCGGCTAAAGTAAAGCAAAAAGAAAAAAATCCAAGTACAAAAAATTCATAGAGTCCAATTACTTCTACGTACCCTTTGCGGTTGCGGTGTACAGAAGCTGTAATTTTTTTAATGTAGTAGGTAAGAAATTGGCTTTGAAAACTGGAGAACTAAGATCGAAAACATTCCTGAAGCAACGAATAAGCATGGCGATTCAAATAGGTAATGCTACTGTAGTTATGGGATGTTTCAAATCATCAGATAATTTAGAAGAGATTTTTTATCCATAACAGCGGGTGACAGACAAATTTTTGTAAATTATCGTAAGAAATATACAAATGGTGCAAATAGAGAACACACATTGGGCCTCCAATTTCTCCGTCATGTTATCAAACTAAAGTGTTTGAGACTTTTTAATGACTTCGTTTTTTATAAAACTTCTGATAGATTATCACGTGGGGGTTACAGAAAAACAGATAAAATGAAACAATGTTGGAGGACTGCCGTGTAAATTATAAAAACCTTGTGATGAAAGAAAGAAACGATTTTGTATGGATTTTTTCATACGAAATCTTTTCTCTCTTTCATCTCAAGGTTTTCATGATCGGCAGAGGAGTCTAAACAGTCGTAAAAAATCATTTCTTAATGGACATTTATGGACTACTTAATACTTTAACAAATGATTGACTTAACAGACGTAACGTAAAACGTAACGTAAACCTGAAACAATTAAACAATAGGGTAGAAGTGACGAAAGTACAATCACTCATATTTCTATGTGATAAAATCGTTGATCTACTAATCAAGTTAACAATGTACGTCATTAATTATCATTTTCTGTGACTTTCAAGAAAAAGATTATCTAGCCGCCGGTCAGTCGACCATTCCTTTTGGCGGCGGCTTTTGGCGATAGATTTCGGCAACTGAAAATTGGCGGCTCTCGACTCTGGCCATCAACTATTAAATCCATTTCAATATTCAATTGTATTGTATTCTTATATATCGAAAACCATTTGCCGTACGAAGTCGTAGGAAGGTCACTTGGTTTAATTTTCTTGAGAAATTGAGTATTATTATAATTAGTCTTTGGGTGGTCGTTTGTCCTAAAACTGAAGAGGGAATAAGAGAATTTCAGTTTCAGTCTATGCCACTTAATTTTTTTAATGTTTTCTTGTCACGTGTCACGTTGTTGGTGATCATAATCTTGGAATGACAATAATAATAGGGACAAATATGTGATTTTTTAGGGTTGCCTGATGAAAATTAAATTGGTGTGGCAATAGACTGATGGCTTTGCCACATTCGTCTACATCAAATTTATTTTTTCCAAGGTTTTCGGATCATGTGGCGATTGCGACATTGATTTGTTCGGAGAAATTTTTTTTTTCGTAGTGCTGCCTGATTAAATTCAATAGAATAAAATCTCTGCCACAGTAAGTTGATTTTAATCTGGTAAATGAGAGAATTTCTCTAACTAACCAATTACATTGATCTTAATCAATTGAAAATACTCAATTTGCTGTGGAAAAATGTAGAGGGATGCATTAGATGAGGAGCAATAGAAAAACTTGGTTTTCATCAGGTAACACTTTAAAAAATAAGAGAATTGAGAGAATCAAGATGAAGGAATGTATATAGGGATCGGACGTAATTGTAGTAATGTAATTGTAGACGCAACATACACCCAAAACACACATCGTTGAGGACTTTAACTATTGTTTAATTAATGTCATCATAAAAGTCAGAAATTCACTTGTCCCCTTCAGTTCAAATATCTCACTTTTTGCTTTTCAATATTATGAAGACGGTCGACGGTAAAAGCCTACAAAAAACAAACAGCGAAAAAATATAAAAAAGTTACCATCTCATAAATGTGTTGTGTATTTTGATTATGCTGTGAGATGAACGAAGAACGCCTGTTTTATAAGTTGTAAATTGTAACTCTTGATGTTAATCTCATATAGTGCGGCACAAATTCTCTATACAATCAGCAGGTGATATTTGACAGTTTTTTTTAATCTTTGAGGTTTTTTATTACTGTACTGTTTTTATAAAGAACTGATGAATTTTAAGGTTGTTTATGCTTTTCGTTTTTGTTTAAATTTAATTTGATTTGGAAATCATGTCAACGAGATAAATTGGTTAGGATGCTTATTGATAGGTTTTCGTTCGGATAAATGGCAAATTTGTAGCATTATTCAAATGTGTCTTTTTAGTTTTACAAATTTTGAATTTAAATTAACAGAAAATTAGGAATATTAAAGAGATTATAAATTTTAATTATGATTTACGGTGGCGTTGAAAAAATTTGCATAAATTAATGATGTCCGACGATTTCTTAATAAATTAATTTTCAACAAAACTTGTGAAAGGAAATTCCGGTGGAAGGAGTTCGGAAAGCATTAGATTTCCAATTTAAACGAAACAAATCATTCATTTCGATTGAGTCATGTGTTTATTAGCTTCACACAATCTCTAATAAAAAATAGTGCTACGCATCCCGCACTATTCCCTGTAAGCCTAAATCAAGAAATATCGTGGCACATTAGCGCGTCGTCGGCTTCTGCCAAAGTATACTGAATGGTGAGGTTCGTATCCATTTATTTGACAGTGTATTCATCATGAAAGTTATTATACTTTGACAGAAGCCGATGCCGCACAAACGGCGTTCACTCGAAATTGATCAAAATTCAATATTAAGACCGTTCGAAGCAACTGTGAAAAATATATTTTGGTGCTACCTAGAACCCTTGCATGAGCACCGGGACTGAAAAAAATTCTCCTCAACGATCCATGCAGCATACAAAAAGGCAATTTGAAGTCTCGTAAACCTAATATACAAACCTCATAATTTATGATAATACCCTTGAAAAACCACCACCTCGTGAACGGGTAGCTCAACTTAGGTCCACTCTATGGACATTACAGCCCCAGCCCAGCCAAACAACTGATTTTCACTAAACTCTTTTTATTAGTTTCCTGAGGTTCATTCTCTTTTACTTTAAGTATAAATGTTGCCGTGGGGTGAGGAAGACGATGAAAGTCAGCAGTTTTCTGAAGGCTTCAACTGTAAAAGCTATGTAGAAGGCTATTATATACGGCGCCGACATATTATATACGGCGCCGACATATTATATACGGCGCCGACATATTATATACGGCGCCGACATATTATATACGGCGCCGACATATTATATACGGCGCCGACATATTATATACGGCGCCGACATATTATATACGCCGTCGACATATTATATACGGCGCCGACAAATTATATACGCCGCCGACATATTATATACGCCGCCGACATATTATATACGCCGCCGACATATTATATACGCCGCCGAAATATTATATAAGCCGCCGACGTATTATTTACGCCGTCAACGTATTATTTACGCCGTCAACGTATTATATATCAACCTTATTTAAGTATTGTGTAGTATGCCATACATAATGAACGTGTTATGAGCTCACATAATACGTGCACGGCGTTCGTAATACGTGCCAGGTGGATAAAATATGTCGGCGGCGTATATTATAAACACAATTCCTACGTCGCTTGTAGATATTTTGAATTCAGCTACTGTGGTTTTCTTTTAGAAAACAAAATAAGTCATCGTAGATATTTTATTCAGTGTATAGTTCTCCAACCTCTCCAACCCATCTGTTTTGTTTGACCACCGTTTACTTTCAGTAGAATTTCGAGTTTTTCCACTGATGGAATTAATTTCCTTCTGTCAATTTGAGAAGGGAAAGTAAAGTTTCGCCCCTTCAATTGACATTTTCTACTTTTGGCTCTTCTATGAAGGATGAAAAATTACGTATTTCTATATTGGCGTCTCATCGTAATTAGATGGACGAATAAGCAGGGGAAACCAGGTTTAATATAAGCAAAAATAAATAAACACACAAACAAATTAAAAAAAAAAAATCGAAAAAATTTTAAAAAAAACTCGAAAAAACCAAAAAAAATGTGTAAAAAATTGGTAAAATTTTGTTAAAAATATAAAAATAAATCAAAAAAAAAACCAAAAATTTTTTAAAAAAATATAAAAAACCAAATGAAAGAACCAAGTATAAACGGAATTCACGTAAGTTATCTCCCCTTCCCCGGTATAATTTTTTGTTATCAACATCGGACCCAATTTGTGGAACGAATGGTTCAAGGACATTCAAGTGTCTTACATTTTTCCAATCAATAAAATTTGTTTTTGTAGTAGAATCGGGTTGTTTCATAGGATATAGAACTTTTTATGGAAATGTTAAAATGTCGTAACGTAATGATGTTACGTCCTAGGTCTCCCTTTTATATCATTAGGTCATCCTTTAAAAGTTTCATTAACTTTTCCGAAAGTAAATGTAAAATAAAGCGACAGGCTGTTGCAACTGTTTTCAAAACGCAACAATGAAACGATAGGGAAAAAAACAACCAACAACGAAAAACGATGTAAGATACGAAAAATACAATATCATCCATCTTCAGTGATGGACCGCAACAGATCCAATCTAAAGACCACCATGCAATTTCGAAAACCAACAACGAAACAACAACAAAGTTTTTTAATTTTTTTTTGTTTTAAACAATGCTTTATGCTGAAATGCATTGAAGAATCATGCAAGTTTGATATAACTTGGTGTGTTCGATTTTATGCGTTTCGATCGGTGATATTTTTTATGTAGACAGCATATAATTTTCGTATGAAATGTTGTAGCAAGTGGGTTATTACAATTGGTGAGTTAAAGGATCACAGTTCACAATTTATTTGTGGCACAAATCATCGCTTTTCCACTTCTCGTTTCTTTCTTCTTCCTTTATTGGGATCAGGAGTGTGGTTTGTGTAGCGAAAGAAATATTATTTTTATTTATTTGTTGTTTTTTTTAAATTTTTGTTGGTTCTTGTTTGTCTGTTTTCTTTCTGTTTCTGTTTAATAACAATAATATTAATAATGAGGCTATCATCTGCTTGTTTAAAAGTTTGATGTTATTTTCGTTATGCTATTAATATTTATTGCTAAATAGGATCCCATTTAAAATTTCTGAGTTTATATACATTTTTAAAATTGGTGTGTGAGCATCGATTGCATTTTGATGATTGTGTTTCGTGTTGTCAGCATGATTTTTAGTTGTTTTAATCATAAATCACGTGTACCTTTTTTTGTTTAAATTGTGGCGCCATGAAATGTGGGTAATGGATGCGTCAAATACTTTCAAAACAATGTCCTTATAATAATAATAGTGAGAAATGTTAGTTCAGCTGTTACTGTTATAAAATTTCTGGCAAAAAGTAATTTAATATAATGATTTGAGTCTCCAATCACACAAGACAGCTTTTAAGTAGTAGGAGTTATCGAGATATGTAAGAGTAAAAGGAGAATAAAAACACTTTGATTTGTTCAAACGGCGAGTCATCCATTGAATCGCTGTCTTATAGGTCAAAATCTCGTCAGGTGTATATCCTCGGCATATCATAGGGGCTGTGGGACGAGTTGGTAAGAAAGGAATCTTCGCAACATTCATAAAACCAGATCCTGCTATTGGAAACTCTCGTGGAGTTGGTAAGGAATTGAAAGAAGCAAAGTTATAAAATGATCACATAAGATGCAAATACAGCTGCAGACAGGGCAGGACTAGCTTAGATTTGTGCGCCGGCGTTTCGTCGGCTGGGTCTTCAAGACGGTCTCTAGCCTTTGGACTACTTCCTAGACTTGTCCAATGTTCAGCAAAAATGTAGAGAGTAGTTGTACCTAATCTGCTCCCAAAGACAATCTTTCATGTAAATATCACTGGAACAAATTATTCGAGTTGCGCCGACTTAAAATCGATTGTCAGCCGAATGCGGCCGATTGTTCGATTTTAAGTCGGCGCAACTCAAATAATTTGTTCCAGTGACACTTGCGAGCGAAATTGTCTTTGAGAGCCGATTAGATACAACTCTCCTCTACATTTTTGCTGAACATTGGACAAGTGTAGGATGTAGTCCAAAGGCTAGAGACTGTCTTTAAGTTCCAGCCGACGAAACGTCGGCGCACGGCGCTAGACTAACTACCAAACGGCCCATCGGACGATGCCCTGAGCCGGCCCGAAACATTGATTTCTGTGGCATAAGCGAGAGGTTTTTTGCCTACGTTTCTATCTGATAAGACTTAAACGGTGGGAATGCTATTAGCCCCACAGGCGAAATTTTTGAGGCGAATGGCCCTTCGTAGACAAGATGAATTTTGAAAATGGAAATGTCAAAAAATGCTGAGCGTGACTGAAAAAAGCTAGCAGCAGATCGGGTGAAGCCCGATCGCCCTTTTGACCAGTCCGGGCCTGGCTGCAAAATAGAAAATAGTGTCTAGTGTGCAACATCTAGATTCTGACGGGTTAGTTGCGAGGGTTTGTAGGCGCCCTTGCAGGACATACTAACTGCCACGTCCACACAGTAGCAGTTTTGGAAAACTATGCGTTAGAAGGTGTGGCCTTTAACGACAAACCACAAGCCAATTTTATTTACACCTGACAGACACTTGAGTCTGTTGGAAGCAAAACTCGGTCTATTCCAACTGTCAGAGTGACGTTTTAAACGTCAAGCAAAAAAAAATTTTAGAAATATCCGAAACCTGTTTATTTTTCGTCAATTCTATTTGACGTTTAAAACGTCACTTTGACAGTTGGAATTGACCGGGTTTTACTTCCAACAGACTCACTTATAAACCTCTAAAGGAAGACTTTTACAACGCTCATGAGGAACACTTGAAGATCAAAATACTTAAAATTTGATCTTTCATTTAGGTAGGAAATCGCGTCCTATTAGCGAAAGGGACGTCTATATTGAACGAGGCTGTGTAAAGCGACGTATGAGGAATAACCCCAGCGTTGTTGAAAGTTATTACTAATTATAAACGTCTAAAGTTTGTCTGCTTATTTGTCTATTTATGCGTCTATTTATTTATTTGTCTGTCGGTCACAATCCCGTTATTTTTGCGTTTAAACTGAGGAGTAAAAAAATAGTTTTTGATATGTTGTCGGGGATGGTGCAAAACGTCCAGAAAATATGTTTCTGAAATAAGGGAGTTATGGGTAAAAAACGGGTCAAAATTGAAAATCGGCCAAAAGTCAGTCAAGATGTTGTGTCAGAGATTTGATCGGGGAAGAAAAGTCTTAGAGTTTTTGATGACCTACAACTTTGTCGAAGAAAACTTTTTGATCCGACTTCATGCGGAGGAGCTAGGCAGCGAAAACTGTTCAAATTTCGGGGTTTCCTCACTTTGTTGTTAGGACAAAGTAGAGATAATTTTTGAGTGCCAATCGTTAATGGAGGCTAGGTGAACAATGTTGGGTGAAAGAGTTTCCCACTCCCGAGATATAGGCAATTTTTCATCGATTTTGACCAGAACGGGAGCACTTATTAACCTATATCTAGTGCGGTATTTGCCGGAGTGAGGCCAGTGAGGTATCAAATGAAAGGTTTCGACAGTGAAGTGAAGGTAGCGGAATCGAATTTAAGAAAATCGGTGGAGTGTTTCGGTGTCCAGGTTCGATCAAAGGAGACAAAAATTTGCTCCGCTGCCCGAAAATTACTGAAAAATTAATTTTGGATATGTTGTCGGGTATGGTCCAAAACGTCAACCAAATATGTTCCGGGTGGGATATTGTTCTGAAATAAGGGAGTTATGGATAAAAACGGTTCAAATTGAAAATTGGCCAAAAGTTAGTCAAGATGTCGTCTTAGAACGAAATTTGGGTCAAATCAGTTTTCAAACTTATCTTCGTATATGGGAGATAGGGCGTTAGTTTTGTTAGTAGAATCGGTGACAAATGGTTAAAATTGGAAAAATTTGGATCAAATCAGTTTTTAAACGTATCTTCGTATGTATGGGAGATACGGCGCTGGTTTCTTCGAAAATGTCGGACAGGTGGACATGTGCTCAATTTTGATGATTTTAGAAATTCGGGGAAGGTATAAGAGATAGACCATCGGTTTCTTTGACAAAGTGTCAGAGTAGAATACGTAGCAAGTTCAACGCTGAATACGGCGAACGTTGAATACGGGGGAACTTGGAATACGGGGGAACTTGGAATACGGGGAAGTGTAATACGGGGAACGTTGAATACGGTGAACGTTGAATACGGTGAACGTTGAATAAGGGGAAAGTGGAATACGGGGAACGTTGAATACGGTGAACGTTGCATACGATGAACGTGGAATACGGAGGAAGTGGAATACGGAGGAAGTGGAATACGGGAGAAGTGGAATACGGGGGAAGTGGAATACGGGGGAAGTGGAATAAGGGTGAAGTGGATTTTGCGGAATTTTGCGGCAAAGAAAGTATTTTTATTTATAATGTCTTTCGCGCCCACTTCGATTTTATTATTATAAGCGGTAATATCAATGAAGTGATATAACGACCTTCAACATTACGCATCATTATTTAAAACGAAAAATTATTTGCTTTGACTCTCTGAATAGACAACAAGCGAAAATGATAAAGCCTGCGTAGCCCCTAGTTGCGGGGTTTTCAACTAGTTTATAATATTGAAATATGCAGACATTATCTTTAATGGAACGTTCAGACGCGACACACCTTCAAACTCTCGAAATTGCAACAAAAACAGTTCAGAGAAACTTTCCGCCGTAATTTCAACTCGTAAAAAAATAAGAAACGCCTGAGTGAAATTTGTGGTACTCTAGTCAAGGTCATATGAAATTGTGTTCAGGTGTGAAAAATAGCATTTGCTACACCCTTCAAAATTCACTCTCGTTGAAATTCCTTTATTCCTGTTACCTCTGGCCGCAAATTTAACATGCACCGGTTTGACCATAAATTTTACAATTTGCAAGGAATGTTCTCATCTTTTCACAGAAATATCTACTTTTATTGCGTTCTTGATTTCCACTTCAAATTTTAAAGAAATCTCGTCACTACCTGACATCATAAACTAATAAACAATCAAAAGTTTATTGCTGGCGTTAAATTTCACGATACCAAAGTACGAACTAATAAATGCACTTTGTTTACAGCACAAAAGAAAATAAATGACAAAAAGAACGAAAATCAGGGGCTCCATTTAACGAATGCAAAGTATTTTCCGAAATTCATGTGCTATACAAAAACCACTGTCGTCGGTGTCGTCATGTTAAATCTTTTTTTTTAAATTCTTCAACTGAATCCGTTCCGCATAACACAGGAATGGAAAATTCGATGCATATGCATAAAACGACAAACAATTTTTGAGGCGCCACCATTATTTGCTCAAAACAAAAAGTCAACAATTTCAAAAATTCTGCACATACCACAATAATCTATGGATTTTTGTTTGAGCGTAAACACAATTAAGAAAAACTCTCCGCTAAGATGATTTCTAGAAAGCTATGAGTTTATACAGACCATCACTTTTGTGATTATTTGCAAAACTTTTGTACCCTCCATTTGATTAAATATTTATTTATTTACCATCCTCTTGACTTGTTTTTGCTTGTTTGCTCGTTTTTCTTCAAAATTCTCTCCGTTGTTGTTGTGATGTTTATTTTTGTTGCACAAATGGATAGAATTTTTGTTTAAATTTTATGTAAAAGATAACCATTTCGTCAGGTGCATAATCCGTAAAACTTTTATCACTCAACGTTCATTTCTACTGCCTAATCTACATGATGATTCATTGGAAAAATGCCTTCGCTCAATGTCCAATTCTACAAATTGCACTTATACAAGGGTTTTCATATGAAAACCGGAGTATAGCTTCGATTCACAGAATCATCAATGCACACTCATTTATATATTCCAATGATAAATTGAAAATGTATTGGCATGAGAAATGAGGGGGTAGCGTGATAATTTTGTTCAGCATCGATAATTTGTGATGAATCAATTTTCGATTTTGGGTCAGCATGTAAATAAAGGATGAGTGTGACGAATTGAATACTACAAACAACATATTTAACATTTTGTTTATAGATTTTCTTGTTTTAAAAAATTTTATCTGCTGAGATAATTTTGTTGGATTAATGATTGATTGTTCTGAGTTGTATCGATAAACATTCACTAGTGTTGGAGGAAATGAAGTCTATCGAAATTACATGAGAAAGAGGCAATGAAATAATTTGTTGACGTACTCTTCATTATTATATGATACACTGGGGTAATAGCGATTTACAATTGATCATTGCAAAGTATTCATATTCACATAAAGTTGTTACCGGGATTTAAAATGGCTAAAGACCTGAGATTTACATAGGATAATCTCATCTATAGAGCATTTCCGGAGAAATATATACCCAGAAAAAATAAGATAAAGATAAAAATAGTTGAATTTTTGTAGACAACATTGAGATTGTACATTTCCTAGTTAACACAGCACACCTTTTCTTTGTAGTCCTTCATTTAGTGTACATTCCTCGGTTAAGACGTGAGTTTTTCACCGGAGGCGCCAATTTATATCTGGTGCCAACAGGGCCTATTATGCTGAATTATTTAATAAAAATTCACAAAATTCGCAAAAATTCACAAAATTTGCAAAAATTCACAAGAATGTACAATGCTTTGCGGCGAGGGGTGGAGCACTTCATTTATTCCATTTATTCCATTTATTCCCAAATTTTTTTTTTGTTGTTTTTGCGAAATATCTGAACCAAACACATCACAAGTTAGACAAATAAGTTCAAAAAAAGGTTTGCACAA
>CM055404.1:26118369-26138526 GCA_029228625.1 Pseudolycoriella hygida
ATTTTTTTTTTTTGGAATAAATGGAATAAATTTATTTATTCCATTTTTCAACAAAAATTCTTTTAAGTTTTCAAAAGTGGGTTTTTTCACTTTTTGACACATTAGTATGGTTTGTTGTGTGCGTTGCCATCAAATTCAAGTCTATTTGAGGTTTTGACGAATTTGAAAAAATTATCATTTATTCCATTTATTCCAATATTTATTCCATTTATTCCCATTTATTCCCATTTATTCCATTTATTCCATAAACCGCAGAAGTGCGTCACCCCTCGCTTTGCGGTATACCTCAGTTCTTCTAAATGTTTTTTCATGTATTTTCGAATGTTATGGATGTTAAATTTTTGTGCTAGACCCGGCGTTTCCGAACAAAGAAAGCATATTTAAAGAATGTGACTAATATTTCGTTAACAAAATTTTGTGAATATCTGATCTGACAACTGCGTTGGCCATGTTCGAAACCCTTTGACGAAAAACCACTGTGAAAAAAGTTTCACAAGACTCTCGGAAAAACACGTCTTTCGACACTTCTTTAACCTTATCTCCAGAACTATTTAACCCATTTGGTTCATCTTTGAACTTGCATCATGAAGGGATATATGTACCTTTCAGGGAAAAGAAGTATGGGATAATAAAAATTCACAAAATTCACAATAATTTAAGAAAATTCGCAAAATTTCACTAATAGATTCAATATAATAGGCCCTGGTTGCCAAAGAGATGCACGGTGGGAATTTTGGTAACACAAGTGGTTTAAATTATGTATCTGTTCAGAAATTTTTACTCTTCAGCACAAAATGGGGAACAGCTTAGCTGAAGGAACAATTCTTGTATCAAATTTTATTCTTAAGTTATGCGTGAAAAACTTTTGGAATTTTCCGCCGAAAAACAATGTACAGAATTAACAGTTCATAACTTAAGAATAAAATTTTGTCACTAAATTCATTCAGCAAAGTTGTTCCCCATTTTGTACTAAACAACTTTGCTTTCTAACGTTCCTGAGCAGAGCAGACACATAATTCAGCGCCTTTATGCACTAACCAACTTTTACCATTGTTGTTCAATGGAAAAAGATGATTGCTGCGTGGGGTCATAATTTAAACCGCTACTGTTACCAAAATTGCCACCGTGAAACGTGCCAAAATTTCAAATTAAAACCCAGTCAACAAAAAAATGAACATTAAGCGTACATGAGTGTACATATATAGTGAGAAAAATTCAGACTAGCGGAACGATTTTCACATTTTTTCCAATTGAAAATTTAGCAGACGTACATTTTGCGTACCAAAAATGTACGAAAAGTGTGACTTGTCGAACGAATCACACTAAACGGACATTTTTTGTACCTTGAATGTACATTCGCTAAATTTTCAATCGGAGAAAAATGTGAAAACTGGCGAGATTTTTTCTACCCATTTAATGTACTTTACATAGAAAGTCACTTGTGAATTGAGTTTGTTACGTTTTTTTTCCCAACAGAAAATAAGTTGGCATGTAGGCGCCTCTCATGTCCGGTGAAAAATTCGCACATGTCCGTGGCGTTTTTGTCTGGTGTCCAGATGTATTTAGATCGCACGTCGGATTTCGCACTTAGAAGATATCTGAGATTCATTGTGCCATTAGAGAAAGTGTTCTCGCCGACGGACGTAATGTATGAGTTTGCTTTTGAGAGTTTTGAGTGCGTAACGAAATATTGATGAAAAACCACCCCTTATTAAGTAGCGATAGCTAATTTATGTTTTCACCCTTCCTGTCCGTCCTTCCGTTCGTCTGTGCACGTTCTCACAGATGATTCACTGTGGTATCACAGACGATTTACCGGGAAATTACCGATGATTCACTAATGAATCATAGATGATTCACCGTGGAATCACCGATGATTCACCAATGAATCACAGGGGAATCACCGATGATTCACAGTGGAATAAGCGATGATTCACAGCGGAATCACCGATGATTCACAGTGGAATTACAGATGATTCACAGTGTAATAACTGATGATTCACAGTGGAATCACCGATGATTTACTGTGGAATCACTGATGATTCACAGAGTAATCACTGATGATTCACAGTGGAATCAGCGATGATTCACTGTGGAATCACCGATGATTCACAGTGGAATCACTAATGATTCGCAGTGTAATCATCAATTATTCACAGTGGAATCACCGATGATTCACAGTGGAATCACCGATGATTCACAATGGAATTACCGATGATTCACAGTGGAATCACCGATGATTCACATCGGAATCACCGATGATTCACAGTGGAATCAACGATGATTCACAATGGATTCACCGATGATTCACAGTAGAATCACTGATGATTCACAGTGGCCGTTTGTTCCGCTCGCATCATTTTGGCATCTCTAACCAATTCAAATCTCTTATCGCGGTATTGGTCTAACCCATTGTATCAGAGAATTGATATTTTGCACATACTTAAGTAAATCCCAGCAAAAATATCACCTCCCTGCAAGCCATAAACTCGTAAGAGAGCTTATGAAACCACTTCAGTACAGGTACGGGTCTAAAAACAGCAGCAACATTTAAATTGCGGTGCTAATTCATCGATTAAAGTTGATTATTTCCTCGATCATTTGTTCAAATATCCATTATTTCAACAACTAACAAATCATTTGAAAAAAACCGCAACCGTTTTAACAATTTCAAAAATTCAATGCCGTATTGGTTGTTCATTTAAATTGATTAATGAGAAACTTATACGGCAAACACTTTTCTCTCTACCCTGCCATAGAAGTTCAGGCATCAAGATAAAAATAAATTATCTGACAACGCGGTTCAGTGTGTGTATAATTAAAATTTAATTACACCATAAATCTAATTCAATTTTTAATATCCAACATTGGTTCGAAAAACACTTAGCTGTGAGCAGGTATTCGGTTGCATTGATTTAACACAAAAATAAATAAATTTTGTCTTCAACTACATAACGCCAAGCCATTAATATTCCAATTGAATTAAAATGAAACTTTCACATAAGACGCATTCGGAATCACTCGATCTATCCATCACTGTTTGGGTACATGATGTTTTTTTAATTAATTAATTCCGTTCTACCTATCTCTTCTCTTTGATTAAATTCATTTTTTGTTCCATTACCTTGTTGAACGATATTCAAAATGAATAAAAAACCTAACCATTCACTCCATTGCGCATGTACAATACGTTTCGTCGATTGAACCTCACCTAGTAATCATAAATGATATACAAAACGAGAGAAGAGTCTGGGAGTTTATTAAAAACATCAAAAACAAATATGTGGCTCATTTATCGGTGTGGTAAAATTTATGCTAGTGAACATTGTTAAAAGCCAAAGGCGCCTCTTCCGGTTGCATACAAAAACTAAATGAAGCGGCCAACACAATGCACAAGGCGTTTTTTTGTATGCGAAGTGAAATATTAAAATGATGTGTCGACTGATAAAAGTAGGTAGACGAATTGGCAAGAAAAGGTAAAAGCGCAGATCATCGTAGCGCCATTAATGCAGTTACGCAAAAATCTATACTGTCGCCACCTGACATTTTTACTGATTTCTTTGAGTATTTTTGTTCAACTCTGGTATTTGCATTGCACTTCAAAAAGTCTGGAGAACCCAGTCGCTACATGAAGTTTCTAAAAAAAAAAGTACTCCGTTGAGATAGGGGTCGTGCACATAATACGTCATCCTTTTTTTTGATTTTTTGACTCCCCCCCTCCCCCATGTCACGTTGAATCACGTTTGACTTACACCCCCTAAAATATGACGTCACATTTTCGACCCCCCCCCCTACCTGGAAATATATGTCCAGAAGCCGTTCGGCGAGGGTCATTTTAGTAATTTTAAGTTTCTTGTAAATAACTCTATCAAAATAACTCAGAATTTAATGGAACGGGAATCCTTGCAACCAGAGTCGATTGAACTGGTTTCCTACGGGTCCGCGAGGTTTATGTTTTGAATGCCTAATAAAAATTCTTCCTTTTTATTGGAACAAAACGTGACGTCACTTTCTCCATGCAGACACGCCCCCGTCCGATTCCGTCACGTTTTCAATGACCCCCCCTCTCCTTCCATGAATGTGACGTAATATGTGCACGACCCCATAGCCGTTTAGAAATTTGATTAGTTGAAATTATTCACTTGATTTTTTCAACCAATCAAAATTATCAGAGACATGATGAGCAAATGGTATAAAATGCAAAGAAAAATTTCTCCATATGACAGTTTGTTTCATCAGATTTATAGTCTCCGTCATATCATGTCTCTGAAAATTATAAACGGCGCTCTCTATTTATTTAAAATCTAAACCAAGGGTAACAGAGACATGATATGGCGGCTGGATTCCCCACGTATGAAACATATTGTCATACGAAGGAATTTTCCTTTGCATTTTATAATTTATTATGGTAATGAAATGTCATGATGACATTTGCTCACATTTGAAGTCTCTCGCGGCAACCCAGCCGAAATATCAAATCACTGAAAAAGTAGTGATTGGTTGAAATTTTTCCGTGATTTTTTCAACTATGAAGGGCGCTCTCAACGGAGTACCTTTTTTTTAAATCTAAACCAAGGGTAACAGAGACATGATGTGGCGGCTGGGTTCTTCACGTAGACTATGAGACTATGAAACAATCCAAACGAAGCAACGGTAGGTTAAGTCAGACATATTTCTCACATCAGCCTTTTCTACCGTTTCGTTACAAATTGGTACTTCAGGAAGCTTGGACAATTTATATAGAAATTAGCAAAAGAAATAAACGGTTTATGATTGTAACAACTTACTCATTTTTAACGATATTCTCCGCTTCTTTTCTCGATTATAGCAACACATTCATAAGCCCACACACACTTTTAATGCAACAATAATGGCAAATAACTGCGAGAGATCAACAAATGTAAACGATGCTTTTACAATAAAAAACCACATTGAAAATACCAACTAAAGACTGCGGTAATCATAAAAAAAAAGAATTTTTGACTCAAAAGTGGTTGGTGTTTGTTTTAGTGATCATCGAAAGGTGTAATTATTTCCAGCATGAAGCGAATATCACTTTTTTCCTCAAGCAGAAAATTTCTACGTTATAAATTTGAAACAATTAACTTTTTTTGCAAATGATTTCTGTGGTATGATGCATCTAATTTATGGCTTTTGGGTTTGTTTCAATTATACATTTTAAATATTCATTTTATTTTCATGAATGTAATTTTTATCAGTTCACATTTCTTTTTTAAAGCCACTGGTATACGTGCGTCAAGTTTGTTTTTTTTAATAATTTATTAAATTGCAGGGAAGAAGATAATAAAATTGGATTAAGATTTCAGAGCAATTTTTTTTTCGTCGTAGACCAGCTGATGATTTATTTTGTAAATCGTTTTTTTTTTCAATATGCAGGTCGCCGGACTGCAATGAATCTGGTTCTACAACCTTCACTTTGTTTTATGGCGAAAGAATTCGACAAATTAATTGGATTCTGTTTATTTGTCTAAGCCGGAGGTGTTAACACAAAAACCACCAATCCGAAAAATCGTTCACTTGACCACAAAGAATCTGTATGAACATTAAGAAAATAAGCAATCGAGACGATATGACTCACTTTAAATTAATTTTTGGCTTTAAAATCGATCAGTTAAAATAAACTTATTGATGGATCAAATATCATCATGCAGAGTTGAAGTACTGAAGATCCACAAATTCTTTTCATTTAACGAGCAATCAAAGAAGTTTTGTTGGTATTGTAGGGTCATCAACCTTTGTTAATGACAGTTTTTATAAACGGATATTTTCCCAGTGTAAAAATTTAGAGGTTTTATTGCTGGGAACTTGAAGCCTTTAAGATCAACAAATTTATACGATATTTGACATGAAACGGTACCGTCACCTAGGTAACGAATTTCATCTCTTTCACTCTTCTTTCACTAGTAGCATGAGACAAAACACATTCGTTCCCCAGGTGACATGGTAGCGACAATGTATCAGTTACGGATGGAATTAGCCATATGCACCTGCGGGAAAATTTTTTTATCTAATCGAGGTATTACATCCTTCACCTTCGGCTCGGGATGCAAACCTCTCCTTCCAAGATAAAAAGATTTCTCCGCAATTTCCCTACAAGTTTACCAACGACATTAATATATAATAATATAATAATATAATAATAAAACGGTAAAAAATTCATCAGTGAATGTTAACGAATAATTGCCGCTTGCGCTTCTTGAACAAATGCGACCAATATGTCAAAATTATATGGAAAATTGAGAGAACTTTGCCACTTTTCAAAACTCTCACTCCACATGCGCTGTTATTTCATCTGACACAGTGGTAGGTGGTACCATAACATTTCCCTGAAGCGCCTACTATTGCTAGTGGCCGAGTAGGTGGTAACTGAACTAGCTCATTTCGCCAACCACCATCTAATATTTATCCGACACCTCACTGCGATAGAGTTGGTGCACTAGCGGAAAAATATTTAAATGTTTTTTGACGTAGAAAGTGGAGCCATAAACGAGATAATGGCGAAAATATTAACAAGTAAATTGCAATTTCATCAAAGAAAGTGCTTCCATCTCTTGAAATATCAATGTCAGTATATAGGTGTGCGCCGATCAGTTTTTTGGGTCTGAATGACACCCTATTCAGAAGACTTTTAGATAAGAAACCAAAGAATCAGTTTAAACAAATCGGTTGGATGCAAAGTTCAAAAGAATTTACATTGACCGCAATATAGATAAGAACTTTGTTCTTCTGCGCCGGTTTTTGACCTTTTCGTAGGTAAATTATGGTAAATCTCCATACCACCACCGCCCACGAAAGACTTAAGAACGACTGCGCAGAAAGGTTCTTATTTGTATTGCCGTCAATGTAAGCCGACATTTTTCTAGAGTGTAAAGAAAAAACTCAAAACATTTTCGGCGTTAATGCGTAGACATAATCTTCTTTGCAAATGGTCAATAATAAAACCCAGCCATCTACACACAAAACAAGAGCCTTGCATCCGGCTTTGACCTCAGTCCACAACTGATTAACAGTTAAACGATTTTTACTTTTGTTGCTAGGCATTACGAAATATTGTTTTTTAATTAACCAAACGAGTTATTTTAACATTTTTAACACAGCAATCGTTTTTTCTTTGTTTTAATATAAATTTTAAAAAGGTGTCTCATATGGTCAATTAATTATTCAGATAATTACAAAATTATGAAATGATGATATGACCAAAATCCTTTGAACGTCATGCACAACAAGTCCAAGTGAAAGCACAACCAACGAAAAGGCTTCATCGTCGTCGGATAAATGAACAATCAAACGAATAAGGCAGCTCAAGTTTATATGTAAATCTTTTAAGGTAGCACACACGGGTGTATTACAAATGTATTAGCGATGTTTCAAACTTTAGATGGCTTTTTAAATATCAAAAATAGGCACAAATATTGATCAGAATGTAAGAATATCAACATGTATTCAAGTATGTTGTACAGTTACAAAACGACCTCTCTAACGTCACCGAAACGATGCATTAAAAAGTTCACTTTTCACACTGCGACATGACGCACGAAAAAGGGAGTTTTTGTCGGTGATGTGCAAATAGTTATTTATGCAGCTAGTTCAAAATGGAGTGGTTTTCGTCACTAGATGTGAAGTTATCAAACGAGAGAAGCGAGTTGGATAATCACATTGTGTGACAATAATAACCAATTTCGCAACGTGTTTCATATAAGACTTTATGCAACAACTTGTGAAACGTGAACTTTTGAATGAACTTTCTATCACCAAAATGAGTTACTCTTTATCACTAGTGACTCAAATGAGTGACAAAAAACTACTTTTATGCAACGCCGTTGTGAAAAGTGAACTTTTTCATGCATCGTTTCGATGACTTTAGAGAGGTCTTTTTATAACTGGTATCACTAGAAATTCCAGAGATCTTGATGGACACAGATCAATGTACTCCACAATATTTCTTCGATAAAAACTTTCAAGTCATCGTAAGCAGAGAAGAGTGGGAAAATGAAAAAAAAAAAACTTTAAATCTGAATGACGTGAATAAATTCACGGACGGATCGAAGATAAACAATGGGACGGGCGCAGGAATTTTTTCCAGCAATCCCTTAGTACGGGAGTCGTACTCGCTTGGTAAGTATGCATCGATAAACCAACCTGAGACCTTCGGGATAATTAAGGCTTGTGTTGAGCTAAATGAGACGGAATATGAGGCAAGGAACGTCAACATATACATAGACAGTCAAGCATCTCTGAAGTCATTAAACTCTAATTGCTTAACTTCTAAACTCGTGATAGAGTGTACACAAAGAGTGGCTAGATTGTACAAAGTTAACTTAGTTTAGATACCTGGTCACAGAGGAGTGGACGGGAATGAAGGAGCAGATGCTCTAACTCGAGAGGGTAGCACAAGTAGCACAACAGCTTTCTTGAGCATGATGAGCTATGGACAAATCTCCGTAGCTGTAGGCAGTCGAAGATTTTCTCAAATGGCACATCCAACAAGATTACCAAATATCTCCTAAAGTGCTCCAAAACAGCACTGAGGAAGCTGATTGGAACCATTATCGGACACTGCAAGTTACGGAAACACATGCACAACATGAAATCAAAGAATTCAGCTATCTGCAGGATATTTGAGGAAGAAGAGGAAACGCCTGAATACCTATTCACAATGTGCCCACCCTTGGCGTGGCAAAGACTAGAGAGATTTGGAGCTGCCTTTCCAAACCAAGAGCAAATTATGAAAACAAAAACAAACATAAGAGAACTACATGAATTCTCCAAAAAAATTATTGAGAATATGTATGAGGAGAAGAATAAGTCTCCTCAAACTTAGAAGTGCTTTAGTAATAGTAAAGTAAATAAAAAATGTTTTGGTTGTAAAAGGCCCATGCGGCCTAATTGTGCTTAAGTTTTATTATACAAATGTATTGTTAACTTAGAACCAGTAAACGAAATCACTAGTAACCTTTCATCACTCATTTGGGTTCACATTTCACAAGTTGTTGCATAAAGTCTTGTATGTCACACGATGTAGTTGTCCAACTCGCTTCGCTCGTTTGATATCTTCGCATCTAGTGACGAAAACAACTCCATTTCGCAAATTTTATTAACCATTAACGCACTAGTGCGTAAAAACAAAAAATAATTGCAATTTCGACAAATTTCGAAACACGAAGGGAAAAGCTCGTTTTCTGTCGGTGAATTGTAAAAAACGTCGTGTGATACACGTTACTTATGTTGGTAGTTTAACACACACGACAAACTCGCCTGCGACCTCTTCTCATTCGTTGTGTTTTCTTCACAATTTTCAACAGGTGGTGAAATTAAAAAATAAGAAAATTGCAAATTTGCGAGATGAGTTAGAAGGTCGCCCAAGTGTAAGAAAAAGAGAAAACACAACAGCCCATTTTTTTAGCGTTTTTTAACGACTAAAGAATATACTCAAATTGTACCAAAATACAACCCTGTGGTAGAAATCTCCGTATCAATTACGGAATGCTACTCGATGTTTTATTACGACAATATTATAATTTAAACACCTACCACACCAATCACTTCCCATATTTATGTATATTGTTGATGTTTTGTTGATTAAATAAAAGAAAATAAAAATTTGAAAAACAACCATCCACGAGATGAAAAACAAACTTAAATGTATAATCGACATTTATGTAATTTCAAAAAAGGTGTCAAATTCCAAATAAAATATTGAATAACAAAACTGAAGCACATTATAAATTAGAATTCATTTTATCGTTGAAAATGTGGTGTGTTAAAGATAAATAAAAATCCACTGTGTAGAACCAACAAACCAAATTGATAGACTTAATGCATTAGTGTATTTTGAATGAATAAATAAATTCGTCTTTCATCGCACTTTAACACTTCTAATTTTCTTCACTTTGATTTTTTTTTCTGCTTAATAATCTTTTGATCGTGTTGAGAGCCAGCGAATACAGAGGGGAATCAAATGAAATGTTTATTTTAAACTTCAAGTGCTGGAAATCACTTATTGGCTCAATTACATCGTGATTGGATAATTTTTATATGCAATTACTAATTCGCTGCTTTAATTTAGAAAAACAATACGCAAGACAGCCGGTGTAAATGGAAGGCGAAGATTTTTTTGAAATTTGTTAGGCGAAAATTAGTATTTTCCCACCTCAAATGAGGTGCGAAAATTGATTTTTTCATGAGTAGTATATTTTCGCCCCTCATTTGGAGGTGCGAAAATAAAACGAGGTGCGAAAATATTTTCGCACCTCCTAATTAGGTGAGAATAGTCATTTACATCACAAGGCCTACTTGCTCTGCTCGGTCTACAACACTCGAAATTGCCTAAAATCAGTCGTCAAAAACATACACACAAATAAATATTTCATGCTTGCTTAGAGAACCGAAAATACTTTGAAGTCCTCGCTGCGCTCTCGCCACAAACTTCACTCTCGTTGCAATTTTCTCTGCTTTGACCACATATATCAACCTTGTTAAGCAATTTTCTATTTTTTCTCCTTGTCATGAAAATTACTACTTCTTTATACATGAGAGTGTATTGGATGTGACTTTTCGCTTTGTGCACGTACAAGCGTACAAGTTCAAGTAATTCTTCAGGAAGAGAATGTTCTACGCTTCGTTTTAACTCTTTCAACCAAAAAACGAGTTTTACTTGAGAAATTTACAAGCGAATGCGTGAAAAGAGCGATAAAAGAGAAATTAAAAAGGTGCACAAGCCTATGATCCCTTCCCCTATGTTTTAGTTTCTACGGTAGAGTAGCGAATGAGTAAAAAATCGGCTTTCACACCTTATGTCATAAAAAACTTACCGCCCGCTTTTTGTAATAATCATTTCGGTGCCAATTTCATGAAACTGAGCCCACAGATCGGCATTCTGGAGTTTTACGGTAACACCGGGCAATCCTTGATTCATTCTATATCTGTGTGCAATTGGCATTTGCCGTGGTACCGGCACCGGCAACATGGTTGGATATGGATCTGAAAATACAGTAGAAATATTTCTATCAGAACGAATGTCTCGACAAATGTTCAAAATTATGACAAGACAATCAACACCTCCAGAAAAATAAAATCTTTAAACAAACATTTAAGCTAATTATCGCTTGTGGTGGTCCATCAACTGTTTTTATAGAAAACATGACTTCAAAATATCAAATATCAATTTTCATATTTTCGTTAGTTTTTTTTTTCGTTAATTTAATTTTTTTTTCTCATTCATTTGACTGTATAATTTTTCCTGCATTAGTTACTAATGCCTCTGTTCTTTTCAAAAAGAAAACATGGATGACCTAACAACAAGCTGTTACATTTGATTTGACATGAATAGGAAATGATAATCAAACAATCTGACAAACTTCGCCACCTTTTTCATTTATGGAAGAAGCTGTTTAGGTTATACAAGCGTGTTGGTTCGAAGATGTGTTAAAATTGTGAAAAACACACCTTTTGTCTTTGCCTGCACTTTTCGTTGAATTATTTGTTGACAGCCATTACTAACTCGAATGTGAACGTGAAAATGTATTCTCAGAACAAACTAAAATGTCCACGAAAGGTAAGTTAAGTCGTTTCAAGTTGTTTTGGAGTGGAATAGGAAATCGTCTAAGACTTACGGTGACTTTGCTGTTATATAACTGTTGAAGGTGTCGAAGAATATTTTATTGAAAGTTTTAGAGATAATTAAAAAACGAAAACCAATAGCAACTACAGTTCTAGTAATATCTCGCTTTTCATCGGCAGGCTAACTTAATCGGCAATTAACTTTAGTGTATATTTCAAGTATATTTCAACATCAACATACTCCAATACACTAGTGATGTGTACGTACGCGCGGGCGAAGCTCAAGCGAAAAGTACACATCGAGTGTGTATTGGGGTATTTTGAAATATATTTTTCATGCCTCGGGGCCAAAATCGAAGGAAATTTTATAAATTTCTCTCGATTTTAGACCTCTGCATGAAAAATTTTTTGTGCGTCTGTTTTGGACGACTAATTTTAGGCACTTTCGCATGTATGCTCGCTCTGCTCGGTCTACAAGAATTTTCGGTTTACTCCCTTGTTGCGTAAATAACTATTTATGTAATAGTGAGAGCGTGTTAGTGCACATACCGCAGAAAACAACTTTTCGTCCCAAGTGATGGGAAAATATCCCTCCAGTACAGTGGTGAGTAGAACGAAGGCTAGTGGCACTGTTAGAACGGGGAGTAACCAAAGTCAGTAGCAATTGAAAGTGAAATTAAACCATTGTTACCGAACCGACCCAAGTAAAATTCTCGACATAGAGAAACTGTATGGATATAACATTTTCAAATCATTCATTCGATATTTCCATAGCGATTTCATTCACGGTGGCGTAGGACTTATAAATTAGTTATACACAACAGCCTCCATTTACAAGCAAACGTCCTTTCTAAATTGACGGCTACATTTTAGTCGGGAAGGTCGAGAATGATAAAAAGGTAATTTTTTTACTATAACGTTTAGATGTTAGCGCTCGCTAATATTTAGTTAGCCAAATTTGCAATTTAAAGGATTTAAAAGTGTGCAGTCTATGTTTTTACAATAGCCAGAAAAAAAAATAGATTGTTATCAGTGACTTTCAAAAATTATTGATGTACTCGCTGATTCACTAAAAATGTACTTTGATTTCGGAATATTTTTCCAAAAACTAAAACGAATTGTGGCTATGGCGTACTTTGTTACAGTTTCTCTGAAAATCTCCGAAATATCCAGCAATAAAAGTTCCTTCATGCAATAGATTGGTCTTTCCTTTACTGCATAGATGCACTGGATTTTGAATCTGAAGTACGAAGCCTTCCGGAAGTTGTCACAAGTGGTCGTGATATGTAGTTCCATCCCTACCGCAAAATTCTTTTCAGTGCTGAGGGTGTTAGTAGTAACTATATGACGAACTTTGCAATAAGACCATGAATTTGCATGGAGTCACTAGTAGTAACTACATGATAAAAACCTAAACAAATATGGCTAGCATCACGACCTAGTGGAAGACTGCATTTTCGGCTATGAAGCATAGGGATCAAAAAATGATGTTAAGAAATGTTAGAGCCAATAGGGAGTACCTTATGGTAGAATAATTGTCAATTTTACACCAGGCTGCGTACTTTTCCATAATTCAAGGTCAATAAGAAAGCAGCCTGGCGTAAAAAATTGAAGCATATCACTATTACGCTAATTACCGAATGCTTTACAACGCACCACTATTCATCTTGACTCCAGGCTGCGTTCTTGCGCTATGTTTGTTTAAATGTAGATGACAACGGCAGAGTGGTGTCAAGTTGAGATACGGTGCGTTGTGAAGCATTCGTCATTCTGCCTTCTTAGCGGACATATTCAGCAAGCGCCAGGAAATGTTTGACATATAGTGCGGTTGATATTATCCAAATAAATAAAAGAATTAGTATGTACACATAACCCAAAAAAACGTAAAGAAATTTATATTCGAATAGATGGTTGATAATTGGTTAAAGAAATGTTGGTCAAAAAAATTAATTCTCTACAACTTCGCCTTTGGAAGCAAGTTTCTAGTTCTAGTTCTATAGATATGGGTCATACCCGATTCCTTCGGGAGTGGATCACTTTTTCAAAAAATCCTGAAATGCCTGATAAAAAACATAATCAGTGCTTTAGTTATCTATTCGGTGTTACAACCCTTAAATAACGTCGTTACTGGGAAATTATTGGTGAAAAATTTTAGTTCGCAGGCAAAAGTTAAAAGGAAATTAGTGAAGTCATCAGAAATGTTAGGGAAGTGATGAGAAATTGGAAAGTTTCATATTGAACTTGTGAAATCTTACTAGTGGCCTAAAAAAAGGTCATCACTTTGCTAAAAAACTCAGAAAAAGTGTAATCTATCAAGATTGTTGGGAAGTGTATACTACTAGGAATTGGGAAGTGTGTGCGTTGGGAATCCCAACCAAGGTTTAGGGATGCTGGTTTCTGGCACGACCTTTGTTTACACTTCTGCTGAAATGTTTTTCAAGAAATTGCACATAATAGGTTTAGAAGTTTTGAGTAATTTGTTAACTCGCGAGAGTCTGGCAGACAAAAGCAGGAAATGAATTGAAGGGAATCACACGTTTGAAGATACGGACTTTCCGATTATACAAAAACGTAGTATGGGAACGACCGTTTACTGCTCGTTCGTATTACAACATACTATTAGCAATGAGACATTCCTACGTCGATGAAAAACGATTGCAATATTCAGTTGTTTCTTCGAAAGAATCAATTGAGGAAGACAAAAGATAGGTACTTTTACCATCTTTGGAACAACAAGAAATTTAAAACTGTTCATTAAAGTGAGGGTGAGATATGCAAAACACGCTACTAGCATCGCGAGTAGTTGATATTGACACTATACCTGTTCATAAAATGCACGTGAGTCATGTTGTATTACCGTCGGCATGTTCAAAATGTCATTTTTTACAAATAAGAGGGTCCAAGGAAGACATTAACTGCATACAAGAGTAGATCGAATCTTCGTATATGCAATCTAATCTAACCACATTCGTAGCCGAATACTAGTGAAAAAACAATTAATAAATCAAAATAAATGAATTTATGTCAGAAAGGATAAATATTGCTAAAGTCAATGACGGAAGCAGATTTGATAGTCTCATTAAAGTTATAACTTTCAACGAATAGCGAGCGGTATTGTTGTGTCCGGTATTGTTGTCGTTGTGTTAATGAACGGGAACTGTTACGGGAACGGGTTAGTTCAGTGGTAACGTGCAAGCTTTCCACCAAGAATATCCGGGTTCAATCCTGGTGGGGACAAATTCTGTATAGGATTTTTCTTCAATGTATAGTATGAAAGTAACATTCCACACCCAGACTTCATAATATGAATAGTTGTGAATTTGTTGGATTTGGTGCCGCAACGAGTCGTACACAGAAAAATGACAAATATGACGTCACCCATATTCGACGAATTCTGTGTACAAATAACTGAGTCTAACTTTAGACGGAGGTATAATTAGCACCAGAAGAAATCCTAATGGTAATCGCAACGTATTTCTTACGGAAAGGGAAACTTTGCTAAAGTCGAAACCTTGTTTTGGGTTAACACGGCAGACACTAGCTGTGTATCTTGGAAACTATGGATCCCACAGCTTTTTGATGTTTTACAAAGTTGTGGGAAATCATGAAGCTAAGAAAAAAGATCTTTTGAGTTTTTTCTGTATCTTTCGTATTGTCCGAGATATTTCAAAATTAAAGTTGCATGTAACAAGACTAATGCTCGAATGTTCCATATTTAAAACGAACATACACGACACATCGCTAGGGAATGCAACCGGTAAAAAAACGACCGATTATGGCGATTACCAATTACCGGTAAATAAAATTTTGTTTACCGGTTTTTACAGTAGAATATTATTAATAATATTATAAGTCAAGGTTACATTTTCTGCAACAACAATGGCTTGATGGCTTCATGTGTCGGTCGAGTCCAGTTGTGTTTTGAGAATTCAGTCTCTAGCTTTTCAATTCAAATGAAATATTGAAAAGGGAGGTCCTATTTCAGGATATTTAGGTATGTTTGGTGAAGGAGGACAGAATGTGACCAAAAACCAAGGTACATAGGTCAGTTTGAGAAATTATGGGCGTCCGATTTCGAATTCGGACTATACAAGAGGATTGATTACTTAAATTGAAGATATAGATTTGGAAAGGAGTGCCCTGCTACTGCGGAGTGTAAAATGACCAATATTGAGTGTACAGAGTCTGATAATTTAGTAATCCTTTTCTTTTGTATGAAATCATGGGCGCGCGGTAGCATTGCGCCCGTGACGCAGGTCCCCATATTCGTTTTTCCTTAAATATAGACGTCCTACATAGTTAGGTACTTTCATTGAAAGTGAACAAATTGTGACAGGGTATGGCATTTGCACATAAAATTTTGTTCGTAAATTGGAGTGTCATAGCTTTCATGTTAACTTAACACGATATATGTATGTGTAAATCATGAATCATTCTTTTTCAAATTGTTCATACGCCTTATTCAACGTTCTTCGCAGATTATTTGTCGATTTGATTATCTAAAATTGAACATATCGACCGATTTGCGTGTAATACAAATTAGACGTAATTTACCGGTAAATTTACTCAAAAATTTCAGTATTACCATTTACCATTTACAATTGCATTCGCTACACACCGCTCGACGTTACATTGTTGGAAACTCTCGTGCGATTACGATACCTACCACATGCGATTTCTATATGCCAATACAGTTGAATACAATTCCGGTATGGCTTTCGTGCGAAAAGCAAATTACGTGAGGGATCAATTTTGTGAAGAAATATCAAAAATGTGGTTTCAAGCAATAAACTTTTGGAAGCCGTTGATTTGGCGTTTGATTTGTCACACATACACAGGTCAATTTGACATTTTCAAACGTAAATTGCCTTACGATTATAAGTATCACAATAAGGTTAATTTACCCTTTGGACCTATTAGGCAAGCACGACAAACATGTGTTATTTAGTAATATGATTCACAGTACCCGCCGGACTTGTGTTTTACACAAAAACCACACATTTTGAATAAGTGTACAGGGACGGAAGTTTGAAAAGTCACACATTTTCTCCTTTCCTTATCACTTCTTCTATTACCATTATCATAAAACACCTGAACAGAAAATTTTTCCGTTTGCTCGTCTTTATGACGAATTCTTCAAACATTTAGTGCTTTAAATCTCTTAAAAGTATGTTTCAATGAAGAAACCATTTCGAGAATTCTTTATGAGTCATGCTCTTCTCAAATTTCTACAAATCTCCAGGAAATATTGCTAGCTCATGAAATCAACAGTTTCATTGCTGATTTTTGAGAGAATTTTATATACTCTGCCGTGTCAATCATAAACACCATATCTCAAAAAAAAATGTTTTTTGGTTTTATTAATTTTTTCGTTATTTAACTTCATGGCATACGCCAACATTTAAAATGAGTGAGTTGCTTGAACTAAACTTCAAAGAAAATATGATATGCGGCGTTTATGGTGGACACGGCAGCACTGTGCTTTTTGGAGTTTGGCAAGACTGACTTCGAAAAAATCTATCTGCCTTAAGGCCCATAACTTGTGTGCTAAAATATAGTCTACATTTAGGCGCTCAAATATTATATTTTCGCTGATATCCGTGGACAAAGATGCAGTTTCAAAAAAGTAAGTCAGCATTTCCCTTCCTAAATATGTTGCCTTTTAAGAGGAACTAAACTTATTTTTTGGGATTGAGCCTTGTCTCAGAACGACGAGTTTTTGTGCAAATTTTTACGATTTTTTTCGCCGTTCTCAGAGTAGGTAGGATCCCAAAAAATAAGTTTAATTGCTATTAAAAGGCAACACATTTAGGAAGGGAAATGCTGACTTACTTTTTTGAAACTGCGTCTTTGTCCACTGATATCAGCGAAAATATAATATTTGAGCGCCTAAAGGTAGACTATATTTTAGCATACAAGTTATGGGCCTTAATAGAAGATTTAGATATGACGTACAGTTATGACAAAAAAGACATGAACCTTTTTATTTCTGCGCAGGTTTTTGCGGCGTTAAAAACCTGCGCAGAAGTACAATGTTGAAATCTATTTTACCATGACTGTATGGAAAATTACGTGAGTCTTGTATGTGGAATGACGTTATTTTCCAGTCAAATTCTTTTCTCGTGTATTGAAAATGCGGCCCGAGTTACGAATTTTGCACGAACCTTTACTATATTTACAGGTTAAGGTCTTTGAAACTTATTTATTGTAAAATATTAGTGGCATATGCCATATATTTTACCTGAGACTTGAAATTCATTTGTGTGTCGAAAATGCAATTAAGGAAGTGTTTATACAAGACAATAAATATTCATTACATTTTCTCGTATTTTCAAGTAATTTTACAACATACAATAAAACCAGACGCCATGATGTAGATTTGACGTGAAATCATATTCTATCATTGACGTCATCATTTTCACTTTTCAAATTGAATATTGAAATACTTAAAAACGACTTTCAGAATCATCTTGACGCTTGAATAAGGCGGTGTGTTAAAACTGTCGCATTTTCGACAATTCTTCAAGACGTAATAGTAATTTTTGATACAAGTTACGTACGAAGGTAGATTAACGCACTAGATGTGAGATACGAGCCGAAGGCGAGTTCGGCAACACATCGTGTGCGGTAAACTACCTGCATACGTAAAGTGTATCAAACAACGTTTTTTACGATTCACCGACAAAAACGAGATTTTCTTTTGATATAAAAATTCAATTCCAGTAGTGCGTAAAAAACCGTCATCGCACGAGTGCGGCAAAATGACTTCATGCGACACCGAAATGACCAACGAAAAAGCGAGTTTTTGTCGGTGAATTGCAAAAAAATTGTTTTTGTATATTGTACAATTAGCCAACACAAGTAATAATGTATGTATACTTAGTGGAAAGTAATAAAGGGCTTACATTCCATAAGTATACAAAATAAACCGTGGAAACAGTATGAAAGTTAAAATGTAGGAATTTCTAAGTCATTATCTAAGTAATTGTTTGAATTGTCATAATTTTGTATTGTTTGAAACAAGATTAGTTGTTTATTTGCAAGTTGATAAGAAATAATAGAAAATAGTTGGTAAACAATTTTTGGCACATAATATGGCTACAAAGTTAAACTTGAGTACAAAATTCTCAATTAAATTTGTTCGTAACATTTACGAAATCTGCCGTAATTTGCATAAGAAACTTAGTGACGTCATTTTGAGAGAGAAAATATATGAAATTCTCTCTCAAAATGTCATCACTAAGTTTCTTATGCAAATTACGGCATAATCAAATCACCATTCTCTTTAAATTCTTTTTAAATGCACCTGCACCCTCTTGAACATGAGTTTTGTTTCGTTCAAAAATAAAGACCGTTGCGGCGCGGCGCGACGTACCTGGTAATCTTTGCATCATTTGTTGTCTGCAAATTTCATTCCAAAAATTAAAATCCATTAGCTCAGTCATTTTGATGATTTAAATTTTAACTTTAATAATTTCAACACTAGCAACACATTCACTAGAATATTCTCATTCAAAGGTTTCGAACTAAAATTTTTTACGAATCGTTCAACTTATTAAGACACTTTTCTGGCGAAGTAAATTGATTAGCTTCGAAGTCCGAAACGAAATTATAAAAAGAAAACGAAAAATACACGAGAACGTCTGTTCCCAGTTGTTGCTGCTTGTAAACTAAAACTTTATGACCGAATAACCATTATACAAGAACAAAAACACATTATCATGTTGTATATATTTTTGAGGTAAATAACAATTTGAAATTTTTTGGTATATTTCCCAGCAAACAAAGTGTTGAAAGGGAGGTAACACTTTATGGTGCGGATGGTAGGCATTTTTGCAAGAAGAAACCAATGGTAAGGGACCATTCATAAATGACGTCCGGTCGTAAGGGGGGGAGGTAGTATAGAAAAACTGGACGAATACGAACGAGAGAGACAAAAGCGCAGACTTTGCCAAAAGTTTTCCTGTAGTTTCTTTTAGAGTTTGATAAAAATCGCAAAATTTTTTTTTGGTGAACCGAACGTCATTTATGAATGGCCCCTAATTTCTGGCCACGCACTGTGGGAAATTTTTTCAAAATCCGGGCATTTAACATGACTGAATGATTTTAGACGGCGTCGGTCGGTCGTAGGGTCATTTTAAACAGAACTTTTAAATGTATTGTACTCCAGTATAGATAGAGATATGTTGTGGGTGCCCATATTTAATCGATTTTGCTGGTACGAGTTCCGGGCTTTGGCCAAATTTTGACCTTCCCGCTGTGCGGCGGCTTAGTCGGTTAGCCTCAATTTGATAATTTTTCTTCGGCATTTTTTTCGTCGGCGGCGGTATTTTATCGTAAATCACACTGTTTTCAATAGATTGAGATTTTCCTTCCTACTTTCACCGATAAGATTTTACAGATTTTGTACCGACGTTTTCCAGTGTTACCCGAGTTATGTATATGATAAAAAATTGCTGTTTTTACTCGGAGGATATGTGTTATTTACTAATTTTTCGAAAAATATGCCTCGATCTTTCGCAAAGATTAATTCGATGAGGAAGCTTGTATCCCGAGCCGAAGGCAAGGGATATAATC
>CM055404.1:26147143-26174436 GCA_029228625.1 Pseudolycoriella hygida
ACGAGCTCATCATACGCATCTGGAATGACGAGGAGTTACCGGAAGAGTGGAAGACCAGCATACTTTGTCCCATATACAAAAAGGTGACAAATTGGAGTGTGGCAATTTTCGAGGAATCGCTCTGCTGAATATTGCTTACAAGATATTTGCAAATATTCTATATCAGCGCCTTCATCCATACACGGAATCTACGATAGGTGAATACCAAATTGGTTTTCGTGTAGGTCGTTCAACATCGGACCAGCTGTTTAATATCAGACAGATCTTGGAGAAGTGCAAGGAGTACAACATTGAAACACACCATTTGTTCGTTGACTTCAAGGCAGCCTATGACAGTGTTAGAAGAAGTAAGCTATGGAGAGTCATGGAGGAGTTCGGAATTCCCAACAAACTGATCTCGCTAACGAAGCTAACACTAAACGGAGCTAACAGCCGAGTAAGGATCCGCAATCAACTGTCAGAGACTTTCGACATTGAGGAAGGCCTACGTCAAGGAGATCCTCTTGCAACGCTGCTTTTCAATTTAACACTCGAAGCAGCTGTTCAAACCATGGACATAGACTCCAGCGGCACCATTTTCTCCAAGTCCAGTCGGTTGCTTGGTTTTGCAGATGACCTGGACATTATTGGCCGAACTATGGATGTTGTTAAAGATAAGTTTATGGCCTTGGAGAGGAAAGGTACCGACCTTGGGTTGAAGGTCAATGACGGAAAAACGGAATACATGATCATCCCACCTACGACTCGATATCGGGAAGATAACGTAACGATCGACACACACACATTCAAAATGGTCAATAAGTTCGTATACCTTGGATCAGAGCTGAACATAAACAACGACATTGCGGACGAAATAAAAAGGCGAGTAACTTTGGGCAACCGGAGTTATTACAGCCTGCTGAAAATTCTAAAGTCCAAGTCAGTAAGCCGAAATTCAAAATGCGCACTTTATACAATTGTGATCAGACCGGTAGTTACGTACGGTTCGGAGTCGTGGTGCTTGACACAGAAAAATGAACAATCTCTGCATACGTTCGAGCGAAAGGTACTGCGTACAATATTTGGACCAGTATTTGACCGAAAACTGAACCGATGGCGCAGACGATACAATCACGAGCTCATAGAGCTTTTTGGAGAGCCCGACATAGTCAGAACAACAAAAATAAATAGACTACGTTGGCTCGGTCACGTACAACGAATGAATGAACATCGTATTCCAAAAAAAATTCTGAAGTCCAAACCTGAAGGCAAAAGAAGTGCAGGGCGACCCAAGTCCAGGTGGAGCGACGATGCTTTTGCCAACTTAAGAACTGTGGGAGTAACCAGCTGGGAGACGTTAGCTGCAGATAGGCCCGGTTGGAGAAGCATGTTGGAGAAGGCCAAGACCCTTAATGGGTTGTAGTGCCGGTAAAGTAAAGTAAAGTAAGTAACCATGATCATAGGACGAAAGTTAGTATTTTATTTAATTGATTCAAAAGTTGTTGTAAATCTTTGCTATGTCGGGAAATTTCAAAATAAGAGATTTTGCAATACTACAGGCAATTAATGTTATGAAATTATAGTTTTTTTTAGTCAAAAACAATTCTGAAAGGTTATTTAGTACACAATTTTTAATGAAATTTTAATATTTCTCGATTAATGTAACTAACTTTTTACCTCAAAAAAATTTTCCCAACTTTACTCGTGATATTGAAATTTAAAGCATAGCTTTCAGTAAAAGAGAAAGCTTCGGAAAATCGGTGCAAATTCACATTTCGCATTTCCTCATCTTGGCCTACCTATCAAGTTTTGTCGATGGCTGGACATTAATTATCTCTTTTTATGATGTAATGTGCCGATATGTGCACTGACACCACTGAAATGAACGGTTGGTAAGGCCGTTTACATAATTTCCACAGATGTGAAACTATAACTTTTGAACCAATTAAATAAAATACCGACATTCATCTTATTATCGTGGTTTCTGCTAAAATTAAATTTTTCTATGCAATGTTCACGTTTCCCTCAACTCCCGGCGAAAAATTTGAAATTTCTATCGCGCATTCAAATTTAGCGCAAAAAATCTATGATTTGAAAATAACTTAATTTGCTGGGTACGCTTGAAAGTGAAGCTGTCATCTATTTCTTCAAACTAGGTAAAAATGGAATGAACCGGCTGTAAATGCTTTTAATAAACACTGGAATTCCTTTGGTCATGCCAAACAATAAAAACATTGCATCAGGATTGATCCCAAAAATTCTAAATTCTTCCTCTCACTTAGCACAAAGAATGACCTTCATTCTTACCGGGCACTGCCCCCTTAACAAACAGCTACATACGGTGGTAGTTATCAGTCACAGTGAAGATATAAAAACTAACGAGCATCCGCTCACATCACAGCCAGAGTGAAATGCCTGGGAGCTTACATTCTCCCACATAACATTATTTGGAGTATTCCGCCTAACTATTTACTAAGCACAACAAGCCGGAGAGTGCCGGAGTGCCTGAGAATAAGACTTCCTTCGTAAAATTATGACTTAATAGGCAACGCCAGCACTTCAGGACGAAGACGCTATATTTGAACGGACAATAATTCTAACCAATCACAATGAGGCGATTACCTTCTTCGAAATAGAAATTTATCTTAAACGATAAATCTGGAATTATGATTGGTTACAATTATCGTCCGTTCAAAAATAGCGTCTTGGTCCTGAAGTGCTAGCGTTGCCTAAAAAATATTTCTTTGACGACTTTTTTTGTTTATCACAACAGTAATCGCTCTCAGTAAGGCACACGGAACTTAAGAACAAAAATTCAAACGAAAATTGTTATCACAGTTTTGTGTCCATATTTATTTATTTAGTGTATAGAGGACTACTGTTTTTTTACACTGTTCTTATTCTAATGATTACATTTCATATTGAAGACCCAAAGGTCAGTAACAGGATCGGTTTCAATTACATTTATTATCGCAATATTTCAATTTCTGTTCGTGTTCACACATATATTCATTTCATCTTTCGATAGCTACTTTATGTTTTCAGCCTTCCTGTCTGTCTGTCAATCGGTAGGTCCGTCTGGGCACTACACTTTACTAAAACTCGCTATACTTCGCAACATCTCGCTACACTTCACTACAGTTCGCTGCTCTTCACTACAATTCGTTACACTTCACTACAGTTCGCTACACTTCACTACATTTCACTGCAGTTTGCTGAGTTTGCTGCACTTCACAACAGTTTGCCACACTTCACCACAGTTTGCTACAATTCACTAGAATTCGCTACACTTCACTACAGTTTGCTACACTTCACAACACTTTGCTGCACTTCACTACACTTTGCTACATTTCACTTCAGTTTGCTACAATTCACTATAGTTTGTTACACTTCACTACAGTTTGCTACACTTCACTACAGTTCGCTACACTTCACTCCAGTTGACTATTATTTACTACACGTTAAAAAATGACGATAGCTTCTTTGTGTCCGTCCGTCCGTCTGTGCATCTTTCATCCGTGATTTGTCATCAGTGATTGGAATTTGACTAAACTCTATCGCTAATTTCCCACTACCCATTTCAATGATTATTTGCGGTTAGTCTAAATCACAATTTACATCTCTGTGTGGACGAAGACTTACATTAAATCGACTTCAAATGGAATTAAATGAACTGAATTCTCGATTGAATTGAACGTTAGGGTCGCTAAAAATTCGGTTCGCCAATACAACCGTGCTAAATAACTAACAATTTGTTATTCGGAATTAACTGCCTATCATCATCGAAACACTATCTCAATCCGACTCTGACAGTTTTATCATTAAGAATCGTATAGAAAATTATTATACTTTATGAAGTTAAATAAACATTCATTAATATTTTGTGAACGCAAATAAATTGGAACCATTTTCAAAATTTTAAACAAACATATGCCAGCAGCAAGATGATTACCTGCTAACGTAATCACTTAATATAAAAAAGGAATTAGTTTCTATTTACATATTTATCATGCATCTAATGCCCCATGTTCAACAAAGTTGGACATGCCATCAAAAACGCAAAGGGAAAAAATGGAACAAAAAACAAATAAAATGTTTAACGCCATAGAGCGTTTTGAAGATTGATTGATTACGATCTTGTTCGAGAAAAAAATTTACTTAATGCAAATATGTGCCCTTTGGGATATCATTTTTGGGTTGTTTTTATTTTTTTTAATGAGTTCGATGAGCGCATATTATAAAAATATATAAAGCACGTCAGGTGGAACTCGACGAATGAACGCATGCAACTTCAATTTTTTATATTTTTCCAAATTTCACTTCAAACTTTTATCTCGTTGGGTACAAAATAATTGATGTGTCTCATGCTGCGGCTTTCGAGACTTATTCGAATTCATTTTCATCATCCATTCAGGAAAGATTATGCAATATCCAGGTATATTTGTATGTTTAGTCCAACGAAAAAAAGATTCTGGAAATAATCGAACATTAACTTTGTCCTACCTATTTGCTATTATATTTCATCACTTGTGAGAATTGTTTCCTTTCTATTCGCAAACATAAAAGAAAATTATATGTGCGAATAGGACCACTATTTACTATTCACAAAAGTGTAAATAATATGCGCATAAAGTCTCAGTTATATGGGAGATTACACGAAGACCACAGAAAGAGAGACTTTAATCCAGAAATGTAAAGAGATAAAATACAAGTTTACCAAGTAGTTATTTGTGTAATATATACTTCACGACCCATCATAAAAAATGTCATGCTATGCAATGTCCCGTTGAATTTATATTGATGTGCAAAAAAGTGGCGCTGTGTTCGGACGCAAAAATTATTGAAAATTACAAAAAATTAGGCTTTCTAGTGGTCTGGGCACTGTTTCTGGAGTTTCACTATCACTGGAGTTCGAGGGGTGACGCACTTCTGCGGTTTATGGAATAAATGGAATAAATGGGAATAAATGGAATAAATGGGAATAAATGGAATAAATATTGGAATAAATGGAATAAATTATAATTTTTTCAACTTCGTCAAAACCTCAAATAGACTTGATTTTGATGGCAACGCACACAACAAACCAAACTAACGTGTCGAAAACACTTAAAAGAATTTTTGTTGAAAAATGGAATAAATGGAATGAATAAATTTATTCCATTTATTCCAAAAAAATAAAATTTATTCTCAAGATGGTTTAAATGCTTTATAATTTGTGCAAACCTTTTTTTGAGCTTATTTGTCTAACTTGTGATGCGTTTGGTTCAGATATTTCGCAAAAACAACAAAAAAAATTTTGGGAATAAATGGAATAAATGGAATAAAAGAATAAATGGAATAAATGAAGTGCGCCACCCCTCGCTGGAGTTTCTCTACCATATACGAAAGCAGACGGGTTTTCGTCTATATTTGCTTAATTATGCAATGAGAAGATTGGTGGTTGTAGGTTTTGATTGTCGAAACCTATTTTGGAGTTCCTGATTTTAAATACGGAAAAATTCAGTCGTATTGGCGCTCCAAGTGGGAAAATACGGGCATCGTGTTCCTGATTCTAAAATGAAAACATGTTGACGATTTTCTATGAAGCCTCTGTGTTTTATTGGCGTTACAGAATTCAAAGTTCTTTTCACCACTGAAACGGTGAGTCACCCAATGAAAGTTGATTTTAACAAAGAAGTGGGTGTTCCGTGTTTATGTTAATCTATGATACCATGACACAAAGGTAAGCCATTTTGTCCTAAGAATTAATTTATTTGAATTTTTACTAGTATTTTTCGATAAGCACTAAATATTATCCAAAACGTATCTTTGGTGCTCCAATTTTCTAACGAATCTGGTGGCGAATCACTTCGATATCTCGACGAGCTTTGAGCTGATTTACCTCTTTTATGCTTACGAGTTTCTCCCGCTTCCGTGTCGATGGGTGAAACTCTGAAACACAGTTGTTAGTTAGAACCGGTTCCCATTAAAATGCGTTAAATTCGACATCCTCGGATCAATGAGATTTTAGCTAGGGCGAATGTAAAAACATCATGGAATTATTAATCACAACAAAAACCCTTTTAAAAGGGAAATGTGACGCAAGTCCTTGTCGCTTCTTTCAAAACAACTGATATCAATTTGGGTGACGCTTAACGCTTCGAAACGCAAAAAAAACTTTCAAAATATTTTCACATTTGATTAAAAAAATGCGTCACAAATGCCGGACCTGGTGGGTTATAGTTTTTCTGTTCTTTCAGTTTTATACGCAAAAATTTGACTTACTGTACAAAAATACTACATACATTCCAACATACAAGTCCAATTTCGGAAATTCTTCGGGAATTGGATGTGAGGGAGGATTTTTGTGAAGCCTTTTCCAATCCCTTTTAATTTAAAAAGTATCTCACATCCTAGAGAAATCAAAGATCTTTCAAACAAAAAAAAGTTTGCCCAATTTGGGTGCTTTGATCAGAAGCTATGAGGATGTGTAGGATGTACAGGTGGGTTTTTAAAGCATACTTAAAGTATACTTTTCACATCCTCCGAAAAGTATCGTAATTTTAATGGATTTTAGTGTTTGGGGGCTCGTTGGAAAGAGTGAGACGAGTTCTAGGATGTGAGATACTTTCGAAGATATTTGTAGCGCTACAGCGCTATTCGTCGCGCTACGAAAATAGGACGAAAAAAGCCTCAAAAAGTATCTGAAAAGTGTCCAAATGGTACAAAAGCGGAATCATATGAAAGGTATCATCAATGCATACGAAACTCTATGAAATTCGAAGAAATTGAAAGCACCTGGGTGGAAATTTGGTCAAAATAGCGCTAAAAAGTGACTTTTTCGAAAAACTATGGTTTTGAAGGTTTTCTAGATTTTCCAGATTTTCCCATTCTCCGAAAATTATTGTAACTTTAACAGATTTTGACATTAGTAAATTTTTTGGAAAGAAATGGACAAGCTGTAAGATGTGAGATACTTTTAAAATGTATTTGTAACGCTAGATCGCTACAAGTAGCGCTAAAAGACGAAAAAATTCGAAAAAAGCCTCAAAAAGTATCTTAATGGTGAAAACATGAGTTTTTTTGAAAGACTTTATTAATTTCTATTATACTTTATGAATTGCGATTAAAATGAAAATCACTGGGTGAATATTTGGTCATAATAGCGCTAAAAAATTCTTTTTCGTAAAAGTATACTTTTATTGTTTTGACGATTTTTCTCCCGATTTTTACACCTTCAGAAACATTTCTTACCTTTAGCAGATTTTCTGGTGACTCATTGGAAACAGTGAGACAAGATCTAGGATGTGTGATACCTTAAATTTTTTAAGTACCACGGCGCTACACAAAGCGCTACAAAAATACTTTGGAAAAAGATAAAAAAAAAATCCAAAAAACACAGATTGACATGAAAAAAGGTTCATTAGAAAGGTCTCGTCAAAACCTATCCAACCATACAAAATTTGAGGAAATTAAACATAAATAAACAAGAATTCAAAAGAAAGCGCTAAAATGGGTAAAATTATTGAACATTTTCTCAAGTTTAATTGAAAAGCAGTTCAATGTCAACATAAGAGGGTTCGTTGGGAAGATCTCTTCAAGACATACCAAACTATATGATATTAGAAGTAAACAAACGCAAATGTTCGCAAAATAGCTGAAATTTTGGTCAAAATTACGATAAAACCGCTACTATTACACCGAAAAATTAACAGTTTTAAAAAACAGAAATATTAGCGAATTATCGCAGGCATTTCGATATGATTGCATATTGGATCTTTGCATGAAGCGTTAGATGCAATCATCATTGAAGACTAGCAAAGTGGATAAGAAAAAAATGTCTTTGTCATCATTGCACAGTACACTCGATCTTGTAAGGTTATACAACAGTAATTATATGAGAAATTTGGAGAATAATGCGAAGTTGGTAAAAAAAACCAGTTAAATCAAGCATTTCCCGCACCTCCCGGTAAATAAATCATATTGACATCGACTGTGCCCACTTGAAATATTGTATTTTATGATACTCGTTCTCACTGCTCCAACACATCCACACATTGAACCGTACAACGTACTGGGACAGTTCAAATACGGGTGCGTCTATAGTATTGCAACTGATTATACATTATTAAGGCTCATTAAGGCTATTAAACGTTTCATGTTACTACTCTCAAGTCTTTGCCGATGACTTAGCCATCTTGATTATAGGGAACTTCTTAATGAAATTCTAAATGAACTCATGCAGTCAGCTATGACATTGATTGAGAAATGATTCAAAAGCCACAAACAAGCTGCTAATTCATCTAAAACTAAGCTTATGTGGTTCACGAAGCGAAAACTTATTCTAGGCTTCAGACCACCAACTTTCTTAAACTTGGCGTATGGCTAGATCCTAAATAAAACTGGAGTACTCACGTAAGACTAGCGATTGAGAAGGCCACCGCGATCCTGTGGCAAGCCAGAAGGGCGATAAATATCAATTAGGGGCTTAGTCGAAAGGTTCTTTGCTGGATTTACACTGTCATAGTGAGACCAAAGTTGAGCTATGCAGCGGCAATCTGGTGGCCCCGGTATACACTTTCAACTATACAAACTCAGTTGTCAGTAGTGCAGCGTCTAGCGCTACCTGCGATTACGGCAGCAATGTTTACTGCTCCCACTGCATCACTAGAAGTTCTGCTAAACACCGAACCTCTCCATATTTTTATTGAAGCAAAATCGCAGATTCGACAAATCTTATAAAATATCCATTCCTAGCCGCGAAGAGTGGCAATTATCGACTCCATTGCATACGGATAACTTCGTCGATTGGTACACTGACGGCTTGCTCCACAAAGAGTCCGCCGGTGCAGGCCTTCACTGTATTCAAGAAGGTGTAGAAGTGTTGGTCCCGTCTGTCAATCAGAAATCGCTGGAATCATCAACTGCTGTCACGAGTTAGGAAAGGATGTAGACTCACAGCTGCCAACGCACATCCTAACGGATAGCCAAGCAGTCTTGAAATCGCTTAGAAGCTGCATTTTCACTTCATCTCTCATGCTCCACTGTCATGACAAACTTTAGTCAATCGCTACTAAACGGCAAATCTCGCTGATATGGATCCAGAGGCACAATGCCGTAAGGATAATGAAAAAGCCGACTTATTGGCCAAGAGAGCATCTGCAACGCCGTTCTGCGGTCCAGAGCTTGGTTTACCAGTGTCACTCTAGACCTTGCAGACCATCATTGATAAGTGGAAGAAATATTAAGAGGCTACCGATATACTAACATGACTCAAAAAATTGAGGATGTGCTTGGGATACTACAAATAGAGCCGTAGCCCAGTCGATAGGCTCATATTTTGCTCTTGATTTCGCCAAGACAGGACAGTGGCAGAGAAAGTTACCGGATGTTTCGATCTCTCCGCATTTACTACAGTAAGAATTGTTCACCAGCTCCAAGGTGAACATATGTTTGTTCAGTGAGCAGTGGCCTGTTAGTATATCGGTTAGCCTCTTAATATTTCTTCTGGTTTGAGACAGATTATACTCTTACTAGACAAATTTCAGCTGTGTTACCTAAAAATTATATTTCACTACCTAAATAGATCCGTGTCAGGTAACGATGGACAAAGACATAAAAGTTGCCCAGAAATCAAAGTTAAAGCTCAAAATTAAATAAATTGTACTTGCAACTCGGTTTTTAATTTGTTAACAACCAAACGTTAAAAATCGGATATACGTCAATACATTCTGTGAAAGAAAAAGCTTTAATTTTGGACTAAAAATAACACAAAACTTAAACATCTCACATAGCGAATGCAGCGGTTTTTTCCATATAAAATAACCGGCTAACCAGTTTTCTCCATACAAAAAAAAGGTAGTGCATTCCCTAATCTCACATACACACGTATGCAAAAAAATTTGACATTTTGCTTCAGATTTTCTCATTAAAAATGGCGAAAACTTAGTTCTATGAAAATGCTGTCATTGGCCCTTTAGACGCATGTCCCAATCGCAATATCTGAGTGTCCCAGGTTATATATCACCTCTCTGTTAAAAATGTTGAATCCGTCAAAAATTCGAAGAAGCCTAAAGTTCAGTCGACTAAAGTTCAGTCAACGGACTCTTTATTTCATTGTCGTTACCGGGAACCTTGGCGAACTAAAATGTAGGCTCACAAATGTAGGTTGCTAAAATGACTTCGAAATCTAAGATACGTTTTGCGTGACAATGTGTCTTGTCGAAGTCTTGTCCCCGAACCTTAAGTGGTGACATCTATGTTTTTTGTTAGCTGAATTAACATTTCAACATGGAACTATCCTTTTCTCAAGTATCGTCATCCATGTTTTCATAGCTGAATGCGGACAAACCTAAAACAAGGCGCCTAATCCATTACAAAACTGAACCGTCAATTTTCGAAGCCATTACGCAATTCTCAACATTGAGAGAGAGCGCTATAAAGTTCACCAAGGTTAGCTGTGAGCCGAGAAGAAAAGTTGGTCGAGGTCATCCCCCTCCTAGGAGTTACCAAATCTAACGATTGGATTTCAGAAATGAACGGCACGAGACAAAAATCAAAACGCCGGAGAGGATGTGCGCCGCTCTTATTTTTCCGAATGGTGCAGCGTGAATTGTGTAAAAAGTTATCAGAGAAGATTTCTATACAAATTTAGTCATTTTCCTTATCGGCGGCACAAAATGACCTTATATTTATAAAAATTTCTGTCGTCGGCACTTCTATTAAAGTTTTATTCTACGGCGATTATTTTTTGGCTTTCAGCAACCTTGAGAACCTTGGTTTTGTGTGGTCTGGAATCGAGTTATCATTTGGGGCTTACAGTGATAGCCGCGAATTCGTATTAGAGGAAAATTATACACATATTCGCTTCCTAAACCAATTTTTCGATAAATTCTTCTTGTGTGCAACATAAGGATGGCAGGATAACATATTTGTGTGTCCGCCTTTTTCGGGTATTGTTATTTGTACGATAAGATTACTGCCGTCACCTCACTATGCATACGTATGGACACAATTCTTTCCTTTTCTTAGTGGAAATGTTCGCATCTATGCATGAGTGAGATCACAGATAATAACATTTAAAAAAAAAAGAAACAAAAACAAAACGTCAGCTTTATACAGCAATTATATTTGTTACAGGCGCCAGTACCGCCCATTGTTTCAAAGGAAAAACAGAAAGAACGTAAGAAAACGAATCACGTTGCGAAATGAACAACAGCCTGAAGTTCCATTCATGTTTTATTCATTTGATGTCATCGATTTTTATGGTTTTTGAATTATTTGATGTTTGATGGTTGAGTTTCACAGAAAATGAGAACCTCAACACAACAATAACAACTGAGGTGTTATTGAGATTATGATTTTGACGACTTGTGGAACAAGATCAGATTACATTCACTCATGCTTCAAATCCAATGCACATATGGTATCCCTATGAATTATACTTTTAGAATGAAAACGCTCATGGAAAAAAAGTTGTGTATGGGAAAATCCAAATTCACAACTTCGAGTTACGTGAATAAAATTTCCATCGAATCGAAAAAGACAAGACAGAAGACAGGTAGAATATCTACGAAATATTGATCGAACATGCGAAAAAAATGATTTTTGGAAAACTATTGCATCAAAATTCTCTGAATTCGAATGTAAGTGCACCCTTCGGAAGTTATTCATTACATGCTATGCATTACATGAGGTACCCACCAGAAACTTCTCATTACATGTATATTTAAGGTATGGGCCAGAAAAAATCCGGGTAACTTTAAAGATGAATAACTTTTTTTCGTTTACACGATATTAGCTGAAATTTATAGGTTTTGGAGTGGGATATGTTGCAATGATGTCTTGTTAATATTGCTTCATAAAAGTTTTAACTGACTGAAATATCCGCGATTGCGTAAATCTACAGCCAAAAAAATCTGCACAAATATTCGCAAAATCCATTAAAGTAAATTTCGATTAATCCAAAAACAGCGATAATTGCAAAATCTGCTGCCACAAATGTATCAGCTCGATAAAATGAATGTTTTTGTGTCGAGGAATCAAGTGTGCCGCGAAAAAACGAGTCCATCTAACACGAAGATTCACTTTGAAAATAGTGCCATTCACTGAACATTTTCAGGTGCACTCATTAAGGCAAAGGGCCAAAATTGTTTTTCAAATGAAATAAAATCGAACGAGGGATGCAAAGGTAGAATGCTTTAGGCTCACAAATTTTTATTATTACTCGATCCTGGCTGCTATCGATATGTAATAGCCGAGAGAAATCACTGAAAGTAGTTTAACTATTCGTTGACCAAATTTTATGTAAGGTTTTTTTCGGTTAAACAAAAGTTTCTCAACATGGAAGTGCACATTATTTCTAATTTAAACAGTTTTATTCAGAACATGCGTCTGAATGCCCTTGATAAATTTCAATACGAAGAACTGGGCAAATATTAAAAGTCTTGATTATTTTGGGGCAAAAATGCACAGTTTGTCAAAAATGTTTGCTTTCATGAAACTTATCGCTAAGCATCGATAGGATAAGTGTCGAAAAACATCTCTGGGAACAGTTTGGCATATATTTGAGAAAATACTAGTTATTTACACTAACTTTATCTTGTTTTGTCTGACACAGTAGCCTAAAAATATTATTTTAGGGGAAGAGTGACAGTCAATTCGAAATTGTAGATAGAGAGTTCAAAGTACTTGATCCTCCACAACTTCATCAAACAGAATTCTATCGGTCAGGAATCAAAGAATATTCGAAAATACATTTTCTTCTGTCAAAAAAAGACAAAAAACGTTTTATGCATGGCATCGTTGAGAGACAAATGAGTTTTTCAAGTTTGTGCAAATTTTTTTGGCGGCACTTTTACGCAATCACGGATATTTCAGTCAGTTAAAACTTTTATGAATCAATATTAACAAGACATCATTGCAACATATCCCACTCCAAAACCTATAAATTTCAGCTAATTTCGTGTAAACGAAAAAAAGTTATTCATCTTCAAAGTCACCCGGATTTTTTCTGGCCCATACCTTACATGTAATGGCACGTTTTCGGATAGGACACTGAGTAAAACAGTGGGGGTTGCTTTGAAAGTCATTCATTCTGGAACATTTCGTGAGCAACGTGCTTTCAAAACTGTTTTTCTGACTCGTGCAGATGTATACCTCGACTTCGGCTCGGAATAAAAACTCAACACTCTAAAAGCAGTTTTCAAAGCTTTTTGCTTAAAAACACCCTCTTGAGTTCATTACACAAAATTGATCCCTCATGTAAAGACTTACTTCCGCAACCCACACTGTAATCAACTATTTTTGAATCCACAAAAGTAACAATCTATTGCGAAATCTTTGAATAAAATATTTTCCTCAATTTTGTGAAAATTGAAGAAAATTAAAAACAAATGGTTTACAGTAAAATAAGTTACTCCCAAAACATTCAGATTTCTTCAAATTTAAGGCTTATTGATATATTCCGTATGACCGTACGAAAAACCCTTTTTAAAAGGGAATCGTGACGGAAGTCCTCGACCCTTCTTCCAAAACAACTGATATTAATTTGGGTGACGCTTACAGCTTCGGAACGGAAAAATTTCTTTTGAAATATTTTCACTTTGGATTAAAAAAACGCGCGCCCATGATTCCGCAGTCTACGAAAACAAATTTTCTTAATTTTTTGTTCGTGTGTGGACTTGCTACCGCGCGCTCGTGATATAAGAAAAAAAATAATAGAAAAAATAAAGACAAGAGCATCAATACACCCTAAATCAATTGAATTTAAGAATTAATCCCAAGAAGATTTAAAGGTCAAAAGGTTTTTTAGTACTATTGGATAAATTTTATTTCAGCATTAGTACATTAGTCATATAGTTTGTTCACAATAGCCCCTCATAATAAATAAAAAATCTCTTCCATACTATCACACGAACGAAATGTAACCATGATTGCTGCCGCGTTTCCTCTCTGGACCGCCATGCTCAATCGCTGTTTTAGAAATGACTTTGATCGCTTTTCCTGTGTTTTCACCGTGATCCTTTTACTCAGCTCTTCGAAGAATGTGATTGCGTCGGTGCTCCAAGGACCCACGGTCTCAACAGCGAATGGAAACATATGATAATTTTGATCGATGAGTGACTGGTACTTTCGAATTTTTCTTTGTGTTCTCAGCTGCTCTTGTGCTGAACTGGATGTTGCTTGGGGCAAATGTGTCAGTGCAGGTCGTATCCCACACTAACGTGCTACCTCGTGACCATGGAAACGTGCCATCCACTCTTTTGCCGTCTTCTCTAACCAAACCGACTGGTTCCGAACGAGCTGGTACATCAGTCAGAATGAGTGCTCGTTTGATGATGACATTTAATTCGGCGTGCCTAGCATGTCGACCAGCACTCTTCTTACATTTGAAGCCATGATAACCTTTCTTGTCCACTTGTGACCCACACTTACAGACGTGAGTTACACAGATGTCAATACCTAACCGAAGCCCGATGATTATTCGAAATGCATTGTTGTCTAGCAGGGTGCCTATTGACTTTGACGGCAATGCATATAACCAGGCACCTGACTCAGGTTTTCGAATGGCGAGAACTCTTGCCATGTCGTGATTTTGCCCAAACTTAAAATTTTCAAACAGGCTCTTCACTGCTATGTCCCAATGTTTGGCGCGGTGGCGCGATGGCGCGGCTGGGTGAGCTGATCCCGGATGATGCTGATCCCATACGTTCAAACTGTCTTGATAATCGGCAACGTCTTCCACTTGCAGCGTTGATTGATGTAATATGATACTGACAAGTGAATAAGTTGCGTTTACCGATGACAGGAAGGCTGGTAAAGCTGTGTCCTGAATCCTTCTGACTCCAATGCCTCCTTGGTGTTGATTGACACAGATGACAAGATCCATGCGTCATAATCCAAATGGGAATTTGTCAACTTTTCTAATGTCGATTTTATTCGACCGTCTACCTCTTCCAGCCGTTCTTTTAGATTCCAAGTTGGCGTCGTTCTCAGCACGAAAACTAGTTTTGGGATGGCGAAACAGTTTTTGAGAATGTAGAATGCTATGTGATAGTTGTCAAGTTGCAGCAAACGTTCGAATAATAGTTCCAGCTCGTCAAGTTTTTTTTAGAAACATTGTCGAACGCATTACTTGTAATTGGTGCTCCGAGAAGCGTTAATTCGTTGATGATGCAGATTCCGGGCGATAATCGGTCAAATGCGTTAGCTACGTCACGATCCACTTCTGACACGAAGAACAGCTCAGATTTGGTGGGGTTTAATGAAGGCCAATTTTCGCGCATTCGTCAACTAATGTTTTGAAGTCTTGTAACACACTTTCATATTCTTCGGCGATTGTTCCGTCGCCTAAATAAAATACAATGAATTCCGACACCAAGGCATTGATAACGAACTGGATTGCTGAGCTGAATACTAATGGTCCGCATGGGTCACCCTGTTGCGCCCCATTCGACGACAATAGGATAAATTCACCATAGAAGAGTAACGACGGTGTTGAATAACATTTTAATTTAACTACGTAAATAAAATTTACTTCACAGAACTCGGCACAATTCTATAAATTAAATTATAAATAACGAGACTAGACGATCCGTTTTTTAATTGTACCATTTATTTTTATCATGACCGGTTTCGAAAACTAAGTTTTCATCATCAGATTTTGGTCCAGACTCAGACTTTTGGTCCAGTCTGGACCAAAATCTGATGATGAAAACTTAGTTTTCGAAACCGGTCATGATAAAAATAAATGGTACAATTAAAAAACGGATCGTCTAGTCTCGTTATTCATAATTTAATGAATAACATTGCCAAAGATATGCGAAAATTCCTGGGCAATTCAATCTCATTTCGTTCAGGAAAGCGTCTCGGTCCACCTCATTGAAAGCATTGCGAAAGTCGATCTTGACAACCACCACTTTCCTATGGCTGTTCATTTTGATAAAAGTTCTTGTGGCATGCACCGCAGCTTCATAGCCTCCTTTGACTCTATAACCAACCTGCCTTGGTACAAATTCCGACGCCATGTCATCACGAACAGAGGAACTGGCCAATTTGGATGTAATCCGCCGGAAAGTGTTGCCGACTGCGATTGGACGAATTCCACCACTTTTTTTTTCAAGAGCACATAGCGATGCATCGTACATAATTTTTATAAATTCTGATTGCACCTTCCCCGATAATAGATAATTGGATAGGGCTGTGATTGCTCTTAGTAGTCTCAGACCTGCTTCACCAGTGGACGGTAACGTGAGATGCTGTGGCAACAATCCATCGACACCTGCACCGGATCCATTTGGAAAACTTTTGATTGAGAAAAAAGTGTCCCTTTCAGACACCATCAAAGGTACTATGTCTTTGCCTGGTGGTTCAAGAAACTTCATTTTTCTTGATGGTGTTGGATGTTTCAGCTTCAGCAGTTCAAATGTAGACGGGCTTTGAGGTGCCAAGGTATCTGGCGATGATAAAAGACTAACAAGCCTAACAGCTCCCTTGACATTTCCTTCGGCGATCTTGCTTTCGACACGTTTTGATAGCGAAATTGGTGTCTTATTCTTTAATCGCTTCGTGAAGACCAATTCATATTTTTCGATGTTTCTCTTCACCGATGTAGCCAGCGATATATTTTTTACTTTCTCCGGTACGCGCAACGATGTATATGCGAATGTCAGCAGCTTTTTCCAGTTCGTTGCTAAGTTCGGACTTGCTAAACAATCTTCCAGGCAGTTGGACAGTTTGTTCGCTGCCATGATTCTGGCACCTCTCGATACTCTTTTCAGAACTCGAATGTTTGATTTGCATCTTGCCAGTAGAATTGCGAAATGGATGACTGGATGATAGATGACTGTTTGATCTGAATTATCAATAGGGACTAAGGGACGAAAATAACCGTCGTGAACGTCGCCGGTAAACAACAGATGGGCCAGTGAATCGGTTTGTTGATTTAAAAATCTCTCCGTTGATCCGTAATCGAAGCATGAGTGATTCACCTCATTGATCATCCGAACGATGCAAAAGCTAAAATTGAACAGTTCTGCCATCGCACATAACTCGACCGAAGTTCCGTAGTGGCCTGGTGTTGACATATACCTGGCGTAGTCCATTTTTAAAATTTCATTCGATGCATTGCTGGATGAGAAACTTGGAATTTTTTGGCTCGGGTTAACGGCCGCTAGATGTGTTAGGTGGCTCGGAGTTCGTCAGCCGTAACCGGAGCATTCGGGTAATTCCGACGCTTTAAAAATTCCAGCATAGCAGAGTACAAGCAATCCCCCGACGCTTCATTCTCCACAACGTTGAATTGGCTGCACCGTATTTCGGATGAGCCGTCAATGTCGTTGCATAGGATTTGAAGTTTGCTCCAAGCGTTTTCAGGTGAAAGTGCTCTGACTGTGTGCGTATCTTGGGAATTTGCGGCTGTGGGAAGATAAATGTCCTGTGTTTTCGCAATAATAGCTGCATTGATTTCCTCCGCCGAGTGGCATTTGGTCCAATGTTTTTTCATACCTGCCACTGTATCGAAATCTCTGCTGCATATCGGACACACGTTGACATTCCCAGGGAGTTGCGGGAAATAGTCAAATTTGCAAAAATAAACGAATTTCTTTATTTATGTGAATTCTGTGGTTTGCCTCATTTACAGAGTAACGTGAAATTTAGAACGTAAATTTTGAAGTTTACCAAACACAATTAATTTGAAAATTTACTTTAGTTACTTAGAGAATATCTGAGGTTTTAAAGACATTTCAGCATTGGTACAGCATGACCAAGGTGGTTTTTCCTTGTATTTTTATACTAAACCTAATACACCGAAAAATTCTTTTAGTAACATTCACCAAAAAATTGAAGAATTTGTTAGCTCATCAAGAATTTTTTTTTTCAGTAATGGGTAGACTTCAGGTAAGCCCTTTGCTTAAAATAACGACTTGCTTTGATTTCAATATTGTACAATTGTACATCAAATAATCGCATTTATTAATTGTTCGCCATTTTTCGGCCATTTTTTTACTTGTTCTGAGCCTTGAGCCTGAAATTCAGTTGTAATGTGTCAAAGCTCTTTTTATATTTTGGGTGCATTAAGTGTAAAGTCATTTTGAACACAAAAATAATGAAACTAAGTTAGAAAAATGCGATTGACGAAAAAATGTGATTTTTGACGTTTCTTTCGAGTTTTATCGATTGGATGGAATTGATTTGGTAAGTTTATTATTAAATGTGCCGAGATGTGCATTAACCGCACTCCCAAGTGGTTTTGGTGAGCTAAAACAGCCTAAAATGTTTAAAAAAATGTGGAAAAAATATGTGAAAAAAATGTGAAACACAGAATTTTTGAACGGCACATTTCGCTTTCCTATCAAACTTTTTCGATGGATCAAAGCACATCTGAAAACTACATATATAAATGTGCCGAGATGTGCATTATCATCTGTAAAAAGTGATCTGGAAGTGGTCACATTTGTCATTCACATCTCGCGAATTCGCACGAAAAAATACACATTTGCCCAGATGTGAATTGCAAATGTGACCACTTCCAGATGACTTTTTACAGATGTTAATGCACATCTCGACACATTTATATATGTAGTTTTCAGATGTGCTTTGATCCATCGAAAAAGTTTGATAGGAAAGCGAAAGCGAAATATACGAAATCAGGGGTCAGAAACAATTGCTTGTCAACTGAGTTTAGTTTCTTAGAAAGGAAAGGTATTATTTATAAAGGCGATAAAAAAAGTCGTTATACCCTCGCACATTTTTTAAATTCCGCCAGTTTTGATACTTTATGATCGTCTAGGTCTTAGACGTACTTTGCTTATCTCCTAGCTCGTAAATTAAATGTATAGAAAAGGCAAAAACTCAAATGACTCTTGTTAAAATTGCTATTTTGTCGTGTGGGGTGGGGCCATGACAGTTCGAGCTGAAGGCGAGATTCGTCATGCCTACAAGTCAGGATAACAATTTCACAATATAATTGCAATACAATACGTACCGAGAAAAGATATATCGAGATAAATGAAAATGGTCTAGACGGATAAATGCGACGTAACTCTTCAAGGTAGATAAATACATATATCTTTTATGAGTTCCTTTTATAGAACAACTTTAAAGGATAATCATAGCTAATGTTTTATCAACACGTAGACACGAATTACTTCAGAAATGTGATACCATAAGCAAAAATAAATATCAAGAATACAAATCCGGGAAATTGTTCCCAACTTTACTTAAGTGACCATTAAAACGTTTTCACAACCGGAAACAATCATTACGCCAAATTTAACAACTAAATATTTTTTTTTAGTTAAAACGTTAAGAGGCCTAGACACATTTTAATTTCACTGTTAATTACATTTAAAAAAATATCTAAAATATCTTAAAAAAACCTACCAAATAATGCCAAAAGTAAAGTGACACAACCTTCTCGCATTTGAGATGAGAAAATTCGAAATGATATGGCTAATTCCATCGGTAACCCATACATTGTCGCTACCATGTCACCTGGGGAACGAATGTGTTTTGTCTCATGTTAATATAAATCTCATTGAAAGAATGAAAGAGATGAAATTCGTTACCCAGGTGACGGTACCGATGGAATTAGCCATATGTGCAATGGCTCCGTCTAACGAAATAAAAAAAGTTGGATTAGCGTTACGAATTATCTAAAATAAATATTTTCCAGGAAAGTTGAGCGACGGGATAACAAATTAGAGAATACTCGTTGAGTTTGATAGCAAAATTTCATTTAAACTGATTTTATCTTATTGCTGCAGTTTCGAACTATCAAATTGAGAGAGTTTAAAGGGCTCAATGTCCTTCATGTGGGCTTTTCAAGCGCCCAAGGAAACTTCAACCTTCCGCCACTCTTCCTCATCTCTCCTCTCCCCATCCGATGCTTCTCATTCCCCGCACTTTATAGCACTCAAAAATGCTAATGACTTCTCTCTTCCACTTCTCCTACGTCTCGAACCATTTAGCATTTCTCGAACATAAAATAATCTTTAGCGGCTGTTCATAAATGACGTCACGCTTGCTATAAAATCCACAAAGTTCATACTCCAAACTAGTCAGACATTTTGTTTATAGTACTCCGGCTACCCCCCAAACACACCCCCTGTTTGGGGGGGTAGTCAGAGTCCTATAAACAAAATTTATTGTACTGCAGTAGTTATGACCTTTTTATGGATACTAATTTTGTATAGCAAGCGTGACGTCATTTGTGAATGGGCCCTTATCGTATACATGCTCGGTATAAAGTGCCACTACGTGTTAGTTTTTGGCGATTTATGTGTGTCATACACACATAGAAAATGGAAGCAGTTATGAATTGTGAGTTGGTATGCGTATTTATTTTTTTATTTTATTTATTTATTATATGTGCATGGCATGGCACCTCAAAGAAGTTTGTTACGTTTAGACTAATGATAACTTATAAGTTTAAACAAGAATTTTAACTTATGAATTTAAACAAGAAATAATTTTTGCTAGAAATATTAAAATCGAGTAATATGAATCGGTCAAGAAAATCAGTGATAATTAAACAAGAAATCCAACAGAAATTATATACTGTTAAGCTATACTATGACTAGATCAAGAGTTGGGCAAAATATCGCATCTTATTATTGTCATTTGACGACATATCAGGATAAGGGAAAAAAAAAACAAAAAAAAAAAAATTAATTAATTCAAATATGAGTAGCGTATTGACATTAGCGTCGGTAACAGTGGGAACAGGGGACAGTAGCGATGAGACAGCGCCGTCAGAGTGAGCACCATGCCCTTACTCCTAGCTCGATACTTTATATTTCATCTTTCTTTCTTAAAATAGCTGTAAACATGACGTCTTGAGCCAATAGGCAAATTAGCCCTACAGGCCTAACTTGGGAACTGCTGGCGCACGAGCCATTCTTTAATCAGTTCTAGAAATTTTTATGGTCTTGCAGAAACTATATATCCTGGCAACGAATTATAAAGAGCATAACCTGTCGATGAGATCGCTTTCGCTCCTTGAACAGTCCGTGCCCTAGTTGGAATGACCCTCCCCTTTCGCCTCGTTACATAGCGGTGCCTCGGCACTTTAATGGGGATGGTACTATGCGAACTCCGCTGCAAGGACTCATACACAAATTTGCAGAGACTTGCTTTGTATAAGCTCCAGTAGTAGTTCAGGACTCCTTCGCAGTGCTTATTGAAGAGGTCGGATGTAGGAGTCATCGAAGCTAGTTTACACACGTGCTTAAGGCATCTGTTCTGCAGTACTTGAAGCTGTTTCAAGTTCTTGCTTGCGGCTCCCCAGGCTCCTATAAGGTAGGTCAGGTGGGAGTGCCCTAGTGCGAAGTAAATGAGCAAAATTACTGTCTTATGGACGAATTTTTTCAGCCTGCATAGAACACCGCTTAACGATGCTAGCTTTTTGCACACGTGTGCCACATGAGGGGCCCAGTTGATCCTAGAGTCTATGATTATTTCCAGATATTTGAACGTTTCTACGGATTTTATCGTCGACCCCCCAAAGGTCAAATCTCCTGCTCCCGTCGAGGAATTGCCCTTCCTGAAATGCATAATTTTCGTTTTGTCTAGGTTGAGGGCAAGTTTGTTTAGGTTAAGGAAGTCGCTGATGAGGTTTAGATCATGGAGTATGTCTTCCTCGTTTTTTCTAAATGATATGTTAGAACAAAACACACCTGATTCATTCGCGAATAGGCTAACTGTGCCTTTAAGCGGTAAGCAGTGCATGTCGTTTATGAAAACTAGCACGCTACCCTGTGGGACTCCGTACTCGACTGTAATCATCTGACTGCTGTCTTCTTGGATTTTTACACACTGTTTTCTACCCCTTAGGTAATCCTTGAATAACTCTAGGACGACTCCTCGAACACCTGCCGCTTCTAGCATACGGTGCAGGATCACGTGATCCACACAATCGAACGCCTTCCTAACATCCAGGAAAAGGGCACTGACTACTTTCCCTCCATCCTTATCTCTAAGCAGTTTATCGATGAGTTCGTAGGTGGCCGTGTGCGTGCCGGATTGAAATCCGTACTGTTTAGCATATAGGAATTTGGTTTTCTTTAAGAAGGCAAGCAGTCTCTCGTATATAATTTTTTCAAATAACTTGTTAACTGCGGAGAGGATGGATATGGGTCGATAGTTGTTTGGGCCGGATTTATTACCAGATTTGTAAATTGGGGTGACCGATGCTATTTTCAGGCCGTCAGGGTAGATGCCTCTCTGCATGGTAAAGTTTATCATATGCGATAGATATGGCGCCGCTATATCACTACACGCCTTCAGAGAGGCAGCTAGTAATCCCGTCAACTCCTGCACTTTTTTTGGGATCCATAGTAAAAACTGATTCGTTTGCTATATATCCACGCATGAATAGGGGATGCGTTCCTATATGCTCCTATTGCGTGCAGATGTGGTTTGAGATAGTGTGCTATCTGTAGCATTCAATGCGGAGTTTTAGATGTATGTTTGTTGATGTGTTGACCTCTGTAGAAGAATGTTGCGCGCATTTTTTACTTGTTGCAAACTTTCATGTTTTGTTTGGAATAAAATTAATGAAAATTGGTTGTGGATTAATTTGATTTGAAATGATGGAATTTTTGTGTTGCAATACATTTTTGTTTTGGGATTTTAACGTTTTATTTAAAATATGACAATCGGTGAAACGAAAACCGTTTGATTTCATCAGTTTTTCAACATGACCTTTCTGTTTTGATGAATTCTCAGCATTGTTAGCTTTATTTGTTACATCAGCTGAACCACTCATGCCGACATACACTTCAGACAAAGTCACAAAATCGATGTCATCGTCGTCATTCTGCACATTGGCCATGTAGCCTTGTGGTTGTAGAATCACCATTTGAGATGCCTATACTACCGGTAGTTAAGATGCGATTGTCGCTGTCGATTCAATCGATGAGGACAATCGACCTGGGGGTTCCGATATTATCGACTTCGTAGTTATAGTCGACGTGATCATCTCAGCTGTTTTGTTTTTGTAATGCAGAGACTCCCCTAAATATCCCTGTGCCGTTCTCATCGAACTCCAGCCACCGGCATTCATAATTCCCTCCATGCTAGCACCAAGATTGGCTAAAATTGAGGCCGATGATCGTCGCATTGAATGACCTACGAAACAACAACATTGTTGCAACATGATGAATGTAAATAGTAAATATTAATCTGTAACTGTAAGTACGAGGCAATTCTGTGCGGCATTTTGGAAAACTTGTTTTTGCCTATAATCACTTGAACCGAACATTTACCAGCATTGTAATGTATGAAGAAGCGTTTGTGGGCCGTCAATTCTGGGCTTAAAGACTGATAGTGTGCCACAAAACTCACGAATGTGCTGCTTATGGTAAATGACCGTGGCTTTTTAGTTTTTGTTTCCCATAGTAAACTAAAAGCAAATCACCATCCTTTTCTACAAGGACTAGAGTAATTCGTGCATATTCATCGGTTCGTAATGCACCTAAAATACCAAAAATACAGGCCAACTGAAGCAAAAACATTTTGAAACTAAAACTCAAAAAATAGATTTTCACAACTTATCTTAACGTCAAGCCATTCAATGCCTGAAACACACCAAAGAAATTTGGCAATGTCGTCACTAAAAAAAAAAAAAAATGCTGCCTTTACTCGCTCGTATCCACTTGATTGTGCGTCTAAATTTTTTAAGTGTTACCGGACGAATGAAAGTTCGCGTACTCGTCGAATCGAATGTACTGATTGTCGAATAATACTTCGTCTGCTCACCCAAAATTATGTGTCGACCGTTTCCTAGTGGGGGCTTAATACACTTTTACAATTTGCTTCTGTTAGAATTTTTTCAAAACCCCCACTACGAAACGACCGGTATAATTTTTGGTGAGTGGACGAAGTTTTTATGGAACTTTCTGAATTAACATGCATTCAAGTAAATAAATCGTGTAGGATGTGTGTAGGAATAGTTGATTCGTTTCTTTTCATACCGCGCATGTAAACGATAAAATATTGAACAAAACAGATCACTTATGTAGTTCAATACCTCGTTATGTACTACATAATTGATCTTTGTTGTTATACACTTTTACAGTGCTTGTAGTATAATAGTAATGTTTGATACAAGTTACGTATGAAGGTAGTTTAACGCACTAGATGTGAGATTGCCGATACTAGTCGAAGGCGAGTTCGGCAACACATCGTGTGCGTTAAACTACCAGCATACGTTACGTGTATCAAACAACGTTTTTTGCAATTCACCGATAAAAACGAGATTTTTTTTAATATAAAAATTCAATTCAAGTAGTGCGTAAAAACACCATCATCGCACGAGTGCGTAAAAAAACCGTCATCGCACTAGTAGTAGTGCGTAAAAAACCTTCATCGCACTACTGCGTAAAAAGACCGTCATCGCACTAGTGCGGCAAAATGACTTCATGCGACACCGAAATGACGCACGAAAAAGCGAGTTTTTGTCGTTGAATTGCAAAAAATAACATTGTGCTATGTCCATACAACGACACAGGAAAGGCTTTGCTGTTTCAGGTGTGTGGTTGCACCTTCAACAGTTCTTCTGGTCATTACTCACTCCTACTTCTTCAATCTTCAAGAAAATCAGCACTTTAAGAGGTGAAAGACGCATGTCACACGTCACATTTTCTACGTTCTCAAAGACAGAATGTTTGGAAAGTATATTTGGTCAAAAAATCCAAGCGATACAACGCTATCAGAGATATATAGACGCATTTCCCAAACTTTCCGCACAAGAAAAACTTAATTTAAAAACATTTCTTTTGATTCATTTCACGTTGTAATACAAGGAAAAGCAATTTGGAAAACCTTGGACCAGTTTCTTTATTTTTTGTGTTGAAAATATGACTTTTTGTAATTAAAATGAAGAAATGTCGCAGAATAAAATGTCGCAGACAATCAGGTAGGTATCATGGTAATTTTCTCCATCCTAAATTGAAACTTTGTTGAAAATATTCTATTTTCTCCCTTGTTACGAAAATAACTAAAATTGCATTCGTTCTACTAGAAGACATAACTCTCGACATAATCTTTTCTTTTTTCCTCTTTGCGCAATATTTGTTTTGAATATAACCGTGACGGCGTCAAGTACTTTTGTTTTGTTTCGTTTTGGCGCCGTTACATCGCACTTAACATGAAGAAAAAAACAATGCTTTCAACTGGGATCGTCTATATATTTTAAGCCGATTACGATTCGCATGAAGCCGAAACAGTCTCGTTTATGCATACCACACAGAAAATGCAAAAACAATTCTTTTGCTTCGTTTTAAATTTCCAAATTGTCCTTCAAGTGACTTGATTTTAGATGGTTTTTTGGGTTCAATCTGGATGACTGGCTTGGCATGTGGAAGTGTGGATCCAAACTCAGCCCGACCCCAAATTAATTCATGCGGCTGGTTTGGTCTGGTTTTTATACCCGTACCGAGTACAAAGGTCCTATACTTTCACTAAGAAAAATTTTATTGTAACATAGGCAAATGCCCATGCGTATCAAAATAGATATTGCAAAGGTTTTAAAATGAGCACAAAATTGAATGTTCCAAGTTATTTTAGGGCTATCAGAATTTGAACGATCTGCAGAAATCATCCAAGATAATGTCAAAAGGCCCAACCAAAGCACGTCTTATGACATCTGTGGGAAATAAAAGAGAAATCTGAAAGCGCAGAAAAATTATTACGTTGAAAGGGTCTCGTATTTGTGACGCATTTTTTTTAATCGAATGTGAAAATATTTCAAAGGAATTTTTTGTGATCCAAAGTTTTAATTAAATATTGTTGTGTTGTTGATCAGCGACAAATTCAATATTGTAACACCACTACATATTTTATTTATTAACGACACCAACATGTTGGAAGATAACGAAATATATGAAACATCGCAACCCTTAGAATATGGCATTACAAGATAGCAACCCTAAAATATGAATGACATAACGACAATATGACAAAACACTGCATATAACGTCAGTCAGCCATGATGAATTTTGTCGTATAAATAGAAACCGTATTGCATAGGAGACATCACTTTGGTTTGAGCTCTTGAACTGGTAACATCGATAGCCAACTGTCTATTATCAGTTTTTAAAGGGAACGCACCAGCAAGGTTGGAGGAACCGTGGCGCGACCTTACTTTCGGGGTAGCATGTTGTCCCTTTAAATTATTATTGGACTAGTACATCGTCCCGTCATTTCATCACTTTGGTTTGCGCTCTTGGAATGATAACATCGGCAGCAACTGTCTACTATCAATGCAATAAGAGTACACACCAGCAAGGTTGTAGGAACCGTGGCGCGACCATACTGTCGGACTAGCATATCGTCCCGTTAAATTATTATTTGACTAGTACATCGTCCCGTTATTTCAGTCTTTGGATTTTTGTTCGTATCGTATCGTCATCAAATAGAGACATTACATATATCCCCGTAGAGACAAAGATGAAGCACTAGCACCAACCAACCAACCAACGGTCTCCATCCATCGATACATCGGATCCATTTGGTCACCGACACCAACGTAATAGCAATACATACGTTTATGTACATCACTGAAAATAAACCTAAATTCGACACAGCAGTAAACCTACGTTATAGTTGTATCGCTTGGGGCTGATCAATCCAAAAATGTTTTGTTTGGACCCGTACGAAGTACAAGAGGTCCTATACGTTTACTACAAACAAGTTTATTGTAACATGGGGTAGATCGAGGTGGGAGTGGGGGGGGGGTGCATCTATTATCGTCTAGAGATGACAAATCAGCAATAAAAGAAATGTCCGTCCGTCCGTTCGTCCGTCTCCACTTTTTTTCCAAACGGCTCAACCGATCAGCCTAATCCTTTTTTCCCTGAAAGGTACATGCCTCCCATGATTCAAGTTCGAAGATGAGCAAAATCGATCAAGTGGTTCCGGAGATATGGTCGAAGAAGTGACCAAAAACATGGTTTTTCGAGGGTCGGTGAAACTTTTTCGCAAATATCTCAGCCAGTAAAGCCCGGAATTTGCTCAATTTGGTGTCAAATGACAACATTTGATGCCAAAAAACTGGGTAATTTTTTTTGTTGGAATCGGGTCAGGGGGCTGAGCACTGGGAGCCATGGAATGGGCGAAAATAAATTTCTCTGCCCAAAATGATAAGAGATAGTTTTTTTCAGTATTTCCTTAAATACGCAATACAGAGATTTACTTTCAAAGGCAAAGTTATAGAGAATTAAATTTAAGCGAACACGTGTTTCAGGGTTTTGGCGAAATATGGCCCAATCCTGGTATATGGCCACTTCCATAATTGGGCAGGATGACCCAGATCTCCAGAACTATGAGAG
>CM055404.1:26174810-26190967 GCA_029228625.1 Pseudolycoriella hygida
TTAGATAACACGTGTTTCTGGGTTTTAGGGAAAAACGACTTAGTCCTTGGATATAAGCTTTTCTAGATTTGAATGGTCTGAGACGTACTTCGGTAGGGCCTTTAACATTACCTTGGGTAATTTCTATGGATCTTTCTTACAGTTATAAAAGAACAGAAAACGTTGGATTGTTTGCCTATTTGTATATTTAGGTACGTTCGAGTCACTTTGCCACATCTATTCTGTTTGTCACATCTATTCTGATACGTACGGGTCTTTGGTTATGTTTATGTTTTCAATTTATTGCATTCCATTTGCATTCGGCGTACTACGACCATCATCAGGCTAAAAATACAATAAATCAATGAAAAACTTAAACTACACAATTTTTCAGTTACAATTCACTAGCCCGGAAATACCTCTAACTGAGATAAATAGAAATGATAACAAATCGTCCTACATGTCCATCAACATAGTAAGTTGAATGACTTACCTGATGAATGGCACGATATGCCGAAATATTGATCTCTTCTAATAATCTCCATAACGCAACTGTTCTAGATGTGTTAATGTCTGAGCGTCATGTCAATGACAAAATAATTCATAACATTATCAAGTAACGAAAATGGTTTTACGCTTAAGATGAGAAGCGGTCTCTATTCTCCGCAAGTTTAATTCCTATGTAGTAGTTTCAATAAGTAAATAATTCTTCGAGCTCTTCTTTTACTTACTGTACTGTAAATTGGAACTCATCACAGATGGGACATAACTATTTTAATTTATTCGGCGGCACAGAACTATTTTAATTTATCTAGAACGACAATCTCGAACTTATCCCCCTGGGGCAAATTTACTTATCTCGATAGATAAAGTAGCATATGCACCTCTTGCCAAAATTGTTATTTTGACGTGTGGTATTATGACCCACGCCTTCGGCTAGGGCCACAATGCCCCACACGTCAAAGCAACAAGTTTAGCAAGAGATGCATAATCTACTATTTCCTGTTCGCTCGTTAATCATTATATTTGCCTTCTGCTCACAGTTTCATGTCTTATCATCAGGTTTTCTCTTCGAAAATTGCGGCTACGCTCACTTTTAACCCCCTGCAGGTGTGGTTAACAATTCGAGTTTTTATACTCTTTTTTATCAAGCTATAAAACTCTGGTGAAACGTGCTCCGCATCTGATTTTTAGTTTACTGCTCGATGCTCGTTCATTATTATTTGGTTTGTTTCATGTATTTTTAGTGTTCTTTTCGACCTCACTTTTTTCATGACTTTTTTGCCGTCAAAGTTAAATTCATGCCTCATGATGTTTGTGTGATGTACCAGTGCAGTCTTCCGCGGTTTATTTTTAATGTTTTTCAGGTCCTTCAAGTGTCCAAGCTTGCAGCGGTTGTCTACTGACCACGTTGTTTCTCCGAAATACCACATAGGGCATGTCCCTCAGGATATCCCATATACCACGTACGAACATTGTCCCGGACGTAGTTTTTCTTTCATGTCTGTGAACAACTTTGACACTTTGTAAGGTAGTCTTGGTGCGACAGTCAGATTTGGCGCGTGTCAGTTTTAAGTTTTAAGCGTCATCCAACTTGATATCAGTTAATTTGGGAGAAGGACCGAGGACTTGCGTCACATTTCCCTTTTAAATGGATTTTTTTGTGACATCAGTTTTTTTGGAAGTAGAAAAATTGTTTTTGGCGAATTATACAAAAAAGTTTTTGAGCCACTGCCGCTGCCAAACCTAAGCGCGCCGATTTCTACTAGTATGTGCGAAAATGGTCCTCACAACATACCAAAAGTTTTCTTTGAGCCGCTGCCGCCGTCAAACCAAAGCGCTGCTGCTTCCATGGCCCAAAATTATACCGTCAACTTCCTCTACGATTTATCAAAAGTTTTTTTTGAGCCGCCGCCGCGCCGCAGCCAAGCCGAAGCGCGGCGGCTACTACTTTCATGGCCGAAAATGAGGCACAACTTTCCTCTACAACATATAAAACGTTTTTTTGAGCCATCGCCAAACCGAAACGCGGTGGCTACTACTTTCATGGCCGTAAATGATCCCCACAATTTCCTCGACAACATATCAAAAGTTTTTTTCCGTCATTTTGCGTGTCACACCGATACACTACACACACAATCCAACAAGTTTTTCTTTGACAGCAGACCTCTATCTCGAATTAAAAAAATGGCGGTCACCCAACGCAACAACTTTCCCTTTGACACCAAACATCTATCTCGAACACCCAACATTTGTCTCAAACAAAATGTGCTGCCATCAAGGTTGGCATGAGCGCCACTTCGAACGCGCGCGGGAGCGCCGCTCATTTTTTCAAAATGAGAGCGCCGACGCGAGCGCCGCTCAAATTTGGCGCTCAAATAAATCTTGTAGACAATATCTTTTTTTTTTTTATTTACACTTCTGTCACTATGCTAAGCAGCCAAGTAATTTAATGTTAAAGTAATTTTGAGCTAATTTATTATTGGAATTGCAAAGTTCTGTTAATTGGCCTAATAAATAAATAAATAAATAAATAAATAAATAAATATTTAGTTGTATACAAATACACACAGACACAAAGCAGATTCAACCCAGATGCAACAAAGCATAATGACGAGTAGAATCGTCGAACTTTACATGTCTCTTTGCGATTCGGTGTACTTTGTTAGGCTTACTATTAAAACTACACTCTTTTACATAAAAAACTACTATGTATTTCGTAGGTGATTCGCAAAGCCATTCATAAATTGAATCACGCAAAAAAAGATTTGCAGACCGCTTCCCCCAGTCACGCGAAAAGGGTAAAATTTGACCCAAGGTTGTTGCCCTGTCACGCTTACCTCATACTCCTTACCCCTGTTGCGTTACGTAATGTATGAACGACCCCTTTGACATTGGTTATTCGCATTGATGAAGTCATTCATAAAGACATTTTTGGGATAAATTAATGGGATAAAAAAGCATAAGCAAAGACTCGTACGAAAGAGAATGCAAAGAGACATGTGTGCGTATCAGAATATTAGAAAGTTTTTTAAAATGAGCTGAAAACTCAATGCTTCAATTTTTTATAACTATTACTATTCGATCGACCACAGAAATTACCCAAATCCTGCCGAAGCACATATTCTCTTTATCCCGAAGATTAGGTCATTTACTTCTAAAACCCTAAAACGCGTGCTTTCTCAAATTTAATTCTCTACAACTTTGCCCTTGGAAGCAAGTTTGTGATATTTTAATTCTAGAGCAGTTCAAATCAAAAAGTGTCGTTAGGCCATTCATACTAAAGAACCTAAAACACGTCGAAGTAAGTTTCTATTTAACAAAATATTGACGAAAATCCATTTCCTATCGCATATGGCCAAGGAACTGAATTTTGTCCATTCCGTGGGTCCAATTGCCCACGCAATTAACCAATTTCTACGTATATGACCTTCTGCTTCGTAAGGGTCCAAGAACAAATGACATAAACATGAAGAAAATTCTATACAGTTTTTTTTGAAACTGATTTTGGGTTCGTCAGTCAGGAAGATTTGAGCGCGAGCGTAAAGAGCAGCGCTAATGAGCGCCGCTCATATTTTTCACGAGCGCTGCCAGCCGTGGCATATTACACACGCAAACACATAGAGATGGGCTTTATATGGCGTCTTCTAAGAGCTCTTGCGGCCAAACGAGGCCGGTACCCCCCTTTTTTTAAATTTAAATCTCATATTGCGTAGAATGCCGACCGGAAGTTCCCTGCAAAATATTAGGAAAAGTTATCAAGCCGTTTTCAAGCGGCAGCCAAAAAAGTCGTTTTTCATACAACTGCCAATGGAAACCAGTAACTAACTTACTAAAGGTCATATTTAGGGATTGCAACGGGTTTAAAAAACCGGTAAAAAAGCGTAGTGATTGAAAACCGTTTACCGTTTGGACCGTACTTGACTGACTTATTGATTTGTTTATACAAATAATCCTGCCATTGTATCGTCTACATTGACATATCTACAAAATCGTTTGCATAAACAGGAAAATGATGTCGAAGAACAGGTAAAACTTCAAAAATTACAAATACAAACATCCCCTCCTCTTCACTTATAACTTCATTGATGTTTGATATGTAGTCAACTGATGTGCATGTCACTAAAAAAGGAAAAATCAACGGTCCCGGTCAGTCTTACATCAGGAATTGTACAATGCGATTGCACTAAGTAAGACTGCTAAAATTGAAAAAATTCAATCGAAGGCGTGTTTCTCAAAAATTGTCCGACAACAAATTAAATTGATGGAAGCTGGAAGTGTAGTCGTGGGCGAAATTTGACTTAATGTTACGAATACTTTTTAGAAGTAAAACCAACTAGTATAGAGTTCGAACGAGCTTTACTCGTCTTGTGCTTTTCTGTGTCCGAAGGTTAGGCGAAAAATGTCTGAATTCACACTTGATTTTGGCTTGCGCAACTTTTTTCAAAAATATAAGTCTGTAGAAGCTGAAGCTTCTAAAACATTAAAATACATTTACATTTATTGCTTCCAAGTATCAAAATGGTATTTTTCTAAACCAAAACACTGTGAATTAATCATATTCAAAAAAACGTCGGTAATTGCAATCACTAGTCATATCTCCGGATCCACTGAACCGATTTTAATGAATGAAAGGACATTCGCCTTAGAATCCGGGGGGTACGTCGGAATTTTTTCTTAATTTTTTGCTCATATATGGACTTGCGTCACGAGCGCAATGCTACCACGCGCCCATGATCCTCATAGTTCTTAAGATATAGGTCATCCCTGCCAATTCTACAAGTAGCAATATTTAAAAAACACTGCGTGCTCGCTAAAATTTAATTCCTCATAACTCAGTATTATTACGCTATTACGCTAAGCCACATACATTTGCTATCTCAGTTTTAAGTTCACTACCTTATAGCATAATAATGCAACTTTGCATTTTCAAGCAATTTTCTAACTAGTTTTGGAGTTATTGAGTCATTCTTCTGATCAATTAAAAACAAAAGTTGAGCAATGGTTTGCTATACAATATTAAAGCGTGATCGTACTACAGTTTTTCCAGAAATCAAGAAAAAGTTAACAATTTATTATTAAAGTTAAGTTGCAACAGAGTAATTCAAAATTGACAGAAAACAAGAAAGTTGTCGATGGTGAAAAGTTTTGGCGTTCGCACGAAAGTCAGCTCATCAAACCATAAACGTTTTCACGATGAATGGACATGCTCCTTTTCTGCATTTAACCATTCATTTATATTTTGAAAGTCGGTCAAGATTTGTTCGAGTTATAAGGTTTTTAGAGGATGACAGACAGGACTTTTTTTTGGATATTCAACATCCATGTTCCGTACTCAATGCTCCCCCTTATTCTGGGATACGAATTCTATTGATTCCACCTAAAAAATCATTTCTTTTTAGTTTGATCATCAATCACTTGTCACCATAGATAAGGTAAATAAACAAAACAAGGAGTGAAGTGGTGATTTTTTTCCTAACGTGCCATTCAAAAACCCTGTAACAGAAACCCTATTCGTACAATATACATAAAAAATGTTTAAGGTTTGCAAGCGATTTTACGACTTTTTTTTAAACACAGTATCTGATAGTGAAAAAGAAATAAACCTCTTACTGAACTGGCAGTAAAATAAACATTAATTTTGTTGTAATAGAATGTCATTATTCATAAAACACTGACACTCACTCCATTAAATGAAATTGCAGAACATGTGCATTTCTTTTCTGGGTTTGTGCCACTGAACAACATACGGGAACATTAAAAAAGTCGTATACATGAGAATATCAATCCTTTCGCACAAAGAAGATTGCAGAGCGTCTGAGTAATTAAGGAGGCACAGACATTTCTAACCCACTTGAGATGATAATTTGTTATTTTATAGGAGCCAAGAAACTAGCATAGGAACAAGTGATTAATTGATTGTTGATCGTGACATAATGGGAAAAAGTTTTGATGGATTCAATAGCGAATATGTGTAAGTAGACGATAAGGAAAATCATCGACTACGAAAACATGTGCAAAGTGATATTCGGTGGCAATTAATTTCAATTAGCCGTTGTTTGATGTTTTAATATTAGTGTCAACGTCCGTCGCCTCAAAGTAATTAATTTACAATATGCAACAAATTCCTTTTAAAATGTTGTTTGTCGGAGAAAATGATTGACCGTGAAATAATTGAGTAAAATGTAATACACAAGTTATTAGTAATTACACAAGCATTAATTAAAAAAAAATTGCCTAAAGGAAAACCGTATTGATAATAAAATTGCATGAGTGCAATTGTAAAACATAAGCGAACTGCGTAATCCTGTACAATTCACTATTTAGTTTATAGGAAATTCAAATCCAAATCAATAAAATTCGCAAAAATTTTATCGTTCAGCTTGCCGGGAGTTGCGGTAATTGTTAATTATTTTCATAGTAGCCATCGCAAATTTGTATTGTACAGCCTTCCCGACTTTATTAATTTAGATCTAAAAGTTCTAAAATAAATAGTGAATTGAAATTTAGAAATATATAAATCGCTAGGGAAATTTCCGAACAAATTAACCGATTTTTGAGTTTTACACTAATTTTTCCCATTAGCTCTGCTGTGTGTGGCTGCGGCGGGATCAATTTTTCAGTTGTAGCCAATTTAAATTGGTAGCACGACTAAGTAAAGCCATGAAAAATGACGATCAGAACAAATGAAAAGAAGATCTCTAAACATTTGTGTATAAATTATTGATTTTTCAAGCTTTTGACCCATTTTTTAAATTTTTCTTGCTAGGAGTTGCGGGAAAAGTGAGAAAGTAATAGACATAAGCAAATTCGAATATTTAGAAGCAAAATTAACATAAGCTCTTGAAATGTGTGCAGTTCCAAGTTTTTTGTCATCATAAATCCATCTTCTCATTTAGAATGAGATTTGCAATATTGTCTAATTCGCATGACATGCAACTTACCACAACACTTTCTTTATGGTTTCGCTCGCATACATCTTTTCAAGAATTAATATTTTTGTTTAAATGTTTATCATAGTAGTCATATTGGTCGCGTCTAACACAGTAAAATGTACGGGCATATAATATTGTCTAATGTCAAACTCATTGTAAACAATAATGTTTGCTTACTTTCAGTTTCGTTTCAATAGAAGGTAACTCAGTTGTTGCTTAGAAATGATTAAAGTTAGGGATTTTGAAGAATTCGTTGTTTTTTACCCTTTTTTGGGCTCTGTATATGACTAGTTGCGGAGATGTGACCTGATTGTTTGTTTGTTTCACTTTTTATATCTATAAAAGCATTTTAAATACAAAAAATCCGAGATGTGAAATTCGATTTTCACATTTCACATATGTGAAAAAAATATGTGAAGTCACTAGACGTTGTGATTGTTGTTTTGCTGTTTCAGGGTGCAAATAGCTCCCGAAATATTGGCGAATAAAAAATCCTAACCATTGAAAAATCAAATTGTTTCAAACAATCCAGCAATACAACTTCAATATATATGTGAAGTCACATAATTTTCAAATGGCACATTTGTCGTCGGCATTGAACTTTTCGTCTGTATTATTGCACATCTCAAAACTTTATGGTAGAATGTGCCGAAATGTTTTAGGTGACATTTCGGCACATTCTACCATAAAGTTTTGAGATGTGCAATAATACAGACGAAAAGTTCAATGCCGACGACAAATGTGCCATTTGAAAATTATGTGACTTCACATATATATATACACAATAAAGTAGTTTGCATATGAAAATGTGAATGGCGAAAGTAGCTAAATTTGCCTTTTTTCGTCACACTTGCCAGATGTGAACGTCACATTTCCATATATAAAGTACTTCATTGTGGGACTTTAGGTCACATCTCGGCTCATTCTACCATAAACTTTTCAGATGTGCAAAAATATCCATAAAAAATGAACAAATTTGCCGTTTGAAAATTATGTGTTTCACATTTTACTCACATATTTTCACATAAATGTGACCACATCTGTGAAAAAAATGTGAAATGTGAAATTCACATTTTCGATTTTTTGTGTTTGAAATGTTTTTACACATATGAAAAGTAATACAAACCAAAAATTAGGTCACATCTCAGCAGCTGAAGGCATCCACGGCTCGAAAACTGACACAAAAATGGATAAATATGAAAATTGTATTCTTCCCTTAAAACGATGCAGATCTATGATTGGACCCGTACGAAGTACAAGAGGTCCTATACGTTTACTACAAACAATTTTATTGTAACATGGGGTAGATCGAGGTGGGAGTGGGGGGGATGCATCTATTATCGTCTAGAGATGACGAATCAGCAATAAAAAAAATGTCCGTCTGTCCGTCCGTCCGTCTGTCCGTCCGTCCGTCCGTCCGTCTGTCCGTCTCCACTTTTTTTTCCAAACGGCTCAACCGATCAGCCTAATCTTTTTTTTCCCTGAAAGGTACTTGCCTCCCATGATTCAAGTTCGAAGATGAGCAAAATCGATCAAGTGGTTCCGGAGATATGGTCGAGGAAGTGACCAAAAACATGGTTTTTCGAGGATCGGTGAAACTTTTTCGCAAATACCTCAGCAAGTAAAGCACGGAAATTGCTCAATTTGGTGTCAAATGAAAGCATTTGATGCCAAAAAACTGGGGAATTTTTTTTGTTGGAATCGGGTCAGGGGTCTGGGCACTGGGAGCCATGGAATGGGCGAAAATAAATTTCTCTGCCCAAAATGATAAGAGATAGTTTTTTTTCAGTATTTGCTTAAATACGCAATACAGAGATTTACTTTCAAAGACAAAGTTGTAGAGAATCAAATTTTAGCGAACACGTGTCTCAGGGTTTTGGGGAAATGTTACACAATCCTGGTATATGGCCAATTCCATAATTGGGCAGGATGACCTGGATCTCCAGAACTGTGAGAGTTAGAAAGTTGGTTCCAAAGGCAAAGTTGTAGAGAATTAAATTTAAGCGCACACTTGTTTCAGGGTTTTGGGGAAATGTGACACAATCCTGGTATATGGTCACTTCCATAATTGGGCAGGATGACCCAGATCTACAGAACTATGAGAGTTAGAAAGTTGGTTTCAAAGGCGAAGTTATAGAGAATTAAATTTAAGCGAACACGTGTTTCAGGGTTTTGGGGAAATATGGCCCAATCCTGGTATATGGCCACTTTCATAATTGGGCAGGATGATCTGGATCTCCAGAACTGTGAGAGTTAGAAAGTTGGTTCCAAAGGCAAAGTTGTAGAGAATTAAATTTAAGCGAACACGTGTTTCAGGGTTTTGGGGAAATATGGCCCAAACAAAATTATCCATGAAATTTGAAAATGTGAAAAAATGTGAGTCACATATGTGAATCACATTTCCGTCACATTTGCGACACATTTGTTTCAAATGTGAAACCTCCCTCACTGTTATAGCACATTCCCTCCTTACTTTAGCACCCACGACAAATCGGACGTCACATTCGTAAAGAGGAGACTCGAATGCGTTGAAAAGTGATCTCAAAGCGAATATTGACTGTTATTATGTGTAAGAATGTGCCAGTCACATATCGCAAATTTCGGCGAAAAAGCAAATGTGTCCATTATGTGAATCGCACATTCTTCCTGGTCATCACTTAAAAACTCCTATTTGTGGCACATTTTGGCAAATTTTCGCATAACGTTTACGAATATCAAGTCCGATTTGATATGAGTGTGATATTAACGAAGAATGTGCCATTCGAAATTTCACATTTCACATTTTTGGACCCGTACGAAGTACGAAGGTCCTATACGTTTACTACAAATTCAGGGCTCCCACACATCCAATATTAAAAAAATTGTCCGTCTCCACTTTTTTTTCGAAACGGTTGCACCGATCACCCTCAACTTTTTTTTCGCTGAAAGGTAAATATGTCCCATGGTTCGAGTTCAAAAATGAGCAACCTCGATCGGGTAGTTTCGGAAATACGGTCGAAAAGTTGTCCAAAAACATGGTTTTTTGGAGGTAGGTGAGCCTTTTTCTCAGATATCTCTGGAATCAAGGCAGTAAGAAAGCTACTTTCTGGGACAAAGCTGTAGAGAACTGAATTTTAGCGAACACGTGTTTCAGGGTTTTCCCCAGAAACATCCAAATCCCGAGATTTAGCCATTTCTAGAATTAGTAGGGATGAGTCATATCTCAAGAACTATGACAGATGGAAAGTCGCTTCCAATAGCAAAGTTGTTGAGAATTAAATTTTAGCGAACACGCGTTTCAATGTTTTCCCCAGAAACGCCAAAATCCCGAGATTTAGCTACTTCTAGAATTGGTAGGGATGATTCATATATCAAGAACTATGACAGATAGAAAGTTGTAGAGAATTAAATGTTATCGAACACGTGTTTCAGGGTTCTCCCGAAAAATGTCCCAATCCTGAGATTCAGCCGCTTCTAGAACTCAGAGGGATAAGAACGTTAGACAACGCGTGATTGGTGTCAGAGTTCAGAAAATGTACTTCGGGAGGGCTTTCGACTTTGGGTAATTTCTGACTATGCATTCTGGTGCGCATTATATTTATGATAATAGTAAGAATTTGGTACATCGAAGCTTTTCGCACGTGAAGGCTTTACGTACGGGTCTTTGCATATGTTTTTCACATAAATGTGACACATCTGTGAAAATATGTGAAACAAATGTGAATCACATTTTTTCACATTTTCAAATTTCATGGTTTATTTTGTTGTGGCAATCATCAAAAGTATGTCCATCACAGAAATGTGGCAAATGTGAAACATTTAAGCTAGCAACAGCAATAAAAATGTAAAAAGTGGGTCATAAGCTTGAAAAATCAATAATTTATACACAAATGTTTAGAGATCTTCTGTTCATTTGTTCTGATCGTCATGTTTCATGGCTTTACTTAGTCGTGCTACCAATTTAAATTGGCTACAACTGAAAAATTGATCCCGCCGCAGCCACACACAGCAGAGCTAATGGGAAAAATTAGTGTAAAACTCAAAAATCGGTTAATTTGTTCGGAAATCTCCCTAGCGATTTATATATTTCTAAATTTCATTTCACTATTTATTTTAGAACTTTAAGGTTTAAATTAATAAAGTCGACAAGAGTGTACAATGTATAACTGCGTTAGCTAAAATGAAAATAATTAACCATTCCCGCAACTCCCCGTCCTAAAGTTCTCTAACATAAATTATTCACTTTTGCAATGAGCCATTTCATCAAAAATTAGAAAGTTTTATACCCTAAAAATAATCGATCTTTTCACTAACCAAAATCAAGTTTCCAGTTTGAGAAAACGTCATATAGATATTATTAAAATGTTCATTAGTCTCCATAAAATAGAAAATTTACGCGCCCGTTACGAAGAAGATATTTTTTTCGATATAACACTATAGCAATTTAGATCGAAGTAAATATGCGCAAAATTCACAGATAGTTCAATTAAATATTTCTTTTTTTTAAGTATTTACCCTATTGCTCCAGTTATCAGCCATGTAGTAGTCTCCGGACAAACCATGGTTTCACTAGTAGTCGGCCACTTTTTGCATTGAAATATGGCCGGTTACTGGTGTTGGCCGATAACTGGTGCATTTACCCTACCTATTATCGTCTAGTGATGATGAATCAGCAATAAAAAAATGTCCTTCTGTCCGCCCCATCGTTTTTTTCTAAACAGCTGCACCGATCATCCTAAACTTTTTTTTTCTGTGAAAGGTACATAATATGTCCCATGATGAGCAAAATCGGTCAAGTGGTTCCGGAGATATGGTCGAAAAAGTGACCAAAAACATGGTTTTTCGAGGGTCGGTGTAACTTTTTCGCAAATATCTCAGCAAGTATAGCACGCAAATTGTTAATTTTGGTGTCAAATGAAAGCATTTGATCTCACAAAACTGGATTTGTTTTGTAGAAATCGGATCAATGGTCTGGGCGCTGGGCGCTGGGCGCGGGGACCAATGGAATGGACTAAATTGAGTTTCTTGGCCATATACGAAAGCAAATGGTTTTTCGTTCGTATTTGCTCAACTATGATTTACTGTCAAAGACAAAGTTGTAGAGAATAAAATTTTAAAGAACGGGTGTTTCACAGTTTTAAGGAAAACTGGCTCAATTCCAGTCTATGACCACTTCTAGAATTGGGCGGGATGACCAATATCTCTAGAACTATGGAAGTTAGAAAGTTGCTATCAAAGAAGACCTGTGAGCCGGCGCGCACGACGTTTGTAACCACCCCAATTTCGACCGGGGACTAGGGGGGGGAGCACCGATCATGGTCCTTAGATGATGAATCAGCAATAAAAAAAATTTCCGTCCGTCCGTCATCGCGATAACTTGAGTAAAACTCAACCGATTTTCAAAAACTTTAATTTCCCTGAAAGGTAATTGAAATATATTTTATGGGATTGAATCTAGGCACTGTCGGCCCAAGGGCCGCTGAGCTAGGGCCGTTTAAGTGGTTTTTGATCTTTTGTACATAACTCGAGTAAATATTTTCCGATTTATGGAAGAAACTTTTTTGAACTTGAGTCCTTGGACTTAGCTAGGGCCAGGGGGGTGGTAGTCTTTTGTTTTAATTTGTATAAGTAACACTCAACGTGAAGTTAGCTGCAGTAGCGACCGAAGCTAACTTCATTGCAAGCAAAATCAGCTGATTTCATTAATAAATTTACCAAAATCAGCTGACTTCATTGAAAGTTTCAATAATCAGCTGATTTTGTTTGCAATGAAGTTAGCTTCGGTCGCAACTGCAGCTAACTTCACGTTGAGTGTTACTTGCACAAGTAAAAACAAAGGACTGTCATCCCCGCTAGGGCATTAAAAACGATTCTATGCTAGGGCCATACGTGTTTTTTGTACATAACTCGAGTAAATCTTTTCCGATTTTCATAATTTTTTTTAGTCGACAGCATGAAAGCATAAAAATTTGTAGAAGAAAATGTTTTGAGATTGGGCCCTAGGATATAGCTAGGTCACGAAAAACGAGTCTCTGCTAGCGCCCTACATGTTTTTTGTACGTAACTCTAGTAAATCTCTTCCGATTTTCAATTTTTTTTGATCGAAAGGTCTGGACTGTCTCCCGTTTTATGAAAGAAAATTTTTTTATTAGAAACCCTTTTACACGGTCAGGACCCTAAAACTGAGTTTCTACTAGGGCCCAACGTGTTTTCTTACATAAATTGGATAAATCAACAAATTCTTTTTCTATTTGAGATGTAAGCGAGTAACGAATTGTATTCAAAAACATATTTGGACCCGGTGCCTGTGCTTAGGGCTGAAGTAGGCCTCAGGTCTGCCCTTAGGTCAGCCCTAACCAAAAAATTTTTTTTGCTATTTTGTAGAGAAAATGGAGTGAAATGAAGACTCTATGTCGGTCCTAAGGTCGGCCCTAGACAAAAAAATTGTTTTTCCTAGACGTACATTTTTGTCTATTTGGGGGTCAATTTTGTACTTTCGGAAGGCTTTTTTACACCATTTCTTCGAACGGGTTTTTCAATATTGCCCTCTCGGCAATTTCCAATACGATTTAATGTGGACGTAATTTCATACACTTAAGAGTTAAGGCAATATTTACTGAAATACGTTCGAGTCTTTTGTTTCGTAACATCAACTCTGTTTGCCACATCTATTCTGATACGTACTCCTGGGTCGAAATTGGGGTGGTTACATACGTCGTGGTGAACGCATAAGACCCCTTTTCGAAGAACTTCTTTCTTCGTACGCGTTCCGTTCGTCCGTCCGTGATAAATTATTGATTAAAACTTGACCGATTTTCAAGAACTTTTTTTTCCTGAAAGAGAATAAAACTGATTGCGCAATTAAATTTCGGCAAATTCGGTCAAAAACTTTCGAAGTTACGGTCAAAAAAGTCGTCAAAAAAGTGGTTTTTGTAGAGTCCAAACTCACGCTACGCGACCATACACGATATTTGGAAGTATGTGTCAGAGGCCTCTACTAAGCGTCAGGGCTGTAGCCAGATCGCTTCGTCAGGGGGGGGGGGGGGGGCTGAAGCGCTAGCGTTCAATTTTTTTCGGTTCATTAAAAAGTGTTACCGAGCACAATTTTTCGAATTTTGTTGCTAAGAGTGTTAGATATCATTTTGATATCTACAGACGATGTACCTTAAAAGTGAAAGAACTTTTGGAAAGGACAAATTGAGGACAAATTTTTTGTATAGTTGAATTGTAAAGAATCGGAGGGCTTGGTGGTTTACGCATTTTTGAGCTTTTGAGTTTTAGTACAAAATATGAATATTTACAATCGATGTTTTTTTTTTTTTTTTAAATTTTCCATTTATTATCATTCCAATAAATTTCTGTGTGGAACACAATGTACGGTTAATAATTAATATAATAAAATAAGGTAAGTTTGTATAAATTTTAGTCAGAAATAAAGATTAAAACAATTTGGTGTCAAATCACTTGGTGTTACACATAGAGCAGTTTGGTCCGCAGTATCGTTAAGCTTATCGTTAAATATTTGTCTAGAATTAGTTCACATTAAATCAAAATAAATAATTTGGAAAATGATTAGGTCACAATAAACATATAAATAAATAAATAAAATACATTTTAAAAGTCAAGATAGCAGATTCATACTAAAATTATAGAAATTCAAAAGAAAATATCACAGTACAGAGCTTAAATCAATTTATAAAAAAATACGGCGAAAGAGGCGAAAACTTCACACTCCCACACATCATTTTCAATTTAACTTTAACCTTGAAAGATCGCAGCGAGGTTGCATGACGTGTTTCCCTTTCAAGCTCGTTATACTCGTCGATCGCAGTTCTTAATGCAGCATTTGATGAGTTGGAAGAAGTTGAAATCAAAGAATGCATGTTGAAGTTATGAATTCTTGAATTCCTTCTCATCGAACGTCCGTGCACATCACCATTCGTGTGAAAATTGAAATTATTTTTAGTCAGGCCATTAATAAGTTTGAACAAACAAATCATCCTTTCAGCCTTAACTAATTCAGTCAATGGTAACATCACAGAGCTATACAGGTATGTCGTTGGTGTGTACCGGTCTAGTCGATAAAGAGCCTTGATGCAACGGTTTTGAAGTGTTTGCAATTCATTCAACTTATACGCTGCACATTCACCATAAATAGGCAGCATATACAACAAGTGGCTCTGGACATACGCAAAGTACAACTGTTTCCTCCTTCCAACAGGGATGTATTTACTTTTGCGCCACATCAACGAGATAAATGGAGTAATTTGTTTTTTGACATGATCCACGTGAAGGTTGAAGCAGAGGTCTTCGTCAATAATTAGTCCCAGATACTTATATTTGCTGACTCGGTTTATAGATGTTCCATCTATGAATATGTCAAAATCAGCGATCGACTTAGCACGTCCAAAGGCCATGTAGCATGTTTTTACAGCGTTGAGGGAAAGTACATTTTTGCAGAGCCAATCGTGTAAAAGGTCCATGTCATGTTGCATCGCATGTTGAAGTTGTTCAGATGTGTCTACAGCATAAAGCAATGCAGCATCATCTGCATACAATACCAACTGGCCAATGAAGTCCAATTTAAGAACATCATTTAGATAAATTATGAATTGAAGAGGACCGAGCTTTGAGCCTTGAGCTACACCGATATTCACATTCCTAAACTCACTAGTTCCGCTACCAATTGCTGTGGCAGTTTTTCTGTTTTGTAGATAATCCAGCATCAGTTTGACAGCTTTCAATGACAGCCCTAGTCGCTTTAATTTACGAGCTAAACGATTAGTATCAACGGTGTCAAAAGCCTTTTTCAGGTCTATGAAGAGAGCAGCAACTAGTTTCCGTCTGCAATTTGATTTGATGAAATCAATCAGTTGGAGTGCAGCACTCATACAGCTGGAGTTTGGAAGAAAACCAAATTGATTTCCAATAAACAGATTAAGGCTTTTGAGATACGAATAGAGCTGCTGAAGCAACAGCTCTTCAAACACTCTGGACAGTGATGGCAGCAGCGTTAGTCCACGAAAATTGTCAATGTCACAGCTGCCTGATTTGTGTATCAGTTTCAGTCTACCCTTCAGTAGCTCGCATGGAAATACTGATGAGTCAACCATTGTGTTGAAGCAGGTTGCGATCGTTAATGCAATAGCTACAAGTGAAGACTTAAGCAACTGAATTGGCACCTTATCAAAGCTAGTAGATTTCTTGTTGGGAAGAGCGTTGATTGCACTAGCAACTTGTTCACGGCTGACATGTTGAAATGAC
>CM055404.1:26198439-26218898 GCA_029228625.1 Pseudolycoriella hygida
CGGTATTTGGAGGCTGTATGGATCAGCTCTTGGGGCGGTTCTCTCGCATTCTCACGTTCTGTCAATGCATTTTCGACAAATTCCATCAAACCTGCAGCAGTTGGAAATATTCCAAAAGCAATGGAAAAGCAACGCAGCCAAATTTGATCCTTTTCATCGAGAGCATTACCACAAAACAAACTGTGGCTGCTTCTGTTTTCCCGGCAGCTAGCGCAAAACAACGTGTTGTTGCACTTCTCGCATGGGAAGAAATTTGAATAATTCTTCCAGCAAATAGCGCACATGTCATATATTCCTCCTTGCCTTAGAAATGGTTTTTCGAACAAAACCATTTTTCCAACGCCGATTTTACTATTCGCCACGATGTGCCGACCAGATTGTGCATTCCTTTTGATGCTCAATGCGTTCGCCATTCCTGGGTAGTTTTCACAGGCGGGAAAATCTAATTTTTTCACTAATTCTCCAACTTCCCTTCTAAGACCTCCGTATTCCTGTCTCATGCGAATGGCGTAATCGCGACGTTGTTGTAAGTATTGCATGTGTTGAAGAGGAAAATGGTTGTGGATCGCCAACGAAACATCTAAAAGACATTTTTTATACATTCGCAAATGCAAGAAGCAGCTCGCACGGAAAGAGAACGCTAAACCTACGTCTTCTGAATTATTTTCAGCAAAGCACAAGCTCCTGTTGTACAATTCCATCGCATTCAAAACCTTATTTTCAATAAAACAATCGTATCCTTCCTTTCGGTAATTCTTCGACATTTCATTGTTTTTGGTTGTTATTCTCTCATTTTGACGCACTACGTCCAAGGGATCTTCGGGAAAAGTTTGGAAAATATCCACATAGACCCCATCAGCATCTCTTTCCCAAAGAAATGCCATTTTTATTCAATTTTTGATAGTGATTGCCGTCAAAAATCACGTCTAACACAAAACTTGTTGCAGAGTATGGATTACAAATCGGTTATAACCGAACCGAAAAACCGGTCAATTTCGACTGAAAATAAAATCTGGTTAACCGACCATTATTAACCGGGTTTTCGATTTTTTTTTGAAAAGTACTTAACCACTCGCGACAAGAAGGAAGGTAGGTCACGCACAGTGGTCCAAAATCCGGAAAAATCGGCACTAACAGAATAAATCGGTTGGGTGATGCGATATTTGTGATTTAAGTTTTGTTGAATAGCTTATACATGGGCCTATCAGAATCACGAACAAAACTTCTGAAGTGATTAAAACTTGGGGGTCTCGGTCATGATCAAAGTTGAAAACTTTTTACGAAAGTTGGAAAAATGTCCTGAGGCCCATAATGAAAATAAATCAGTCAATGTTTCATGTCAATCGAAAGAGGGCATCAATAAGTTTCCAACGATAACCGATACGAGGTCTCTAGCGAGAGGTAGGAGGTCTTAAATGAAAACACGTTTTTGCTTATATCCCTGGAACCAAATGCCGGACAGAAACGAATAAGGTATTGTTTGAAAGGCCTTTCTAATACCTTTCAAATGATATCAATATCAATGTCCGACGCATCTTCGAGGAGATAGATGTACAAAATCGATTAAGTTAAAATTCCACTAGAAATATCGACATTTCATGGAAGCTAGCTCTGGTAGCAGGAGAAATTGCCATCTTTACTGATGGTTCAGGACAGGAGGAACGGGGCGGGTATTTTCTGCGAGGACTTAGGGCTCAATGCCTCAATACCTCTTGGAACTTACCCGACAGTATTCCAAGGGCTCTAGGTCAAAAAACCCCCGGACGAAATAACCCTTAGCGGTCAGAAGGAGCTGTGGGTGCCTGACGGGAAGTCAGATGGTAAATAAGCGAATTGTCATTCGCACTGATAGCGAGTCGACGATAGAGGCGGCTTCATCTTGTAAGTTTGCGGCAAAATTGACACTAGAAACCAGAGTGGGACTGGATGCGCTCTCAGAGAACAATAAAGTATCTCTGGTATGGGTTCCAAGACGGTATTCTGTATAAAGTTTTTCTTGAATGTTTAGCATGAGAGTAACGTTTATAATTTAGGTAGTTGTGAATTTGGTACATAGAATTACACTAATCGTACATAGAAGGGACGGGTTGGCACAGGAATTTTTCTGGGATTTTTCTATCAAGTGTAGCGCATTAATAACGTCATAAAGTTCACTCAAGCTTCAAAAGTTGGGTAGTTGTGGTGTGTTTGGTGCCCATAACGACGTACACACTGAATGAATCGTATGACTTCACCCATATACGATGAATTCTGTGTACACATATCTAAGTCTAACTTTAGTCACGTTACGCCACAACCGGGTGATCTTGGACCACCCTCCTATCTCCTGCCAAGTAGATGGTTTGTTCACTCAGTGAAAGTCCCCTAAATACTAAATCTGATTTAATTGAGCCACCTTCTCCTTGGCCTACCCCTAGGGCGAACGCCCGTGACCTTTGCATTCAATATCCTCTTTTGGGAGCTTGATATTACCCATCCTTTGAACGTGGCCGTACCATCTCAGGCGACTAACCCTTGCCGCTTCTACCACCGACGTAACTCCTAAATTTTACCTGATGTCGTTTTTTCTGATATGATTATCCCACGGCCCCTTCTACTAACCCTTGCTATACTCCTGAGAACCCTCATATCAGAAACTTCCATGTCATGCATAAGATATCCGCAGTGACCCAACTTTCACTATCATATAAAATCGTTGGCCTAAAGATTGATTTGTGAATAGCTAACTCTGTGCCGCTACTTAATTCCTTTTTGTTGAACACATGAGACCTCAACTCACTGGTAACTGCGTTTCCTGTTTTCCTCCTTTCTTCCAATTCCCTAACTAACTTGCCATCCTTTAAAAAAATGCTTCCAAAATATTTAAATTCAGAAACCTGTTCTAGCTGCTCCCCATTTAAACTACAAGCTACCTCTTTCCGAGATTTGCCGATATGCATAACTTTAGTTTTGCTTACACTTATCCTCATCCCGTACTCCTCACATGCTACATTCAGGCAGTCAATCCCTCTCTGCAAATCACTGGTACTATCTGCTAATAGAGTTAAGTCATCCACATAGGCCAGGATTTTCGTAATAACTTCCCCAACTTCCACATTTCCCTGCAAATTGGCATGCCTGATGATCTTGTCCATGAAAATTATGAACAGAAGAGGAGAGAGACAACAACCCTGACGAACTCCCTCATTAACCTCGAGAGACTCACTAATCTCACCATCTATTCTTACCGCAGCCTTGCTCCCTGAGTAAATGCTTTTAATGATTACAAACGTCGTGGTAAACGCAATACACTTCTTTTCAAAATGTTTAATATTTAAAAATGTTTTTCAATGTTCGAAATCGTAGAAATAGGATGAGGACTCGTTTCTAACCCTTTCAGCCGTGATAAATTTGGTTTTAAAATGGACAACGCCTATCCAAGTATCAGGTACCAATCCGGACCAGGTGTAAGATTCCGTACAAAGTACTGGTCTGTGTTGAGGTGTGGTGTGTACTTTCCTTCTTCTTAATTCCTTTTGAAAATTAGAATTTTTGAATTGAAATTAAAATCTTAAATCTGCCGTTTCCTCACTTTTACAATATTTTTTGGAGGCGCTCTACATACAAACACAGAGAAAATTTTGGAAAAAGTACCAGATTTTGGGATGGGATTGCCAACGACATCCAGTGGCTGTTTTACACACGTTCTAAAACGCCATTTGTCACTTCATTATGTGGCTTTTCATGTAGCCGAGGTTCATTATAATTGTGGTGCGTCTATTGTCGAGTTCTATTGACGTGTAAACATTTCTAATTTGGAAAAACTTAAGATTTCTGGTCAGGTGTGGGAGGGGGGTGGTAGGTAGTGGTAATGATTGGGGACCACTCCACCACCAATAATCAGTAGTCATTTGGCGGCGGTCACCTCTCTGGAGAGAATGGGAAGGGAAAAAAAAAATTTTTTTCTTTTTTTTCATTTTTTTGGTACTAGGAATTGTCGGGAAGTGCTGTGTAGGGCTTAGTAAGGCTGAATAGGGCTAGATGAGTGGTGAAATGGTGTTGGAAGAGTGGAGAAAGAATGGAAATGACCATGAAAATATATTAGGCGCTTTAAAAGGTCTACATTAGGCAAATTGGACGCCCTAAAGAGTCTACATTAGGCAAATTGGGCGCTTTAAAAAGAAATTTTATCGATAATGTAAGCATTCGCTGAGTGGACATCAATTTTGTGTGCACTCACCCAGGATACGCCGCGTGGAGGCTGCTTACTTGTAACCCATTGGCCCTGAAAAGGGCCTTTTCTTCGTACTGAGATGGGGACCCCTCGGTTCGTCACTACCGAAGTATTTACCGACTCCAAACCCCTCTCAGTACCATTACATCGAAGCAAGTATAATTTGTTGCTTATTTGTCATAGATCTTTTGCAACTCTTCCTGCAATGCCCAGAATTTGTTTTCGTTGTCGCTCGTGACGACTTTTCCGCTACCATCGTAAAGTGAACCAGCCAACTGACAGAATTCAGTAAACGGATGCTGGTTCTTTGCTCTGCAAGCTCGCAAAAATAAATATCTGCTGAGCTTCCCCGCTAGAAAATCGCTTTGGCGGTTATGCGTACCAACTACTTCTTTAGCGTGGCGCCAAGATCCTTCTATGCTGTTAGTGTGCGCGCCTGTTTCAGGATCTTTGTAGGTAATTGAATGGTTAACTGTGAGATGCTGGAATCCTTCGTCGGCCAGACAATTGTAAGCACGCCAGCAATCGGAAATAATGGTTGTGCCGGGTAAAATAAAGTGTTTTATTATGCAAAGAAGAACATCTTTACCACGGCTGTCCACTGGTATCATGAATGCCAAGCCACTTTCTCGTTCCACACCACCGAACACCCATTTACCTTCGACACGATGTCCTCTGTTGCACTTCCTTTTGCCGAATTTGGACTCATCAATCTCAACGGTTTTTCCGAACCCTCCCACTGGATTCGCCTTGACGACCATACCGTCGAACGTAACTTCATGACAAAAAGAAGCCCATTCCACCATTGTTGGTTCGCTCAAATCCAATAAATCGCCGATATGGTTGATCTGCATCTTTCTCAGCCATAAGTCAATAAAACCAAGGACTTGCCAAATTTTTAGATGAGTACCGCCGAAGAAGGTGTCGGTTCTGTACGATCTTCTGTACGTACAATCTTTGGGCATCTTCTTATTTTGCAGGATTTTTGCATTGCAGCGCCATTTCAACCCGTCAGGTGCCGATTTATCTGTTGTTTCCAACATAACCGCTCCGCATTTTGAACAATTTGGAGGTCTACCCAACAAGCCCAGTTGTTTTGCCAGCGACAAAATTCCGTCTTCGCCCTCCAATGTATGTAATTTTACAATAGTTGTGAAATTGATAGCTGAAGCCATTTCTGCTATTTCGAGCGTTCGAACAGAAAATGATTGTCCTTGACACGACAGAGCCTTTGTTTGAAAGTTAAACACTTTCAAACATAAATACAATCAATAGAGAACTTTCAATACCCCATTTTTTCATTTTTTTCATAATGTGAGTAATTTTTAATTAACAGTTGACTAAAAAATCTTTTTTTATGAAGCTGTGTTCGTTTACTCCTTTCTGCTTCAAAGAGTAAAAATTAATAAAAAACGTTTTAAATCGCAATATTTTTTATTGTTCTTAAAAAAAATGTCTGCGGCTGGAAGTGATTGTGATATTACCGTTCTTCGTCGACAAATGGAAAATCCATGGCTTTTTTTGCAACTGATGATTGGTGAAGCTGATACAAGGCCCTAGTTTATACATGGAGCTTTTTGGGAGCCATGTTTCAATGACCATAACAGGATGATTGTGGTTAATTTCGCTTTTAAGAATGGCGTATGTGAATCGATGTTACACGATGTCCTCCGCTTCACATTACGAGACAATTACACGCCAGCTCGTCGGTCAAATGTCGCATACCGATATTTATATTTCAATGATCCCATGCATGGTGCAGAGAGACGAAGTCGTGCATACTCTTATGACACAACGAACAAGGCTGTCACCTATCTAGATGGTCGCATCAAACCAAAAGGAGGGTGAATAGTAAACGTACTTGCTTTGGTATAATGGTACTGAGAGGGGTTTGGAGTCGGTAGTCGGTAGTGACGAACCGAGGGGTCCCCATCTCAGTACGAAGAAAAGGCCCTTTTCAGGGCCAATGGGTTACAAGTAAGCAGCCTCCACGCGGCGTATCCTGGGTGAGTGCACACAAAATTGATGTCCACTCAGCGAATGCTTACATTATCGATAAAATTTCTTTTTAAAGCGCCCAATTTACCTAATGTAGACTCTTTAGAGCGCCCAATTTGCCTAATGTAGACTCTTTAAAGCGCCCAATATATTTTCATGGTAATTTCCATTCTTTCTCCACTCTTCCAACACCATTTCACCACTCATCTAGCCCTATTCAGCCTTACTAAGCCCTACCCAGCACTTCCCGACAATTCCTAGTACCAAAAAAATTAAAAAAAAGAAAAAAATTTTTTTTTGTTTTCCCTTCCCATTCTCTCCAGAGAGATGACCGCCGCCAAATGACTACTGATTATTGGTGGTGGGGTGGTCCCCAATCATTATCACTACCTACCACCCCCCTCCCACACCTGACCAGAAATCTTAAGTTTTTCCGGCATGTACCTTTCAGGTAAAAAAAGTTTAGGCTTGAGCCGTTTGGAAAAAAAGTGGAGACGGACAGACGGACATTTTTTTTATTGCTGATTCGTCATATTTAGACGATAATAAATGCATCCCCCTAACTGCCACCTCGATCTACCCCATGTTACATTAAAATTGTTTGTAGCAAACGTATAGGACCTTCGTACTTCGTACAGGTCCAAACAGAGTCTATTTGACATTTTGTCGGTTATAAATTACCGGCGTGAGCAACGTGTGTCCTACCCGCTTGAAAAGTTCCGATGAACTTAATCAAAACGTCCTTTTGCATTGCCAAAACCAAAAAGGCAATGCAAACCCAAATTTGAATGGGAAACCTAGAAACAGAACAAAGAGGACACCTATCCCCTCGGAGCCGCACTGAAGCATAGATCCTATCAAAAATACTTTGTTCCCTTCGGCGACATGAATTAACGCCCGGGGAATTATCGCCCGGGAATAAACGCCCGAAAAAGTTAAAATTAACCCCCGGGGAATTATCGCCCGGGCAAATGTGACAACAATTTAAAGCGAGTATTTTGAACAAGGAAAATACATTTAAAGCAAGTAATTCGTACAAGGAAAATATACAATATGTATAAGGAAAAAGTCCTTCCGGGTGATAATTCCCGGGCGATAATTCCCTGGGCGTTAATTCCCGGGCGTTAATTCCCCGGGCGTTAATTCCTCTCTGGGCGTTAATTCTCCGGGCGTAATTCCTGTCACCGTTCTCATCATAGCAGCATTTTCCCATTAGAACGATATTATCTTTCGGCGAATCGAATAGAGGTAAATTTTTAGCGAAGTCTAAAATTATGCAACTTTTTGTAGCATCAGTAATTTCTGTAGAAATGCTAGGGCTACAGGGTCATTCCGCAATATGGTGATTTATTGGACCCGTACGAACCGACCGACCGATTACCGTACATTTTTTTCCCTGAAAGGTACATGCCTCCCATGATTCAAGTTCGAAGATGAGCAAAATCGGCAGTTCCGGAGATATGGTCGAAGAAGTCGCAAATATCTCAGCAAGTATAGCACGGAAATTGCTCATTTCGGTGTCAAACGAAAGCATTTTATGTCGCCAAGCGGCCAAAAGTTTTTTGTGAGAATTGGGTCAGGGTTCTGGGCACTGGGACCAATGGAATGGACGAAATTGTGCTTCTTGGCCATATACGAAATAGTTTTTCGTCTATATTTTCTTAACTATGCAATATGGAGATTTACTGTCAAAGGCAAAGTTGCAGAGAATTAAATTTAAGCGAACACGTGTCTCATGGTTTTGGGAAAATATGGCCCGTTGCTGGTATATTTCCACTTCCATAATTGGGCAGGATGACCCAGATCTCCAGATCTATGAGAGTGAGAAAGTTGGTTCCAAAGACGAAGTTGTAGAGAATAAAATTTAAGCGAACACGTGTTTCAGGCTTTTGGGGAAATATGGCCCAATCCTGGGATATGACCGCTTCTAATATTAGGAGTGTTGACCCATATCTCTAGAACTATAATAGGTAGAAAGTTGCTTCCAAAGGCAAAGTTGTAGAGTATTAAATTTTAGAGTACACATGTTTCAGGGTTTTAGGGGAAAAATGGCCCATTCCTTGGATACTTCGGTAGGGCCCTTGACATTACCTTGGGTAATTTCTATGGATCTTTGAAAGTCTTACAGTTATAAAAGAACAGAAAACGTTGGGTTGTTTGCTTATTTGTATATTTAGATACGGTCGAGTCTCTTGCCACATATATTCTGATACGAAAGTGTCTTTGGTTAGGTTTTTCTTAGTAAAATTTTGTTGGTTTAACTGTTTTTGTAACTTTTTTTTTGAATTGGAAGTGGGAAATGGGCAGGCTTCCTTTTTTTAAATCTCATATGGCGTAGAGTGCCCACCCAAAGATCCCTGCAAAATTTCAAGAAAAGTTATCAAGCCGTTTTTGTATGGAAAATGACGATTTTCTAAAGGTCATATCTTCGGATCGACTGAACCGATTTTAATGAGTAAAATATCGATTTCAATCAAAATTTTACGTAGAATCCGAAAAACTAGGTCTCAGCGGGGTACGACGCAAGGAAAAAAGTCTAAATTTAGCTGTATATATGGTTCCGTCTTCTACGAAAAAAAGTTCCTAATTTTTTGTACGAATGTGGACTTGCGTCACGGGCGCAAAGAGAAAATGGAAATTTAAAAAATTCGTATCTTCGGATCGTCTGAACCGATTTTAATGAGTAAAAAGGCGCTTCGGCCTAAAATTTTGCGTAGAATCCGGGAAAAATATTTTACGGGGGGTAGGTTCCAAGGGGGGAAGTCAAAAAGTTCCTTAGTCTACAAAAAAATTTTTTGTGAATTTTTTGGCTTGTTAGACTTGCGTAATGGCCCCTTACTACCGTGGAGCCATAATTCTCAAAATAGTCCTTGGTTCGTCCTGTCGTCTCACCTAATAATTCTGGAGTTAATTCCACGCTTCATCCGAAGTCTTTACTCTAGGATGGAAATATTTTTGTTTCAAGATTATTGAACTCATCGTCTCAAACTGATAAATTAGGACAGTAGATCTAATTTTGCTTTGAAGGGAATTCAGATTTCCATAGACCAAAAGCGAAAAGACTTTTTCTTTTTTATTGCCTTCCATTCAAATGTAATTCCGTTCTCTCGAGCAAAGATTGAAATTCATCCGATGCTTCAAATGATTTATCCCATATGATTGCTCTCTTAAACAGAAGATGAAGCTTTTCAACCAATTCGGTAATAATAGCTGAAACAATATTACGACTATGTCCGAAGATGAATTCAACCATCGAAAGATGCAGACTGTGGTGTAACATAAACATCGTCATGAAGAGTGAGTTTTTCTTTTCGCAGACCGTATTTGCACAAATCGGCGAATATTTTTCTAGTGTATCAGAAATTAAATTAAATTTGCTACGTTCGAATCCAGTAGCGTAAATCAATTCCGAATCAGAAATGAGATTGTAATTCATTCGCATGTTTATGCACGGTGATAGCGTACCGACTGATTGCTTTTCTATGTTGGCCTAAAGTGAACATTGTTGAAGTTATTTATCATTGGAAAAATGGAATGAATTACCATTGTTGATGCATGTTTCTTGATAACATTGTACTTCTTTTCAATACAATTTATTAACTGAGTCTTGTCGTCGTGTTTGGCTTCAACCTTCACATCAACAAACTGAACGGCAGGTAAGTAAAAAAAATTAGATTTGTTGAACTTGAATGGTGAACACATTTCAATTTTATCCGTCGATGTGTCTTCAGCATTTGAATTAGGCAAATTTCGACTCGGAACGGTTCCTCTTCTCAACGGACCTGGAAACTCTCCTATGTAGAAAATTGAGTTAAATTTGATATTAATTTCCTATATTCGTGTAAAATACCATACTGAGTTATTGTATAATCGCTAACTTTAAAATGATCACTACAAACGGCTGTGTAATATTTTGGTTCACGTTTCACTCCCAACGCCTGTATCCATAGTTTTCTTAGATTCTCTTCTTTGGGAAACATGTGGTATTTTTTATTCACAGCATTTTTAGTCCATTTACTTTTACATTTCGGCACACAACAATGCTTCATTGTTACTTTTATTTTGATATGAACAAAACACACAGCGATGTGTCAAAAAATGTCCACATTTTGCTACTAGCGACCCCATGTTACAAAAATTAGAACAAACTGCACGGACTCATTTTTGGCGCTAACTAAATTTTTTTTACTCATTGCATGATGGTAGATATTCTATTATCCGCAATTTGTGCGCAAAAATCTTTTTTCGAGTCTCGAGACGTGGCTTTAAAAAGAAAATGTAAATACTGACATATGTCTCTAAGGAAGACCTCAGACACACTCTATGAGTCAGTCTATTTTCGAGAAAATGCTTTCTCGAATTTCGTGATTTTTCTCGATTTTCTCGAATTTCTTGAAATTTTCTCGAAATTTTCTTGAATTTATAGATCTTGAAAAAAGACTACCTTGAGAGGCAAAAATGAAACCAAATTCTAATTCTCCTATTTTCGAGAAATTTTTGAAAGAAAATCAAGAAAATTTCTAGAAAACCGAGAAAATTTCAAGAAAATCGACCAAACACTAGGATTTCAAAATATCTTAGAGGCCATTCAAATAGTGCGCGCGCGGAAAATTGGCCTTTTTTCGCCCCCCCCCCCTCTCCCCCCTGTGCACGTTTTTCGAAAGACCTCCCCAGTACCGTATCTAGACCGCTTTTCTAGGGGGGGGGGGGGGCCGCACCCCAGATTTTTTTTTTGCAATTCAATGAAGTGTAGGGAAAACTAAGGTTATGCATGTCGGCAAATCTCGGAAGAAGATAGCTTGCAGGTTTCTCAATTCAAGTACTTAGGAACCATTTTTTCAGGGAATGGCAAGTTAGTTGGGGGATCTTGTGGTACACACATTAATCAAATCATCATTGGAATTAAAACGATTTATTTTGTATCGAGTCACCTTAGACAAACGATTTATTTTGTATCGAGTCACCTTAGACTTTACTATATAAGCAATGCATTTTGTTCAATGTTCAGCATTCAAATATATGGCATCAAACTGGTAACATGAATTTGTTTTAACTAGTTCCCATAATCTGAGGAAAGGAGGAAAATGAGGGAAACGCGGTGGCCAGTCGGTTGAGGTCGCACGTGTTCAACAAAAAGGAATTAAGTACACAGAGAAAAGTATTTCACGGTAAATCAATGTTTGCCATGTAAATTTCGCAAAAATCGATGATCACCATGCGATTTTTTGCATGGTTCGGCAATTGAAAAGGATGGAGCTATATAAATTCATAGAAGGTGTGAAGAGGGTGGCAATACAATGTATTCTTTTGCATGGTTAACATGGATTTTCAATGAAATATTTTTCTCTGTGTAGCGAAACAAAGTTGGCTATTCACAGGTCAATGTTCCGGCCGACGATTCTGTATGGTAGTAAGAGTTGGGTTGACTGCGGATATCTCGTTCATGACCTGGAGGTTTCTGATATGACGAATATAGCGAAAGTTAATAGCAGGGAGCAGGAACAACGGCATTAGGGAAAATTTAGGGGTTTTATCAGTTGAAGAGGCGGCAAGGGCCAGTCGTCTCCGCTGGTTCGAGTACGTTCAAAAGATGGGTAATAAAATGCTACCTAAAAGGATCTTGGATGCACAGGTCCCGAGTGTTAGGCCAAGGCGTAGACCAAGGAGAAGGTTTATAGATTCAATTAAATCAGATTTATAAGTTAGGGGACTTTCTCTGGGCGAACAAACCTTCTCCTTGGCAGGCGATAAAAGGGGATGGAGGACGATAGTTCATTAAGATGATAACTCAAAAAACCACGAAAATTATGTAAGAAGCTGGTTTTTGAGAAAAGTTAAAGTTCTACTCTGTCAAAGAAAAATTTTGTTACTGCGTCGGAAGCTTTTCTTTGAATCAACCGCCGCATGCAATTTTTTTTTTTATAATTTGTTCAACTGGTGCAAGTAAGGTTTTCATGCAAAGCGCAACAGGTACGGGTACGGCGCCGCATGCGAAAATTTTGGACTACTTTCTATTGTTCTTTAGGCAAATCGAACAGCGACTTAATCGCCGCAGGCGAAAGTTTTTGGTTGTAGGGCTTATTGTAAATAAGAATTTCAATAATTGATTGATTTTGTATTTATCTAACGCCGTAGGCGAAAGTTTGTAGGCCATTAACTAGTATTCTTACTAAATCAAGGTGTTTGAAATTTTGAAAATTTGGATCAGTTTTTCTTTTTTTCAGCCACAGGATGGGCCCCTAAAATGACTGCCCGGAGGATTTACTCCCGATACTCAACTTTAATCAGGTCTGCCTGAAAGGTAGTTTCAAAAGGAATGTTGAAATTGATGATGGGCAAAATCGGTCAAGAAATTTCGAAGTTACGATCGAATAAGTTGTCAAAACCTTGTTTTTTGAAGGTCGCAGAAACGTTTTTGCTTAGATCTCCGACGAACGGGACTTGCTTTTCAAGGTTCATGAATTTCATTAAATATAAAGAAATTTTGCTGTGTTTCAGAGGTAGTACAACGGCTCCAAAAGTGCGCACGAAATTTATACTCACATATACGTTTTCAGAGCGAAAACTGCAAAAAAAAAATTCTATAGAAAACGCATTGGAAGAAAATATATACGCCAGTACCTAAACAAAAGATTTATTTTAAATCGGCTGCTTTCTGAAAGCCTCGATAAGATTGGAAATAGTGCACTACAACCAGTTGAAAGTCTTCTGCATCTCCAAATGAACCTATCCGCAGCTAACGTCTCCCAGCTACTTACGTCAACCGATTCGGGATTGGCAGAGTACATGCGGCTTCGCATGTTCCGATGTGTTGCGGTTAACCTTATAAAATTTCACATAGTCGACGACACGATGGAAAATCTCATTAGGGCCCATTAAAATTATGGAGATGAGAAAAATGACGAGCGCAATTAAAGAAATGGACAATATTCTAGGACCATAACTTTCCAAGAACCTCATTTTTGGCTTGGAATTCAGTGCGAATTCGAAGAATGGCTATGTTAATGCTTTTTTAACTTTATTCGTATCATCCCATCTTGTCCCTTTGCTAATTAAAAGGAAAACAAACCTAAACAAATCAAATATCACAAGAGTGCACACGTTTTAGGATGATATCCCCCTCCCCCTCGCACACTTTTGCGCGCTTTTCCCCCCTCCCCCCTTAGATGCGTGCTCAATATTTGAATGGTTCCTTACACAATCGAGAAAATTTACTAAAATTGAGGAAGAAAATGTGATTGTAGAACTGGAAGATTAAAAAGTGGCACTTGAAGAAATTAATTGTTTGTAATAAATACGAAATCTGCCCTAAATCCAAGCAACATTTTAGGGCTTATAGGAAACGATTTCTTCGATATACTGGAGGAAATACTGCAAGCTGAGATTCCAGTGTAAGTTCGCAATGTCCTTTTAATTTTTGCCATGTCGAAATTTAAAGCATGATAATTACTAGCTTCAGCAGAAAAATGCAATTAATGAATTAATTTTGTCATTTTGAGACAACTCAGCTCAGTCGACCTGTTGGAGCGTTCAACTACTTTGTCGCCTTATCAATTTATGTTTACACCAATTAACTGATTCGGTTCAGCAATCCAGCAGCAGTTAAAGAATGCAGTAGACAGGTACGATGTGGTAGAGTGATTTCATAAATGATTTAACAGTGAAGTAGTGCGTTCGGTAGAAAAAGTTCTAGATTCAACGTTTTGTTATTAATGACACCGATCGATCGATTGTCAGCATTGTGCAAGGATGTAGTCATCCTAATACTTCTAGTAATCATCCTAGTGGTGAAGAACAAAGAGTTTTTATTGATTCACTCATAATACGATTTCAATGTTAATGTGGTTCCTCAAAACCAATCGCAGGAAATTATTCGTACGTCGTGGGTGTTTTCTTGACACCGTGTTTCCTGGATATATCTTCACTTCTTTGTCTGATTCCTTCGCAGGATAATGCATGACGGGCTGGGATAGGACAAGTATTTGAGAAAATTTAGAAAGAATCAAGTTTGTAATTTCGGTGGGTCTCAAATTACTTACATCTTCGACTGCTGGATTCGCCACCAGCGAGACTTCAAAAGCTGTCACGGATGATGTTCCAGGTCGAAAATGGCTCCACAAGTTCTTCAGCACACGATAACAGTTTGGAATCAAAGCAGAAATTGCTCAGCTTGCTTTCCCGATCGCTATGTTTGTACCTATTTCCTGTACAAAAACATTTCTTGAAATGTCACCGCGCCTTAAGCTTCTCTATTGTCACAAAACGACCGATCTATGACAGATTCACTTGATAAATTTTCTTCTATGACTCACAATCAAAGTAAGAAAGTATCAGACGCAGCAGTCGTATAGTAGAGGAGCACATCAGACCCAACATAAACATCTCCTGCTTTACAGGTTATGCCACACCCAGCGCAAATATCTTCCGACGTACAAGAAAGCTTAGACCAAGACGAAATCGCTTCTGTTGTACAACAATTAAAACCAAAAAATCAAAAAAATTGTAAAATTAAACGAAGCAGTTCTACAATTACATTTTTCTTCCTCAATTTACAATGATCATCTTATATTTTTACCAGTTTATTTTCTAACCAGCTGTTGGCCCAGCTGGGTTGAATGTATACACAACAAGTTGTGTATGTATTCTGTATAGATATGGTAGATATTCGAATTATTCGAAGTAGAGTGAAACTCCCAACCGATCGACTTTTTTGGTTAAAAAATGTTTTCGGAGGAGATAGATCAGTAAATATTTTTAATTATTTAATACAATCAGGTGCTAATAAAATTAATTCATTTTTATTAATTGATTCATTAAATTATTAATTTCATTTCGATTACTAAACACATCAAACACCGAGGGGTAGTCATGTCGATTTAACATCATATAAATGAATGGCACTTGGCTTGTAGTAATTACCCCTTCACATCTAGTTATTTGTTAAACCAAAAACAATCAACTACATGGCATGAGTTTTTAGGCTTGTACGAAGTAAACAGAGCACACGTATTTGTCACGACATTTGTACCCAGTCAAATTTCGACCTTATAAATCTTTTTCCTCCCTGAAAGGGGATCGATGAAGTTTGAAGATGAGCGAAATCGGTCCCAAGCCTTCTAAGACACGGTCGAAAAATTGGTCACCTTTGGTTACCTTTGCTTGTCCGTTGATACCTTTGCAAAAAATCATGGAAATTGTTGAAGATCGTGTGAGTGGTCTGGACTATAGGATCCATAGACAGAGCGTAACTAAGGCTACTTAACCGTCTTTCAAAATTTTTGGATTTATTCAAAAAGAATTTAAAAAGATGCTCGTTGTGGGATGGTGTGCGTAGAATGAAGGAACTTTAGTTGACATTGATAAAGTTCAACTTAATATTTCTGATGCGTTTACCACGAAGTTTTTAACCACCCCAACTTCGACCCGTGAGTAGGGGAGGGAGCTTCGATCATGGTCCTTAGATGACGAATCAACAATAAAAAAAATGTCCGTTCGCCCGTCTGTCAATACGATAACTCGAGTAAAACTCAAGCGATTTTCAACAAATTTTTTTTCCCTGGAAGGTAATCGAAAAATCTTTTATGGAATTGAATCTGGGCACTGTCGGCTGGTTTTGGTCTTTTATACATAACTCGAGTAAATCTTTCCGATTTTCAATTTTTGTTTTGTTTGAAGGGCCTGATCATGCCTGACATTTTATGGAAGAAAGTTTTTTTAGTTTTGAGCTTTTGAGCTCAGCCAGGGCCCTTAAACTGAATCTCTGCTAGGGCCCAACGTGTTTTCCCTAGGTAAATCGGGTAAATCTTATCCGATTTTCACTGAAAGATTATCAGAAAATTATGTACGAGATTAAATTTGGAGAGAAACGATCGAAAACTTTCGAAGTTACGGTCGAAAAAGTGGTCAAAAAAGTGATTTTTTGGAGGTTGGTGGAACTTTTTGACTTAGATCTTTGATAATTTGGTACGGAAATCGCTATGGAAGGTTTTGTATGAAAGATGTGGACATCACAAAATCACGAAAATTAGTTTAGTGAAAATCTGTTGAGTGGTTCGGGCTGTAGAGTCCTCAGTGTGGGCCCAACTCACGCTACGCGATCGTACACGATATTTGATGGTTTTTTGTAAATATTTCTTGAATGATGAGTTTTTTTTGCAATGTTGCAGACAAAAAAGAGGCGAACTTTTTTGTTCATGGAAATATGAATCGAGCCTAGTGCAATTTTTTTTTCAAATATTTTCCATTTTTCTTTTAATTTCGGGCTTTTTTAAGGATTGTAGATGCTTTTTGCGCCATTTCTTCGGACGGGTATTTCCCTTTCGGCAATTTCAAATCCAATTTAATGTCGACGTAATTTCATACACTTAAGAGTAGAGGCAACATTTACTTTGATACGTTCGAATCTTTTTGCAACATCTATTCTATTTGCCACATCCATTCTGATACGTACGTGTCCCCTGCATATGTTTTATGACCCCGTGAGGACGAATTTCTCATATTGCAATGCGATTTTATGAAAATAAAATTTATAAAATCTCGACATTCTTTGCAACGCATTGCCATTCGTACGGGTCCGCATAGCATTTTTTGTTTTGATTATGGCAAAATTATTTTTCAAAATGTTCTTTTATATTTCTAAATATCAAACAACACTGAAGAATTTCTCAATATTTGATACAATTGGATTGATTGCAATGTTCAAAGCATGCATTAAGTGTAAAAAGAAACGAAAACAAAAGTTTTCATTAAAGTTAATCTTCAAAACGTTCACCGTTAGGTTCATATCACATCCTAGAAATATTTCTTTTCTCACTTCACTGTTTTACCGAAATTAAGAGGAATTGTAAATTCTTCATTGAAGTATTGTTGTTGTTATTTAAGGGAAGAACAAATTTAAAAACACCACTTTTGCTTGCCATAATCAAAACAAAACTAAAGTCATGTCATGTAGTTAATGTTTACATTGATAGATGACACATATTAGATCGATATGAAGGGGTAATCACTACAGGCGATGTGCGACTTTTCATATGAAATTAAATCAACGTGACTACCCCCTCGTTTGATGTTTAAAGTAATTTTATAAGCACCAAACCGAAAATATTTTTTTATTGCCTTGTAATTCGAATTCGAATATCCAACACATAAACAACGTCATTAGTGTAACGCTCCAACCAGCTGGTCCGAGTCACATGGTAAAAATAAAAGATGATGAGTGTAGTAAATTTTCTCAATTATGTAGGAATTTTTTAAATTCTTGCGATTTGTCAATTTTCTTGAAAATTTCCCGAATTTTTCTCGATTTTCTTAAAATTTTCTCGAAATTTCCTCGATTTTCTTGAAATTTTCTCGATTTTCTAGAAATTTTATTGAAAGATTTTCTCGAAAATAGGCTCTGCTATAAGCAATTGGGGTTGTCCAAAGTTGTATGAGAAAATTAAAATGTTGAAAAACTGAATCCGTGGTGATGATTTAGGGATAGCTCAACGACGAAATGTGCAAAAAATCACAAAAAATCGATGAAAATGTAAGATTTCATTAAGTTGATCATATCTTAGATATGATGAAGAGTCATGTTAGGGCAAGTTTGCTTTAATCGACCGTTTTTTTTATTGGACCCAAAAGTGTCCTATACGATTACTACAACACATTTTATTGCAACATTGGGTAGATCGAGGCAGGAGTGAGCTGGAGGCCAATTTCATCGGCATGTTAAGAGGGAACGTTGTTTTCATCATAGGATACAACTCATTACGTATTACTTTGACTATGAACGTGTAAGCTCTTATTTGAATTATTTTGTCATTGACGTGACGCTCAGACATTAACGCATCTAGAACAGTTGCGTTAAGAAGAGATCAACATTTCGGCATCTAGTGCCAATCTTCAGTCAAGTCATGCACGTTGATATGCTGATGGACGTGATGGACAAAGTGCTGACGTATCTATTTGTCTTGATTAGAGGTATTGACTGGACAGCCGGTTCATTCCTTTTTTACCTTGTTTGAAGAAATAGATGATACTTTAAATATTCAACAATTTTTAATTGTACCCAGCAAATAAAGTTCTCTCCAAATAAGCAAAATTTCGGTAAGCTGCGGGAAACGCGGACATCGCACAGAAAAATTTGATTTTACCAGTAACCATGATAATAGGACGAAAGTTAGTATTTTATTTGATTCAAAAGTTGTTGTAAATCTTTGCTTAGTCGGGAAATTTCAAAATAAGAGATTTTGCAATGCTACAGACAATTAATGTTATGAAATTATAGTTTTTTTAGTCAAAAACAATTCTGAAAGGTAACACATTTTTTAATGAAATTTTAATATTTCTCGATTAATGTAACTAACTTTTTACCTCAAAAAAATTTTCCCAACTTTACTTGTGATAGTCTGGTAGGGCAAACTGGGGAGTTGGATTGGCTATCAAGCAGGAATTAGAAAAATTTGTCTTGAATGTTCGCTGCGTAAATGAAAGGATTATGTGGATATCTATTAAGTTAGCTGGGGGTATTTATCGGCTGGTTAGTGTTTATAGCCCATGCGAGGGTAGCAATGCTGGCGGCCTCGACGCCTTTTACGAGCAGTTAGGAGATGTTGTGGCAAAAAGGCAAAAAGGCGAAGTGAGTGTGTGGTTTTGTTGGGCGATTTTAAGGCGAGGATAGGAAACAGTAAAACCAATGCAGGTTATGAAAGGGTGGTAGGCAAATTCGGGGAAGATACTTTGAACTCAAATGGAAAGCGGTTGTTAGATTTCTGTGATTTCAATGGGTTAGCAGTAACCAGCTCTTTCTTTAAGCACAAATGGGTCCACCGGTACACTTACGTCAATGAAAGTTGGGATCATAAGTCAATAATTGATTACGTAATTATAGAACAGGACAAGAGGCAGGAAATATGTGACACGCGTGTTTTCAGGGGTTTCACCTTCGGCTCGGACCACTATCTTTTGGGTGCACATCTGTCGGTTGGTAAACTCTGTCAGGTTAAAAGGAAGAAAAAGGTAGTTCGCAGATTCGCGTAGGAAAGTTCAAGGAGGAGGAAGTTAGGGCTCGTTTCATGGCAAAGTTCACAGAAGGTTTTGAGGGGCTTTCTTCGGACTGCGGGGACATCGAGGCTGAGTGGGCAAATTTTAAGGAATTTGTTTTGAGTGCAGCTGAGGAATGTCTGGGTAGTGTCTCTAGCGGAGGTAGGAACAAAAGGACGGGGTGGTGGAACGCCGATATCAAAAAGGCTGTGTTGGAGAAAAGAAAGCTTTATTTGGTTTGGTTACAGGATAAAACGGATGAGAAGAAAGGAGCTTACAGGGCTTGTAGTCAGGCGGTTAAGGCTCTAGTTAAAGAAGCAAAGGACCTCGCGTGGAAGAGGTTCGGAGAAGAATTGGAAGGAGCAGGTCAAGGAAAGGGTAAAAAATTCTGGTCGACGATTAAGGATATTAGGCGTGGTGGTGAAAAGGAGGGCTGCGGTAGCATTTTGGGTAAAGATGGCCAGTTAATTACGGATAAGGGAGAAGTACTGGAAACCTGGCGTGATTACTTTCAGGATCTATTTGCATCTGTCAATCCGGTAGTGGCACCTGACAGAAATCAGTTTGCTAACTCGGAGGGTGAGGAAGCAATTACATTAGAGGAGGTGACACGAAAGGTCAGCAGGCTGAAGGCAGGAAAATCCGCAGGTGTAGACGAAATTAGGACAGAATTTATTAAGAATAGCGGGTCTGGTGGGATCCAATGGCTTTGTAGGATTTTTTAACTTAGCCATGAAGTCCTCAGTAGTACCCGCTGACTGGAGCTTTGGTGTTATTGCTCCGATCTTTAAGAAGGGCAACCGTAAAGTTTGTAGCAACTACAGAGGGATTTCACTTTTGAGCGTGGTCGGAAAGGTTTATGCTAGTGTGCTAGTAGATCGGGTTAGGGTTATAGTGGAAGAGGTTCTGGACGAGGCTCAGAGTGGTTTCAGACCTCTGAGAGGGTGTCAGGATCAGATCTTTTGTCTTAGTCAGGCTATAGAAAAGCTCTTTGAGAGGAATATTGATCTGTACTTATGCATCATCGACTTGGAAAAGGCATTTGATCGGGTACCGAGGCAAAAGCTGTTCGAGGTGCTTAGCGAATACGGGATTAATGGAGGTTTATTTGGCGCCATTAAAAGCATCTACTCAGGGAGCAAGGCTGCGGTAAGGATAGATGGTGAAATTAGTGAGGCTTTCGAGGTTAATGAGGGCGTTCGTCAGGGTTGTTGTCTCTCTC
>CM055404.1:26219398-26294098 GCA_029228625.1 Pseudolycoriella hygida
TAGGTGAGGTTAGAGGAGGCTGGTATTCGTGAAATACGTCGGGCAGTTGGGAAAGCGATCGATTTTTATGGTTTTAGAATTGTGTTTAAAGTTATGGAAGATAGAGCATCGGTTTTTTCGGCAAATTCTTAGAGTTTTGTGAGTAGAAGAGGCCGCTATGAACAGGAAGTGTTGTAGAGAAAATTGATGACAGGTTTTCCTATATTGCCATTTCAGCAATTTCCAATCCAGATGAATATTCATAATCAGTAATTTAATAGATCGGGAATCCTTGAAACGGGATTCGTACTGGTAAAACATATATTCAATTTTCGCCCTTTATAGCTATAGGAACTTTCACTTTTTTCGAGCCTACGTCAATATAGTAAGGTCTTTCAAATGAGCCATAGCTTAAAAGTATTTATTTTTTTTCTGTAAAGCGACGATTTTTCATACCAAGATTTCAAAGAACCCCCGTGAAACTTTTTATCATAAATTTCGATTTATTTCGCTCAGATTGTTCTAAGAATTAATTTTAATTACTTCCACAGACCCTTACGTTTAGTGTTTATTGTTTGTATTATTATACAACATTCAAAGCAATTTAGTTGAATCGTGCGAAGTGACTAATTGGTGAATCCTTAACAAAAAGTAGTTTTGAGTAGTAATGACTATAAAAAGATTTGTAGATGGTCCTAAAGTTATCTGTCCGACTTAATGAATCGGACTATGGACGTCTTTGTCTTCAGAAAGAGAAAACTGAAACATCGATACGACCTTTTGCAGAAAGTTGGAATTTTTGCGCCGCGCCGACGCCAGCCGAAAAAGTAGGTAAAAAGTGCGCCGCCGCCGCCGAACTTTATTTGGACGTACGCCGATTTGCGCCGCCGCCGAGACCCTCTTGCGCCGATTTTCGCCGCCGCCGAGTAAATTGAAAAATCGCTTTCGCCGCCGCCGATTTTTTTTTTACCGGCGCACAGCTCTACAAAAAGGAGTATACTCAACAGTCTTAAATGGTCTAAAAATCGACAAACTCAACAATCTCAAATATTCTCAAAATTAGTATACTCAACAATCGCAAATAGTCTAATAATCAACATACTCAACAATCTCAAATAGTCTCAAAATGAGTATACTAAACAGTCTTAAATAGTCTCAAAAAGAGTATACTCAACAGTCTCAAATAGGCTAATAATCAACATACTCAACAATTTCAAATAGTCTCAAAATGAGCATACTCAACAGTCTCAAAAAGAGAATACTCAACAGTCTCAAATAGTATCAAAATGAGTATACTCAACAGTCTCAAACAGTCTAATAATCAAGTCGTCGGCAAAAGCAATCGTCTTAGCACATCTTGGCAGTTTCAGCCTCAGCGCTGTGTCATACATAACATTCCACAGCGTTGGTCCTAATATGGATCCCTGTGGTACTCCAGCTGTGATGTCGACTGTCTTTTTCCCATCATTAGTATGGTACGTTAGTACTCGTCGCTCGAAATAGCTTTTCAGTATCCTACAGAGGTAATCGGGGACTCTCATGACATGTAGCGCCTTGGATAGAGATAGCAGATAACAATCTCAAATATTCTCAAAATGAGTATACTCAACAGTCTCAAACAGTCTAAAAATCAACATACTCAACAATCTCAAATAGTCTCGAAGTGAGTGTACTCAACAGCCTTAAACAGTCTCAAAGTTAGCATACTCATCGGTCTCAACAGTCTCAAACACCAGAAAAATGTCTATTAATTGAGGCAAAAATGAGCATACTCATCAGTTTTGATGATGATGACGGTCTCAAAACAGTCTAAAACGTTCGAAAGTACAGTACTCAGTGAAATACGCAAAAACAGTCTCAATTTCAGTCTCAAATCGCATGGTTTTTTTTACTCGGGTATTTTCGAAAGTATCTACATAACAAACTTGATTTTAATTTTGAAATAACTTTTCGTTGTTACTAACAAACTACAAAAACTTCATCACAGAAAATAGAAATTGTGACAGTGGACGACGTTGTCAAAGTACGTCTCTTTCTAAAATATGAATATAGAAATTATTATTAAAGAATAAATCAGTCTCTTTCGTCCGAATGTCCAAGGATTTAGTTTCTTTTTTAATGAATTAGTCATCGGACATCGGACAATCGTCGAACAAAGTGTTGGTTCGTTAAATGTTCGTTAAAGTAATAGAAAAGCGAACGAAGGTAATTGACGCATTCAACTTTGTTGTCGACTAAAATTTCGAGGCGATTGCTGGTATCTTTTTATGCTGCCAACCAAACGTCGATATTCTCTTGATTCTAGAAAAGACTTGTCCCACACATCTTGTCGCTGCAACAGACACTGCAATGTTTCCATCGTATCAGCTACAATTTCGCAAATAATGTTACGAGACACCCCGAAAGCTATTTCAGCCAACTGAAGATCGGTATTGTGACGAATCATGAACAGCGTTAAGAGTAGTGAGTCCTTCACTATACAAAGTTTGTTACTGTTTCGAGGCGTAAAATGTTTTTCTAATACGTTGGATATGATGATAAAGATCCTGCGTTTGTATCCAGTTCCGTAAGCCAACTCTGTATCGGAGATGAACTCGTAGTTAACTCGTAGATTGATAAATGAAGTTTGTACTCCAAGGGATTGATTGTTTGGCTCCGTCTAAAATAATTCGTATAGTTACGACCAAATTATAGCAAAAAAAAAACGAGGAATTTACCGTATTTGTTGCAACTTCGCTTTTAGCAGTTTCTCTTTTACATTCGGAGAAGTGAAAATCTGGCGTAGATGTCTCCTGAAAATTATCGTCAACTTCACGCTTAACAAATGAAGTGTCCAAGTCCATGTGAGTTTCAGTGGGGGATGAAAGAGGATCTTCAAGCTTAATAAATGAAGTGTCCATGTGAGTACCAGTTGGGGATGAAAAAGGATCTTCAAGCTTGATAAATGAAGTGTCCATGTGAGTATCAGTTGGGGATGCAAGAGGATCTTCAAGCTTAATAAATGAAGTGTCCATGTGAGTATCAGTTGGGGATGCAAGAGGATCTTCAAGCTTAATAAATGAAGTGCCCATGTGAGTATCAGTTGGGGATGCAAGAGGATCTTCAAGCTTAATAAATGAAGTGCCCATGTGAGTATCAGTTGGGGATGAAAGAGGATCTTCAGGCTTTATAAATGAAGTGCAAGTGTAATTTCCAGCTGAAGATGGTATGAGTTCATTTTCGACTTTAATAGTTCCAGCAACACGTTTTGCATTAGTTTCCGTTGCTGTGTTTTGTGTTCTTCCACGACGTTTTTTTGATGAAAGTTTTTTGACCTCTGACGGCAGACATAAGCTAGGAATGGATTTTTTGCGCAACTGACCTGGCCAGACACTTTTCATTATGAAGTGTTGCAGAAGTATTTTATCCAAAAACTCACCATCACTCGTATAGTCGGAGAATTTGAAATGAGCGCTACATATAAGCCAATTTTTGGATGGTTCGCGATGAGTTTTTATCGCCCGAATCCATTCCAGCCGAACCGCACTGTCTTGGGGAAAGCTGTGATACTTTTTCGTGCTTCCGGCTTTGAAAACATTTTTGCACTCGGGGACACAGCAAATATTCATGTTTACGTTTTCGTAAAAAGCACTCTTTCCTTCAATTCTCTGACAGCTGATAGCCACTCGTTGTTGACTTTTAGTACTAAAGAGACAATACAAACCTCTCGAACGGTAATGTGGTAAATTATAACAATAATAACAACGGTTACACGTATATGAAGACGGAGGGCGTTGTCGTCTTTAATAACAATCCTGAGCCGCAAACCATTTCTTCGCCTGACTTTTATAGAACACACACTGTGCTATAATGTTGTAAGGTTCGATAATCCAGTGCATGAAGGTGTCACTTACCATAAAAATTTATTTCCACCGATTTTTTGGATTTTATGGATATCGTTTTTTAATTTTCTGCTTGGGGATTCTTCAATTCAAACAAATTTATGTTGCATGGCCGAAATCGAGTTACAAATCGATTGTTTCTTCTTCCGGCAATGAAACTGGATACTTCGTGTAAGGACAGTGAAAGTTTACTTAAACGTTGTGTGCGAAGCAATAAAATTCACAGGTTTGATTTTATTGTACACTGAAATAGTACATTACATTGGATCCTGCGAAAGTAATTCATTACATGAGGACACAAGATGAGAGCCAAACTCACGTGTGTTTTTTTGAGCAAGAAGCTTTCAAAACGTTGTTTTGATGAGTGCAAAAGTGTAACCTCATTAGTGAAAACAAAAGTTTTACCTCACTAGTGAAAACAAAAGTTGTGACGTCACTAGCGACGACAAGACTTTTACTTCACCAGTGAAGACAAGAGTTTTATTTCACAAAATATATCCCAAAAGGACCCCACATGTAGTGCATGGTTTCCGTAGGGGTAAACATACATGTAATGCTCAACTTTCGGATCAGGTAGGCAATGAAACATTGAAGGTTACATACAGGTAACACTATCTTCGAAATCGGGAAATTTAATTACCAAAATCGGAAAATTGCACTTTCAAAATCGGGAAATTTAGCCTAATTTTAGCGGATATCGGGAAAAATCAGGAAATCGATTTATCAGTTTGGGACGGCTGAGAGCCACGAAGCACAGATCTTCCGATCCTTTGTTTCTCTTTCCCGTACATCATGTAAATCATTTGAACCTACCTGTGCTCGCAAGGAACTTGTGCAGGACAAGTGACCCCAGCTTCAGCACATCCAGCGATCTGATCACATGTCCACCAAGAATCCTATGTCTTAGTAGAGAAAAGTTCGGACATTCACAAATAATGTGGTGTCCCGTTTCCTCATCAAGGCCAGAGGTGCAGTTAGGGTCGTTTACGATATCCATTTTGGTCAAGTGACTGTTTAGTCCACAGAGTCCCGTGATCGCTCCCACAACTCTTCTTATTCGATCCCAGTCCATGTGCAACAGTTCCTTCGCCCAACCACGATCGGCCACTGGGAAGAATCTCTTTGTATGTAGACCTCCTTTATACTTGTTTGCCTCTGACCATGTCCAATCCTTTTCCATCTTGTCACACAGCGACTGCGGTATGGGTTCTGGTCCGTGGCTAACAGATTTAGAGCCCAGTTTCGCCAGCTCATCTGACTTTTCACTACATTCTATTCCAGAGTGCCCAGGTACCCAAGCGACCCAAGCGATTTCTCAGACCTAGTTTGTTCAGGGTCTCCTTGAACTCTTTCATAAGTTTGGAAGTTGTGACAGGCGACATTATCGCCTTAATAATCGCTTCACTATCAGAAAGTACAGTGATTCTTTCATTCTCCAATTCCGGTTGGGAAGAGCACCGTAGTCCTTTCATAGCTGCAAACGTTTCCGCCTGAAACACACTGGCGTACCTTCCTAGATAGAAATTCTCTTCCGTTCTGGGTTCCAGAGTAATTACCCCAGCCCCCGTTCCTTCAGTTTTTCGAACCGTCCGTAAAGCTTATGAGTCCATCTTCGGGTATACAATCTGGCCAATTGCCTAGCCATTCTTGTCTACTCGGTACGATAGCATCATAGTGTCTCTCGAAGTTGATCTCCGCTTTTACGTGGTCTCTAGGCATGTCAAAAATAGGATCAGCTATTGCATTTCTTATTCTTCCATGTCCTACAGAAAAATTCCTCATCTACAGACCGTTAAGCCAAAGCCTATCTGCTGTCGCAAATGCTCTACTCTTGACGATCGTATGGACCGGTGGTACAGCTAGCAACACTTCCAGGGCTGCCGTCGCTGTCGTCTTCATAGCTCCGGTCATACATATGCATACCAGCAGAAAAGAATTTTCTTTCAGAAAAACATTGTTCTTCAACACCTTCGGCTACCATCGGAACACTTCGTATCACCTTCGGCTACCTTCGGAATACTTTGTGGCACCTTCGCCTGCCTTCGGAACACTTCGTGTCATTTTATGCTACCTTCGGAGCGCTTCGCATCACCTTCGGCTATCTTCGGAACACTTCCTGTCACCTTCGGCTACCTTCGGAAAACTATGTGTCATCAATTCTTCTCACTGATTCATATAACTTTCCTGAAGAAACCAACTGTCTAGGTATTCTTATTCAGAATTTAGCAAAAATCCAATTTGGTGTCACTTTGACAGTTGGCAGCCATTTTCTTATGATCCCAAAAAATTCTCCTGATCAAACTCTATAACTCTCCCGAAGAAACCAACTCTCTAGCTATTGTCACTCCGGAGCTAAAATTCGAAAACTCCGAGCATTACCTAAAAAACCCTCAAATTTGACCACTTTTCCACATGCCACGGCTTTTCCAGAATTTTCCCGGAAAAGCGACATATGAAATTTTTAATTTGAGGCCGAGACTGACGTTCACTGAATATTTCAGGGAGATCGGCTGTCTAGTTCTCGAGATCGAAAATTATTAATAGATAGAACATAGATAGATAGAAACCGACAGATCAGAAAAAAAATTTTCATAATGATGAGAACAATAGAAAAATCCAATTGCATACAAAAATGTCATTTTTAAACCTCGATATCTCAGCCAATTTTCAACCGATTTTGATGAGTGAGGGCTCGTTTGAAAGCTGCTGGGACGTAGTTTTTTCTAATAATAATTTAAAGGGGATAGGGGGGCAGGGGAAAAAATCCAAAAGTCCGCCTATATATGGCTCCTTGTCCCAAAGGTTTTTGGGTTTGTGGACGTTTTTTTTTTGGGGTGTGGGGATGATTGGTTGCAAACCTGTTTATTTATCTTTAAAATAAAAAAAATAAAAAATAGGTTTCATCATAAGTAAGGGACGATTAGAATCAAACGGGACGAAAGTTAAGCACGTACTGTAAATTTTTGGGGTGTGAAATTTGAAAGAGCAGAAAAACTATAACATCGCGGGATCCGGCATTTGTGCCGGATTTTTTATTCAACTGTGAAAATATGTCAAAAGAATTTCTTGCGTTCCGAAGCTTCAAGTCATCCAAATTGATATCGGTTGTTTTGGGAGAAGAGACTAGGACTTGCACAACATTTCCCTTTTAAAAGGGGTTTTTGTAGTTTTTTCGGAAGTAGAAAAAATTGTTTTTGATGAATTTTTGTCGAGCCGCCACTACTCCTAAGCCGAAGCGCGGCGGCTACTACTATCATGGTCGAAAATTAACTTTCTTTAAAACATACCAAAAGTTTTTTTAGCTTCCGTTTATCTTCCGCCATTTTGGCGGTCACCCTGATACACACACACTGAATCCAAAAACTTTTCCTTTGACACCGAACACCGCACCTTGTCTCATACAAAATTTGCTACCATGCACATTACAAACACAAACACATGCATATGGTCTTCTAAGAGCGCTGGCGCCCAAACGAGGCCGGTACCTCCCAGCCCTTTTTTGAAAATCTCATATGGCGTAGAATGCCCACCTGAAGATCCCTGCAAAATTTCAAGAACATTTTTCGAGCTGTTTTCGAGCACGAGCCAAAATAGTCGTTTTTCATACAAGTGCCCATGGGATCCAGTAACGTACTAACGTAGGATGTGTGCATTAACTTTGGATTCTATGAAAATGCACTTCATTTTCTTTGGTACAGGCTGATGGAATTTTTGGAACTAAAATGCAATTTTTGGAATTAAAATGAAATTTTTGGAATCTTAGTGGAATTTTCAGAATTTCGATGGAATTTTTGAATTTTTTGGAATTTCCGGAATTTCTCAACTCCGGAATTTCGATGAAATTATTGGAATTTCGATAAAACTTTTGGAATTTCGATGGAATTTCTGTGGAATTTCTGGAATTTCTGTGGAATTTTTGGAATTTCTGTGGAATTTTTGGAATTTCTGTGGAATTTCTTGCATTATTTGAATTTCTGGAATTTTCGGAACGTCTGAATTTCGGAAATTTTGTAGAATTTTTGGAATTTCGATGGAATTTCTTGGAATTTTGGGAATTTTTGGAGTTTTTGGAATTTGGATGGAATTTCTGTGGAAATTTTGGAATTCCTAGAATTTTCGGAACGTCTGAATTTTTGGAATTTTTATGGAATTTTTGGAATTTCGATGGAATTTTTGGAATTTCAATGGAATTTTTGGAATTTCGATGGAATTTTTGAAATTTGGATGGAATTTCTGTGGAAATTTTGGAATTCCTAGAATTTTCGGAACGTCTGAATTTGTGGAATTTTTATGGAATTTTTGGAATTTCGATGGAATTTTTGGTATTTCAATGGAATTTTTGGAATTTCGATGGAATTTTTGGAATTTCGATGGAATTTTTGGAATTTTGATGGAATTTTCGAAATTTCTTGGAATTTTTGTATGGAATTAGAATTTTTGACCATTGGACAGATAACCCCTCGACTTTTGTATTCAAAATGATAATTTTTTAAAGATCATATCTCCGAAACGACTAAACCGATTTTAATGATTAGAAAGACACTTCGCCTTAGAATTGTCCACAGAATCCGGGGAAAAAATGTTCGTGGAGTACGTCGCAAGGGGGGCGGGGGTTGTTCAGCAGTCTACGAAAAAAAAATTCTTATTTTGTGGTTCGTATATGGACTTGCGTCACGCGCGCTGACGCAAAAAAGATTTTCTCTAAACTCTAATTTTGTATTTCAAAATCAATATCGATTACTGTCTTTATTAGTAGTCCGTTCATAAAAACTTTAGAATTAGCTGCAACTTCATCTTATATCTTTACTTTTTTTCTTCCCGAAATTTTCTCCGTCGCTCAAAGTCTCCGGTAATGGGAAACCGTTAGTTTCCGGCAAAAAGAACAGAAACAGCATTCCCAGCAATGGTACGACGCCAAAAATAACTGGCGGTAGCCAATGATAAGTGGTCGATAAACCAGCAACAAAAGGGGCAACCATGCTTCCGACTCTTGCTGCCATTGATGCGGTGCCAACACCGACGTTTCTGACAACTAGAATTTCGTGCATTTGTAAAACATTGCAATCAAAACACCAAAATGAACATACCTGTGGGGAATAATTCAGAGGCGTACAAATACGCAGTTGGAAATGATACAGTTATTCCAATGATCCCAATGGATGACAATGCAATGGTAGCTCCCGTTTGTGCAGATGGAATGATGGCAATAGTCAACATCGATACACCAACCAAAGCGTTTGCATAAATCATTGACTTCTTTCGACCGAATCTTTTCATCGTATAAATACAAGCGACCGTTCCTGGCAGTCCCATAAGCGCAGATATAGCCACATTTGAGAATATGTTGCCTACAGCTTGCCCAATATATTGAGCTAATCCGAAAAACCCTAAGCCGCAAACGAACCAATTGAAGCATATGCACAGCGTCTTCGTTCGCATATTTGGCGTCCGAAACAAATCCCAAATGTTGCCCTTAGATTGTTGACAATCTGCGGTCGCCAACGACGCTTTGTACGAGACGAGATCTTTATTTATATTTTCCGTGGGCAATTTATTCATCCGAGCCGCCTTTTCTAAGACAGTTGATGCATCATCGATACGACCAACGGTGATAAGCCATCTGGGTGACTCCGGTACCAACCAATAGTAAGAAATTAAAATGACTGACGGAAGTGACAATCCAAGTTGAAGATGACGCCAGTCTCGAATGAAATAAGCAAAACCAGGCAAAGTTAAATGTCCCAAATTGAACGGAATTTGGTAGAGAACCGAGATCACTTCACGCCATTTTGTTGCGGTAATTTCCATAATTAATACGAAACTAAAAGTTGTTTTTCGTTTAATAATCGAAAGTTTATCTATGCTGCTAGAGAGCAAACTACCTTGTTGTCATTGTTCCTCCAGTTGCTAAGGCTGTAATAAAACGTAGCAAGCAGAAGAGCCAAAACGACGGAACAAATGATGTAGCTACACCACTTGTTACCTGTAAAAATACTGCAGCAACCAATGGAATTCGTCGTCCGAATCTATTGGAAGTGTTAAAGGTTCAGTAATTTTAGTAGAATGACTCGCTAAGGAACTTTTCTTTATTTGATATTGAAAGATTATAATAACTACTTGAACCCGAGGAAATACTTGGCTTGTAGTCTCTCGAGAAACGGGAAAACATTTTGGAGTTAAGTTTCGAAGGTCGTTCATAAATGGCGTCAATATTTCCATAAAAAAACATAACCAAAGACCCGTACGTATCAGAATAGATGTGGCAAACAGAATAGATGTCGCAAAGAGACTCGAACGTACCTAAATATACAAATAAGCAAACAATCCAACGTTTTCTGTTCTTTTATAACTGTAAGAATTTCAAAGATCCATAGAAATTACCCAAGGTAATGTCAAAGGCCCTACCGAAGTACGTCTCAGACCATTCAAACCAAGAAAAGCTTATATCCAAGGACTAAGTCGATTTTCCCTCAAACCCTGAAACACGTGGTCTCTAAAATTTTATTCTCTACACCTTTAACTTTGGAAGCAACTTTCTACCTCTCATAGTTCTGGAGATTCGGGTCGTCCCGCCCAATTGTGGAAGTGGCTATATACCAGGATTGGGCCATATTTTCCCAAAACCCTGAGACACGTGTTCGCTTAAATTCAATTCTCCTTAAATTTGCCTTTGACAGTAAATCTCCATATTGCATAGTTAAGAAAATATAGACGAAAAGCTGTTTTCGTATATGGCCAAGAATCTCAATTTCGTCCATTCCTTTGGTCCCAGTGCCCAGACCCCTGACCCGATTCCCCTTGAAATTTCACCCCACCTCGACTATAATTACGCAATTATTTCCCTTGTATTATAATATACTATTTTTTCTTCATCAATTTTTAGTCAATTCCCATTTCAGCCATTTCCCGTTTTCAGTCATTTCCCCGAATTTTAGTCATTTCCAGTTTTTCAACCATTTCCCGATTTTCAAACATTTCCCGATTTTATGTCATTTCCCGATTTTCAGTCCTTTTCCTATTTTTAGTAATTTCCCGATTTTCTTCTTTCCCGAATTTTTTTTCTTCTATTTTCCCGGTATCCACTTTTTCGATTATCAAATTTCCCGGTATGGAGTATATCAGGATACCACACTTTTTCCATACGCGAGTCTTGTTGATCAATGTCCTTTTGGCAGAGCCCCATATGGCGATGCAATAAGTGTGGTGACAGTGGATCACGAAAAAGTAGATCAGCCTGAGAATCTTCTTAGGAAGAAAACGGAGGCCCCAGAAAATACCTATACGACTAGAGATCAGTGAATCGACAGCCGAGATATGATTATCCCAGTAGACAAGCGAACCTGGCGTCAGGCCCAGGCATTTCGCTGATGAAAACGTCTCAATAGTCACAATGTTAAAAACTGCATCCCGGGAAAATTTGATTTTCTACAATTTTGCCGTTGACAACATTTCTCTGTCATAGTCATCATTCCTACCAATTCCCAGGCCATATCCCATGATTGGGTTATTCGACTTTAGGAGTCTTATGCTTTTGCTCTTCTTTTTGTAACACATCGCAGATCACCTTGATGGGTGATGTATTTGCGATCTTTTATAGATGCAGAAATAGAAAAGAATCAGCCCATCCACCGTTCGTCCCCTGAAAGATAATGGAAAAAGTGAAGTCAGGTTTAAAGGATAGAGAGGACTTCCGAAAGAATGGTCGAAAAGTCTCTGCACAAATTCAGGACTTCCTCACCCGGGCGGGGGTGTGACTGCACCGCTATTATATACTCTAAACCAAGATGAGGGGGTTGGGGTGTACAAAGCAAACGGAATACTGGGTAGGTAGGAGCGGGTTAGGAAACTTACAATATGGTGGACGTCATAGACAATAAATTTAATGATTTCAGCCAACTTACTTATCCGCCAATGTGCCGAATAAAATACTGCCAAACAAAATTCCAGACATAAAAATGGTTTGGGAAATGTTCGCCCAATGTTCCTTAGTGCAAACTAAATCGAATGTCGTGATAATTGTTTCACTGAATACAGAACGATCAAATTCGATTTCATCGCAGTCTGAAGAGCATTTTTCGATTGAACGATTTGCACAAACAAAGTCCGTTTTTGCAGCGAGGAATATAATGCTCATCTAAAGAAGTCGTCTTTTTAGTTTAAAGTTTGCGTGGCACATCCTTTTTACTTACTTGGTGCCATGCTACCGGAAATTTCAGAAGAAATACTGTTGCACATACAAATATCTGCCATTTTCCAAATTGTCCCATAGCCTGTTGAATGGGGTCATTCTTTGGGATATCTTCCACATCTATATGTTGAACTGTAATGTAAAATGAAAAGAGCGTGTTGTTATTTTGCATTGGGTCGAATATAGCCGGTTCTACAACTTTGATTTTCGACCGGATTTCTCCCGTTGGTTCTACATTATTTCTTTTGTAATTAGTGTACAATATGGGGGGTCCAAAAATATATGACAAAATTAAGTAACACCGAACCACTCAACCGATTTCCAAAAATCTTTTTTTCATCGTTTCCTGAGATCTATATCTTTCATTTGACACCCTAATAAGTAGTTTCCGGAGTGTACTGGAAGAGATATAGACGCAGGAGTTTCACCGACCTTCGAAAACCCCCGTTTTGGTCGAAACTTACCTAATCATTACGACTTACATTCAGAAATATCCGTTATTTTGAGAAGTGGCCATGATTTCCTCGAGTTATAATTTTGACAGGCTGACGGCCCCTATATTAGGTGAGGATATTTTCGACAGACTGAACCCTTAACTTTCAAGCTACTCACATTTCGCACCTTACTCAAGACCATTATTTTCCAGCTATAAATGATCGAGTGGCTATTCGGAAATTTTCCGATTGACTCCTACAATAACAGCCTGTACTGCCACCATTCAGTGTGATTCTGAGCTTTCAGGCGGCGCAAATGCTCCAATTGAGCAGTAAAACTTCTTCTCGAGTCCATTCTGATCAAAAATGAGTAATGTAATGAGTCAATGAGTAATATCAAATCTGCAAAAACCTCGATTTGTCATGATTTTCGTGATTATTTTCACTTTTTGTCATTGAGCGCCCATCAAATCTCTTCGGATCTCGTCCGGCCTATAGAAACTTTTTCTCTGTGAAGGAACCATTTAACACCGTTATCCGGACTAAGTCCCAAAGTTTTCTACAACTTTATTTTTTGGACCCCCTAGTGTACAATGAACTTAATTTCTAAATGTTACGCTATGACGTTTAGTACAAGGTTTGTTCAACAATGAGGCCGTGAACTTTCTCACCACACCGTTCACACCATACTACAAGAGAAAGAGCTTTTGGAGCTTTTAATCTCAATGGCGGCAGATGTCAGATATGGGCGCAATGCGAATCATATCAGCTAAGGTTTGTGTGAAAGCTCAACTTGACAGAAGTAAAAATAATTTTGTTAAGTTGAGCTTTCACATCAACCTTAGGCGATACGATTCGCATTACGCCTAGTATAATTAACGCTTTAATCTAACTTATAAAACACGGAATACTGCTTGATAGAACTTCAGGTATGTACATTCAATTGAGTTCATAGCTCATTCAAATATGTACAATCAACTTCGTGTTTTCAGTGATGTTAACTAACTTTGAAAGATCGTTAAAAATCGAAATCTTATCGGATCTTCAAAATTCGAACGGATTTGGAAACACCGAACCTTCTACTTTGAAGGAAAAATATAAAAAGTTGGTGCGACTAAAGTGAATATCTTGAGAATTTTTCGACTTTCCACATAGTCGGGGCAGTGGTGAATTAACCCATGGGCAAAGTGGGCACGTGCCCATGGCGCTGGAAAAAATTGGCACGTAAAAAAATTGGCACTGTAAACAATTGACATCTGAAGGAATGGCTATCGTAAACAAGTAATTTCAAACTGGCGCGCCAAAAGGTTTAGTACACCACTTTAGTACACATACTTTCTGTATTTGATTCATATTGAAACTTTCAAGTTTATTCGAATCTTAAGATAAATCGTCGAAAATTAGATAAAAAATTCACGAGAAAATTACTCATATTGAGATGCGCGGGTCGAAATTCTTTTGAATCTGGAATCCCAGATTCCGGAAAATGAGGCTAATAAAATCGGGAAATCGTAAAATTCCTTCTTCGCCGAAGATGAAGACGTCGTTAACGTCCGTTAAATCGGGAAATGTTAGAAACTGAAACCGGGAAAATGAAGAAACAGAAATCGGGAAAATGAAGAAACAGAAATCGGGAAGTTAAAGAAACAAAAATCGGGGAATGTTAGAGACAGAAATCGGGAAATTGAAGAAACAAAAATCGGGAAATTGGAGAACCAAAAATCGGGCCCGTAAATGAAAAAAAAAATAAATTGCCAAATTTTCGCCTGCTGCTTTGCTTACGATTCTGCTATTTTAATAGAAATCAGGACTATTTCGTTCAAAATTTTCGCCTGCGGTGCTAATTATCTTAGTCCTGCAAATGTATTTTATCTTTTACACTGTATTGGAAATCATGCCGAAAAAACCGGGAAATCAGGATCAAAAAATCGTGAAATCACTTTCAAATTTTTAGGATTCCGGGAAATTTACTTTGGATTCCGAGAAAAAAGAATAATTTCGACCCGCCTGCGTGATGGTGAGGTGAGGTTCACAAAATTAAAATTTTTGAAGATTCACTTTAGCATCATAAATTAAATAATTGGCGCTGGTGCACATTAAGTGCCAGTGGCGCTAAAATGCTAAACGCGCCACTGAGTCGGGGAGCAAGGCTCTCAAAGTTTCACCGCCTTTTTATTTTTTTCCTTCAAAGTGAAGGTTCAATGTTTCAAAATTCGTTCGACTTTTGAAGATCCGATAAGATTTCGATTTTTGACGACATTTCGAAGTTGGTGAAAATACACACTCTGAAACACTGAGAAAATTTTCATGATTTTTCTCGAATTTTTGTGAATTTTTTTTTTTTTTTTTGCTGAAAATTCGATGAAATTCCATTAATTTCGATAAAGTCATGAAAATTTTGTATAAAACTCGCTAAATCTTTGAAAAAAAATTGTGAAAAATTCATGAAAATCGCGAAAATTTTCTAAAAGATGGGCAGTGCTTCGAAAACACGAAGTTTATGTACTTGGAATCAATCTATAAATGAAGAACATTGCAATAAAGTAAGTCGTGCAGATTCATAAATTATACCTATACAGTTTGCTGCCGAGTTTTCCACATCACACACAGTATGGGTGACGTTGTTCATTTTGTTGTTTTGTTTAAAAAAAAATCGAAAAAACGTATGAAGGGACTCGTAAAAGTATCAGAATAGATGTGGCAAACAGAGTTGATGTTACGAAAAGACTCGAACGAATTAAGTAGATATTGCCTTAACTCTGAACTCTTAAGTGAAATTACGTCCACATTAACTTGTATTGGAAATTGCCGATAGGGCAATATTGAAAAACCCGTCCGAAGAGACGGTGTTAAAGAACCCTGCCGGAAGCACAAAATTGATCTCTAAATAGACTAAAATGTTCGCCTCAATTTTCTCTACAACATAGCAACAAACAATTTTTTTGTTAAGGGTCTACTTTAGGACCGACCTAGGGCCATAGGGAAAGCTTCTGACACATACTTCCATAGACAAAAATGTTTCCCTCAATCTGCTCTGCAATATGACAAAAAAATGTTTTTTTGTTTAGGGCGACCTTAGGACCGACCAGAGGCCCACTTGAGCCAGTACAGGCACAAATTTGTTTAAGACTCGGAAAGAGTGTTGAATTTTTTCTAAACTTAAGAATATAATTTGGTAGACGGTTATCTCTCAAATGTAAAAAGAATCAACAAAATCGGTTAGGATTTGCCCGATTTATGTTGGGCCTAGTCTCAGGGTCCTGGCTGAGTCCAAGGGCATCTTATCAAAAAACTTTCTTCCATAAAATGTGAGACATTCCTAGACCTTTCGATTATATTTTTTTTTTTGAAAATCGGAAGAGATTTATACTCGAGTTATGTACAAAAAACACGAATGGCCCTAGCATAGAATCTTTTAGTGCCCTAGCTACGTCCCTGGACTAAAATCCAAAAAAGTTTCTTTCATAAATTGTCAGGCATGCCAAGATCTTTCAAACAAAAAAATTTTATGAAAATCGAAAAATATTTATTCGTTTACTTCGTTCTTCGTACGGGTCTAAACACTTCAACTTTTCGATAAATTAAAACTTTTCGACAAAAGTACCTTTTTAATTTGAATTAATTTGAAGGCTTTTTGCTCCAGTCGGTCCACAGCCTGTGCATTTTTCAACGGGAGTTTCGTTTTCGCATCGATTAAAATCACTAGTGCTTTTTTATGACGCGTCATATGACGTATGACACAATTTCACTAACCGATAACTTCTTTGCTATTTTCCAACGGAAACTGTCGACCAACTCGAACAAATCGATTTCAACGTTAAAATGCAATCAGTATCGGTAATCAGTTTCCATCTTTTTCAATGGTAAGCTGAGGGAATAGTCACTACGAGTAATTTTCCATTTTTTAATTCATGTTCGGTGTCAAAATTTTCGAATTATTAACGCCGAGAACAATAAAGTTATGCGATTTTTCGACTCCGAATAACATTATAATTTAAATATAATGAACGTGTATACCAAATGTTTATGCTGCTCAACAACGAAACAGCCTTCGAACTAAACAAAAAATAGATTTCGAGTATTAGTAGAATAAAAAAGTACAATTGTATCAAACATGTTGTTTCCTACGTGGAAAGCCAAAAGCGAAACCTTTAATAACTTTAAAATTACGAAAAATTTTGATTACAAATGTGTGCACAGCGAAGATATTGAATAGATGCATCGTTTGAACTATGTTGCAGACAAAATATTTTGTTATTATTAAATACACACTGTTTCAAGATAGACAGATGCGTGGCTTTTCCACGGGCCAGACTGTTTACAGACAGTGTGTTTTTGATGAAGACGAAATATTTTATATAGATACATTGACGCATCGCTGCCGCCAGGCCCGGACTGGCGACCGAAGGGCGCACCGAGCGAGTCGACTGAGCTGCGCCAATCTAAGAAATTTTTTACATGCAAGGATGTCGTTATCGTGTTGTATTTTTCGTGATAGTTGTGCCCAGATTGCATCGGCACGTGGTGCTTGTCTGCTTGGAAAGTGTTTGTTGAGACTCTAAAAATTACGGTATTCGTCGTCGGCTAATGTACTCAGGAACAAACAATGTCCAAACAGGCGAGTAAATAAAAATAAATATATAAAGACCAGAGCGTTTCTGTATGTAACAAAAGCTTTATTATGGCAGTAAGTAAAAGATATACAAAAAGTGAAATATTCAATCAAATGATGCTGCAGTTTTTTCGATGACTGCCCTATCCAACTGGCGGTCGGTTTAAACCAACCGGCGGTCGATTAAAACCAACTGGAGGTCGATTAAAACCAACCGGCAATCTGTTTAAACGACCGGCGGTGAGTAAACCCAACCGGCGGTCGGTCAAAACCAACTGGCGGTCGATCAAACCAACCGGCGCGGTGGTCGATTAAAACCAACCGGCGCGGCGGTCGATTAAAACCAACCAGCGGACAAAATTTTATTTTTGAAAGGACAAATTGAGGACGTAAAATTAGGCAGGTCAAGAAATTTTTCGGTGACCAGGACTACATAAATGTAACACCACCTTTGAATTGCGTTTAATTTGTTTGTTGGTTAATAATGTCGCTATCAGAAGCCGAAATGTATCAGTTGAACAATAGAAAACGTTAATGTCTGGCTGATCTCAGCTTGGGGCGCTACCTCCATAAACGTTTAAATAAGGCGCAAGTGAAAGGCGCATAAATTTACAAACCGTGTATTATTTTATTTTCATGTAAGGGGGCGCCGAAGTCGCTAGGACTAGAGATTGTATTTGCGGGTTTCCGTAAAAATGCTGTAAATGGCACCTGCAGGTCACAATATGTAAATTATTGCACCATTTTTAGTACGCCCATCTTCAGTTTAGTAATATATGTCGGAAGAGTTATTGTCACGAAATTTCCTGTCACACTGGTCCCAATTGTATAAGTGTTTGTGGTCAAAATTAGTTGAAATTTACGGTAAATTTAAGGATCATTAAATTTCTTCAATAAAACTAATCCCATCGGGACCAGTGTGACAGAATACTTCACGACGATGACTCTTCTGATACCTAAACTGAAGATGGTCGTAATAAAATGGTGCAATAATTTACGTGCTGCGTCCTGCAGATGCCACTTACGGCATTTTACGGAAACCCGCTGGGGGGCGCCTCTCTACCTGGGGCGCACCGAGCGATGCCCGGTCAGCCCATATGGCCAGTCCTGGCCTGGCTGCCACGATGATTTAAAGTTTTTGAAAATAATTCAAATCGTACGATTTTGTTTTGTTTATGTGTAGTTACTGATTTCTAAGAGGAATTGAAACAGTGATAAGACGTGATTTTTTAAAATCTCTACTCGAAGAAATGATCGGAGTAGAGAAGTCTTACAACAAAAACGTTTACAACGCAGAAAAGTGAAAAATTGGTGACTATTCTCTCAGCTTTCGGGAAAATCCTACATCTCGAATCTAAATCTACGAAGACTGAAACTTCATTTGAAAAGTTACAGCGGCCGACAGTGCCGCCACATCATACAGACATTATTTGGGACATTTGCCTGGGGCGCAGCAATTTGTGAGCGCAAAATTGGTAAAAAAATGAAATAAAAATATGCCATATATACTTTCAAGTTACTTGAATAACTTTGGACCTTAAAAAGTCCTGAGTTTCCTCTGAAATATTTCCGAAGTTAAAAAAAGTTAATCAATTCTTGAAGCATACCCATTGCTTCGGTCGCATATACTCGTATATTCTACTAGTTGAATCCCCCGCCCCTAGGAGCTACGATGGCAAAAGCATTCTCGGTTGCTAGGTCGGAGATTTGTAGCTTTTAAAGACTTTACACCGAAATGTGCAAAAGGGTATATGTATGATGTATGATGTATGATGTATGATGTATGATGTATGATGTAGATGAATAAGAAATAAAATTCCAGTGGTATTTTAGAAGTTAGTATAAGTTTATTCCTATTGGTGCTACCGTACTACCGTTTTCCCCGTACTACCGTTTTCACTCTACTACCGTTTTCCTCGTACTACCGTTTTGACTCTACTACCGTTTTCCCTCTACTACCGTTTTTCTCGTACTACCGTTTTCCCTGTACTACCGCTTTCCCTCTACTACTGTTTTGCCTTTACTACCGTTTTCCCTTTACTACCGTTTTCCCCGTACTACCATTTCCCACGTGCTTTTGGGCCGAGCTGCCCAACATTTTCACCAATACTGGTCACTTCTACTAACAAAATTCTGAGACTTTGCCAAAGAAACCTACGATCCATCTGTAATACCTTCGCAAACCCTTCTAAAACCACTAAAATGGACTAGATTTGCAACTGCTGACTCATATCCGTTGTTTTCTTGGGTACACTGATACACCTACAAAATATGTTTGTGTGGAAAGCTTTATTGCGGTCACAGTACTTAAAAAACGTCTCTCTTTCCCTGTCTCTAGGTTTTCGTTTTGGTTTTCTATTCCCACTTGAATTTAGATTTGCATAGCTTTTCGGGTTACAAAAGGCAGTGTAAAACTACATTTCACCTTGGTTCCTCGGAACTCTTCAAGCAGGACGGACGTGTGTTATGCGGTAAGTGATTTGCGACCGACGCATAAATAGATACATAGGCACAAAAACAAACAAACTATAGACGTTTCTGATTAGTAATTCGCAAAATTGTTCAACCTTACGCCAAAAAATTGCACCAATTAACAATGAGTCGGTAAAGCAGTCGGTCGTAGCTCGTAGAATAGTGCAACTTATCCAATTGATTAATTTTCTTTTGAGTTAACTCATTATAACTACTCTCGAGGGTTTCAACATAACATACGTGAAGAATATTAAGAATTTTTGATTAAAAAAGGGCAGTCACTCATCACAAACTTGTTATGAATTATGAACGTTTTTAAGTAAAATGAAAATTTCTACGCGAATTAACTCTTATCGTTCTCAAACGGCGTATCGTATTAAAGCGCTGGCGGCCTCTATTGTGAGCAAATAGTTGTTGTACGGACAAAGTGGTCTGGACCGATAATTTTGTCCGGTTTTTAGAGAAGCTGTTAAATTCATTATTACATTAAGAAATTAGTGTGTCATGTTGGGGCTTCTGCGAACTTCAGTACGCCTGCGGCGGGCTAGATTACGCCCTGCAGACGACATTAAGTTTATGGGGCTCTGCCCCTTAGACTCCGCAAGGAGGTGAATAAAATCTGCTTGTGATTTTACAGTAAGATTATTGCTAACAAGAACCTCACTCGTAGGCGTATATGAGGAAAAAGGAAGCTGATTAATAGTTTGCTCCCGCTTAAATAATGATACGAGACTAATACAATTGTTAACAGAGGGCGTTATTCGTTATTCACAAACTTAACGATCACGTTTTCCCTCTGCTCCTCCCCTGCGAGAGCGAGTACAATATTACACAGGCGGTGTATTCCCGCCCCTCGACCCCGCTTTTTTTCACTTTGGCTCTGTTGCTCGGTTTTTAGCGAAGCTGTTGTATTCATTATTGCATTACGCGGAAATTGTATCGTGTTGAGGGGCTCTGCCCCCTCATCCCCGTGCATGCGGCGAGCTGCGCTGGGCTAGGCTACGTCCTGCAGGCGGCCTTGCGTTCAACTGCATCCAGGGGTGACCGGTGTTATTTTGTGCGATTCCCCGGTATGGCTCAAAATGTCTTAGATTATTTTAGTTGAATCAAATGAAAATACAGAAAAAGGCATAATGACGCCACAGACACAATAGAATTAATTCGATTAAGTGTGCCGTCAAACTTTCCTATTTTTGCATTTTTCGTAATCGTTCTCTGGGCAAACAACACATTTGTTTGATTGACTTTCTGAATGAAACGAGTTTGTTTCTACCTATTCTTCGAACTTCTATGCTTTTTTTAAGGTCGAAAAGTCAGATGCAGTATGTCTATTCTGTTTCTGCATTTCATTTGAAAAATCTGACGTTCTCTGTGACAAAATCCTCCGTCGTCCATTAAAAGAAATCTAGTTTTAAATTGAGATGTAACATCAACCAAATTGTTGAGACATTTGATTGAATTATTTTTGCATTCTATCAAATATTCAATAGTAGACTAATGAACACCCTTTCTAAGATACTCATTACTTAAGTAAATGTTTTTTTTTTCATACGAGAATTACAATACAAATAAAGAATTACATTCCGAGAGTTCTAGTATATGAAAAGAACATTTATTTATTGGTGTATTTTTCTCGCTGGGAAGTTCAAGTTTTCTACTTGGTCCATAACATTTAATTTGAAATGAACTTGTTTTCGGCTGTAAACAACAATTTCATTTAAAGTAAAACTATTCTTCACAGCATAATACGTATAGAAATTCTCAAATCCGTTCCAAGGGAATCTTTCCTTTTCTTCATGGCACTTCGACCTGAATAATAATATTTCCATTTCGTGTTTAATTGGTCGCTAAGGTAAGCCCATCCCATTTACGATTCATTATAAATAACATTAATAGAACAAAGAAGAAGGAAATAATAAATAAGTGTCACCACTTAATAGATGAAAATAGGTGAAGATGAAAATGAATACGTAAAAGCTCGTTATCTGTAACAATAACGGAAATTGGTATCAATTTTTGCATTCAACTAAATAAAAACTCAACTGAAAATATTGACTATTACTTGAACTTGAGCATGAAGCGTTTGAGCTGCAATATGCAATTGAACAATAATATTATAATAGGTGCCCTTGACCCCCGCATTTTGTAAATATTTAAATTGATAGTATATTATGTAGTTGATAGTAAATTGCTGTAAATTCAACGGTAATAGAATGAAATAAATTTGTAATAAGATTTTCTGTTTTATGTCCTCCTCACCGATTCGGATGATTTTATTTCATCGCATTAACTATGTCTTATTATCGGAAATTGCGTAAGCCATGAGTTAAAAAACTTTTACAAAAAATTACATTAAAACTTTTTTAAATCTGTAAAAATATTTTTACATTCCTATAAGTATGTTGCTATTAAACAATAAAAGTTCTAATATAAAAAGGCACCATCTGTAACATCGTAACTTTATGAATATTTTTACATCGTGTAATACTCATAATACTTGTATTCCATTTTGGTACATTTGATAACGCTAATTTATTTTTATACATGTAAGGTCACATGATGACGTTAGGGGTCATCCATATAAGTGACGTAAAAACATTTTTATAGTTTTTTGACTGTCCCTTGCCCCTTGGACGGTATTTCTTTTTGCTTTCTACATCCCCTCATGTGGACGCTCGTTTTCGACCTATAACACGTTGCCGCGACGTTTGTAACCAGTCGATTTGAGGGGGGAGTGGGAGCGGAGCACCGATCGTGGTCCTTAGATCGGCAAAAAAAATTCGGTCCGCCCGTCCGTCAACACGATACCTCAAAAAACTTTAAAACGCTGAACGGTAATTGAAAAATCATTAATTTATGTGATTGAATCGTCCAGGGGCCGCCGAGCCTTACGTGGTTTTAGATATTTTGTACATAACTCGAGTATCGACGGCAATTTATGGAAGAAACTTTTTTGAGCTTGGGCCCTTGGATTTTTCTTGATTCTTTTTCTGTCGAGGGCCTAACAGTATTCAAAACAAATTTGGTGTCCGGGCCTGTCATTACAACCATAGGTCGTTCAAAGGTTGAGCCTGTTATTAGAGCCATAGGTCGGCCTAAGAAATCGAGGGAAACACTTTTGCCCAATGTCTGAGGTCTCTCCTTACGGCCTCAGGTCGGTCGAATGGTCGGCAACGCCCAAAGAATAAGTTTGTGTTGTGTTGTAGAGAAAATTGAGTAGAACATTTTTGTCGAGTAAGTATGTTTCTGAGGTGTCTCCTGAGGGCTCCAGCTCTGTCTTAAGGTCTTCCCTAACATAAAAAAGAGGCTTTGCTACGTCTTAGAAAAAAATTAGGAGAACTTTTTTGCCCAATCAAGTATGAGTCCGAAGCCTATCCTTAGGGCCTTAGGTCGTCCCTAAGCTCATGCTATGTTGTAGAGAAAATTGAATTTCATATTTTTGCCCATATTATGGGCCTTTGCTGGTACACACGTCAGTTCTAAGATCGGCCGAAGGCGAAACATTTTTTTAGCAAAATCTTATTCGGGCAATACATAATTTTGTTTAACTGTTCCAATTGACCTTACGCATTTATGTCCGTTTCATTTATTTCAATAAAGAGAGCATCGTTATAAAGTAAAAATTGTTCTACGTGACATCTCAGTAACATAACTTTTTTTTTAAACTCAATACTGGAGCGGGCGTGAAAAAAATTCAAAAAAGTCGCGCGAAATAACATCGAATTTATATTATTCATACATTGCGAACTGTCATCGCATGAAACAATTGAATTTTTAAAGACGATTTAAAAAAAAATTAAGTCGCGTAGATTTTTTTGTTTGCAGATTATTGATTTTTAGAACATAGGATATGAAATTAAAATATAAAATGAGGCGTAAAGTCAATTGTTAAAATTCCAACTGAAAATTGGTTATCACTCAGCTAATTAGTCAGATTAGTCTGTGCTAGTGCAGCAGTCTCGCGACTCTGAAAAATGAATCCAGATGATGAGTTGTGAAAATGACTGCCTCAGCAGCATCAGTCTGGTTGGTCGAACAATAGTAAACGCCTGAATGAACCGAATTTCCGCTATCGGTTGAATGATAGATATATTTTTTTGACTTTTTATTTTATTATAGCGTTTTTTGTAAGTAGTCAGGGGGCCTTGGCCACCGATGAAACAAATAATTAAATTTATAATTCTTCCGGTTCTTTGGAACCCATTTCCTATTTGAGTCTGCGAATTTAATCTGCGAATTCACATCGCCAAACAAATGATTTTGAAAAACTATGTAGTTATTATATGCAACACATGTCGTTCATATTGATCACATATGAACGACATGTAGTAGATAAATACATGTTTGATATCTAATTTTTTGTATCTTTCGCACAAAAAGCATTTGAAGCACAAAACATGAAAATTACACTTTACAATTTTTTCGAACTGAACTTGTATAATTTGCATGAAACAACCACTGAAAATAGTCAAAGGGGTCGTACACATATGACGTCACGTTTGCTATAAAAAATGAGTATCCATAAAACGTTCATAACTTAGTCAAGACAGCAAATTCTGTTTATAGGACTCTGGCTACCCCCCCAAACAGGGGGTGTATTTGGGGGGGCATCCGGAGTACTATAAGCAAAATCTCTTACCAGTTTGGAGTTATAGACTTTGTGGATTTTATAGCAAGCGTGACGTCATATGTGTACGACCCCAAATTACGAATGAAACTCGAATTATAAAATCAGGGGCGAATCCAGCAACTTGTCTTAACCGGGCGGTGGTAGAAAGAATTTAGATTTAAGACAAAAATAAACTAAAAGTTTTTTATTTGCACTGCCGCGATGCAAGGGTAAAGAAAGTAGCCGGTTGCAAGTAGTCCTTAATATGCTGTTCGCACAAGGAGAAAATAGAACCTATCTCTCTTCTAATTCGGACGAGAACTGGAACACTTTATTCCGGTTTCATTTGGTGTTGTATTGCTGGTGGGGAATTCTGGATTGCTGTACCATCGACTAGATGTTGTTGTCTCTGGTTGTTGCATTGCTTGTTGTCCCTATCTCTCTTTTCTGCTTAAAGTTATTTTACAACAATAAATCTACTCAACTTTTTTCGAGATAATGTCAGCGCGATTCATCCATTGAGTATTTTTTGCTTCGTTGTCGCTCAATGTCTTCAATAGTCCATGGCTATTTTGACAAGTTAATTTTAGCAGACGTAAAATGTAATTGTAAACAATAAATTATTCTACGGCATACCTTCAAAACGTACCGTTTTTTTTATTTTGTTGTTTTTCTTGAAAAAATTTACAAATTTTTAGCCCCATTTGACAGCCGTAAACGAACTGACGGAGGCCGAATGTACTACCGAATAGTATTTACTATAGTATTTACTTTACGCTGGAAATCAAAAACTATACAATTTTTAGGGTTATAAAGAGTTACATTGTGATTTGAAATTCAATATAAGTGTCCGCCATCGCCGTTTTTTTTCGATTTCGGCGGCTGTACTAACTGAAGTGCTCCTTTCATTTATTACTTTAATTAATTTTATAAAAAAATTGGTGCATTTTTCTGGCATGTCATAAAACAACTTTTTGTTTAAAATATTATTTTACGTCACTTTTGTCGAAAAAGCCATTGTCCATTGTCTTATCGTTGAAAATGTTGTTTCTGCTGTGGCTGACCAAGTCGAATAAATCGATAAACATTCGTTGATGTGTTTGAAAATCTTGCTCTCACTGCGGTCCTATCACAATCTCGATTTTCACAGACAATTTTTTTTATTACAATATCTTTCCAAATTTTGTTAACTTTCAATTTCTGCCTTTAATATTTTTGGAAAGTCTGTCCGACCTTACAGGGGGCGGGAGGAAGGTTTTCTTTTTAAATTTTGTATCGGAAAATAAAAATTTTTTTTATGAGAAAATCTTGATTTTCAGTGGGGGTGAGGGGCAGATACAATTGTACTCAAAAGAAAATCAATCGTTGAGAAAATCCTCAAATTCATTGAAAATTGAAATTTGAATTGCAAAAGAATCCTTGGGAATCAAACTGAATTCTTGAAAATCAAAAGAAAATCCCTAAAAATCGTGTAAAAATGCTAGAAAATCCTCAGAAATTGAAAATCAAAGAAAACGGTTGAAAATCATTGGAAATCGTAAAAACCCCTTTAGGGATTTTCTTTAAGAAAACCTTTTGCACTCAAAATACACGATTATCTGCGTCTTGAGCTGAAAAAATCTCTGGAGAAACTCTACCCCCATCGCCTCCCCGTAGTGGAAATAGTCGGTATCCCAGATACAGGGAAATCGGACGACCAAAATAATGAGTACCGGAAAATTTTTGACGCGACTGGGAGCAAAAATCAATGAGTAATTGGGAAATCAGAAACCTGACCGGGAAATGTATGAGAATTTTCATACTGAAAGTCTAATCTGAACGGGAAATCAGAAACCTGACCAGGAAATCTTACAAAAGTCACGGGGAATTGAAATTGAGGGATCATCATTTCCACGCGCTACATGTTGTATTTCTCATGGCTGAATTGTGCACGATCCTAAAGATATAGCCAATCCTGCTGAGCTACGTGTTTTCGTTAGCATTTGATTTAATTTGCGTAAATCAAAGCTTGCCCTCGGCAGAGAAAAACAAAGGCCTAAGGATCTAGCAAGTGACAACAGAAATATAACAATAATAGGCTTAGCTGATCTCGTTGCACCCGTACGAAGTACAAAGGTTCTATACGTTTACTACAAACAATTTTATTGTAACATGGGGTAGATCGAGGTGGGAGGGGGATGGATGCATCTATTATCGTCTAGAGATGACGAATCAGCAATAAAAAAAATGTCCGTCTGTCTGTCCGTCCGCACTTTGTTTCCAAACGGCTCAACCGATCAGCCTAAACTTTTTTTCCCTGAAAGGTACATGCCTCCCATGATTCAAGTTCGAAGATAAGCAAAATCGGCTAAGTAGTTCCGTAGACATGGTCGGAGAAGTGGAGGTCGGACATGAAATTTTCGAGGGTCGGTGAAACCTTTTCTCAGCAGGTATAGCACGGAAATTCTTCATTTTGGTGTCAAATGAAAGCATTTGATGTCGCAAAACTGGGAAAATTTTTTTGTGGGACTCGGGTCAGGGGTCTGGGCATTCTATTTCTACTATTTTTGGAAATTTGTCTTGCTTTTAAATTAATTTTGTTTCTTTTTTGTTACATTCCGTACAATGCTTAGATTCTTCTACAACCACAAATACTACTGATACTACTTACTAACCACAAAGTCTACTATGTACGATTAAAGGCAAAGCAGCCTTATGTATATTTGCGAAATAAACATTGAATTGAATTAATAATTAAAATTTGACAATAGTCCAACTTGACTTCTAAGCCACGTATTTAACATAATTATATCGAAATTCAATCAAAGAAGCTAAAAAGAAACACAAATACAACAAAATTCCACAAAATGAAATGAAATGAATAATATGAAAAAAGTTACTCAAAATGGGTTGTAACTGATCTTCGATTGTCTAAAATTTCTTGTAACGATTCGTTACGATATTTGCATCTATGAAGCTGGGGTGTGCGCTTGGGAACGTTGCATTCTTGATCAGACTAGAGAGCCGTCGTTCAAGCCGCCGCCGCCGACACTTTTGGTCTCAAAAAGTCGGGTTGAGCCGGCGTAAATCGTCTGGAAAATACAAAAATTTTCCATGAAAATTTACGTGAATAAACAAATTTTACTCAACTCTTCACAATCTCTCAACTATATTAATTTGAGCTCATCTCTTCGTCGAAATGTCAGAAATTTACATTTAACAATAATAACATTGGTGTGCATAATGTATGAAAAATTTAGCTCACGAGAATTATACGTGAGGGGACCCGAGTTCGATCCCAGCGAGCGGCAGTTTTTTTTACTTAATATGATGAAATTCCCAAAAGAGAGCTTTATGTCGATGATATGAGAAAGCTCGAAAGAGAGAGCTTTGGATCTCGTTCACTTTTCATGTGCTGGGTTCTCTCATGTGCTGGCGTATCAGTCATCAAATTAAAGCTATAACTCCAGAAAACCGAGCAACGAGTTACCTAATTCAGATGATTGCAGTAGTAATTCAACGAGGAAATGTGGCCTCAATTTTTAAAATAATTTCTTTCCGTCAATAAATATTGAATGCCTCAGAAAAGGTAAACCCCCCTCGAAGATAAACAAATTATTCCGCAGATACGTAATGCACTATAACTAACTTTAATTTTTTGATCTAAAGTATCTCCAGGAAATGGATTGAATTCCTTAAAATTATACTACTTTCTCAATGTCGGTAGAAGTAGTAATTATTTTCTTCCAGTTTTTCATCAAGACTTTACTGACGTCCAGCCACCGTTTTAAGCCGTCATTTTAGCCGTCGCCTACACTTTTTTTCGGCTAGCCGAAATTTTTCAATCGGCTCTCTAGTCTGTTCTTCATATGCGTTGAAGAAAAATCTTATGCAGAATTTGCCTTGGTGAGAAGAATTTCGAACGTAGTAGCACATACTGAAGTAGTATGATGTAGCTTGGAAACGTTTAGATGTGTAGAAAGTATAGAAGCTAGAAAAATTGAAAATACAGCTTTTCCTTACAAATCGAGAATCGAAAACATTTCTAGAAGGTTCTAAGGTCGTAGGACGACTGGACTACCCTCAAAGTTGTCGTTCCCACGCTACAAAATTATTCACAAATTACTACACTTCGAAAGGGTTCCCGTTGGCATCACTGTTTTGTTCTATGAATGTGATATATCAGTGTTGCCGACTCAAAGCATCAGATAGCCAGTACTTTGAAAGGGCCCCCGTTGGTATCACTGACATGTTCTATGAATGTAATATATCAGGGCTGCCGACGCGAACCCTTTCAAAGCATATGTTAAGGTCAAAAAAACTAAAACGCGTTTAACCCAAACGATACTTATTTGGTTAAAAAAGGAATAATTGCACTTACCTTTATTCAATGAACTGTTTTTGGTTGCCCCATCTTCCTTGTCTCTATCGACCTTACCCAACATTTCCACTGATTGAAATCGAAAGCAAATATCAGTATCAAATTTATTGTAAACACAACTCAAACTTAGGCATCGCCAAAGCACTTTGATGTACTAATTCCGTCAAATTCGAAATAAATTCAGAAAATGTGACTTTGATTAATGTAACTTAGGCATTAAGCATTTTAACTCATAACCATGTTTCTCTTAACAAACATTTAAAAGGAGGTGTTGTAATGTCGTTAAAGTAAATATATTGAAAAAGATGCTTAGTTTCAGCTTAAACAATAGCAACAAGTCAAATAAAATCTAATAAAAAAATATTTAATCGGAAAATAAAATCGTTTTTATGATAGTCCATACGTGCTTGTAGAACTACAATCGCAAACTAAATTTTAGTTTTAAATTTATTTCGTTTGTTTTCACTTATCATACGATGCATAGCTACAAACATATTTTTATTATCACAGTTGCAAGTATCCATCAAAATGCAATTGCAATTGATGCTACGAAGACGAGAAAAAGACATACTGTTTGAGTGAGCTTTCGTCTGAAGCATAAAAATCAGGTTATCAATTACAGAGGTATGCTAAGTAAAGCTATAATTAGAAAATAAGTTAGAAAAAGTTATTCAAATCGTCTTTGAGTAAAGTGAGAGACCCGGATAAAAATTTGGATTATTCTCTTTCAGTTTTTTTTAAGGGCAGTGAGATGATATTCATACGATCTACATCTAGAGCCGTGCGCCGGCGTTTCGTCGACTGCGTCTTCAAGACAGTCTCTAGCCTTTGGACTACATCCTACACTTGTCCAATGTTCAGCAAAAATGTAGAACGGCTAATCGTAGAGTCACTAGCCCTTGATTTAACGTCAGTAAATGTTGTCGCAAAAAAAATCTTCTATTTTGTACTGACGATAACCTTTAACAAGGAAATATGGGCGATAACTTTTACGAATGTTGTTTATAACTTTTGGTTGTAATATTTTGGCTATAACTTTATTGCGAACATTTTTTGGCGGTAATTTTTCGAAATAACTTTTACTAACAATTTTCTGGCGGTACGTTTTTGGCGAGTACTTTTTGGCAACAACTTTTGCAAACAATTTTTATATCACAACTTTTCATAATAATAATAATAATCTGCCTTAACAACCCATGAAGGGTTAGGGGCTAGATCATTATTTACTAGTTTCGCTACTTTTTGTGGTTCTACTATTTGAGATCCTTTCATTACCGGAAAGTTTTTACTGTGCCAGTGGTAAGCTGTGCGACAAACCCAGTGCCATCCATGAGATGTACTAGGAACGAAACTAGTAGGAGTAGAATACCGGCACCTCCCAACAATGCCTTTCACCGGTAAGCCGTACGATGGCGCTACACTCAACTTCACATGACTTGAACCGATTCAATTAGCTTTGTTTTGTTTACAAATCTAACAATCGGAACAAATCTGTCTGCGGCTGAGTTTCGAACCAACGCACTGGCAACTCGATCTCATAGTAGCAAGCAGACGTGTTAACCACTACGCTATCGAGTTGTTACAACTTTTCACAACTTTTGGCGCCAACTTTTTGAGATCAAAAACACAAAAGTGATCATGTGTCGTGATGGAAGGCTCTGCCCTCTCACCCCCGCGCCTGAAGCCGGCCAATTTACGTCCTGAAACCTGCCTTACGTGTCCCAAACTCCGTTAGGGGTTCTGCCCCTTAGCGTGATGACCCCGTTTTTTTTAAACACTGCCCGCGGCGCTACTTTTCAATTTTTAACATTCTTCAACTTCAACTTACAATAATTAGTTGACAAAAGTTCTATATCTCAAAAGTAGTAGCCAAAATGTTACCGTCTAAGAGTTTTCACCAAAAATTTATTCTGAAAAAGTTGAAATTGTTATTTATTGCGCTATCGCCTATCCAGACGATCGTTAAAGCAAAAGCCTTTACCTCGGCAGATAGGCTGAAGCAAAATGGTCTCTGTATGAGTAACTTCGATTCTGGATATGGGAAAAACCTTAAGGTGATTAATGACGGGATATTCCATATACCCAGAGATCGTGTGGCCACACATATCGACTTTGTAAGGCGATAACAGATCGTCATACCGGACAGAGCTGATTGGCTTGGAAACTGGCCGACCCGCCCTCCGGTTGATGGACTAGTGAGCTTCACCGACGGGTCGAAAACTTAGCGAGCGTACCCCAAGCGGAAATATTTGCGATGTTGAGGGGAGTGTGACCATGTTAGTCCCAGAGGAGATGACGAGTGGCAGAGCGATCATCTGCTGAGATGAAAGGCGCCTGCAACACCCGTGACAACGTCACAACTGGTTCGAAAGCTGAAATGGACTCTAAACTGATTGCGACTGAGAAATGAGCTCGCGATTACTGGGTTCCTGGGCACACCGGTTTAGACGGTAATGATGGAGCAGACGAGCTGGCCAAACAGGGTTCAGCATCTGCGATCGATGGCACAGAGCCTTATATCCCGATCCCACACTCCATGTGTGAAAAGACTGCGAAGACTGAGAGCGAGCTGAGTCCGGAAAATATTGGCCCGCGTACGGTGGGGGAGAGCACACGAAGCTCTTCTTTCTGGCGGCCAACGAGAAATGGGCCAGGGAGCTTCTCAGAATGGACCGCAATAGCATCAGGAGAGTAGTGTGATCTATTACTGACCATTGTGGGTTGAACAAGCACTTGACCAAAATGACCATTTTGGACGATCGAAGATGTAGCTGCGGCTTAGAGGAGGAAAGAGACATCCACATAATATGTGAATTTCCGAAGTTCCACCTTCTAAGGAGTATGACGTTAGGCGGTTGTGTTTTTCGACCCTCTGAAGTCCCAGGCGTAGGACCAGTTGTCCTCGACAGGTTCTTGGTGAGGACCAGAAGGTTTCAATGATTTACATGACGAACGGGGACAAAAAAAAAGGATCAACACATCTGTGTTTTAGGATTCAGAAAATGATCCGCCCCACCCTGACGTCTAATCTACCGCCAAAAATTCACAACACATCACTCACCGTAAAAAATTGCTTCCATCGCAGCAAAAAACGAACGCCACTATTCTAAAAGGCATGCAGCTGGTATGCAATCAGACGGGTTTTAAATTAATGATTTATTTTACTTACACTTGATTTCATACCAATAATCGAATGTTTACATGTTTTTACTTAGTCACTTTTTTAATGATAATGTGAAAATGCAATGCAATGAGTCCGTCAAATACAATTTCAGTTCCATTTGAGCAATCTTCCATGTCGGTATTGAGTTGAAAATTAGAAATAAGATATCATACAAAAACATGACGAAAGTTCTTTTCTTCTTCCAAAATGCCATGCTAGAATTTCTTTGAGATAAAGCTGAAAATTCAGTTAACAGTTTTCACTTCGTTTGATTTTTCTTCGCTCATTTTAGAATAGTCATATTAGACTTTGAATTTACAAAAGTCAGTAACAAGCATGACTCTACGTGGCTTGGTAGATCTGGAAACAATATCTCAAAAAATTGAGAAATTACGTAACGCTCTATGGGGTCTCGTACCTAGCGTGACAGATTGTGATGTTACGTCACGCAAAATTTTTTGGAAGTGTCGTACCGTAACTGCGTTAAGCCCATCCAAAAACTCTGATCCAGGAACAGGTTTTTTAAAACCGGTATGAGTCGAAATCGTCCCCCTCGATGATAAAATTTTTTTCCCGCAATTGCATATGATATTTCCTTCACCAATACAAAGCAACAAATCAGCGAAACAAAGTTTGACACAAACAATAAATTATTGTATAATTTAACCCCTTAGGGAAGCATTGTGGTGAATAAAATATGTTTAATCGATGTCCCACCGGAAATTATTCATTACATGTATGTTAGGGCGCCCACCGGAAACTTCTCATTACATGTATATCTGCATGTAATGACGCGTTTTCGGATGCGACACCGATTAAAATAGCACACAGTGGGGAGTGCTTAGTAAGTCATCCATTCAGGATCATTTCGTGACAATCGCAAACTCATTCGTGTATTTTTAAGCGACTCGCTTTAAAAACTGTTTTTTGACTCGTGTAGTTGTATACCTCTCCTTCGGCTCGGGATACAAACTCTACACTCGTCAAAAAACAGTTTTCAAAGCTTTTTCCTTAAAAACACATTCATTTCACAAAATTGATCGCTCATGTAATGACTTACTTCCGCACCCCCACTGTAATCTACTATTAAAAGCGCGCCTGGTAAAATTCACTGACTATAGGTGGTGGGATGGTTCACACATGCAACTAATAGGTGGCGTATTTTGTATGTAGAATTTATCGACAATGCGAATAATTCAATGAAAAACTTTCAACTCAAAACAGAACTAATTTATTTTGGACTTAAATTAAGGGCTTTAAGTATGTTATTAAAAAAATTGAGTTGCAATTCGTTATTAAGAAAATATTAGCATTATCGGTAAATTATCCATGTAAAATCTGTATTTTATCATAAACTAATCTGCATTTTAGCGGGTAAAGTAGTTAGTTTTGAGCTTGTGAGCTTTGGAATCGACAATTTTTTTGTAGGTTAATCACAACCTATATTCAATTTTGACAACTAGGCATTTAGACGTAATTCGTTTTAAAACAGTATGTGCGTGCGAAGTAAAATGGAACAAACTGTTTAATTTGAAAATCGAATATTTTCAGTCGCAACATTCAAGCGCACTCTTATCTCTCAATTTGCAATTACCATCGAACTACACTCACGAAAATATATTTTTGCATTAATAGAATTTTGTACTTCTGCGCAGCTTTTTAACACTGCAAAAATCTGCGCAGAAATACAAAATTCTATTTGATGCAAAAATATATTTCCGTAAGTGTAACTCAATGGTTTTATAGTTGGATCTTCTCTTTGTTTTCAAAAGAGAGTGGGTGAATGTTCAAGGTTATGCAAATTGTATGCTGCGCCTGAGTTTATTTGCTCTTTCTAAGAGAGCGTAAAATGGTTAAAAAGTTTCATTTTAAGTGAAACTTACAATACATGTGCAATTTAAAGCATATATATGTGGGAAAAAGCGCAGAAATCCGAAAACAATGAAAGGTCGACATCGGCTTGTCATAAAGAACTGAGCAAATGTATGTATGTCACTGAAGTTAGCATAAGATCTTTCACATCAAGTACACCTTCCTTGTACGAAATGCAAGAAAATGGATGAAATCGATGTTTTATTCCACTTTGTATAAGGAAAATTTACTTTCCTTACATTTTGTACAAGGAAAATGTAGAAAATGTACTCCGGCAAAATCTTGAAAGAATCTGGTGGTAGAGACAAGAGTCAGTAGCTAATAGCAGCTGTGGGCGGCCTTCGTCGAAAATTTACTCCTTCAGACTTCACATGACAGACTCTGTCTGAGACATTCTTTGAGAAGTCAACGTCCCCTTCATACGGTCGCGTTCATTTGAAGCTACATTCGCCCTTTGGTTATCATTGACTCCTTAGTCCTTTGGGCGGACAGTGCCTATTTCAGTGAGACAGGGCATTGCTCGCTTGCCATTCGGGCAGCGCTGGGGCACCGCCCGTCATGTTGGCATTTTTGTATCTCACTGTGATTTACTGCTTCCGCTCGACCTGATTAAATTTTGCTATATTTGTAAATCATACATTATTAATTTAATTGGTGGTTTTATCTTACCATAAAGATCGGAGTGGGTCGACCCACACGTGACCCACAATTTTAGCGGGTCGACCCATAGTTGAAGGAGTCACAGAAATCGTTTTTCTGTGCGTTCTAAAACTGTGGGTCAGGTGTGGGTCGACCCACTCCGCTCCTTATCTTACCATTTTGAACATACCATGCCTTCCATGCCTACCATGTATTCCCCCATCATTTTACTCGTCCGCTACCTCTGTGTTCCTATGATTACTGTACTCATATCTGATTCCTGATGCTGTTGTATAGTTATAGTGAGTTGTAGTTATAGTCGCATGTTGTAGTGTTGCATGTTGTTATCGTTCACACGTAGGCCCAATCTTGAGTTCGAACACTTACCCATTCGCGCACTTCAGCAGTGCGATCAGAATCGTATGATCGAAAGCAAAACACAAAATAGGGCTTAAAACACAAGACCCGATATGCCGTGACAAACGATACAATTTTTCACTTTCTGTTTTGCTTTCCCGACTTTCTACAACTCCCATGCGTTCTTAGGGAAAAAATCTCCCTAACGAACCTAGCGGGAAAAATCCAATTTTTGCAAAACGTAATTTATGGACGTCCTCTCAAGTGTAAGCTTTTTGTTGTTGCTCTGAGTTTTTGTTGTTGTTTATTAGGTCATAGCATGTGTAAGGCCTTTCAGCCTTTTTAAGTACATGATACATAGATGTGCAGTAAGATTTAAAAGAAAAAATGATGAATTCAGCTATCGCGAAGCAATAAAAAAGAAAAGAAAAAGAGGGAACATAAAAAAAAAGAATTAAAAAGAGAACAATTTGGAAGGACGACTATGGCACTGTAGGCCCTTAGTATCATTGGCACAAAGTTTATTGGATAGCGACACATAACTTTGTCCACCAAAATCGATGAAAGTAAAGAAATAATGTACGGATCATCACAGGAAATCTTAGACACAAAAGTATTTCCTGCATGCATCCTTTAAGCCAGTTAACGAATTTTTTTTTTTAACAATTGGTGGCAATGAGTTGTAGGTCGAAACCCCACTAAAGAAAAACGATCGTGAAAGAATGTCTCCGTTCACTTTCGGCATGATCAGGTTAAGCGTTCTTAGGTTCGAGGTAGAAACAAATCGCTCATATAGGTAGACAGGTTCTTTTAGCAGTAATGTTTTATGTGCTAGCACACAGGATAAGTAGTCAAGTTTTTTCGAGATTTTTCTTTGGTAGTTTCACAAAACCCAAATTTTTCAAAAAAAAATACAGCTCTTTGGGCTAGTCCATATAGCTCTAAGGCTATCTCAGAGAATGATAGGTGACCTTTTCAGAAGAGCTATCGGGCAATTGACTCTGTCTCTCTTCTGTTCTTCTCCACATGCGAAAATAAAAAAAAAGAATTTCTAGCATTTAAACTAAATATATTGCTTCGTATGACTTAAATTATAACAATGATTCTGAAAATTAAAATATATTTTGTTTGACATCACAAATGATTGCCTAGTTGCTATTTGATTGAATTGTAATGCGGACAGACTACATGGTAACTGTTAACTATTAAAGATCCAATACTAATACTCGTCAAACGAAACCAAAAATTAACAATTCAAGTATATAACAAAAACTTAAAATAATAAAAAATTTTCTTGTATTTTCGTATAACAGAAGATATATATTTTATATACAGCTGGACTTATTCCAAGTATAATACTTAATGGTTAATGTGTTAACAAATACAGTAAACATTTGTTGACAATTTTTTATATTTACTCACTATTTACAATGGCTGAAGTCACAACTGAAGTTTTAAACTATTGATTGTTTCATATTTATCTAGTGGTTTAGTGAACATTGGAAATTTTTCTGACAGTAGGTATACCGACTTTCCACTGGTGATGGCAAACGGATTTCGATTAAACTTCCTGGTTTCTATTTTTATCAATTTGTTGAATCTATAGAAATGTAAAATGATTTATCTTGCTAAGAGAAATACATTTGAGTTTGATTTTTATCTACTTTTTTAGAATCCAATTGAAAGTTTCATTACATATAAAGCTTTTGCAAGTCAACAACAAATTAGCCGTAAGTACGTTTTTGGTTTGAACTAGGATGGGTCGAATTATTCGATTTGAAAATAAACACTGGTTTCTGGATGTCGACCAGATAAACTATTGTACGTTTTAAGTTTTTTTACATCCGAACACTTTTCTACACACTTTTTCACAAAAAACATCATTTCTCATAAATACTGTGAGGGGGGACTTGCGTCACGAGCGCATTGCTACCGCGAGCCCATGATACAAACTGTGTGATATTAATAAGTAACAAAACGTAACACTGATTTTCAACCGACATACACCCAAAAGCTGCCAAAACCAGTGCAGATGTTCAAATTAAAGAATTGGACCACCCTATATGAATAGGAAGCATAATTTAAACATAGACTGGTTTTCGCCAGGAAAATAATGACAGGAACACTTATCGTGCCTAAGATGCAGTTTCTTAAAACATCTCGTTGAATTTTTCCTAACACATTCGGAACGATTTCGCTCTCAAATTAAAGCTTGAAGGTAACTACCACTCTCTATAATATTATCTAAAAGTCACTTATTGTCGTGAAGATTTTAATTCACGAATTTCATGAAAAAGTTCATGTAGCAACGTGAGTTCTTCGTGACATTCTGGAATTTCACGAAATTTCAACGAAATTCACGATTATGAACTTTTTCGTAAACGTGATTTCTTTGAAATTGTTTGTCGGGTCGGGTTTTTTGTTTTCGTTTTTTTATCGGGTCGGGTATTCGTTTTCTTTTTTTCGGGTCGGGTCGGTCGGGTCGGGTTTGATAACTTCTACCCCCCCCCCCCCCCCCCCCCCATGGACACTCCATTAAAAAAAATGGTTGTGCGACCTCGACGTTTAAAAAAATTAAAAGATTTATATTGTGATTTATGCAAACTGTGCCAACTTCACGTCTGTCATGTTTTAAACAGAATTGACAGAATAGCGCTTTTCAAAATTTGATTGACAGACGAGACTAACATTTATTTGACAAACAAATGTCAAACGGATTTTGAAATTTGAAAAAAATGAGGTTATGGCTTCAATAAGATTTATTCGGAAGTGTGATACCCAGACTTCAACTAACAAACTCCGACCCGAAAATATTCAGTTCAGATTCTGGTTTCTAACAAATAACTCTTACCCACTGGCAAATTTTTTGAAAATACGACGCAAATCAAATTCTTTCCTAATCGTCGAACGATGTATGCTTGCTCAGAAGGAAGGAAGTCGAATTGATAAGAAGTAAATTTTCAATTTTGTTCCAATGGAAGGTAATCGAAAAAGGAAAGTTGGGATTGAAAATGGGTAAAATCACAAACAACTTCCGAATGTATGAGCGAAAAAGTAGTGGGAACTGGGTTTTTCGAAGGTCGGTGAAACTTTTTCGCTTATTCCTATGCGAATAAAGCGCGGAAATTGCTTTTTAAGATACCAACCTCGAAAAACTAACAAAGAAAAAACAAAAAAAAAAAAATGAGCTGAAAATCGATTGAGATTCTCAGGCTGTAACGACAATAGAGTTTAAAGAACTCCTAATTTTTCCGGAAAAATCTTAGGTTGAGTCAAAAATAAAATGCTCTATTTTACACATTTACGCAATATAACATAATTTGAAATTCCGACCACGGTTTCGGTTGTCAACATCATCAGGGTTAAATTTCTGACTCAGATTCCAAGTTCGGAAGCACTATAAAACATTCGTTCCCATGGATAGTTGAGTAAAAATTCATAAAGTGTACTAATTTCTTACAAGATTTTTTTTTCGGGTTGCGGGTATCAAAAATTTGGATCGCGTCGGGTTCGGGTCGGGTCAGGTTTCGAAAAATTTCGAGTTGCGGGTTTCAGGTTTTAAAAATTTTGATCGGGTCGGGTTGGGTTGGGTTTCGAAAATTTTCGGGTTCGGGTCGGGTCGGTTTCCGAAAAAAGGTCGGCCCGCTCATCTCTATTCATGACATGCAACTTGTATATGGTGTCGCTTAAGCGATTGGTTGGACATTGTACAAGTGAATTTATCATAAGACAAGTATAATGTACATTATGCATTACATATGAATATGAAGTACGTCCGCGACACCTCAAAAAGTTTCCATACGGTAGAACGAATTTTTGTTTATACGCCACTCTAACTTTGCATGAAAATTCCGAACTCACCGCACACTCGAACCTGTTTAAATGGCGATCCGCGCTACTTCCGTTGTTTATGTAGTTTGACGATAGAGTGCAGGGCCGGGATGATCTAATGGGCGAAAGTGGCATTCTCCGATGGGCCTTTTACTTTTTTTCGACCAGCCCAAATTTCGTTCGGGGAGATAACCCTTTTTTAATTCTTGCAGCATAACAGAATTACAAAAAAATATCGCCCAGGCCCAGGACTTCTATGTTTTGTTTAAGAGTAGAATTTTTAACAATTATTATGGGTAGATGGCGCTAGAACTTTCCAAAGTCGAAAAAACAGTAATTTTTGTGAAAGATTTTGAAGTCGCAAATAGCTGCGGATAACAAAGCAGAACATATAGTGAGGTTTTTTGATTTTTCTTTCACTACAAAACTTCATGATGACTTTCAAATTTGTGCCTTATGAAAAACCATGCCTGATTCGGGCCTCACAAAATTCATTTCGTGGGCCTTATCAAAATTTAGCGCGAAGGGAATTCGGGTCATCAGTTCCGCCCTGGTAGCGTGTGAGCCACATGCTTTGATGTCACGTTTTTTCGCGCAAGTGTTAAATTATTAAAACTGAGACAGCAAAAATGGCTTATAACCCTATAGTGTTAGTCAATTTTTAACATAAGGTGTAGGTCGTAGGTGCTAAAGAGCGAAAACTGTTGACAAATCTGGAAATTTGTAACAAATAGATGATGGCTCGCATCGGTTTTGCATCGGGCAATAGTCACCGACAAACGGTGTCGCCATCTCTTCATTTCTTATAGCAGATTACGGTTCGGTATAAAGATTGTCATCGACTGACAGTAGCGCCATCAATTAATTTCATTGTTTGATGTGGTTCAAGAAATAACTGATTCCATATTCTATTTACATTGTAGTTCAAGTACTGACACTGACTTAGATAAATCCATTTTATTACAACAAGTTTGTTCCAATAGCATCACAACATACAGAAAAAGACGTTTTTTGTGGTATTTCTGGCGATGAAGATTTTCAAATGTAAAATTTTACGAATGATTAAAGATTTCAGGGACTACGTAGACCATTTTCTTTGTGTTATATGTACACTAGACGCGATTTTCGTCAAATAATTTCACAAAATTCATGAAAAAAAATCGTGATTTTCTTTTTGAAAATAGGCTCTGCAAGAATTTCAAGATTTTATTTAAGGATCGGAGTGGGTCGACCCAGACTTGACCCACAGTTTTAGCGGGTCGACCCACAGTTTTAGAACGCACAGAAAAATGATTTCTGTGGCTTCTGAAACTGTGGGTCAGGTGTGGAACGACCCGCTAAAACTGTGGGTCAGTTGTGGGTCGACCCACTCCGATCCTTAATTTTTTTCATAATTTTTTTGAAATTGTTTTACGAAAATAGGCTGTACACCTTCACAAAACCGTTCTGTCACTGCCCATTTTTTCTTGGAAAAATCTATTTTCGTAGAAAATATTGACACAGTTTCTTTTGAATCTTTTGAGTTAATTGAATTATGGAATAAAAATCGAAAAGTTTTCATTATTTTTTTTACGAATAAATTTCCACCACTAGTGAGTAACAACCAAAGTACTAACAACACAATTTTCTACAACCTAGCAACAATTATAATTTTATGGTATTGTGAAATTGATTTTAAACATTTTTATGTTTGTAGCTTTAACTTTATGTATATTTAATGGCACTTTCACACTAATGCCACCTTTCAGATTAATTATGTACATCTATAGACTCCTGTTTCGTTTCGGTAGCCTAATGTTATTACTGTAGGTTTTTTATAAGTACATCACGCAATATAAAACCAGTTTCTTAAGGCACCAGATTTGACAATTGAAAAGGTGCACTCAGAACTAATGTAATTTAAAAATTTGCAAACTCATTGCTGAAGTTTTTTTTATCTTCATTTTTTTTTTTGGCTTCATTAATTGGACTTTTCCTTTTACTGGTCTACAAGTCGATTACTTATTTACATAACTTATGAAATGTAAAAGGTTCTTGGTAGATAAAACTTATTACGTCAACTAATATTTTATAAGTCGCTAAGGTGGAGCCCTGGACCTTCCAACTCGACTTTTTACGGTCCACTTCATATATTAAACAATAAGAAAACAATTTGTCTGCACCGTACAGCACCAATTTGAAATATAAATTTTATTGATTAAGAACAGCTCACCTATCAAAGACAGTTTAGGAACTCCGATGTCGAAAATATACGATTTGAAAAAGTTTCACACAAAAAAAAAATTCTCAAACAACTAATTTATTTCTTGATTGGTTTACTCACAAAATGAAGTGTTTCATTGATTTGCCTGGATTTGTGCGTCAGCGTGAGCCGGTGCAAACGCTGCTGAAAATTGTATCAAATAAGTACACCGAAATGCGCAGCCGTCGAGAAATGAAAAAACATCGCGCCGCTGCCGCCACAACACATTTTCAACAAAGTATTCAAAAAAACAAAAATGCGTCGCCGGCCGGCGCGCCGCCAAAAATAAACTTGAAGTACGCAGAAATACGCCACCGCGCTGCCGAGATTCCCTTGCACCGATTTAGTCGCCGCTGCATATAAGCAAAAGCAACATAAAATTTCCAATGTCAAAAGGTGCACTTTCTAATGCATGTACATACGACTGTCTACGTATCTAAATTCAACCCTCCGCAGATGAAAACTATATGTTATTATGACACATTATTAGTTATTTTTAGTGGCGTTCATAAATAAAATTGATGAATTTTCTTTTCAACAATTTCAGCGATTGCGATTCATCAAATTTTAACCATTGTGAATGTATCGTTTATAGTTCGCGTGAAATTTCATAGGTAGCAGGAGCACTGAATGAAAGTGAGCGCGAAGCGCGATATGAACATTGTTCTTCTGACAACATCGTCACACTCTGAAACTCATTGTTCATGTTCATATTTTCCAACGACAACGTGCGTGCAAGTGCAATATGAAGAAACGTGTAGCTAATCGATATCGAGTTGAATTTTAGCGTTTAGTTTAAAACTTTATGATTCGGCGATTTTTGTACACATAGTTTGTGGGCTGGGCCAGTGCCCATGGGCATTTTACTTGCGGGCATTGGGCTTCTTTTCTCAAGCGGTGGGCATAGTTCGCATGTGGCCACAAAAATTTGCTATGCCCACTCATCTCTATACTACTCTTACCAAACTTGTTCCTTTTTTTATATAAGCATGCTGGGAGTGCTATGTGTAAACCAATCAATAGATATATTTTATTTAAGGAATGACCGAGGAGGTAACGGCTTACAAAATTGTGTGACAAGATTTTTCTGCTAATTAGCCTCACTCTTGTAACATTTTTTAAATTTCTAAATGAATTTGTATCAGTTACATGATAACATGAACTAGAAAAAAATATTTACCGGCTATCCCATCCGAAAGTTGGGCATTTACATGTATGCTTACCCCCTATGAAAATCATGCATTACGTGTAGGGTCTTTTTTACCTCACTAGTGAGGAAAAGTTTTGTTTTCACTCCATGTGATGTATGCGGTTTTTGTAGGGGTAAATGCTCAAATTTCGGATGGATACGCAATAAACATTATACAGTGGGCTCTGCTACACAATTCACTACTTCGGACACAATTTTGAGAACTCGCAAACTCACTCGTGTTACTTTGAGCAACACACCTTGAAAACTTTTTTTTAAACGTTTTTCAAAAAATCACTCGTAAATTTGACTCTTATAACAAAATTGTGTCCTCATGTAATGAATTACTTTTGCAGCGTCCACTGTAATCCACTATTACGGTTTAATTTTTCTTACTTAATTGAAATTATACGTTTTGAAAAGTTCAAATTATTTCCCGCTCTGTGGTATGTTGTCTGATATGCTGTTAGTTTACTTCTATAGAAATGTGTGGAATTTATCCATGGGTATTTTTATGGTATCACTGGTACCGCTGAATGTATAAAACTGAAATTGAATTTCAAAAAATATAAACATTTTCAAGATATGTCGCAGAACAATAGAGAGTTTTATAGCCAAATTTATAACATATAATATAATATACATGTAGTTATAAGTTTTACGTTACGAGCTATGAGTTATAATTCATAAGCTACAAGTTGCAAGTTTACGGTACAAGTTATAAGTTTATAGCCCAGATCAGTATTGTAACTGACACAGATCAGTACTGATCAGTTTTAAAACTGATTCGAATCAGTACTGATCAGTTTTAAAACTAATCCGGATCAGTACTGATCAGTTTTTAAACTGATCCGAATCAGTACTGATCAGTTTTGAAACTGATCCGAATCAGCACTGATCAGTTTTGAAATTGATTCGAATCAGTACTGATCAGTTTTGAAACTGATCCGGATCAGTACTGATCAGTTTTGAAACTGATCCGGATTAATACTGATCAGTTTTAAAACTGATCTGGATCAGTCTGAAAACTGATGTGAATCAGTAATGATCAGTACGGATCAGTACTTACCAGTTTAGAAAATAATAATCCAAATCCGTTTTGAATGAGATCAGTTCTGATGCGGATCAGCTTTGGAACTGATCAGTACTGGTCTAACAATACTGATCTGGACTTTGAACTCATAATGTTAACTTATAACTTGTAACTGATAACGTAAACATATAACTCTGTTAATACATAGCAGTATATATGTATATGTTATAAATTCGGCTATAAGTGGCTTTGCCCAAACTATCTATTGTTTCTCTTAAAATCACTTATTTTATCGAAATAAAATGAAAATCACCGAAAACGCCCGGTTAATTGTTTTTTTCTTTGAAACAAAAAATAGTTGTTGTTGAAGATTTACAGCCTAATGCAACAATGTTTGTGCAGAATCAAAGATTTTTTATTTTCATGCCATACGATTTGAAATGGTAAATTTCTGGAGTTTCACAATCAAGGCCGGACTGGCTACCAAACGGCCCACCGGGTGATGCTATGGGCCGGCCCGTATGGGATGATTAAAGCGCCGCAGGCGAAATTTTTTAGGCGAGTGGCCCTTCGCAGACAAGATGTTAAATAGAAAATTGCATGATTAAAACAAGTAAAACGAGTACGCAAGTTGTTCCGATCGCCCCTTCAACTAATCCGGGCCTGCACACAATTGCGTTTGTCAAGAACGTATCAAAAGTACCCAGCCAATATGTTTACGTACGCAGCCGAATGAATTGAATATTGACCTAATCGCAAAAAATGCGACTTCAAAAACATCCGTTTCGGAAAATTATTTCTTTAAAAGTTTTTGGATTTGAAATTTTTATTTCGAATTTTTTTTTTTTTTTGAGTTTTGAATTGTTCAAAAAGTTTTGAATTTTCAAAAACCAAATCATTTGTTCTTTATGCATTCAGGATTTTTCTTCCCTAAAGTCTCTAAATATCAATTGTTTCAAAGGTGAATCCATTTCTAGTATCGTGTAATGCCCAGTTTACAATTACGTTGCATTCGATGCTGCGAAAGTAAGTCATTACATAAGCACACTATTTTGTGATGAGAGCCGAACCCACTTGAGCAACAGGCGTTGGAAACTATAATATGGACTAGTGTAGGAGTCAAAATATCAATTTTCAAAGCGGAATTGCTCAAAATAACACGAGTGAGCTTGCGAGTGTATGGCCGAATAATAAAGGGAAAAATACTAAATTTGATGTATTTTTGCTGTATGAGTGCTGTAAAGGTTGTATTAATGGTGTGTCGTTTACGTTTTGGTGTCGTATACATGCACATAACTTGCACAACACTAATACATCACCAGTACATCACCAGTACATCACAAGTACATCACAAGTACATCACTAATACATCACTAATATACCACCAGTACATCAATACATGATGAATTTGTACTCCTGATGTACTGGCTTTGAACTGATGATGTTTTAGCGTTGTACAAGTGATGTGTATATGGTGGTAGAACTTTTTACGTCAAACATGCAATTCATACATCATGAACACATCAAATATACAACACTCATACATAAAAAATACATCGAGAAATGAAAAGTTTGATGTAAATTTGATGTATTCGCGATGTATTTTTGATGTATGAGTTGTATTGATGTATGTAAAGGTTGTGATGTGTGATGTGTTCTTGTTGTTTTGGTTCGTATTTTTGGTGTATTCATGATGTATGAATTGCATGTGTGATGTAAAAAATTCTACCACCAAATACCCATCAGTTGTACAACACTAATACATCACCAGTACTTAACTGATACATCACGAGTACAAATTTATCATGTATCGATGTACTAGTGATGCATTAGTGATGTACTGGTGTTGTATTGGTATTGTGTTGATGTATTAGTGTTGTGCAAGTTATGTGGATGCGACATCAAAACAACAACAACACATCACTCATACAACCTTTACAACACTCATACATCACAAATATATCAAAAATACAACAGAAACACATCAAAAATACATTTAGTATTTAGCCCTTTATTATTCTAGAGCTTGCATTGATTGCGACATTCATTCTAGGTAGTAAAATATAGTAACTTTTGGCCTGTAAATGTTTGAGTTGAAATGAGGGATTCCGTTTGTCAAAACTAATAGGTTGATGGAGGTGAAACGAAAGTGACTAGTCAGGCAGACTTAAAATAAGTATTTTGTGTGGTTGATAAACAAGTAATTAATTTGGAAATAGCACGGTAGCTTTCGGCATCTAAGACATTTAGTCAAATTAGTCCAATTCTATCACGTCATTTAAGTTTGTTTTGCGATTCGTTTGTCCAAAAATGTAAATCAATAGAATGTAAATTCTATGTGGTTAGTAAAATAATTTGAATTTAGAGAAATGTTTAATTCTCTTGCGAGATTAACATTAATTGAGTTTTTTTTATACCGAACAACGTCTCTGTAAGGGACATTCACATTTCCATCATATATGAAATAATCGTCATAATCTAACTTAACATTAGGTACATTAGACTACAGAAATAACAAAAAAATTTAAAACAATTTTTCAGCACGATTCAACGTTAATGCATATCAATATCATTAATTAGGGAATCCGAATCAGACAGTCTGGGCAAAATGCACGCACTCACGTCGGCGTATATCAAAGATTCACTGTGTTGCATTGAATTCGGAGAATGCGGTGATATCAGTAAATTGTGTGATAACATTGGATCGCCATGTACGGGATGTTCATCTTCCATTAGATCCTCCATTTGACTGATGTTGAGAGCTGCCGCTTCAGATAAAATATCTGGGATCTGAAAAAGATAAATCATTGATACAATCCTCTTTGCTTGATGTTCAGAATATTACTTTTCCTACGGAAATGTCACCATTTGATGAGGAATTTCTTATGGGACTGGAAGATTTGTTTAAAAATGAATTTGCGAGCATTGAGCCGTAGTTATTATTTGAATTATTTAAATCTGTTACAGGAAGACCATGTGATTTTGCTTGCATTTCCAGTTCCTAGCAAAGAATCGTTCATGAGTGCAATTGTCTTAATCGACAACTTTCTGAATGTTTTACCTGGATCCGAAGTATTAACCTGCGATTTTGATTTTCGATTTGCTTTTGACGGTTTTCGGATTGTTTTAAACGGTTGACTTCATGTTTGAGGCATTTTATGTAATCTACAGATGATTTTAGTATCGTTCCTTTGTTGGGACGGACGTCACGAACTACTTCATAGTACGGATCGTTATTCTTTGGTAACAATGTTCCTAGTTCTTTGATGCGATCGTTGATATTAAATCTTCGTCGCCGTTCAACTGAAACGAAAGAGAAATTTATCTTTATTTGACGTCGTTGATTTGATCATAAAAGTCATTCCAACTGGTTATAGAATTACCAGCTTCAGAATGCCTTTACACAAGTTTGGTCATATCGGTACAATAAATGGAAATTATTTGCGATTTTGACATCAAAACTTCCGATTATCTCTAGTTGATTTAACATAAAGTGTGCGATTGGACGCGTGTGAGTTCACGGCATCAATAATTTAGCTAGATTTTAATTGCTGATCGCAAGGTGATATCAATAAACGTTTTTCAACATAAAATTGTTAGCGCTATATTTAGAGAGGAAAAACCACAAAGATATCTTTGATATGAATTATGGCACAAACAAATACTTTTTTTTAGCCTTTATTGCTAATAAAAACCACAATGTCAGCTTGGAGCAAGACGGAATTAAAGCGTTTTGTTTATATTTGCCTGGAATTTATATTATCTTCAAGAGTACACGAATTGCAGACGTCGATTGTAACATTATCACAAGGTGCCGACATCGTTTTATTCGAGTTTTCGCTCAAATTATCAAAAAACAATTATGGCAAACATAATTTGTTGATTAAATAATGGAATAAGAGATTTCTCCAAACAATTGAGAGGATTCAATTGAGCGCTCTATGAGGAAAAAGCATCAAAAAAGCTTTTTATACGAGCTTTTCAAACCAAGACGGAATCCGGAATGGTACAAACCGAGTCATCGCTCATGTTCACATTAGAATTTGTCCGAAATTGATTGGTTAGGTACATACTAATCGAAGGTAAGAATTGATCGCAGGTTGTACTATTTACCGCTTAGAAAATAAAAAATTAGAATTGGATCGCTAGAGGGGAAGAAGGTAAAAAGAAAAAATTGTGAACGACAACTCCAAAAAATAGTACCAAATGTCCCAAAACGCTTTTTTTATATATTACAACATTTATTATCATTCCAAGGGGTCCTACTCATATTACGTCGTACTTTTTTCGCGATTATTTGACTACCCCCTCCCCCATGTCACGTTGCATCACGTTTGACTTACACCCCCTAAAATACGACGTCACATTTTCGACCCCCCCCCCTCCTACCTGGAAATATGTGTCCAGAAGCCGTTCGGCGAGAGTCATTTTAGTAATTTTCGGTTTCTTGTAAATGACTCAGTAATTTAATGGAACGGGAATCCTTGCTACCAGAGTCGATTGAACTGGTTTCCTACGGGTCCACGAAGTTTATGTTTTGAATGTCTAATAACAAAATTTTCCTTTTTATTGGAACAAAACGTGACGTCACGTTTCATGAAGACACCCCCTCCTTCCCCCGTCCGATTCCGTCACGTTGTCAGTGACCCCCCTCCCCCACGGAGTGTGACGTAATTTGTGGACAAGCCCCAAGTAAAGTGTTGCGTGGAATACAAAATGAAATGCGAGAAACTTTACACCCTAGGTAACCCTACGTCCCTATGTGATACCGATTTTAACTCTAAAGTAGTAGTTATAGTGATTTTTTTTGCACGTATATGTGTTCACTTCATGTTCGGTGCATGTCATAAGATGAAAAACTGTGTAACAATTAAATTCAACCTAATGTTAGCATGACGATTGTCTTAAGTGGATAGATGGATATACTGTGTATTTAAGCAACCTTTGTTACAAGGGCAGTTCCTTTTATTTTGTAAATAAATGTTTTCTTCTTTTGTGTATGCATTTTTGAAGTGTTCATTTCTATCAAATGCCTTCAGAATCCATCACGCAGTGAACTTAAGTGATGCATCATCTGCCACTAAAAATATATCCTGAGAAAATCTGACAAATTTTCGCAGGGATGTTAAAGCAACTGAACAAAGAAATGCTAAGTTGACACCACTGTACACAGCACTACAACTGAAACATCTTTGACAGCGTTTCGTGTTTTTGTACACCTGTTCTATCTAGAGGTGAGGGGGTCGCCCGAAAATCTTAAAAAACCCGACCCGACCCGAACCCGAAACCGACGGGTTGAGATTTCATCGGGTCGGGTCGGGTTCTATTTTGATCTTATCGTGTTACGGATCAGACCCGATTAAAGTTTGGTCGCGTCAAGTTGTTAACCACCTTAATGAACTACAAAACAATGCACATATCTGATCGTCCGGTAGACTGTGTCCATGTCCACTTTTTCTTCTATACGGCTGCACCAATCACCCCTGAAAGGTAAATGTGTTCCATGCTTCAAGTTCGAAGATGAGCAAAATCCGTCTAGTAGTTCTTGAGATATCACCGAGGAAGTGACCAAAAATGTGGTTTTTTGAAGGTCACTGAAACTTTTTCGCATACATCTAGACAAGTATTTCATGGAAATCGTTCTTGTCGGTGTCTAATTAAAGTTTTCGAAGTCACGAAAATTTTTGAGAAAATCGGTTCAGTGGCACTAGCGCCCTAGGATTGGACGAAATTCAGTCAACTCCTCCACATACGATAGAAGGTGTTTCATTGTCAATATTCGTCAATATTTACTTAAGTATAAGATAGAGAGACCTACTTTGAAGGCAAAGTTGTTGAGAATCGAATTTTAGGGAAAAACTGTTTCAGGGTTTCACCGGAAAATATACCAATCACGGGATTTAGGAACTTCTAGAATTGGGTGCCACATACCTCTATAACTGAGGCAGTTAGAAAGATGCTTCCAAAGACAAAATATTAGAAAATTGAATTCAAACGAAAAGCTGTTGCAGGGTCTCCTCGAGAGACGTGCCAATTCTGAGATTTAGCCACTTCTGGAATTGGCAAGGATGTCTCAAATCTCTACAAGTATGAAAATTAGAAAGTTCTTCCAAAGGCAAAGTTAAGAGAGCCTTAGGTCGTACTTCCAGAGGGTTTTCGACATCACCAAGGGTAGTTTCTGTTGGTCATTTAGTTAGCCTTAGCGTATGTCAATAGTTATAAATTTTCGAAAGTAAAAGTTCAAATAAATACTACAAAATTTTATATCGCTTGCGATCGGGTTCGGGTCGGTTTGGGCTTTCATAAAGCAAAAAAATCGGGTTTCGGGTTTAACCCGAAATTTTAGATCGGGTTCGGGTCGAGTCGGGCTTCCGCTATATTTTTTTTCGGGGTGCGGGTCCCGATCCGTTGTTCACTTTCGGATTCGGGTCGGGTTGGGCTTCCGTTATATTTTTTTTCGGGCTGCGGGTCCCGACCCGATGTTTTCTTTCGGGTTCGGATCGGGTCGGTTTTCTAAAAAAGCTCGGCCCGCACACCTCTAGTTCTAAATCGCTTCACATCCTAACTGTAGATTAACATAGCAATGCGAAAGTGACAGATGCAAAATTTTTCAAACTAGACAGCCAATAATTTCATTCATAAATCGAAAGTTGTGAATGAAATTTGGTGTTGCCATATATTATAAAAGTTTCGCATTGCGATGTGTGGCCACCGTACTAAAATTACTCCTTAACATCGCAAACCAATGTATTTCGCTAGTTTGCCTAGACTGTTCGAGTGGAGTTAGTCACCCTTAATCAGAAATGAAATCTACGAAAAATTATCAAAATCTCAAGGCTAGTCTCGTATTTTCACAGCACTTACAAAGTCATACGACCCTCTTACACCTACTTTTAAAACAAACCAGCGGCACGCGCCGCAATGAATATCAATGAATTTAAAATTTAAAAATCAACTGATAAAACATTAAAATTATTTATATTGCAGTCTGCAATCGTGTGAATACATGATAATAATCTCTACTTATGCAGTATTATCGAAATTTCTTTATTAGGTATGGAATGGTTATCGGTTGTGAATTACAGTTAACCCGATAACTCGAATAAATTTTGACCGATTTTCAAAAAAAAAAAATCCCTGAAATAAAATTAAAACATATGCAAGGAACCCGTACGTATCAGAATATTGAAAAACCCGTCCGAAGAAAAGGTGTAAAAAAACTCCACTGAAAGCACAAAATTGATCTCCAAATAGACAAAAATGTTCGCCTCAATTTTCTTTGCAACATAGCAAAAAACCATTTTTTGAGCTAGAGCTGACCTTAATACCGGCCGGCCTAGGGCCCTCAGGAGAGGCCTCGGACAAATACTTCCATAGGCAAAAATGTTTCCCTCAATTTGCTCTGCAACATAGAATAAAACATTTTTTTTTGTTAGGGCCGACCTTTGAACCGACCTGAAGCCCACATGATCCCTAAGCACAGGCACCGAGCCAAAATTAATTTTTAAATGCAATTCAGTACTCGGCTACCTCTCAAATAGAAAAAGAATCAACAAAATTGGCTAGGATTTACCTGATTTATGTAAACAAACACGTTGAGCCCTAGTAAAAACTCAGTTTTAGGGTCCTGGCTGAGTCCAAGGGCTTCTAATCAAAAAATGTTCTTCTATAAAATGTGAGACATTCCTAGACCTTTCCATTAAAAAAATGAAAATCGGAAAAGATTTACTCGAGTTATGTACAAAAAACACGTAGGGCCCTAGCAGAGACTCGTTTTTAGTGCCCTAGCTGAGTCCAAGGGCTCAAAATCAAAAAAAATTTTCTCGGCAATGCCAAAGAAAAAAAGTTCATGAAAGTCTGAAGAGATTTACTAGAGTTATGTACAAACGACAAAAAAAACCCTTAAACGGCCCTAACTCGGCGGTCCTTGGGCCGACAGTGCTCAGATTCAATCCCATAAAAGAAAATTATGAAAAATAGAAAACATAAGAATTTCACCAAGCAACTTGAAGCAGTGGTAACTCGGTAACATTTGGGGAATTCACAACACTTGAGATCCAGAGGCGAATTATGGCGGAAAGCAGATGCTATTTCGGGCTATACAAACAATTACGCTCAAAGTTACTATTGAAAAGCGATGTGCCAGATCTACAAAGCCCTTGATCTTGACACGTACAATTCTGCTCTACGGCTGCGAATCGCGTACTGTGAAAAATAGTAACGAGCGGATGCTTCTGACATTCGAGCGTAGAGTTCTTCGGATGATCTCTGAAGTGATGTGCGATGGTGAAAGGTGGCGAATACGATATAACTTTGAATTGAAACGCAACTTTGGCAGTATTTAGTACGCATGAATGAAGCAGGGCTCCCTAAACATTATTCCGAAACAACCCTGATAAGCGCAGAGCTGTTGGTCGCTCAAAAAGGCCTTAAATTGAAGGTATCGAAGCAGATAGGCGGCGTTGGCATTAAGTTCTAGATCAGGCCAGGGTCAGAAAAGTAAAGTAAGTAACTTGAAGCATACATTCCGAACTATTGCCAAATATTCTTGGCTCTTTTGGCAAAATTGTTTTAGAAATTGTAGATATTTAAAACAAACTATAATGATTCATTCCATAAAAATTCCGAACTTTGCGTTGCTTTCTCACTAATTTTTTTGTTTGCATAATCAACATTTGAATTAGCACGTTTCAAATTGTTTCTAATATAATTTATGTAAAAAATCTGTTACAACGACAAATTATTTGTTTTCGCATAAATTGCACATTTAATGCACTCATCAATCAAAACGTTGCATCGTTCAGCACTGAATGATTACTCAAAAATTTTGAATGACTAATTTTATAGGAAACTAACATTAGGGGACGTCCATAAAGAACGTCCGCGGTTTTTTGGACCCCTTATGTCACAATGTATCCGATTTTCAACTCACCTCCCCCGGACGGGTGGTTCAGTGGTGAACGCACTGGACTCCTATTGAGAAGGGAAATTTTTTTCTGGGAAATTATGGACTGTACAACGTCCAACGTCCCTAAGTTCGCCCAAGCGTCATGAATTGTGTAGTTTCGGTATTTTATGCCCGAAACGAATAAATCAAAGTACTCGAATATGTAACGACACTCACGTAGAGGAGAATACATATGGCTCAAAACACAGCAACAAAGAATTTTCTTTCTCTTTCACTATAACACTTATTGCATATTTTCGTATCACCCACACACATGTATTTTACCTAATGACCGTATTGAAGTGTGAGCAACAATAGTTTTTGTCTCATTTCATTATGATTTTTGTGTGTGAGTGGAAAAGATGCAACAGCGAAAAGGTAGCGTGGGTAACAATGGTTAGGAGAAGCAATATCAGCGTGGAAGAGAATCAATTAACGAATGAACTAATGTGATTGGCAAGAATGAATATGAATGGAATGAATTTACAATGTCTGCAGTGGACGGACAAATATAATCAAATTCGGTCGCCGAATCAGTTGGGTAGGTCATTCATCTTCCCGGCAAATTGCTTGGATATAACAATGAGCTGTTTAAAGTGATTGAATATGTATTAGACATAAGAATTATAAGAATGTAGCCATACGCTAAATAAATAAATAACCCCCCCCCCCCCGTCCCACACAAACAAGTTTCAACCATGATCAAAATAGAGGATTCGAGTGCATCGATTTCTCTCATTTGACATGGTAAATCACACAATGAATCATTGACAATTGCACTCCCAAACGAATGTGCCAAAGCCTCGGGCAAAGCTATAACAGACGACGTTTAAAATCATAATCTAGGGAGCCTCCAAGCGACACATTGTCACTGACAACGTGGTGAATTGCTAGTGTATTTCCGAATTCTACACCACACTACAATGAACTCTCCCGCAAATATCAGGGGTGTAAATTTATATGAAGAGTTGAGTTTCTTCTTTTGTTAAGTTTGACGTGGGCACAATTTTTATAGGGTCACCGTAATATTGCTACAGACGTTCATTCAAATAAATTTAAAATTAAACAGCGACGTCCTTTATGGACGTCCCCTTACTCGTTGAACCATACGATGGACTTGAATTGGTAATGCTAATGACTTCTTAATTGCAATTATTAAAATCCAGATAAGCAGCAAAAAACTTATAAGAGATTTCTTGTTACTTCAACTAAGTTGTAAACTGCCGTGCAAATCATAAAAACCTTGCAATGAAAGAGAGAAAAGGTTTCGTATGAAAAAATCCATACAAAAGCTTTTCTCTCTTTTTGTATGAAAAAATTCATACAGGTTTTTATACCTTGCGATGAAAGAGAGAAAAGCTTTTGTATGGATTTTTTCATACGAAGTCTTTTCTCTCTTTCATCTCAAGGTTTTTATGATTTGCACTGCAGTAAAAGCCTCCCTACTTAATCAAAACTAACTTCGAAGGTAAGTCACTTGAAAAAAGAGTTGAAAATCGTTGAAGTAAAGTGAACAGAAACTGCCTACGAAAGTAATGGGCAAAACTCATCGTAAAAAAAAGCATCAAAAGATACAGCAACGAAATCAGTAGACAAAATATCTAGAAATTGGTGATTTCTTTAATCAAAAATATATGAAGCAATGAGACAAAAGCTTGCGTGTTTTGCGAAGCTAATTTCATAAAATGTCTATTATTAAATTACCGGAATCAAAAGATTATCTATTTACGTATAAATTTAACTCACTTATATTATGATTGTCCTTTTTCTGTCGACCTGTCCAAGATTAGCGCGTGAAACATAAATTTTATTATTAAACAAATTAAATTAAGGAAAAACTAAGTGTTTTGAGTACCCACATAGCGAATAATGTCAAATAACTTTATTCATGACATGGTGTTCTGGCATTAGAACAGGTTTTCAATACTTTAATACTTTTCTTGAAAATTTAGATTCATTCAGGACGAAAAACAAGAGCTGGAAAATATTCTATAAACGATTCGTGGTGGTGTTAAAGGTACTTCAAACTGGCAAGAAGGAGGGATGTGATTAAGCTTGCGAGAGGAAAGGATCCACTTCCAGCAGACGAATTCATTTTGAAGTGCCTCACCTTTCAACAATTCTGCCCAGCATCAATTTGCCCAAAATTTTCTAATGAAAACTGCATTCTAGATTTCAAAAATGTACGGTTAGCCCCTCGATTTTTGATATATTTCAGAGTTAGAAACCGAACAAACTGGACATTTTCTGTCGCTAGTTTTATTCATTTCAATCAGTATTTTATACCGGCAGAGCGACAGAGTCTTTGCTAGAGTGAGGGTGGAGGGGGTATCAAACATTTCCTAGTGTAGTCTAGTAAAGCAACGATTGTACGGGTGCGATGCAGGGCCTATTTTCGGGAATTTAATTCCTAAAAATTCCATGAAATTCTTAAAAAATTCCTTTGAATTTGAGAATTAAGGAATTTTTGGGAATTTTTTAAGAATTTTATGGAATTTTTAGGAATTAAATTCCCAAAAATAGGCCCTGGAGCGATCTCATCGCGTAAGGTTTGTAAGAAAATTCGACTGTGCAAAAACAAAAAGTTGTATTTTCAAAGAAACCTGACGCGATGCGATTCGCATTGCAGCCAATATAATCATCGCTAAAGATCACGTTGCAAAAATGCGAACTGTCAAATATGCGATGTTTTTTTAGAACAGAATCCTGCGTAAATAACAAATTATTTAAGATTATAGATTATAGATCAGATACTGTGAGAGGATGACTCTTACACGAATAACAGACGAATCAGAGTTCAAAAAGTTTGAATATGAAGGTCGAAAGCTGCTCTGAAAAATCATCGAGTTGGAAGTTTATTTGCGATGTTATTTCGGAGCAAATTTGTACCTTCATACTTAAACTCTTTGAATTCTAATTCATCTATTATTTGTGTAATAGTCATCTTCTCACAGTACATGAGCTATAATTTTGAATAATTTTTTATTTACGCAGGATTCTGCTCTGAAAAACATCGCAAATTTAACAGTTGACATTTTTGCGACGTGCTCTCACAGCCTATTTTCCAAAAAATTGCTAACATTCAACAAAAGTTTCCGTCCATTATTGACAGTGTCAAAGATGAACGTGGTATGGTAACTCAACTCTCTCATAGTACTGAACGAAAAAACATGGCCACTTTGTTCTCGTCGAAGTAAACGTGTGAAAAATTGTGATTTTTTTTTGTTTGTTTTGAACATACCGCTCGCTTATACATTAAAACTTTGAACTGAATTGGCTATGTAATGCAGTTGTAAAACATCTGCGATTACGAAACCTTGCCTTCGGCTCGGATATCGCACCCTTTTCCAGGTTTATCAGAACTGAATTACATATAGCCAATGGAGTTAATAACTATTACAGGTTCTATTAGAGCCGAGAAAGAATGAAAAGCATCCATTAAATTCAAAAGCTGTCACTTTTGGCAACAAAGACAGTTAGTTTCTTAGGAGAAATTTTTCGAACACAACGTGATTTTGTTTTGAAAGAAGGGAGCAATTTTTTTAAAAACTTTCAACACAAGCCAGCATGCTATCTGCGTATTATCAGCGAAAGCGTCATCACCTCAACCGACAACATTATAAATTTTGGAAGCGGACTTACAGATTGCGTCATACTTAACCTTTCATGAGGTTTTTGTATGCAAATAATTTTAACGGAAACACACTCATTTCATATGTCATTGAATTGTGGGACAGTAAGGCGTTAATCTATCCAAAAATAAAATACGGTTGCATGCTTTTAAATTTACTTGCTGTCACATGTTAACTGTTTTGCAGTTTTGCCAACACAAAATACAAAAAATAAAGAAAACAGCAAAACACGTAAATTTAAAAGCAGATGACCGTATTAGTATATTTTCTGGGCTATATGCAAAAATAATATTAATCGATATTATGACATACAACGCGTTGTATGTAGGGAAAACTGCTTTCTTTATCTTTATAAATCTAGTACTGTTGAAACATTTTGGATATAAGTTCTAAGGTCTCACGGATTTCACTTAAATTACTTCATACTAACTAAAGATTATAGGAAAATCTAAGAAAAAGTTTGTCTTTTTGAACAATTTCGACAGATTTACATATATATATATATATATATATATATATATATATATATATATATATATATATGTCAAGTTATATAAAAATTGCCATAAAATTGTACTAAATATCCTTTCTACCATTTTCTGAGCTAAAGAACAGAAGTTATGATTGCTATGCTGTTGTTGTTATGGTGAAGTACATCACAAATCTGTCAAAACTGGAGTAAGATTCTTGACTTTTCAAAAATTCAAACTTTTTCTTAAATTTTCCTATAATCTTTAGTTAATAGAGAGTTTGGGTAAAGCCACTTATAGCCAAATTTATAACAAATACATATAGCATAGCTATTTGTTTTGAGTTATATGTTTAAGTCATAAGTTACAAGTTTACGTTATAAGTTAACATTTTAGGTTTATAGCCCAGATCAGTATTGTAACTGATCCAGACCAGTACTGATCAGTTCCAAAAATGATTTGGATTAGTAGTTTTGAAACTGATCAGTACTGATCCAAATCACTTTTAAGGCTGATCATTACTTATCGGGATCAGTTTTAAAACTGATCACTACTGATACATATCAGCTTTCAGACTGATCCGTATCAATTTCAAAATTGATCAGTACTGATACATATCAGTTTGAAACTGATCAGTATTAATCCGGATCAGTTTCGCAACTGATCAGTACTGATCCGGATCAGTTTTAAAACTGATCAGTACTAATACATGTCAGTTTGAAACTGATCAGTATTGATTCGGATCATTTTCACAACTGATCAGTACTCGTCCGGATAAGTTTTAAAACTGATCAGTACTGATGTGTATCAGTTACAATACTGATCTGGGCTATAAACTCATAACCTATACCTTATAAATTATAAATTATAACTCATAGCTCGTAACGTAAACCTATAACTTATTACTTATAGTTATATGAAAATCTTATAAATTTGGCTACAAGTTGCTTTGCCCAAACTCTCTAATATAAAGTAATTTTAGCGAAAGAGGTCTAAGATCTTATGTTTCAAAAATGTTTCAACAGTACTACATCTATCAACACAAAGTTGGCAGTTTTCCCAACTGTTATGCGTTGCAACGGATGAGAGAAAACATATAAAACATAGTCTCTTTTGATAACGTCGCTACGTTTTTTATGCGTTGGGAGGGCTAGGGCAATATTCTTATTTAGGCTACTACTTCATATGTACCTGGATGGCTTAGAGGTGAGCGGGCGGACCTAATTTTCGTGTCCGTCCGGCCAGTGACCGATATTATTTTTATAAAAAATGCCCGCCCGCCCGAAGCCCGTAGAATTTTTTATGCCCGTTGGTCGTTACTTGCACGCCCGAAAAACAATTGCCCGATGAGATGCCCGAAGAATTTTGGTCCGTCAGCGCCCTCGCCAGTTATCCAAGTGTTTTCCCCATGGTACTTTCTAAGCCGAGTAAAATATTGTTCTTTTCGCTCGCTACATTCATGAGGAAAAGTTTGATCCAACAAATCGAAAGGGTGAATAGGATTCAAAGTATAGGCATCTAAAATGACGCAACCAAAGACGAATGACGCGAACGTTGTAATTTCAGCAAAAAAAACTATATTTGGAATGGATTTTCTTATATAATCTTTAACGAGTTATGTCATACTACACCTTGAACATGTTCATTAGTACTTGATCTAAATTGAGCCATTTCTTATCGCGCAAACTGCATATCAACTTTGACGCGTGGGTAATTCCACATGTAAATTTTTTTTATTGACTTCACAAAAAAAGTAGCAGAGCGAATTGTTTGAGCACGAATTTTATCATCAAAATTTAATTAAAAATTTTGAATGAATCAATAATGATTCAGTAATATGATACGCAAATTCACTAACGTATTTTGAATAAAAAAAATTATATTTTTAAGAACATCATTCTGATTCACGCGATTCATACGATCCAAAGTTTTTTTAATTTCTTATTAAAAAGATATGTCGATAACCACTATAGCCGCCACGGTGGTAATTTTGGTATCAATTTATGTATCTGCTCAGGAATGTAGGACAGAAATTTTTACTCTTCAGCAAAATGGTCTAGCACAAAATGGGGTTGAAAAAATGGTGCACATGAATTTCGAGTAGCGAAATTTATGCCGCGTTAATTCAGTTGTTAGCAAAACATTAGTCGCTATTAGCGATGAAGTTAAATATTAGCGTCGCTACAAGAGTCCGCATATCCACAACTTTTATTGTGTTATCTCTCATTTAAAACTTGGAACAGCGAAAACATAAACGAACAGTTTCGCCGACCCTCAAAACCACTTTTCGACCATATCAGCAGAAGTTTTTAACCAATTTTGTTCATCTTCGAACTTGACGTCACTTCTAGCCAGGCCCACATCTCAACATCACAATGAAACATTTCCTAGCCTCATATGCACAAAAAAGTTAGGGCAGCATACTACAAACAGAAGCGATCGAGTAATTTGACTCGTGCCAGAGTCACATAAACAAAAATTTTTTGCTCATACTCAGCTCGCTACTAAACCCGTGCGCCGACAAAATCTTTCAGAAAGGTAACGTCATCATTTTGCGCCGTCGGTAATAAAATTGGAATAATTTGTATGAAAATTTGATCAGATTTGAGTTGCTCAACCCATTTTCGATGATGTTTCCCGGCCCGACTGAAAATATTAGACCGGCGCACGGGTCTACTCGCTACTATATTATCAATAAAACTTATGACTGTATTTCTCACTTGCAAGATATATCTGTACCTTTTATTATAATACACTGTTAATAAGAAAAGTTTAGAACATAACATCAAGGAACAGTAGTTGTTAATAGTAACTGGTGCATTAAAAAAAGTCCAGTGTACTGGAAAGGCTAGTGACAGTACTGCATATAGCGTAAACTATTAATATGATGAAAGCGATTAAAGTATTCGTTTGAGAGATCATTAGAACATTTATTATTTTCAAAAAATGACATTTTCAATATCATTTAGGTTTGAAGCTAACACTCTGGCTACGAGTCTTCTTCTACCTTACAGATTGAAAAACTCGGTCAAGAGAGAGAGACATTTTTTTCAGAATTCGCCTACTAGAACGTTGTACGTTAAGTGCTTATGATTCAAATTCGTCGGGATAAACGGTAAGCTTCATATTCTTCGTACGTGTCTAAAAACATAGATGTCGCCCTTGGGAAGAATCAAAAGTATTCTAATACGGTTGACGTAGTCTTATTTCGCATCAAAGTTTGGTAGGCATTTACATGAACGCTTGTGTGTTAAATATACGAATTCACTGAGTATGGGCATGCACGTAGTAGTAATAATATAGAAATATTTACATCACGTTGAGTGTATGCAATACCTACCAGCTGTGCAACTCAGCTGATGCACATTGCACACTTTGATACCAAATAAGATAACGTTAGCAGTAATTAATATTTTAAGGATTACAGTTTTCAATTTATCGGTGATTTAGTGGTGAAAAAGCACAAAAAAGCTACGACCTACTTACGTGAGGATGCAAAATAAAGCTATAATTCTAAATGATATATTTACCGCTTATGAATACACAATAAATGGAAATTGTGCAGTAAAATTAGTTGAATATCGTTTAAACATTTCTCATTCCATGTGAGTACTCATTTTAGAAGTCTATAAATTGTTGATTTAATGCATTTTAGCCAATGTTTACAAACCTATGTTTTTCCTATAAGTTAATATATCTTGTTGTTTTACTCACTCATGTTATGATTGTCTTTCTTTTGTCTATCCTTCGCGATTGCATGAATTTCAGCATCACTCATTGCCGACGGTTCCTGTTTTATGCTTAGGTCACTCGAATACGATTGATCCAATTTCAAAGAATCGGCTAATGATCCATTTTCGAAAGATAAAATATCCTCTAGTAGATCCTCAGCCTGTAAAATGAAGAAAATTTGGTTTAACGAATAGAAATACTAAATTTGATAGGGGAATTTGTTTGACCGTGACTCGACTAAAAGAATAATTTACTATTAACAAGCTGTGTGTCCTCTAAGTAATATTTATCAACGAATTCTATATTCGTATTTATGGAGCTACAACCCAGATATGATGTGTGTGCTGGAAATAATTTCATAATTTCACAATTACAGCGCTAAAATTCATTCAGATAAAGCGCTAAAATCCACTTTTAACCAATTATTGTTATGTATCTGTGCTCCTAAACCCCTCAATTATGCATTTTTCGTCATATGGTAGCACCACTAATTCATAGCTTTAAACGGCTCTTACTACTAAACCTGATGTGAACGCCACAAGCTAACGTCATATTAATGTTGGGGGGAGGGGGTCGACCCCTACCATCCCCACCCTTCCCCCACCCCTTCCGCACGAAACTCATAAAGTAAAATTTTACCCAAAATATAGGCGAAAATGTTCCTTGTACAAAATATATCGGCGAAACATTTTCCCTGTACAAAATACCGGCGAAAGATTTTCCTTGTACAGAATGCCTGCGACTACACCTCAAATAACTTAATTCTCCTTATTCGAAATTCCAAGGACTGCACAAACAATTACAACACACTGTTCTTCTTGCAGAAAAAAATATTTGTTGGTTGACAATTCGTTGTCCAAGCTTGCGGATATCACCATTGAGAAACTAATTTTCGATGGACATCATAAGAATACAGTCTCGTTTGTAACTTGTTATCTCAAAATCTTTGTATAAATTGGCCACAAATTGAAATGTATGTGACATAAAGACTTGAAAATTGAATCGGTAGAAGAAGTAATTCATGATAACGCCATCAAACACGAAAGAAGGCTACTTAACCATAGCAACGAGGAAGCAATTCACCACAAAGATCTTCAAATGGCTTCTTGAGATACGCTACTGAGTCTTCCATCACAAACGCGTCTTATTAAACTTACTCTTCCTTCTGAAGTTCTTTTAGTACAACTCAACTCTAGTAATAAATTGACAAATTGTTAAGATTCATACCAATTAACGGTATTTTTGGAAGAAAATTGAAATATTACCTAAAATACACAAAAAAGTTTGATTGGAAGACTGGGAGCTTTGGTGAAGCCTTTCCGCTGCCTAATTCTTGTTGCATTCTGATCTGCTTAATTCTCCCACCTTCCCACACCCAAAAAATTCGAATTATAACGAAAATCAAATAAAAAAAAAATTTTTTCGACGTCTGGGAGCTTTGGTGAAGGTTTTCCGCGGCCTAATGTTTCTTGTTTTGTCATCTGGTGATCTTCTGTCACATTCCTCAACCTAAAAAAATTGGATCCAAGTTTGTAACCTAAAGTGAAATTTTGCCAAATTTTAGGCGGCCTGCTTATCTCTATAGGGCAGTTCTTCACAAAAATAGATGGCAGCACATTCTATACACTTGACATTTGAAGCAGAGTAACTTATTTGAGAATTTTGACATTTAAAGAAGACTATATTTTGTTCATGATATCGACGTTACGATGATAATAGATGTCGCACTTTTCGTTGAGAATGTCCTATGGCGTCATTCATTTTTTTACAACCTCCCCCTGTCATGCTTGTGACACGCAACCTCGAACTCCCTCCCCCCTTCTCTTTTGTGACGTAACGCCAAAAAAATTCTAGTTAATACATACAAAGACATTAAAGCGTCGAATTTCATAGCAAATGGAATAGTCTCGGCACATTTGTCCATTAAAAGAGAATTTCAAATCTCGAATGCGTGAAGATGCGTTAAGACCGATGTTGATGCTGGAGTGTAGTCGTAAAACAAATGTAGCGGCATGAACAACAGGCGACAACTACCCGAGGACCTTTTGGGTTGCAAGATATGCCCATAGGTAAACATGGTTCGGAAACTAAATTTGAAAAACTAGTACTTTCAGTACAAATTCATTGAAAATCTTGGACATATTTTCACTTCGTTGCTCTTATCTCGACTGCAACCAACTTCGTTATAATGAGGTTACTATAACAGTAACTAGAGTGAAGTTGCTACGAACCGAGATAGTGCAGACATGATGATTATACTAGATTCGATCGCAGCCCTGTGGTGGCCAACCGTGTTTTTCTATAAAACGTGTTTCCATTTTTTATCACAATAAAAAACTTTACAAGCTTCAGTTTGAAGCCATCTGCCTATCTTTCGTACAAATACTCCTACATACTCAAAATCATTTGGCTAAACAGATCTAAGCTTACAGTTTAATTAGTACGCCTGTACTAAAAGAAAAGTACATTGATTTAATGTAGGAGGATATGCAAGCATAAAGATGCGGAAAGATGGTATGAATGTATGTACAACGAGCCTTTCGCTTTGAGAAAGATCGCGAAACAATGTCCTACAAAATATTTGAATATAATAGAAGTCAGCCTAAATACACGCTTAAACCGCGCTATTTTACCTTTCGGCATTACTTTTGTTCAAAACAAAAGACACATCCAAAGTTAAAATCGTGCGAGTGCAAGTGAATCTGTATTTTGTGTTGCGAGTGTTGTGTGGGTGACATCTTTTCGCATAAAGTGACTTCCTGCTTGCATATCTTCCTAGATCAACTCAATAGAAAAATGTGAAAAGTCTTCACATAAATCTTGCGTGACGTAACGTTCCACTAGACTCCCCCTGCCTCCCTGTCACGCTATGTCACTCAAGTCTCAGACCTTCCCTCCCCCCTCTTGCGTGACATAATTTATGATTGATCCCTATAATAGTGTATAAACTAAGGACTAGCGAAATTTTCCCGCTAATTGGATTTTAGTCGCTACTAGCGTGAAATTCCAAATTTTAGCACCGCTATTGCAACCATGGTTCTGATGTTACAAATATTAAGCGTAAAGCTTTGAGACACCCCGAAGAAATTTAAGTGATTGATGTGAAAAGTCGTACGCATTTATTTATTTTCTCTCTTGTAATAAAACAATCTTTTGACTGTTGCCACATTAAGAAAGTTTACGAAAAAATAGCAATTTCGCAAAAATATGTAAAGTAAATGCATTGATAATAAGAAATTTCACGTACATTTAGTGTGTATGTAATAGCATCGATTGTTCCATTACATTTATGATTTTTTCATAAAAAAAAAACAAATAAAACAAATATTAAAAGAGCTTCATGTGCTGAATAACAAAATGTCCAATTTGTAGGTCAATCACAACACATTCAGTTCGAGTAATATCAAAATTTCGGAATCGTTTTATTGTGTATTGTGCGGTATCGTTACAAAAACTCAACACGAATATAATTACAGGTAACTTCAATCAACAATTCATTTTTTTTATTGAATTGTAAATCATAAGAGCAACATTTTTGTTGGATGTATTACGATTTGATACTAGAAAAACAATAATGTTCACATTTGTTTAACAAGGCTTGAACGGAATACATTTGTGTGATAACAAAAATGTGTTCGGGGAATAGAGGAAAATTGCTACTCTACAAAAATATTGAACAGCAAAATTAATTTCAATAAGAACAAGGTCGATTTTAATAAAAACGTTTTTTATAGTCCAGGCTCTTACGTTGCATTTTGAGTTTATTAATTTAAACTCCTAAGAAGGGCTAATATATTGACAAAATCAAAAATCTCTAACAGTCTCGCTATATCTGCTACATGCGAAATTGCCTAAAATCAATCGGCCAAAACAGGTTCATAAATAACTAAAAGCCACGAATGTATGCAAGCTAAGTGTTTCGACCCAAAGAATCGTATAATTCTGATGATCTCTATAGCATGTGTTCGAATTTATAGGCCTGCCAAAAAAGGCCAATACCCGGTTGAACTACAATGGAAAAGGATTGTCTCTGAACACATCTGAACCGTACGTACGGAAATAATAAGTTCAGATGAATTTTGTCTTCACTTGTATCTGATAATGAGTCGAGCATTTTCTACGTCACTCTACCCTCATGTATATAATCTCTTCACAGAGGGAGCTGCTGCCTTTCAATGACGCTATGTTTATGCTTCAATTGAGTTTAAACAAACTATTGCACCGTTATCACACAAAACATATTTTTTTCTATACCCTCCGGAAGTTTCGCATTACATGTATGTTTACCCCTCGCCCTAGTAAATCATAGATGGCACTAGGTTTGTGTGCAATTTACCACTGACTTCGGTATCGAAAGGAACTCTAATGGGCTCATTATATTGGACGCGACGCGAAAGCTCAATTTGACAGAATAAACATTTTTTTGTCAAGTTGAGTTTTCCCACAAACCTTACGCGATGCGATTCGCATAGCGTCTAATATAATGAGCCCTTAAGAGAATCCATCTGAGCAAAATCTCACAAAAAAAATTTGCGGAACTAATAAATAAAATGATCTAGCCTCTGACCCGGACGGGTTGTAACGGCGGATTTCTAATATTATATAACCCCCCCCCCCACAGAAATCACTCATTACACATATGTATAGGTATACCCCCTGCGGAAATCATTCATTACATTTAAGGCCCAGTATACCGATGTAACCGCGTGTTTTGTGGTGTGAGCCAACAAGCGAATTTCGAGAATATTAGCAAATTATATATAGTATATTACAGTGCATAAGGCGGAAATCATTCATTAATAATCAACTTTGTGAACTCGCTAACTCATTCGTGTGTTTCTAAGCAACTCCCCTTCAGAAAAAATTAACGACAGGATTGAAGACCCCGGACTAACATCTCGACATACGAATTCGAGAAAAAATCTATTATAAAAGTTTTTAAGTTTTGATAGTGAAAATATAAATGATTGACACATTTAAGTGGAACTGAAGGCGAAATTCACAAATTGCTTAGAAACTCTGGAGTTTGAAGTTTTCCATAAAAGACGCTAGGGTGGAGAAGTTTAAAAACAAGAAAATAAATACCTTTTTTCATACGCGTCATCTTGATATCTTATTCATAAAACTTAGAGTTCAAAAGCTTTGTCGGATTTTTACAATTTAATGTGACGTATATAATTGACGTACGTGAAACTTTTTATATGGCTCATAGCACATAAAATATTTCAAGTAAATAAAAACCAAACTTTTTGTTTATAGAGTTTTTTGCTTTAAAAAAATGTTATGTTAATGACTTCATCTTCATAATTACAGATTTATAAATAAATTGCTAACAATGACGTCATAATTGTTGCGCTTTATCAACGGTATAACTTGAGCAAAAAAAGTGCTCTTTGCAGCAATACACGTAATAGTGAAAATGCACTTTTCTTCAATCTTCATCTAAGTGTGTTCCTATATCTATTGCTAAGACCAGTTTCCATACATCCAAAATAATGTTCCTTAAATTGCATATGAACAAAAGTACATTTGCTGTATAAGCGAGAGCGTGTGTGTATTTGCATTACTAAGTAGCGAAAGCTTACTTTCGCAGGGTGCACCAACAAACTCTCGCACATACAGCAATAGTATATTTCAACATACCCCAAAAAGACACATCACGTGTGTATTGGTGTATTTTGAAAGAAATTTTTCTGTAATAGTGAGAGTGTGTTGGCGCACACACAGCGAAAAGCAACTTTTCGTCCCAAGTAATGGGGAAATATTTTAATCGATGTCCCACCGAAAACTAGTCATTACATGCATATGTGCACCCCACGGAAATTATTCATTACATGTATGTTAGGGCCCCCACCGGAAACTTCTCGTTACATGTATATCTATATGTAATGACGCGTTTTCGGATGGGACACCGATTAAAACAGTATACAGTGGGGGGGGGGGGGGGGTTGCTTAGTAAGTCATCCATTCTGGATCATTTCGTGACACTCGCAAAATCATTCGTGTATTTTTAAGCAACTCGCTTTAAAAACTGTTTTTCGACTCGAGCAGTTGTATACCTCGCCTTCGGCTCGGGATACAAACTCTACACTCGTCAAAAAACAGTTTTCAAAGCTTTTTGCTTAAAAACATCTTCTTGAGTTTGGCTTATTTCACAAAATTGATCACTTATGTAATGACTTGCTTCCGCACCCCCCACTGTAATCTACTATTCCGTCACAACCAATACACTCTCACGTATACAGAAAAATATCTTTCAATGATATCCCAATGCACACTCGATGTGTACTTTCGCTTGGGCTGCACGTACGTACACAAACGTCTCGTGTGTATTGGGGTATATTGAAATATACTATTGTATACTATTCAAAATGACTATTGATGTGCTTTCGTACATGAAAAGTGCATGAAAATGTACATTTGACGTAGTTGTGATATATCCGTAATCTTCCAATCATACTTCATACAAATATATTGACTCAATCGAAAAGAATAAATTTATAATCAGTGAATCAATAAATTGTTTAGAAAATGCGACTCAAATATTGACATTTTTACGACTCGAAGTTTCTAAGTAATTGTCAATCGACAAGTCATAAATCCGTTAACATTGTCTGAAAATTACAAATGAAAACACTAAATAAAGAGGTCTTCATTAATTACGCTACCAATACAATGTAGTTACTACGTGGGCATGTCACTTCTTATACGGATTTCTCATATTCTGTCTACGCTATTTTTCAAAGTCTGTCGTTTTCTAATTATTAGATTTTTATAGAATTCGGTGGAGGAATCGAATCATGAAACCATATAAATTGTTCGGAAGTAATGAACTTTCGGATGAATAGTGACGTACCCTCGAGTAACTATTTGTAAATGATTTCTTTTGATTATTCGCTGAAACACGTTACACACTTTACAACAGACGAGATTAGATACTTGACTTGATTATTTACTAACATATTTTTTTGTATCTTTCCAAAGATAGGTACAATGAATATGACATCTAAATGTTATAGATAAAATGATAATTAAATCAAATAAAACGAAATTCGACAATGTTCTAAGCTATCTGAACGAATTTTTGCAAAATGTGAAAATTTAAGAAACTCATTTCTAATTGAACAGCAAACAAAGGTCGATTGAATTCCTAATTTTTGCGCAATACTCTTAGAACTCAAATCTATTGAAGTGAGTAATTCGGTATTTGCAGTTCTATTGTGTTATTATTGTTTCTGATTTAGATAAGACTGAGCTCCGATTAATTGAAAGAGAAACAACACTTTCTTGCTTGCGAAACTTTAACAATATAAGTTAAAGATTTAACGTAAGTTCAGTTTACTTTTAGACAGATGTGTAAATCAAGTAAACGCAACATATGGATGTGCTATAATTGGCATATTATAGGCACCGATGTAATAATATGTTTATTGCCCGCTCCATCTGAAAGTTGAGCTATATATTTACCCCCTACGAAAACCGTGCATTACATGTGGGGTGGGGTTCGCTTCGCATATATTTTGTGAAGCAAAACTCTTGTCGTCACTAGTGAAGTAAAAACTTTTGTTTTCACTAGTGAGGTAAAACTTTTGTAATGCTCAACTTTCGAATGAATAGGCAACAAAAATTCGTATTATTTTTAAACATCGGTTTGTATTCCAGCTTGATGTCAGTTATATTTTTACAGATAATTTTACCAATGTTTTGCGAACAAGATCCATTGTGCTGGATGCCTTTATATCGTACCGCGTTTTGTGCGTTCTGTGTTTGTGTAATTTGAATATTTTGGTGCATGCCACTGTTTTTTATTGTCTAGAATATCTTTGTCCTTTTTTCGATGATGGGCATACAGTACCCGTTATCCATTAAAAGTTGTTTGACTTTTTTAATAGAGAGTTTGGGCAAAGCGATTTAATTTATAACATATACATATAGCTATAGGTAATAACTTATATGTTTACGTTATAAGTTAAAAGTTTACGTTATAAATTATAAGTTTACGTTACGAGCTATGAGTTATAATTTATAAATTACAAGTTACAAGTTTACAGTACAAGTTATAAGTTTATAGTCCAGATCAGTATTGTAACTGATCCAGATCAGTACTAATCAGTTTTAAAATTGATCCAGATCAGTACTGATCAGTTTCGAAACTGATTCGAATCAATACTGATCAGTTTCAAAACTGATTTGTAGCAGTACTAATAATTTTTAAAACTGATCCGTATCAGTACTGGTCAGTCTTAAAACGGATATGGATCAGTACTTATCAGTTTAAAAACTGATTCGCATCAGTAATTATCAGTTTTAAAACTGATCCGGATCAGTACTAATCAGTTTCAAAACTACTAATCCAAATCAGTTCTGAAACTGATCAGTTCTGATACGGATCAGTTCTGTAACTGATCAGTTCTGTAACTGATCAGTTCTGATACGGATCAGTTTTGCAGTTGAGTGGCTTTGCCCAAACTCTCTAATATTTTTAAAAAGTAACTTTTTTCAGCTTTGTTCAAGCAGTCGTTTAATAAGGTTGTCAATCACATTTAATTTGTGGGTTAGTGGGTGGTTAGAAAATGGTTTAATATTCTACCCGAGGCTGTTGGTTTGGCGTACCAATCGAACTGTATGGATTGATTATTGCCACGAATAAGCATAAATCCCAGAAACGGTGAGATATTCTTTCTTTCTTCAACACATGTAAATTGTATTTTGTGATGAATCGAGATGAAAATGTCTAGAGTTTGTGTTATCATATTTAAGGGTATAATCAAGAATAGGTCGTCAACGTATTTTACGCATTCCTTCAATTTGAAACCTAGTTTGGCAATGGCTTGGACCAACACGTATTCCATCACTAAGTCTGCTAAGATGGGGCTTAAAGGTAAGCCCATTGGTAACCCGTTTATCCGTTTATAAATGATATTTTTGTAAGTAAACTGGTTGCAGTCTTTTAAAACGAAATGCAATAAATGATAGAAGGAACATTTTTGTAAACAAGGACACAACATCTCGTGAGTGATCATCATCGTTTTCCCATAAGATATTATTATGATTAAACCAGCCAATTAATTTTTAAAATGAATGAACTAAGAAAAGGTCAAAGTGAAAAATATTCGCGCTCCTTTGCTAATGAATTTCTCTTAACGCAAATAAAGCTTTTGGCGACGTTTCATCTTTCTGCGAATTATGACGGCAACATCACAGAGCTCGTTAATCTATCGCTGTATTTCTACGATCTATACAATGTCCTTTAGAGTCCTTTGGGTTTTCGTCCCCTACCGAAGGTAAAGCAGGTGACTCTGGCTTCATTAGAAAATCGTATTGCAAATATTCCTATACAAGTGGATTGCAAAACGCTTATCCGCTGCTTGTTGCACAAATCGTGTTTGTGTGCAATTCTTCTGTGTAAAATGACGACTTAGTTTATAACAAGGCTTAGAAAACACATTTCATTAATGCACTCTACGACCGTTTTTATTGTAAAACAATTCAGGTTGCTGAAAACGTTTCAAATACGATATCATTGATTTATTTTCAAAGTTACGACGACGTTTTCGTATAAATGAATAATATTTGAAAAATACTAGCAAGATGAGTAATAAAAAATGTTGCTGATACTGGAATTTTTACACAGCTGAAGATCGGCAGAATATTGTTGAAAACAACACTCGCTTGTTTCTAATTTTTTTTGTTTAAATTTTTGAAGCAAGCACAATTGGGCAATATCATAAATAAAGAAAATTATTTATGATGAACCGGATGAGCGGATAAGCAATATTTATAATGTGTAAACTATTTAATCTCTTTATATGGTTGAAACAGTCTGAATTTTCAAATCTTGCGAGTATGTTTCCATTCTACTTTTATGTTTAGATTACCTACAAAATTAGCACTCTGTTTGTATTTTCTGACAAATTTAAGCTGATAAGAAGAATCAAAATGATTAATTATTGGGTTTTATTGTTCGTTACTGTAGATGTTATATTTATTTTTTTTCTAAATATTTAATGTATTATATCATCTTGGAAATGGAACACATTTGAAGACATTACATATCTTTAGCCTTAACCTATCGACTCATATTTTAAAGACAACAAAATAGATAAAAACAACGTGCTACGGCAGCCTCTTACGGTTGTGTAGCAAAATACCTGGACAATGTTTCAAGCTCTCGAGAAAAAAATCGGGTAAAATGTAATTAGGAGAGCTCTTTCCCATGTAACACTCCTATCATTATACTAACAAAAATACTGCCTTCCGTTGGTAAAGGATGTAAATAGATAAATTACGTAACGCTCTTTCAGTGTTGCCACAAATTTTAAATCAACGATATTTTGGAAAAGAAGCATTCCAGAATGGTCAAATGTATGGTCGAACCTCCCATTTAGGGGGTATAAAAGGGGTGGTCGACCATACATTTGACCACTCTGGAATGCTTCTGACCCGAGATATCGTTGATTTAAAATTTGAGGCAACACTGAAAAAGCGTCTCGTTTCTCCTTAGTCTCGGATGCTCGGCCTAAGGGTAGGTGAAGCAGACAGTTTATATATTTATTCAAACCGGAATTAAGAGCTAGAGGACTACCCTCAGTCTTGAAATGACAGCAGAAATATATTACTTCCTCTTTAAGACAGCTCTTTGAAAATCGAAGCTAACGGTATTGAGATTAAATCAACTTGGTTGGTAAATACTTGGGTATTGTACTGGACAAGCACCTTAGTTGGAATTTCTACAGTATTTGAAGTTGCTAAAAATATCTGGACAGATAGGACAATTGCCCAATTCATATTTCCAACATAAAATTCTGAACCACCAAAAAAGTTTCGTAATTGTGGATTTTTGGTCTTATTTGGCGAAAAAGAGACGTCTCCGCTTATCCTCTAAAGAGATATCTCTCTTTCGCCAGATGAGACCAGACTTTTCCATGGAAATTTTCACTTTAAGACATCTCACTCACTTCTCACTGAAACGTTTGAGACGTCTCATCTCAAAAACTTATTTTACTCGGGATAATATTGGGTTTAGAAAATATGCTAACCTAATTACAGGCTTGTTTTACCATACTGTGTGTTTTCAAAGGTCAACACACCGCTAAAAAGCGTGAAAAATCGACTAAGGGTAAATCGATCAAATTGGTTTTTCGATTTAGTCGATATTTCACATTAGGTAGAGTTTTTTTAGTCGAAATTTCACTTTTGGTTAACGTTTTTGGATTTGGTCGATTTTACACTAAAATACATCGGGTGTCTCATATGCAGCACAGTTTTGTTATGCCTAAGAACTATACTTATTGAAGAAAGATTGACTTTGATGTTTGGGAAATTCATATTGCAACTTCATCAACTCGCGAATTTTTTTTTCAGTATTTCAATTTTGGGTCGGTCTGTAGCTGGAAGGTATAGTCCCAGTTCGACTCGAATTCGAAATAAGTATTTTTTACCTCCCCAATCTGAAAATTCATCGTTACTATCGAAATCCCCTGTAAGAAAATTTGATTTCCCTCAGAGGATTTTTGTCATCTAATTGATCCTCAAGTAATAGTTATTACTTCCCAGAAGTAATGGCCATTACTTGCGATACCACATAATGCATATGAATTGTTTTCATTCATACAAAAACTATTTGTATTTTTGTTGTTGTTTCATTCACTAAAAAGTTTGTCTTAATATTGCTTGAAGTGACAAAAAGAAACTAGAAAACCAGTCGAAAAAAAATTAATGTCAACTTAATGTTGAATTTACAGAGACTTTTATCGGCCATTTTTGTTTTCGCTGATCATCATATTTTTTACGCAAAAACACAATTTTGATTCGGCCGATAAACATTACTGATCACTGTTATATTTAATTTAAATTTAATGATATCACAACAAAAACCCTTTTAAAAGGGAAATGTGACGCAAGTCCTTCTTCCTCCTTCCAAAACAACTGATATCAATTTGGGGTGACGCTTAAAGCTTTGAAACGCAAAAATTCTTTTGGAATGTTTTCATTTTTGATTAAAACAAACTGACAAACAGAGCAGACAAATTTCTAAATGTTTTTTCGAAATTTTATCAATTGGTAAGGCAAAAGCACACTACAACCAAAACGTAATTGTTCTTTTAGTTAAATGTATCAAAGTAATTGAATTTCAAAATGATCAATCTGTGGGGCTGTTCATAAATAACGTCCATCGAAAGGGGGCGGGGGTGTTCGGTGAAGTTTAACGAAAGTGATGAGGGGTCTATCAAGAAGAAAAAATTGGACGACATCGCAAATTTCGAAAATTGGCACTAAACAAACATGCAAAAAAATTATAAACCGGACCGGACTCGACTAGCAGTTAATAATCAAAAAATCAACCTTACTGGACTTTGTGTTATACGGACGTGTTTAAATCACTAGGAATTTATTGGAATCCCCTGCCACTCCAATGGGTCGCAGACTTGGACTAATCAAAAGAAGGTTCTGCAAAAATATGAAAAGCGACTGAGCGGGAGGGGGAGGAGGATAAAAATTCTAGAAAAACGTGGACGTATTTATGAACAGTCACTTTGAATAGCTTTCTCTAGTTAAAAGAATAATAGAAAAAAGCATTAACCGAGGTCTTAGTCTCTCTGTACAGTACAATCAACTTGAAATATTTAATTTTATTGTATGCATTCTTCTGTCTAATGAGAAACAATTCATTTGTACTTAAGTAGCACTATCATTTATGTGCAAAACATTGCGATAAAATACTTATCGACCACATGCGATTTACGAGTCTGATTCATTTTGCAAACGTTCTGATTTCAAAGAAAACTATGACGTTGAACGAAAAAAAAAACTTAATTGAAAAAATGGTCGATTCAATAAAAAGAACAATCAAAAAGTGCAAGAGCTAAATTTTTTAAATTCAATTTAGGTAGTAGGTTTATTTTGTTGAATAAAAATGCTGTGTAAATACCTTGATATGGATTATGGTGCGATACTTGAATTGTCATTAAATTAAATTTTTCGTTGTTGTATTATAGACAAGTTTTAACTAGAATACATGTTTCTCTTAAACATTTCTTATAAATATTTCTTTAAACTTGTATGTGTGTCTGTTACGAATATGACCTTCGGTTTCGTCAACATGGGCATTTTTAAATAACATTTCAGAATTCACTTGGGGGGCCATTCAAATGGGAACGAATTTTTAAGACAATTTTTGACATCTCCTTCGCCATCTGACCTTACCTCTCCCTAAAAGTGCGCACGTTTTTGGTAGTGTATAGCCGAAAAAGTCAATGTTTGTTCATTAATTATACCCTCTATTGAACGCACGTTTTTCAACGACCCCCTTTCTTTGGCGCGCGAATGATCTCTTACATCCGAGCCTGCACATTCACTTTAATTCACAACTTTTCTCCAACGACTATCACATTTTCATATTTATTTTGAATATTTGATCGAAAAAAATATTGGCGATTGGTTACAACTATGTTTTCCGAACAATAACTTCAACTTCATTAACATCCGTAGCACAACAATTCTTAATGTCAAAGGCACTGATATAAATATTCGATTCAACTTCTTTCGATAACTTAAAATTCACGTTAGAAAACACTATACTTTAAAAATGTCGTCACCTGAGAAATAAATTTTCTGGTAGATATGAAAAAGGTGTGGCATCTATTAAAGATGAAAATCTCTAGGCGTCCTTCAAGACTATGATATTGATCTAGCGAGAAATGGATTTTCATTTTTCGATTGTGATCAATGCAATTCATAAATATATTCTAAATATTTTCATCATAAATATATTCTAAATATTTTCATCATTGGAAACAGAAACACTTTTAACCTCGATACGATTACGTGCAATTTTTTGTTAAGTTACCGAAACAAGTTCAATGGAGGAATGAGAATTTACCCATTGACGTGAATTTTAGAATAGCTTTTTTCCGTTTAGTACTCCGTGACCGGATCGAATTGTTTGAAAGTTGCAACGGTTAATTTTGCATAAAATGGAGTTAACTTTGGAATGTGCCAACTGTTAAAAAATGTGTGCCGAGTATAAAAACGTGGAAAACGTGTGTTCAAAGTAAATAGCTAGCTTGTACTAACAATGGAAAGATCTAAGAGCTATGATAAATTAGAAATTGTGGGCCAAAAATTGAATGTGTTTGACTATGTGACTATAAATAGCTCATGGCATGGTAAACATTACCTAGTCAAATCTTGTGGGAAACATTTTTCGATTTTCTTCGGGAATTAGGCCTTAATCATAATTAGAAGGGTATTCCATACGAATTAGGAAAGCAAAAATTAGGAACAACAAAAATTAGGAAAAAAATTAAGAAACCGAAAATTAGGAAAAAAAATTATTTCCCAAAAATAAGGAAAAACAAAAATCAGGAAAAACTAAAATTAGGAAAAACAAAAGTTAGGAAAAACCAAAATTAGGAAACAGACAAAGGAGAAAATAATTTTTGAGAGAATGCGCCGCAGGCCGTGATAAATCCTGGAAAACAAACAAGCGGGGTCGAGGGGGGGGGGCAGCTCCCGCGTAGGGTGGTCAAGGGGGAAATATCCACCCTTGCAGGATCTACGCGGCAGAGCCTCCCATGCACGGAAGACAGCCTGCAGGGCGTGATAAGCTCGCCCTACATACTAAAAATAAGATTGCGACCTCTTTAGGAATTCCTGATTTTCGTTTTTCCTAAATTTGGTATTGATTTTTGTTTTTCCTAATTTTTGATTTTCCTTATTTTAGGTTCCTGATTTTTGGTTCCTAATTTCTTGATTCCTGATTTTTGCTTTCTTAATTCAGGTGAACATTCAATTAGAAGCCCTGTGTCGAAAAAAAATTCAAATGTCAGAGTGGTGGAGTTTGGGATGGGATGGGATTTATGATAACAAACATAACCAAAGACCCGTACGTATTAGAATTAAGGATTGCAATTCCGTAATTTTCAGGTCGTAATTTACGGAATTTTTTTTACGTTTAACCCGTAAAAATTTTATTTTTACAGTAAAATTTACGGCAGGCGATAGAAAAACTTTATAAATAGTACGGGAAATGAAAAAAATTTACCGGGAAATTCAA
>CM055404.1:26294598-26379234 GCA_029228625.1 Pseudolycoriella hygida
TGCAATTTCCCGGAATTTTTTGAATCCCGGGAAACGGGAAATACGGGAAATGAAAAAAATTTTCCGGGAAATTCAAATTTCGTTTTTAGCTATTGTAACTTAAAAAAACCCACAATAATTTTTAGTGATAAAATGATAGAATGTCAAAGGGCGCACGGAATAAGGCATATAATACATCATTCGAAGCGTCTTGGCCCAGAGCTACTTTTGGTAGAATATGAAACTCCAAAATGAAGTTATAGTAGAGTTATTGATGAAAATGCGAAAATGGAGTTATGGCTTTTTCTCATAAGGGTGCTTACGTAAAATTCTGAAAAAATTCTCAAAAATCTCTGTAGTGAGAGTAACATCTGTGATTTTTTTCAGAATTTTTGGGAGGGGTTTTAGGGGTGAAAAATTCATAGAAAAATTCAATGAATTTTTTCTTAGTGTTAGAGGTCGACGACTAACTCAATTTTTCCACTATATATTCCCTTAGAGATGTATATTACGTAATTTTTTATCAGAATTTTAAAAATTGTATTTCACTCCAAAAAGATGTTTGAATTTTTGTATGAATTTTTTCACCTTAAAAAAGGGAATTCGAATAGACAGGCAGGTGTCATGTTGATATTTACGGAACATATGTTTTGCAGTAACACCTTTCAATTGGCATAAGCACAATCTTAGAACCAGCTTGCCTTCCCATAACCCCCATACAGATTTTGAATTCTTTGAGCTAGAACTCATGGAGGCACGCTGGTGCCAATTTGATGATTACCGTAAATATTGTCTTATATTATTACCTTCTATTCGGCATAAGCAGAATCTTAGCACCAGCCTCCAGCCTGCCTTCCCATAGCCTCCGAAACGGAATCCATAGTGTCAGGAGTCAGCGTAAAGCGCAATTTTTTGAATAAAAAAAAACAAAAAATGAAATTTGATTTCCCGGGAAATAAAAATTCATTTCCCGGGAAACAGGATTGGTTCATCCCGGGATTTCCCGGGAAAAATTTTCCTGGGTACAATCTCTAAACACATCTAAACACGGTTGATCAATTGACAAAGATATTACTTTGCATTTACTAGCATTCAATTCGAAGCTATTATCGGAGCACCACTTCACGAACTTGTCTTGGATTGAGAGCGTATCGTTAATTGATGAACAACTTTTCTATTATCAGCAAAGTTGATGTCTTTAGTAGGATGAGTAGCGCAATCGGAATCATTGAAGAAAACCACAAAAAATAGAGCAGCCAATACGGAGCCTTGACTAATTCCAGATAGAACGTCTATTGAATCTGATTTGCTAGAATTTATTTTTACCATCTGCTTCCTGCATTGGGAGAACGAGCGGAACCAAAGAAGCAATGAATTGGAGAATACAGCGGATAGTGTCGAAGACTTTATGTATATCAGCAAGAAACACGTCGGTTTGCATGTCGTTATTGAAAGATTCATGAACCAGGACTGATATTTCCATCAAGTTGGATTCTTCTTTCCTGGCAGGAAAAAATCCGTGCTGACTGGGTTATGAATGAGGCAGAGGGATGATATGGCGGCTGAGAAACCAGTTGGGTTTCCCAGCCGCCATATAATGTCTCTGGAATGAGGGTAGATGTTGTACTTAAGCTGCTCGAAAAATATAATTTCAAACGCTTTCACAAAGTCTGGTGACACACAGAAATAACATTTTTTCTAACAGAGAAAAAAAATCTATAAATTTACGGGAATGTGCCTGTAAAAAATGAAAATTTTACGGTTTTACGGATTTTTTTTTACGGCGCCGTAATTGCATTAACTAATCAGAATAGATGTGACAAGCAGAATAGATGTTGCAAAAATACTCGAACGTGTCTACGTTTTATGTTCTTTGTGAACTATATTAATTTAAAATATCCACAGAAATTATTCAAGGTGATGTCATCTGAGACCATTGACTTCGTTGGCCGAAATGTTCTCGCCTGCACCATATCACAAACAGAACTAACGTAGTTTCTCCAAAAAATGCTGAAACTGCTTTCTCTAAAATGTATATCTCACCAATTCTGCTTTTGGAAGCAACTTTCCAGCTGTCATAGTTCTTGAGATATGAGTCATCCTTCCCAATTCTAGAAGTGGTCATATCCCAGGATTAAGCCATTTTCTCTCAAACTCTGAAACAAGTTATCTCTAAAATTTTAAACAACTTTGTCTTTGGATACAACTATCTAACTGCCACAGTTCTAGAAATATAAGTCATACCTCCCAGCTCTAGAAGTGGTCACATCCTAGGATTGGGCCAGTTTTTCCCGAAACCCTGAAGCACGAATTCTCTAAAATTGTATTCTCTACAACTTTGCCTTTGGAAGCAATTGTCTAACTGCCATAGTTCTAGAGATATGAGTCATCCCTACCAATTCTAGAAGTTTTCATATCCCAGTATTGTGCCATTTTTTCCCAAAACACTGAAACACGTGTTCTCTATAATTTTACTCTCCATAACTTTCCCTTTGACAGTAAATCTCCAGATTGCATAGTTGAAGAGCAAATATAGACAAAAAACCATCTGCTTTCGTATATGGCCAAGAAACTTAATTTCATCCATTCCATTCGTCCCAGTGCCCAGATCACTGACCCGATTTCCACAAAAACAATTCCCCAGTTTTTTTTAAATCAAATGCTTTTATTTGACACCAAAACGAGCAATTTGCGTGCTATACTTGCTGAGATATCTGCGAAAAAGTTTTGCCGACCCTCGACAAACCATGTTTTTGATCACTTTTTCGACCCTATCTCCGGAACCACTTGACCGACTTTGCTCATCTTTGAACTTGAATCATGAGATATATATACCTTTCTGGGAAAAAAAAGTTTAGGGTGATCGGTGCAGCCGTTAGAAAAAATATGACGGGACGGGAAACGCACTTTTTTTTGCTGATTCGTCATTTTCTAGACGATATTAAATGCATCCCATTCTCTCCCGCATCGATCTACCCTATGTTACTATAAAATGTCTTGTAGTAAACGTATAGTACCTTTGTACTTCGCACGAGTCTAATAATCCGCCGTTACAACCCGTCCGGATCAGAGGATCATTTTTTGTATACTAGTCTCGCAATTTTTTATGAGCTTCTACAGATCCTTTCATGAGATTTAGGAAATAACTTTCCCAATCACTGGTCTTTTTAAATGCAACTCTAAATTAAAATATTTCCGAATTGAAAAAAAAATGTCTGATAATACTGGAATTAATAGAAAGTAAACGCGCCGCAGGCAATTTTGCAGATTGTAAAATCTGGATTTTGAATGTTATTCGCGAAAAGAAATTTTTGCACTTTGCACCAAAAATACCACGGAAATATATTTTTGCATCAAATAGAATTTTGTACTTCTGCGCAGCTTTCTAACACTGCAAAAATTTGCGCAGAAGTACAAAATTCTATTTGATGTAAAAATATATTTCCGTAAGTGTATTGCGGACATGTAGGAAGAGCAACATGAGAGAAATTCAATGTAACTAAGAATTTTATGCTGCCTTCTGACTTTTCCGGGAAGTTGAAGAAGTCTCCTAGATCTTTCAAATAGCTTAGGAATTGGGTGGGGTGAGGAAATATGCGCCGTCCCAAGCACAATTTAATTCAATGTCAAAACAGCGGCGCCGACTTGTTTACCGTCCATCAGCAAAATTTTTTAATTTGATGATGTGTATTTGGCAAACACGCCAAAGTTAGCAATGAAACGGTAGCTAATGTTTGCTCTTACAGCGAAAGTTATAAGAAAATTTTTGAAGTAATAGATTCCGAATGAAGCTGCGGTATTTACCGTTTATGTGACAGTAGTAAGTGTGCACGCGAACGAAGCGAGCGAAAATTTTTCTCTTTTTGTTATTTAATGGAACCCACAGCAATTATAGATTTTACAAGAAAGATTCTAAAGTCCTAACATACCCTATAATTTGAATCTCTCAATTTGTGAAACGAGATTTTTTTAAATTATTAGAAACTTTCGAAAAACGAGTCTGTTCTGGCCATTAGAGTGCAATTCTGAGACATTCTCATGAAAAATTCAGGCCCGTTTCGTTGAAAACTCTACAGATATATGCTGCTTGTTGTGGTTTGCAAGTATAGGTTAAGCACAACAGGCCCAAAGGCGGCCTAGGTGCTGAACCTCGGTTCACTCACGTAGTCTATACATCAAGAAGTGACTTCAAAAATGTATGGGCTAGAAGTTTAGAATAACACTTCATCGATACAAAATTTAGCTAGGTATTGTAAAATATTAAAAAAAATTCGTCGGTCCTTGAAAAAACGTCAAATGTAAAATGGTTTGATAATGACAGAAAGTGATTAACTTTACCATCGGTTTAATTTGTTTATTTTATTATTTATGTTTATTCCTATCGTCATGTGAGGCGTTGCCGCCCATGGATCATTTCATGGGGGGCACTTGCCCCCCTGCCCCCCTATACTCGGCGCCGCTGTATAAAAACTCCGCGTCTTCACTGCCCAATAAATTGAATACCAAAACTTCGTGTCTGAAAACTTCAATTTATCTATTCCGAATCGTTTTCATCTTTATATACAATAGTTATGACTCATTCAAATCTATGATATCAGCATAGCTCATAGTCATGGAGTTACTTTCATGGATAGTTTAATTTCGCTTTGAAGCAAACTTGGTTGGTATGAACTAGACTTGACTTTAATCACACTTAAAAGATTTCCGCAGATTAGTCGAAATAACTGGACCGAAATCCTTTCATCTTAACAAACTATTAAATAATGACTGAGATATAACAAGAACCGGACTAGACTAGAAAATAATGTTATAACATAAGAACTTTTAAATTTTACGATGTGAAATGTGCGTTATTACCAGAACAAATATTTTGAATGATGAGTTGAAGCTAATCGGCATAAATAAATTGATAGATCTAATCGTACTTAAATTATTCTTAATAGGTATATGTGTGGTATGCCAATATATTGACCGAAATTGAAAATTGATGTTGTACATGGTCAATTGGAAGTGTATGTATTGCAATGACATCGCAAAACAAAAGCATCAACCGCAATTATGAGTTATATAACGATATATCACCCACAAAACTGTTACATTATCATACGTGATTTCAAATTTAGATGTCAATGAAATTCCAATTTTTATCGTCAAATGTGTTATTATCGTAAATCATTTGAAAAAGCACTAAGCATTACTTTTAGCTCATAGATGAAATACTCTTCGTGCAGCAATTCATCAATTATTGCGACTAATAACATTATAATACTATGTTATGTTACATTGCAACGTTTTTTAAGAAAAAAAAATTAGTATTTCCCCCGGTAAAATTAGTTTTAATCATTTAGCAATTGCAAAATGTTGTCGTTTATAACCTACAGTAATGTCAAAAAAAGATTATTTATTAACTGCAATGAGGCTTTGAAACACAATACAGTAGCCAGAGCGTATTCGGTGATCAGTGCTGCTCTAACAATATCTATCTAAATATGTAAATATTGTGCACAGACCGTGGCATAGACATGCAGTGAAGGTCTCGTATATACGGTAAAACAATAGAACGAAATCAAAATTTCATTTTATGAAGGGCAATTCAAAAATAACTGGGTCAAAAAAAATAGACTTGTCCCAAATCTCAATGTAACAATCATGTCATCCTGAGTTCCGATAATTATATAGAGATCGTGGTCACACTGAGAAACTACGACGAGGTTTAACAAAATGAGATTTTTGCTCAACTGATTAGAAAAAAATTTTCTTTTTGAAAAAGTATCTACTTTATCTGACACCACTTATTCGGAAATCATAATAACCGTTTCAGATTCAGATTGTACGACTGCAACTGTGCATTCTCGTCATAATACCCAATTACAAGTGGATTTTAATTAATTTGTACTAATAAAGCTTTGAATTTAGATTGATGCGCTTCATAAGATTAAGTTTATCTGCGTAAATGCATACAATGTCATATTATTATTTATAACAACAGGGAAATAAATATGATTTTTGAGTCGAGGCGACCATAATTACCATGACGTCGAATACACTTATTACTTACAAATCGTGTTAATTATATTTACGCCTTAAGATAGGCTCAGATATCTCTACACAGAATTCATCATACATGGGTGACGTTATGTATGTCATTCTTCTATATACGGTTCGTTTTGGACAGCAAACACCACAACTATCCACATTTGGAAGCTTGGGTATGCTAAGGAAAGATAATATCATACTACAAGTTGAAGAAAAATCCTATACAGAATTTTGTCCTCGCCGGGATTGAACTCGGGTATTCTTGGTGGAAAGCCAGTACGTTACCACTGAGCTAACGCGTTCCCAACAACATATACATATAACTATAAGTAATAAGTTATATTTTTACGTTACAAGTTACAAGTTTACATTATAAATTATAAGTGTACGCTACGAGCTATGAGTTATAATTTATAAGTTACAAGTTACAAGTTATAAGCTTATAGTCCAGATCAGTATTTTAACTGATCCAGATCAGTACTGAATAGTTTTAAAACTGATACAGATCAGTACTGATCAGTGATCCTGATCAGTACTGATCAGTCTGAAAACTGGTATGAATCAGTACTTATCAGTTTCAAAACTACTAATACAAATCAGTTCTAATGCGGATTAGTTTTGCAACTGATCAGTAATGGTCTGAATCAGTTACAATACTGATCTGGGCTGTAAACTTATAATGTTAATTTATAACGTAAACTTGTAACTTATAACTTAAACATGTAACTCAAAACAAATAGCTGTTTGCATATGTTATAAATTTGGCTATAAGTGGCTTTGCCCAAATTGTCCTATGTTCAATTGGAAAAACATTCTTCGCTATAGACATTCAAAATTTCTATGCTATCATAATATTCCGTGTCTTATGTCAGAGTCTTGTGCCCGAACCACAACTGATGACATCTATGTTTTTTCATAGCTGAATTAACATCTCAACATAGAACTATCCCCATTTCTCAAATAACGTCATAGCTGAATACGAACAAAAATAAAACAAGGTCGGATATCCCACACAAAGTTCGCATGTTGACCTGGTCTGACCTGATTTTGTTCGGTTATAAACGCCTACATTTTGAAAATTTTAGTGAAAACAAGGTCTATGTCTCTCGCACTCCGACCATTTCATTCTGTGTACGTTTAGGTATTCCTAAGGCACTTGGTTATGTACAGTTTTGTTCAAATGATATTAAGTTTTGTATTTGTCCAAGGTCCGAGAACAAACCGTTCTGGTGATGAAAACATGTCTACTTGCTTGTATGGCAGCCCCCACATATTTATCGTCTCTTTCAAAATTCCATCAATTGTTCTGCTGATATCACGAATTGTTTGGTTTAGTGCCACCACCTAGCTCATCATCATCATCATCATCAAACTTTATAGACCGTTTATACCTTCCGGTGTGGGGTCTTTAAGCCGCAACCCGGTGGTCATTGACCACCCCCCTCCATACCCTTCTATCCTCTGCCAAGGAGATGGATGCCAAGGAGATGCCACCTAGCTAGGGAACAAAATGTTTTTGTGCTGAAAACATGTAGAAAAGACAAGAAAGCTTTGTTCCCTGGCCAGAACAAAATGAGTGCATTTCAGAACTATTGGCGGAATTTTGAAAAAGTTGATAAGACCAGGGGCTGCCATACAACCAATTCTCCGACGAGTAGAAAACATAAGATCAGCGGAACAAAATTCTACATAACCAAGTGCCTTAGGAATACCTAAAGCACACACAGAACAAATGGTTGGTGTAGTAGAGACATACATTTGTCAAAACAATCAATTTTAATTCTTGACCTGATTCCGATCTGTCGCTATACCCTATCGAGCCACGATATTCAGCTACAGAAATAATTGAGGCGGCAATGTCGAGTTCCACGCGTCGAAACCTATGGATTTCATTTCGGTTCACTGTGATGAATAACGGAAATTCAAGAGAAGAAGTATCACGCTGACTTTAGAAGTTCTTAACCGATTTTGTAAAAAAAATTGTCCAATAAGGAATAAAGCAGCTTGAGTAATTTTGTCCTTGCCAACACAATAACTCTTCTAATAGAATAGATATTACGTTCGTGAACGGATGGCATTAAACCAATAATCTGGATGTAGAATAATGCTCTTTTTTTTGAAAAATCTGTTTGATAAACAGGTCGAATTTTTTAGACTCCCATGATGCATGTTGCATGCAGTTTTTTATGACAAGAACTATGAACAAAACTGGAAGGTTCGAATTGTGTAGTATTTTAAGATAAACCGAAAATAATTGTTAAGAAGAGCTTGCTAGAAGAACGGCATAACGCACAAATTCAAATTTGAGAAAGAGAGAGAAAATCTGTGCTTTAGGTCATTCTTCTTAGTCTTAGAAGACGGGTTTGTTGGGGATGTTAATAGGAGAAGAAAAACCTAATACATGGATGTATCGTCTTCGTCACTAAGTCGCTTATTTTTCTCAAAGGTTCGAATAAGAGGTTTTTTTTAAGTTAGAAATCGATTTTATGGCAAAAATACCAGGGTAGCGAGATAGGGGAAAAATTAGTGACAATGAGGCGTGCTGGTATCCAAGCCAAGAAAATGGAACAGTTCAAGTTCTGGGCTTTGCAGATGACTTGGATATCGGCAGTCGTACATATGCAGCAGCATCCAAGCTGAGTGAATGGGTTTGATGAGAAACGAGTCTAAAACGAAGTACGTGAAGACCGAGCCGAATCCAGTAGCCAATCAAGAAGGAGACAATACGCCTGAAATTCACAAACGTATCGTGGCGGCAACGGGTTAGCTCAGTGATAACTTACTGGCTCTCCACTAAGAATACCCGAGTTCAATCCTGGTGGGGACAAATTCTGTGTAGGATTTTTCTTCAATATGTATAGCATGAAAGTAGCGTTTCTAGGCAAGAAGAATGACAAATATGACCTCACACATATTCGATGAATTCTTTGTACAAATATCTCCGTCTGACTTTGGACGGAGATGTAGTTAGCACCAGAAGAAATCCTAATGGTAAAATGCAAGCTACCGTTAGGCGTAGTTCGGTATTCACGTTAAGCATGTAGTCCAAAGAGTGCCTGCCGATAAAACACATTGATGGGGCGAACCGGCATTCTAAGCCCTACTAGTTTCCGCACCTAGTACATCAATGATGGCACTAGGTTTGTGTGGAATTTACCACTGACACAGTAAAAACGTCGGTAACGAAAGGATCCCCAAGAAGAGAGGACTTATTCGTCGAGGACTTATTCGAAAAGTGATGAACAGTTGCTCCTATGGCTTGAGCGCAAGGCAGGCCCGGACTGGCCATAGAGATTGCATTTACGGGTTTCCGTAAAAATGCCGTAAATGGCATCTGCAGGACACAGCATCTAAATTATTGCACCATTTTAATACGACCATCTTCAGTTTAGTATCAGAAGAGTCATAGTCGTGAAGTATCCTGTCACGCTGGTCCCGATGGTGGTAGATTGCCGGTTGGTTTTAATCGACCGCCGGTTGGTTTTAATCGACCGCCGGTTGGTTTTAATCGACCGCCGGTTGGTTTTAATCGACCGCAGGTTGGTTTTAATCGACCGCCGGTTGGTTTTAATCGACCGCCGGTTGGTTTTAATCGACCGCGGATTGGTTTTGACCGACCGCCGGTTGGGTTTATTCACAGCTGGTTGTTTAAATAGATTGCCGGTTGGTTTTAATCGACCGCCGGTTTGTTTAAATCGACCGCCGCACAGTGGCTAATTTTGTAGTAGTTGTGGACTAAATTCATTCGTGAAGTCATTTTTTGACCGATTTGCATAAATTTTATTTTTAATGAAATGTAATTAATTAGGCTTCAATGCGCCGGCATAAAACTATGACAATTTGAAATAATTAGACAAGGGAGAGTAGCCAAAGATGCTTAAATGAAAGAACTCGAGAACGTTGCCGCTGTTCCATAATTATTTTTGGTGTTTCTTTTAATGGAAACTTATACATAAAGTTATTCTGTAGGAGTTCTAAGGATTATAATGGTCGTCTTTGTTCTAGGAGTGTTCTATTCTTCCCACACGAATAATTCCGGAAGTTCATTTACTTCCTCCAGAATTGTTAGATTCTGTCTTGGTCTTAGGTCATGTTTCAGTTTTTTTAAATAAAGTTCTTGGAATTACTCATCTTTCTGGAAGTGTTCCTTTCTTCGCAGGCGAAAAACACTAGGATATTATGCGCTCCCTTAAAAATTTTTGACTTCTGTCCTGATGTTAGGTCACGTTTGAGGTTTTTTTCAGAAAGTTCTTGGAATTACTCACTTTTCCAGTCTCCAGTTACTCTCTTACTCACTTCTCCAGTCCGTTGGAACGATGCGAAGGGTGAGAGGCGCTGACGACGATATAACTTTGAATTGGAACATGATTTTGGCAAGCCGGATATAGTGGCAGTGGTGAAAGTCTAAAGGTTGAGGTGGGCGGGGCATATATCACGCATGGAAGAAAACAGAGCCCCTTCAAAATTATTCCGTAACTTTACAGAAGTGAGAAGAGGAATTGGTCGCTCAAAAATTAGATGGATTGATAGTTACGAACAAGATTTTCGGACGCTTGGAGTAAGGAATTGCCTGTAGCGTCGAAAAAGTAAAGTAAGGAGAGCCATCCATAAAGTACGTACCTAAAAAATGACGATTTTTAGGTCCCCCCCCCCCTTCGTACGCAAAAACGTATGGAAAAAATGTTGAAATGTAGGGAACTTACGCTCTCGTACATTTTTTTCTTTTTTTTTCGCAAATATGTCCAAACAACTGAAAGGCTTCATTTGTGAAAAAAATTAAAAAAAAAAAACGATTAACCGGACTGTAGTGAATTTCCCCTCCGTTTAACAGTGTATTCTGGACGTTTTCACAATATTGTGGGTGCGTATTAGTTTGGTCGTATACATTCTATCAACGCTTTATGAACTTTGACAACGATAAAAAATAACTTGACAAACCACTTGCTTCGTAGGTATACTTGACTTCGAAACTTTTTTAATTGAGAACTTATTTCAAATACCAGATAAAAAAAATACTCGTTTTATTTTACGTAAAAATGCTGCAAAGTTAATACTTCAGACAAATAATCTGAACATATTCACCATCGTCTTCAGCAGAATTCATATTTACATTGTCAATTAACAAATATCTCTAACTACTCTAAGATGAATTTTCAAAAAATTAACAATTCGTGAAATTCAAATTTGTGGCCGTCTTTTTCGCCTAGATACACCACTCTTAATATTAAAAACGTTTAACGAAAATGTCAATATTTGTGAATATTATGTGTTTGGTAACATTGATAGAAATATTACGAATAATTAGAATAATCATCAAAAAAAAGTCTCCTATAGAAGTTGTGGAATAGTTACTTCAAGTTAATGGAAATATTATTGTGAATTTTATTTTTCGTTAGTGTGATGGTCGTTCATGAAAATTCTATTCAAATCGAGTTAGATGTAAATTAATAGTAATATTAGTTATATTATACTAATTAATTAAGTTCAAAAATATTGTGGGCTTCCATTATTCGACAAGAGACACTTAGACGGTTAGATAAGCATTAGAAGTTGATGTATGACATATATAATGTTGGCAATACTAACAAATATTCAATAAATAAATAAACAATTTATCAGTTGGAAAAGAAAAATTAGAACCAAAAATGAATTTCTCATCCTATTTGAAATTTCGGTAATTACTCAATAAATAATAACGACAGAAAAATGTAGGTACTACAGCTCAGCATTTTATAAATTATATTCACGTTTTCTAAACGAAAAAAGGCAAACATGAATCGCATAGAAATTACATTTATAATTACTGAGTGAATTCATAAAATTACGTTTAAAGAGAAAAAAAAATTAAAAACAATCAATTATATTGAGTTCAATGATAAATAATAAATAATCGAGTAAAAACCACTATAAACAAACGAGCATATTACGCGCGAATGAAATACAGTCAGAATGTCAAGCTATCGGTGTAAAAACGTTGATTTATAAATTTATCTGATTGGGAAAGTATGGTGCACCGTCTAATTGTTTAATAAATAATTCTAGGTGATTAGAAGACAGATGTGATTAACATTATTTAACGTTTAAACTAGCGCCTTTGGACATAATTGTATGCTCTTAAGAAGTCCATGTTATATTTTCACTGTAAAAATTTAGATGTCGAAGAAAAAGGTTCCAATAATTCAAAACAGAACTTTCGACATTAAGAAAATTCTTAAGAAGAAAATTAGAGCAACGTTAAAGATTTTAAGACCCGTACGAAGTGACAAGTGCTTCGAAAAGTGGTCTTATGGGCTAACATTTGTAACTAGTCGAATTTCGACCTGGGAGTTGTTTTGGGGTATAAGCAAGAGAAATCTGTCTCTTTTTCCGTAAAAACGATTCTTAGAGTAAATTTGACTGACTTTCAAAATCTTTATTCACTGAAATTAGGATCGAAAAAGTGATTATGGGTTTAAATTTGGGCAATATCGGTCAAAAACGTTTGAAGTTTCAAGTTGGAAGTGTTCCAAAACGTGATTTCTTGAAAGTTTGCCGACTGATAGGATATCTGCGAAATCAGCACGCAAATTTCTCTTCAAGATTTTAAATGAAAGATATGGACCTCAAGAAACCACTAGATTGTTTTTGATATTTTTAGACCCGTACGAAGGTAATCGAAAAATCTTTTATGGGATTGAATATGGACACTGTAGGCCCAACTAGGGCCGAGCTAGGGCCGTTTAAGTGGCTTTTGGTCTTTTGTACATAACTCAAGTAAATCTTTTCCGATTTTCATAACTTTTTTTTGTTTGAAAGGCCTGCGCATGACCGACAATTTATGGAAGAAATTTTTTTTGATTTGAGTCCTTAGACTTAGCCAGTCTCTGCTAGGGCCCTACGTGTTTTTGTACATAACTCGAGTAAATCCGATTGTCGAATTTTTTTTTGTTTGAAAGATCTAGGTATGGCTGACAATTTATAAAAGAAACTCTTGTTTGTGCTTAGGGCACAAGTAGGCCTCATGTCGGCCCTAGCCAAAAAAAATTTTTTTTTGTTATGTCGCAGAGCAAATTGGGGGAAACATTTTTGTCTATGAACGTGTGTGTCTCAGGCCTCAGGGAAATTAGACGAAAAAATTAAATACTACGCGAAAATACGCGTCGAAAATCGGGAAATGACTAAAAATCGGGAAATGACTAAAAATCGGGAAATTACTAAAAATCGGGAAATGACTAAAAAACGGGAAATGACTTAAAATCGGGAAATGACTAAAAATCGGGAAATGACCAAAAATCGGGAAATGACTAAAAATCGAGAAATGACTAAAAATTGGGAAATGACTAAAAATCGGGTGAAATCACTGAAATGACAAAAAACGGGATATGGCAGAAAAACTTGAAATAACAAAAAATCGGAAAATGGCTTAAAGTCGGGAAATGACTAAAGTCACTAAAAACGGAAAATAGCTAAAAGGTTAAAATAGTTAAAAATCAGAGAAAAACTGAAAATTCTAAAAAAAAATTTCGCTAGCTCCGCTCGGAAGTTTTATTTACTACTTTACAAAACCGAATTAGTTTTGGAGCATTTTCCCTGGGCCCAGAATCTTTTTTGGGTCTCGAACGATTTGATAGTCCCAGAAATGATAGAAAAAACAATTTTCAAAATTTTCACTTGCGGCGCTACAAACTTTCGGATACTTTTTAAATGATCTTACATGCAAAGAGCCCCTTGGCCAAAAAATTTCGCCTGCGGCGCTTATAATCTACTTCATCAAATTCAAAAAGTAAGCTCAGCTATCTTCTATGTTCGGCAAGCTCGTTTCCAAACTATATTTTGAGAGATTTTTCTATTGTTGAAATAAACTTTAGAAAATTAAAGACAAGCCTTGCATTCCCACGGATCAAGCAAAAAAAAAGTGGAAGAAACGCTTTAAAAAATTTCGCTCGCTACGCTCGCGTAAATAGTCACACGCTAAGCGGTTAAGTTATCTGTCGGTTGTCGTTTGCGCTGAATACCTTAATCCGCGACTAAGCGAGGAACGAGAACGAACGTCCTATCTTCGAAATCGGGAAATTCGGTTACCAAAATCGGGAAATTCAGCCTGAGTTTAGCGGATACCGGGAAAAATCGGGAAATCGAATTTGGATACCGGGAAAAAAACATAATTTCCACACGCGTCCTCAAGTGAGCCCTAGACAAAAAAAAATGGTAGACACTAGACACTGAGGGAAACAACTTTTGATACCTTGGATATTGGAGCTCATGAAAAGGCTATAGGTCGGTAGGGAACTTGACATTGGGTCTAAACTTTCACTTTGGTGGGTGGTATTGCTGTTTTCTTTGTTTTTTTTTTTCATTTAATTTCTCCAGGTTTCTCCCCTCAAAAGTTTCTAACATCTAAGAAACTATGAAAAATAATTTTTTGGAAGTTTTTGAAAGTAATCTAGAGGTCACGCACACGCAAAATTAGCCTTTTTGCCATTTTGGACGGTTTTGGGACAGCAGATCTCACACAGTTAATCAGACCGGCTTATAAATATTTTTCCTGGAAAGCCGCTTTTATAACCTTTCCAACCACACCCCATATGAGGAATTTTGTGGTGAATTGGATTTTTGACTTTGATTACTGTTTCCTGATGTTTCCTACTTTTCAGCAATTTTCAGCTTTTTCAGCTCCACACTTCATAGGGCTATCCGAAATTTTGTGAAAGAATTTCTCCTTGAAAGCCAGTATCATGACCTTTTCAACGACACCCCATATGAGGCATTCGGTGAAGAATTGGATTTTTGGGGACCGTTAGAGATCAAGTACTTGTCACTTATCTACCACCAAACATAAGTCTAAAATGTCATGAAACGATTTTTCTCGGAAAGCTACGTTTATTACTTTTGCAACGACACCCAACACAAGAAATTTGGTGAAAAATTGAATTTTCAGCAGTCATTCAAGTGAAGCTCACCAACTGGCTTCACTTGGATGGCTACCGAAAATTCAATTTTTCACCAAATTTCTTGTGCTGGGTTTTTCAATATTTTGACTTTTGGCAATTTCCAATCTAATTTACTTTGGACGTAATTTCATATACTAAAGAGTCACTTGCAACTGTTTTCTATGTGTGTTGAGTGTTGTATTCATACGTATTTGACTAGCTGGTAATGCTAACAACCTAAGGATTTACAAATTTCAGTTTTGTTATCTTCAATATTGAGAGAGGAATTTTCGAACAGTTAGGCACAGTCGAAGAAAAGGTAAAACATACATTTTGTAACAATCCAACTCATTCCATAACCTTAACGCATGTGGGACGAATTGGATTGCTACTAAATGTACGTTTTCACTTTGGGACCATCCATAAATTACGTACGCTTTTTTCAGTGCTGTCAGCAGATTCAAATCAACAATAACTTGAAAAATATTCACTTTTAAGACGTCAAATGTATGGCCCCTAAATGGGGGGGTCGGCCATACATTTGACGTCTTAAAAGTGCTGTCAGCAGATTTAAATCAACAATAACTTGAAAAATATTCACTTTTAAGACGTCAAATGTATGGCCGACCCCCCCATTTAGGGGCCATACATTTAACGTCTTAAAAGTGAATATTTTTCAAGTTATTGTTGATTTAAATCTGCTGACAGCACTGAAAAAAGCGTACGTAATTTATGGATGGTCCCTTTTCTTAGACTGTAGTTGCACAATTTTATGATTCATTCACCATAGACACAGCTAAAACATTATCAGATAAGGCTAAATACTAGTTCTTAGCGGTCTCTAATCTTCGCTACTGAATGAATTTCGTACGTTAGTTTGTTGGGAGTTTTATTTTTCCGGCAAGAGAACGGATGACACATGCAAGATTAAGATGTACAAATAAATAATTAAAAAAAAAATATCCAACAAAATAAGAAGTGTTGTAAATTACTTAGTTTAACTAACTAGCTAAAAATTTCTCAAATAAATCTAAAATAATGAAAGAAGTGCCAAAAAACACACGTGCAAAAATCTTCGGACAAAATGTGGAAATGAGAAAAGATATCATACGAATATATTCCACAGCTTCCACATAACCATACAGTGGACAAATTTAACAGAACTGCACGATTTTAAGTCCTATATTGAGATTTGTATGATAGTGTTATGACACTGTTATTTATGTTTGAAGTTATTTGATGTGGGACAAAGTGGATTCAAATGACAAATCATGCAGATCTATTAAAATTGCTCACTCTTCTTCTATCCACACTTACCAACATCCAATATAATCAAAGCTTTAGATTGAGACTTTCTTGACTTGTCGATCTAATTCTTTCTAATGTGGAAACTAAGCTCCTGAAGACCAGAACGATGAATTTCGAAAACGTATAAAGCTCACAATCGCAAAACGTAAATCCGTTTATTTAGACCAAACGAATAATGTCATAATGTATTTATCGATTGTAAAAATCTTACATTAAAATACAACTGCATGCATTCCTTCTCGTGTTGAAAATATCAAAAATGCATTTAACTCACCAACAGAATTCATCATTTTATCTATAACCTTGCTTACATTTCAATTTCGTTTTTATGATATAAGACATTTCTTATACGTATAAATGTCCCCCTATGCCTACATCAACATCAATGCTATGCACACCACTTCTCAACCCAGACATCAGTAAACGGTTTATACATAAATTATTGTTACAAACGCACACGACCGAGCTCCGATTACAGTCTTCATATCGTAATTTTATTTTAGAATTATTTATTAAACAATAAATTGTTTCAGTCGCGAATCGCATACCCACATCTATTACATTATTTTATTCACGTTTTGACGTACTTCGAAAATAATCTTAAAATATGAAGTGCCTCAGTTTATCAAATATGATCATTTGCTTTGACATAATATGACTGATAACACTATGTGCATTAGGGTACAATAAGTTATGATGTTAGCGAATAGTCAGAGCGTTTTGGGTTAATTTTCTCGATCAACAAATTTTGAAACCCTCCAGCCACTTTTTGGTTGACACAATTCAAATAATCCATGTAGATGTAGAATTCGGTTAACTTTGATAAAAGTGCCAGCAATATGTTGATAGTGACACTCCCATAAAAACGCCTGTTCTACAATTTCGCCTAACTAAACACGCATACAATCAAACTTTTCCGTATTACGATTACTACATTTATTGAAGCCGCCAGTCTGTTTAATTAGTCTTAAGCCAAAGCAAACTATGTAAACGCTATGCAGTTAATCCATTTTACACAAATGAGTTTTTGTTCACTTTATATAGAAAAACTTAAGTTCAACCAAATTCATACACCTTGTATAGATGTGTAATAGGGTGGTCCCAAAAAAATTGAAGGCGTTTGGCATCGCCATTAAAACGATTCTCAATGAGTTCCTGACAAAAAGTTTATGTTGAGCTTCGTGCATTCATACATTGTGCCAAAATGATCGTGGAGCTATATATTTATTTGAAAGTAAGAAGCACAACGTTTTCAGCGATATCACCCATGTTTTTCGACCATTTTATTGAGGAATTTCTGTACTGGAGAATTTTACGCAATAGCTCTATTCAAATGGTCAATTATTATCTCATATACATCAGGAAGGACACCGTCGTCGTCGGAAACTTTATGTTTGTGGCTTTCAGATAAAACACGCACGATCATTTTGGTGGTGCAATACGAGGGTTGCACTCTAAGGAATGAGCCTAAGTAAGAAAACAAAACATTTCAATTTTGAAATCGACTTTGATGTTTTTCAAAATATTCGCCATGAATATCAATACACTTTTTCATTCGTTTGAACCAGTCGTCGTAGCATTTTTTCCACTGAATTTCGGACACCTCAGAAACATGCCTTTTGAAATCCTCGACCGCCTCTTCAGGCGTTGTAAATCGCATTCCACGTAGTTTTTTCTTCAAGGACGGGAACAAAAAGGAATCATTAGGTGCCAATTCGGCGGATGACCCATCAATCGAACGTTCTGAGTGGCTAAAAATGCCGTTGTTTGGGCCGACGTATGAGAGCTCGCATTGTCGTGGTCCAGGATGATCGACCGTTTGGAGTTCTTTTTCCTTATTTCGTGGAACACTTCAGGCAAACAAATCGTAGTGTACCAATCAGAATTGACGGTCCAACGATCCTCAAGTGCCACAGTTGCCACAGTTGCCACAGTTGCCACATGACGACGAATACCGAAGAAACAGGCGACAATTTTATTCGAAGTGCTGCGAGAACGAATAACTTTCGTTAGATTCGGCTCATCTTGGAACACCCAAACAGTAGATTGTTGTTTCGTTTCTGGTTCATATGCGTAGATCCAAGTGTTCGTGCAAGATTGCTTGTATGCTTTTCATGCCTATGCCCAAGGTTGCCTGAATCTTACGGTAGATTGTATGACGATCAACCAATATCATTTCACGCACAGCATCGATGGTTTCAGGTTTGAACGACCGATTTTGGACGACCTTCACGAAATTCGTCAACCAGCGATTTCATTGTACCAGTGCTTTATTGTGACAAAGAATGGTGCTTCCTCGCCATATAGTGAGTTGAACTAATCTAAACACTCCTGATGAGATAATCCTCGACGAAAATTATGAAAAATTATGGCACGAAAATTTTCACGAGTTAATTCCATTTCTTCACTGACAAGCAACTTTCTGATGACTGTAAACAATACAAGAAAGGGCGCGATTTCAAAACGTTCCACTGACACTTACCATCAAAAATGTCAAACTTTAAAGTGGTTATGCCATTTTTTCGAAATTCGAATTGGTATTGCCCGAGGCTCATTACTTAGAGTGCAACCCTCACCCTCGTATGTGAAGCGCACAGCCACACCATCAATTTCTTTGGACTACCATAATGCACTGAGGAGTCGCTTGTAGATGAGCTTTGTTTTTAATATACGCCGCCAACTTATTATATACGCGGTGAATGTATTATCAACCTTATATAAGTATTGTGGGATGACATACGTAACGAACGTGTTATGAGCTCACATAATACGTGCACGGTGGATCAAATACGTCGGCGGCGTATAATAAAAACACAATTTCTACGTCGCTTGTAGATATTTTCCGCAGTGTGTTGTAACACAAGTGGAGCACTGCTATGTTGCATCTTAACTCATGGACCACACAGTAAAAACGAGAGAACCAACTCCAATATAAAATGTTTCAAACTCAGTACCGCAAAAATACTAATGACCATGTCGTGTGGAAAACATACTTCAATCTGCAATTAGAATATCTTCTATCAGACAGCCTTCTCCCTATTAAAGATACATGGCTTATTGTTTTTAATTTAATAATTTTAACATATAAGCCGCCGTTTTAAGCCGATTTAAGCCGAAGTTTAAGAAGCCGCCTATATATTTTTTTACTATAAGCCGCTAACGTTTTTTCTATTGCTCTCACGTCTGCTACGGTAACGAAAAAAAGGTGCGGTCCGTCGGACCGTACGAATAGCCGCATGCTGACTCAATGGCGCCTAACTACTTTTTCATTATATTCGCTAAAAATCTTCTAAGCTAATTTATTGATATTAGACTGATTAGGCAAATTTAAAATATAAACCTAAAAATGTCTAAGCAAAAGAGTTTTTTTTTTTTGAAAGATAAAAATAAAACATGATAACATGTTAAATTCTCGAATTGAAGAGAAATTGATATCTTGTCATTGTTGGCTGAAGAAATTTGACTCTAGAAGTTAAAAATAAAAATGTTTCGTAATGTTAAATTAGCGCATGCCAAAGTATTTTTAGCATCTTATTGTGGTCTTTACCACTTTTGGTTCCAAATAATGAAATTAGATATTTACTTTATATCAATATGCGTCGTCCGATATTAACAATTCAAAATAAAAACGAGGGCAACATAATTATCGAATGCAATTAAATCAGGAGCTGTTGTAGTAAGGTACCTGAAGAGAAAAAAAATCATATCCGATGCAATTAAGTTTAGATAGAGCGACAGATTCAATTAGCTCAATACAACAATTGTTTTCCATAAAACGGTTTTAATTTACATAGTAAAATTGTTGTTAACTTAGAGACATCATGCATGTAGAAGGATGTAATTGTAATTTAAAGATGAGATTAACAATGGAATAGCAGATAGCAATTTAACGTGAGAGTTTTTTAGGCATTGCTGATGACGATTATTTTCATAGTGTGAAAAATATTTAATTCTTGCATTCAAAAGCTATCTACTTCATAAGACTGCAACTTCGGTATTGTTTAACAAAATTGCAAAAATTCTACAGCACCAAAACACTTTACTTGCCCTTCCTCTTAAGTTTTTTTCCTGATAACCTCAAATCAAATCAAATCATTCATCCTTCTAAGCACTTCACTTGATTGATGAAATAGCCATTAAAAACCTATTCAATTGAAGAAATTTTTCTCGCTTTTGCCCTTGGTTCCCTTAGACTGGGTTTTTCATATTCCTGCATATGTACACACTGAGGCGGACAGTTAAACGGGATGAAAGCCACAAGCTCCCACCGTATATTTATAGATGCGAATCGATCAACATTGAAACACTCGTCCGAATCAGAATCAACACCTGCGCACTTTCAGGTCAGATCATTCGAAATTCTGGGTCCACTCGTGCTGATAACGTTCTCGTTGTTGACGAACAGAGAACAAAATATGGTTTTTATGAGCCAATCAATAACATGTGCATGGCATCCCACCGCTTCTCACTCCTGTGGTTTCAAAACATACCTCGTGAACCATTCAAGGTGAATATCAGGAAGTTGAAAATTACGTATAAACTGTGAAAAGTAAGACCAGAATTTCATAAACTGAACCTTTGGTTCTCACTCTAATCAGATGCTGATTAGTCGACTCGGGCCTCACGACTGTCAAATGAAACTTCAAGTCTCGTCGACTTGTGTAGAAGCAGATAGTCTAGCCGACTAATCCTTCTTGTTTCATGTGAGCCACGGGTTACACGAAACGTGCATCAAACGAGTATCAAACATATGGAACGATCTATTTTGAATTTTAGATCTCTTATTTCGTCTAATTTTTAATTTTCAACTTTGTTTGTTTAATTGTTAAGTTGTTGACTGTTTTATAATTATTGAGTTTCTTTTTTTTTTGTTGACTTTATGTAGTAGTCAGGGGGCTTCGGCCGATCATGAAGAAAATGAATTAATAAACAAAATTCCGACTCTGATCGACTTATTGGTAAAAAAATCGGTGCATAAATCCGGAGATTTCAGGCTTCACACGCAAAAATTGTTAGGTTGTAGAAGCTGACAACTTAAATAAGGGGCTGTTCATAAATGACGTCTGCTTCTTTCGGACTTTTTTAACCCCCCCTGTCATATTCTGTCTGTTTTTTCGACCCTCCCCTCCCCCCGAAACAGACGTCATATTTTCATAATAAAAAATTGGGTTACAGACAACAAAATCGGGCAAAGAATGTAATGTTTTTAATGGCATCGTGCGGCATACTGTGATGACTGTGATACACTTGTATAATAATTACACTACACATCTTCTTTCCATGTGGATTACATAAGTGTTTGTGAATCATTCATAAGTGTTGCACTAACATTTCAAGAGAGATCCGAGCAAGTCGAACCAACGGTCGTTTCAACTCCTAACAATTGCAGGTTACGACATTTACAATGCAAAAATATGTGCCATCGCCAATCGCCACCTATTAATCCAAAATTTTATCCCTGGAATACTAGAAAAAGTCACTTACTGAGCAAAATTCATTGTTTTCTGGGTAAAAATCACATGCTTTGGTTGTATATGTAAACGATTGCGATTGCAGTGATTCAAAACCTAATGTCGCAATACATTGGACGTCTGTTTCCTCGGACTCCCCCCTCCCCCCTGTCATATTCTGTCTGTTTTCTCGGAACCCCCCTCCTTCCCTAAAAGCAGACGTTATTTATGGACAGTCCCTAAATGATTACGTTGGTGGGTGTGTCATTTGTGACTTTTTAAATATAGTACACTACATTGGACCCTGCGAAAGTATAATAAACGAGCACAATTTTGTGATAAGACCAAGACCCATTAGTGTTTTTTTGAGAAACAAGCTTTGGAAACTGTTGCTTTGACGAGCGTAAAGCTTGCACATCTGAGCGGAAGGCGAAAGTTGCAATGAGACAAAATAACAGTTTCCAGACCGAGTTGCTCAAAATAAATCACTGAGTTTGCGAGTTCACAGGATTGTGTCCGAATTATTATGTAGCAGTCCAATGCATAAGTTGAATTTTACATGCAAATTTACGAAAAATGTGCATTGAATGTTACACTACGTAATGGATCATTTTCGCAGGAGGCACATTGCTATGTAATGCTCAACTTTCGCATGGGGTGGGTAGTAAAATCTTTTTCCGTGTCAAAAATTGATATCAATCGTTTTGTTGAGATAGTTCTTTGCACTCGATTTATTATTTTTTGTTATAAGAGAAGAAAAGTGGATTTTTTAAGACTAATCGTAAGTTTGTCGTAAAGAGGCGAAGCCCACGATGGGTCATCAAAAGTTTCGCTTTCACTATGATTTACAAACGAGGTTTTTCGCGCCTGAAATGAGTTACCCGAGAAGAGGCATCCGAAGGTCGCATTTAAAAAAAAATCTGCGAAATAAGGCTTACTATCAGGTCAAAATTTCATACAAAATTTTCAGGTCGACCTGACTTTTTCAAGGATTTGAATACATATCCCAAAAGTGCGCTTGGCTACGGAGGCATAGCATAAATTCAAGGAGTAGCTGAAACGATCAAAAACCAACCCAACTCAAACGTCATGCTCCAAAACTGAAAATCGCTTTTCTACCTCCTTGCAAAGTGTCACAATCCTTCACGAACATGAAAAACAAACTGGAGAATGGACATGGACAACAATCTAACGTAGTCTACGCCATGCCTTGTACTCAATGTGGCAAATCGTACATAGGCGAAACGTCACGTTGTCTATGTGAGAGATGCGAGCAACATGAAAAAGATGTAAAAAACAAAGCGAAGAAACCGAGCAAAACGGTATTGGTCAGACATGTAAGTACAACTGACCATCAATTTGATTTCAGCAATGCAAAAATTCTTCGGAAAGTACGCACCCGTAGATTACTGAAATTTCATGAAACCAACAACATCATCCTTAACAAAGGCTTTGTGGTCAACTTCAAGAAAGACGCCAAACACGTTCGTAAAACAAAAATATTCAAAAAAATCAATTACATTTTTTGATAGTAAGCCTAACTACGGGGAGTGATAAATTTAGTCACAGAAGGAATGACGCGTGGCAGAGCGACCATCTGCTCAGACAGTGAGTCGATGATAAAGGCGCTCGCGTCGCCTGTGACAACGTCATAACTGGTTAAAGACCTGAAAGGGACCTTAAACCGATTGGGACTGAGAAATCAGATTACGATCGCCTGGGTCCCTGGGCATACTGGTGTAGACGGTAATGAGAGAGAATTCGAGCTAGCCAGACCGGGGTCAGCATCTGCGATCGAGGGCCCAGAACCTCACATCCCGATCCCACACTCTCTGTGTGAAAGGGCGGTGGAATACTGGGTGCGGACTGAGTCCGCAAACAGTTGGTGCGCGTACGGCGAAGGAAAGCACACGAAGCTCCTCTTCCCGGCGAGAAGTGGGCCAAGAAGCTTCTCAGAATGGACGGTAGTAGCATTAAGAGAGTAGTGGGAGCCATTACGGGTCACTGTGGGTTGAACAAGCACTTGAACAAAATGACCAAAATTTTGGCCGATCCAAGATGAGACTGAGGCCTGGCGGAGGAAACGGGCGTCGACGTAATATGTGAATGCCCGAAGTTCCCCCTGCTAAGGAGCATGACATTAGGTGGTTATGTAATTCGACCCCCGATATCTTAGACCTAGGACCTATCGCCTAGATAGGTTCTTTGTGAGAACCGGAAGGTTTTAAATGATTTACATGATGACTTGGAAGAAAACAAAGGATCAATAGACGTGGTTTTTAGGAGCCAAAAATGGCCCATCCTACCCTGATAAATCTATAAAACCTAACTACGAAATATTTGTAGCATCGTTATACAGTATTGATGGGGCCAGGTCTCTCGAAAAAAAAATAAAAGTCTAAATTCGACCGACCCTATGAAAACAAAGAAATTATTCTACAACAATTTTAGCAATCATGCACACTCGATAGGTTGTGGATTCTGTTGTGTGATGAATCATATTCAGCTAAGGAAAAAAGTAGATGGCGCCACCGACAGCGCTTTGAAATGATCCGTATTCGCTATGAAAATAAAAGGATCAGGCGGCTATTGTTGCCTGATGAAAAGTTATGCAATCACTTTCTATTGCAGCCGAAAAAGTATGTTAATCGCCCCAACCAAAAAATTGAGCTTTTTCGATCAGATCTGACGTTAACGCCAAAGATAACTATTTCAGTAACGCTAGTATCGGTAGTGTTTATTATTTCCGATATTTTTCACTTCCTTAATCAGTGCAAGTCACAGTTGTTCAAACAGGAAGATGGTACCTATATTCGATAATAAATATAGGATTTACCTCCTCTTCCACTGCGAGATCTTTGAAAAATTACAACGAAAAGGGATAAAGCATATACCACTTGACCGCAGAACCTCAAAATATGTTTTAATCAAACCGTTTCAAGAGCACGATACCTGTATATGTAATAAACGTGTAGCTTATTGTAACATATTGGTGCCGTGCAATTTGGTTTGCGAGCGATGACGAACAGCAGATAAAATTTTTGAATGATAGACTAAAAGGACACGGTTTTGACAAAATATAATCATTTCAAAAACACTACATTTTTATAAAGGTAGAGATAAAATATGACCAGATTAAATTATCGGCCTTTGAAATATCATTCGCCGAGATATATTAGCCTCTATCTAGTTGTTAGTACCGAAATCAGAATTTCATTCTCTGTGTATTTTTGCGTATATTCAACAACAAAGACATGTCGGTGACATTAAAATGTTCAACCTAATTAATGTTGAAATGTGTCAAAGGAGATATCATAAGAGTCTGATTCTTATAAAGTTATCACAACAAGTATGTATAACACTCAGATGGACATTTTTTTTCTTTCGTCAAATTTTTTTCGATAAGAAACGAAATTTATGCAATTAAATCATTTTGAAGGTTTTTTATGACAGAAGTAATAAAATTGTGAAAAAAGTATAAAGTGAAAATTCGATTTTTTTTTTTGTTTTTTGTTGTATGAAACTTCATTTAAAAACTTTATGATAATGAGACTTTTTCGTGTATTTCCCAAGAGAATCTAAAACATTTTCATAAGAATCGTGAATGGGTAAATGAGTCTTTTATCGGCCTGTTTAACCGAAAAAGCTTAACTTATTTCTTTCCGTCTTCTCTTCTTGATTCTTGACGCATAAAACATTGTAAAGATGTTATCATTCTTATGAAGTGCTTCATAATTTAATTTGCAATTTGATTCTTCAACTTAAAAATTCATTGTTCAGTTATTGTTTGTTGAATCGTCATTTTCGTTGTTGGAATAGACCGACTTTTAATTCCAACAAACTCATATACAATCTGTCAATTCAATATTCCTTCAAAGCGTTGAAAATCTACAAAGATCTAGAATAGTTACGTATGCACCACGTACTACATGTCGGTCATATTGTGCGAGATTGGTACAAAGTCCCATGGCGGCAAATTGATTCAAACTAAAGGCAAAGGAGCATCTGGTTCGTTCAAGTTGTCTCTTCGATTTTTTCGAAATGAACTTGAACATTTCATGAAGCAACCATTGAGAAACGTCAAGTTATGAATGAAACTCGACTAATAAAATCATATTAGTCCTGTTCGAACGTTTCGAACTGGACTAATACTAGTCGACTTCGAATTTTGATCAAAAAACGTCAAATTAAGTCTAGTTTTCAGTGCGAAAAATGGCACATTTTGGCCGAAAGATACATAAAATTAATTAAAATATTAGGGTGGGGGGGGGATAAAATCTTAAGTGCTTCGACTAGTCCGGGCCTGTTCAAAAGACCCCTATCAATTAAGCGTGGCTAGCACCTAACAGTTCTGCCGTGTTAGGCCTAAACAATGTATCCTCATAAAATATTCGTAAGAACAAATAACGTAAAATTAAGAAGCTTTTATAGCTTCTCTTCACCTTCCTTGAAAATTATGATCTTTAAACTCACTCATATGACATTCAGAAACTTTTATAATAAATAACGTAAAATTAAGGAGCATTTAAAGCTTTCGAAAGTCCTATGAGTGCGTTTAGAGATCATAATTTCCAAGGAAGCTGAAGAGAAGCTTCGAAAGCGCTAAAAGCCTATCAATTTTACGTTATTTATTCTTACGAATATTTTTTGACGACACGTTGTTTAGGCTTAACACGGCAGAGTTGTACATTACATTGAACTCAGTAATATATTTTGCAATTGCGAGCTTAACATGCTGTGTGACAAAGATATTTGAGGTTCTTGGCATTAGCTAACTTCTCTGCCGAGCGAGTACAATAATGAAACTCAGGGACTTCTTTTTTCAAAATTCATCCGGCTACAGACTAGATATTGCAAACAGATTCGAACGTATCAAAGTAGTAACTGTTAAGTGTATGAAATTACGTCGATATTAAATTGGATTGGAAATTGCCGAAAGGGCAATATTGAAACACCCGTCCGAAGAAACGGCGCAAAAACATTTTCAATCCTTAAAAAAGCCCAAAATTTAAAAAAATTGGAAATCATTTGAAAAAAAATGCACTAGGCCCGATATTAGGACCGACCTAGAGCATTTACGAGAGGCCTCGATCCATACTTCCATGAACAAAAAAGTTCGCCTCGTGGTGACGAACGGACGGACATTTTTCTATCCTTGATTTGTCATCTAAGGACCTCTACTACCAGATCGAAATTGGGGTGGTTACAAACGTCGTGGTAAACGCATAAGACTCATTTTCGATGTATGGGTCTAATAACTCAACGAGCCTTCAGTTAGCTTCAAAATGCGGCTAGCTAGAGGCTAAGTGCATGAAATAGACATCCAAAATATGAGTCATTCCACATCAAATCACACAAAAAAAAAACCGTTTCCCCACGATGAAACTTGTAATTTTTCAATCTGCCCTCACAGTGATGCTACAGACGGATTTTTAACAAAATCGGGACATACTTTCTTTGAGATCATCAGATGACCCTTCATATAGCGACAGTGAATTAATTTCATTTTACATTTTTTTTCATTTCCACTCCGGTTGGATTGCACAAAAACTTTTCAGTTCTAAATATTTCGAAAAATTCATTTTTGGCACTTTCAGACTTTCGTCATTTTTCTATGTACTCATTTTCGAACACAGAAACTTATGATATAATATTTAGATTTAAAGAAAAGGATTTCCTACCAATTCATCGAAATGTGAGTCGGTCGATTTTAATTTTGAGTAATTTGACAAGGAATGACATAAATTCTGTTGAATGTGCAATCCAAATGTGCCTTGAAGTGTTTTAGTGTGATGTGAAGCAAAAGGATTTTTGTTGTAATGGCATTCTGAATTAGAAGTTCTTTGAATAAAGACTTGTTTTTATAACCTTCCGTTACCTTAGTTTAGTTTAGTTTATTTCACCTGAAACCTGAAAGTTACCTGAAACCAGTAAAACCAACAAATTCTGCTTCTAGCCCTCACGTCGCGAGTAACCAAAAATATCGAAAAAGCGAAGCAAGTAAAAAAATCCTAGAGAAATCAGTTATAATACCAAAATGTGGTCGTTAATTTGAAAATGCATTGTGAAAAATGCTTATCCATTTCCTTCGAAAAAAATTACATAATTAAGAGATTTCGGAAATGTTCGAGTGAAGAGAGCGGTTTTCAAATGTACGGCACATTGTTTTTCTATTCAAAACTCAGTGCAGAAACATTTTCCAATGCGTCACTAAAAACTTCATTGGTCACAACAACTAAAGTTATTGAATTAAAACAAGATGAACAGAATGACGGCAAAGAGTGTCGCCCATTAACAAACAAACTGTCAAAGCAAAAAGCAGCGATGTTCTAAGAAAACTCTGACTCCGATTGAACCGGTTCTGTACAGGTTTTCGCACATGTCTGATGCATTCACTGAGTCAATGCGGTGAAATCCAATAACATATCTTAAGTCGGAACAACATATCAATTGACTCCGCTACAAAATGATAATAAAATGTCGCAAAAGATGTGAAAATGATGCATTAGTGTTGTATTAGTGCTGTGTTAGTGTGGTACAAGTGATGTAAAAGTGATGTATTTTTGTAGTCTTACTGTTGTCTTAGTATTATACCTTAACACAACAGAAGCACAACACTAAGATTAAAATTTATCACCCATCGCTTTTCATCACATTCAGTCAAATTCTTATTTATTTTATTGGAAAAATTATTTTGCATGTGTGTGGGGTGAATAACCTAATATTCTCCATTCAAATGCGGTGCGCAGATGAAGTTTTGTTGACGTTTGATGACAATTCGGGTAAGTCCTTGTTCTTCCGGGGGGGTTTAAAATAGTAATTTTTTCGCCTAAACTGTCAATTTATTTACGTTGTTTACAGAAACGTTATAAGGTTTTGGTTTTTCCTTGATATGAAAACGGTTATTCCTCTGCGTGCACACGCAAAAAACATTGTGTTACCCTCGGGAGAATAGTGAATTCCGATTTAAATTAAGCCTCTCGCTCTGCTCTGGGTGCAAACTTTCGCTATTGTTGGAAGTCACTATTTTCTCCATCTATTGTTTTGAACTACCTTCACACACAACTTGCATGTCTAATGACTTATTTCTGTGATCTGAGAATATGATTTATAATCGTCTAACTCGTCTAATTTGTAATGGTTGAGGTGCCGTCGACATGTGCTTGACTTAACTTAATAAAAATTCCATGAAATGTCAGATAGCATGATAATTGAAAGAGCCCTCACTTTAAAATGCAAAGAAACTATTACAAAATGATAAATTTTATAAACAAACAAACATGAGTTCTAAGCCAATTATCTCGGAAACCGAATCATTTTTGTAATATAATTATGTCATATTCATGTAATTTTCTATAGTTAAAAACAAATCTATTAAATAATTTCGAAAAAAATGGAAGGAAAATCTCGATTAGAATCACGATATTGCATTGATAAAAATTGTTTTAAAAAAAAATAGTTGTAGAGTTACCTTGGGCCGGCGAGCAATTGAAAAATTGTACACCGGCATTGTAAGATGTTTATTTGGTATATTCCTTGAACGTAGTTTCGGCAGTTTGATTTGTTTGATTTAAGTTCTGTGTCTATAAGAAAATTTATAGACGAAAGAACTCTTCACTTACACAAGTCAATTGAATTGAATGGAAATGATAAATAAATTAACGATAACTTAAATTTTACACGTCCAATGTAGTTTCTGCGCCAGTTATCCAAATTAATTTCTCATATTTTAAATATTCTATAGTGAATGTCACAACATTTATTCTAGCAAATTAGTATGCCATCAGAATCTTTATAATAAAGTAGCGCACACTATGAAGATTAGATATTGCCCGTGTGTAATTTTGATATGTGAAAATTATCTTAAGTCAAATACAAGATTAGAATTTTATATCTTGCATCAAGCCATCATCATTCACATGTAAGTTTTGTATCAATTTGATACAAAAAGGTATTTAATTCACTTCTATCATAAATATTTATTCATCATGTATGGTATGGTACAAAATACACACATTCGATACATATCGTTGTTCAACAACTTTTTTTTTCGTCTAATTTTTTATTTGCTTAAAAACACAAAATTAATTGTATAATTGATATGGGACGATTTCAATCCCAGGCACGTTGAAATAAATATGAAAAATGTCGTTCATAAAAAACTAAAATGAAATTAATAATTTTAACTGAAAAAACAGAAGAAACACGAATTGTTAAATCAAAAAATAATTGATAGAGCCGTTGTAGCACTGCGCCTGTTCAGCAAGTACTGAAGTTAAATGTTTTTATGGATATATGAATGACATGAATTATTGTTGTGGTTGGTGTTGTTGTAATTGTTGTTATTGTTGTAGAATATAATGAATATGTGCGGTTATATTGTATAGAAAAGAATCACAAGCGTGTTATATTGAACGTGTGTGCAAAAGTGTAGTGTAGTGAACACAAGTCCACATTGTCTATACGTTGCGTGCGCGAATGTTGTTCAATTCTTAACAAGTTAATATGTTGAATCATTTTGTGGAACTAAGAAAGAGAAACAATTCTACATTTTGATCATTCGGGTCGCGTAGGTAGCTTATTTTTCCAAAAAATATCATGAAATTGCTTCTTCTTTCACACAATACAATAACAATAGCATATTGACGCAAAAACATTTTTTTTATTTTCTGAGGAAAAATCGAGAAAGTCACTTTTCCGCCATTTTGGGGGGTATCCTCCTTCCATAAGACACCCAATCAGAGGCAGGTCTACGAAACTATTTTTTTTATCATAGGCCAATTCATTATCTTTCAAATAATGCAAAACTCAACGATCACAACAAAAGCCTCTTAAAAGGTAGAGTGTGACGCAGTCCGTAAGTCCCCTTCCAATATTAATGATATCGCTTGATGTGACGCTTGCGTTGAAAATACGCAAAAAATTCTTCTCAGAAAAAAACTGTCTTCGAAAAAAATTGTCTCCGAAAAAAAATTTTTTAAAAAAAATGTTTGACTTCGAAAAAAAAATTTCTCCGAAAAAAAGTTTCTCGAAAAAAAATTTTCTACAAAAAATTTTCTCCACAAAAAAGTTTTCTCGAAAAAAAAAATTCGAAAAAAAAATTTCCCAAAAAAATTTTTCTCCCAAAAAAAACGTTTTTCATCAAAAAAAGTTTTATCAGAAAAAAATTTCTCCAAAAAATTTTTCTCCAAAAAAAATTTTCTTTCAGAAAAAATTTTTTCTCCAAAACCTTCGGCTAGCTTCGGAACACTTCGTGTCACCAATTCTTCTCACTGATTCATATAACTTTCCTGAAGAAACCAACTGTCTAGGTATTCTTATTCAGAATTTAACAAAAAATCCAAGTCACTTTGACAGTTGGCAGCAATTTTCTTAAAATGCTAAAAAATTCTCCTGACCAAATTCTATAACTTTTTAGAAGAAACCATCTCTCTAAGTAGTGTCATTCCGGAGCTAAAATTCGAAAACCCAAAGAAGCATAATTTATACCTAACAAAAATCCAAGATGGCCAACTGGCGCCGGTTTGACTGCTGGCAGCCATTTTCTTAAGATCCCAAAAAATTCTCCTGACCAAATTCTATAACTTTTCCGAAGAAACCAGTTCTCTAGCTATTGTCACTTCGGAGCTAAAATTCGAAAACTTCGAGCATTACCTAAAAAACCCTCAAAATTGACCACTTTTCAACATGCCACGACTTTTCCAGAGTTTTCCCGGAAAGCGGCATATGAAATTTTTCATTTGGGGCCGAGACTGACGTTCCCTGGAAATTTCAGGAAGATCGGCTGTCTAGTTCTCGAGATCGAAAATTATTAATAGATAGATAGAACATAGATAGATAGAAACCGACAGATCAGAAAAAAAAGTTTCCACAATGATGAGAAGAATAGAAAAATTGATTCTCCATACAAAAATGTCATTTTCAAACCTAGATATCTCAGCCAATTATCAGCCGATTTTGATGAGTCTGAGTTCGTAGGAAAGCTGCTGCGCTGTCGTTTTTTTAAGTAATTTAGAGAGGGGGAAGAGATCGAGGGGAAAAATTTCAAAAGTTCGCGTATATATGGCTCGTTGTCCCAAAGGTTTTTGTATGGAGTTTTTTGGGTTTGTGGACGTTTTTTTTTTGGGTGTGGGACTGCGTCACGCCCTCCGCTACGATAAAAATTACTATTTTGGCGACTCTTATAGTGATGTGACGTTTGGCTTTATTTTGATCAAAGTTTACTCAGTTTTTCAATTTTAACAAACTTTTCACCTCTTTTATGCTTCAACACATACTAACTCTAAAAGTCGCCAAAAAAGGAATTTTTGTTGTAAAACATTGAGTTTGGCATCATTCGAAAGATAATGAATTGGCCTATAACAAAAAAATAGTTTCGGAAACCTGCCTCTAATAGGGTGTCTTATGGAAGGAGAAAACCCACCAAAATAGCGGAAAAGGGACTTTCTCAATTTTTCCCCAGTAGAAGATTTTCTCGTCGTGTCATTTGTGAAAGACAGGCAACAGGGATCGCCAACGAACTTTGCTTACATCGGCTTCTTGGTCCACCGGTCAGTAGCGACAACATGGCTTCCTGACCTGACCCAGCTCTGCCAACGGAATTTCGTGTTGTTCCCTACCGAAGTAGGTCGGTTAACAACCGATCTGCGAAAGCCTTCACCGAGGGTAAATTCCGTAACAGGAGTTGGGGATCCCTGGGTGTTGTTGGCTGTCTGACTTGCAGTGCTAGATAGCTTACTGGGCATCGGGGCAATTCCATAGATTTAACGCGTAACTAATGGTGATTACTCACGAACCAGTTTTCGCACTTATGGCTTATTGGAAAGCCTATGGAACATAGAAGAATTGTTTTTTACTCATTAAAACTAATATATGGGTTGTTTTTTACTCATTAAAACTAATATATGGGTATTAAACTTGCGGAGAATAGAGTCCGCTTCTCATCTTACCACAAATACTTATCACGCGAAGTAAGTAAATAATCACCGTTAGTTTCGTGTTACATCTATACAATTGCCCATTGGCAGTTCACGGTTTGAATATAGGTGACTATACCCTTTTATTCTTTCTGCGCAACTGGATCGCAGAGAAAGTAGTAGAGAGACGATGGTATCTCGGTCCCGACATAGGACTTGCGACAGTGGCGCAACACTGTTGTAACAGGAAGACACCAGGTGCACGCGTTATAAGTGCAACAACGCTGTTGTGCACCTAAGAATATCTACTGTGCACTATAATATGATGGTCCCAAAGATTACAATTGCAGAAAAAAAATCAAAAAATTCCAAGAAATTCCAAAAATTCCACAGAAATTCCAAAAATTCCACAGAAATTCCAAAAATTTCATCGAAATGCCGTAGTCCGGAAATTTTGGAAATTCCAAAAATTCCAGAAATTCCATTTCAATTCCACAATTTCCATCAGCTTGTACCAAAAGTAATGAAGTGGAAAACCCCTCGTAAAAAACTGAACTTTTGGAAGAGGGATTGGGAGGTGAAGGGTTGGGAGAAGGATTGAGTGTGGTAGCGTGGAATGACCATGAAGCCTTTAGATGAAGCGCACCAAATCCTCACAAGAGCCAAAAGTAAGGATTAGCGTTTCATTGAGGTATGAAACACAGCATCAACTGTCTAATTCATTTAAATGTGTCGTCTCTGTAAGCAAAAACATGTTAAATGTTCGAAAATATATATGTTCGTTCACGTCCAGCACAAGATAATTTTGCCATTGTGTATGCCGTGAGGCGAACATTGCTATGTTAGAACTTTAAGGCGAAACGATCAGTATTTTGTGATATAAAAATAAAGTGTGCAAAGAATTCTTCTCCTGGGAGTGTGCGGTGATGTTTGATAAAAAAAAGTTTAATTTTTCTGTTTTTCAGGTTATATACGGGTCTCTCACGGATTCGTAGTCAATGAGAGTGAGGGCATGTAATTTCATTATAGAACGTTATATAATTTAATGTAAGTCAAGAATAAGACAAACAAAAAAACGAGTTTTTGAGACATATTTTCAAAAATTAAAAGTGACTCAATTATCAATGAAATTTTCAGTTATAAAAAGTCATTCGTTACGAACAGGTATGAATGAATAACATCATAACATGGTCTGGTAATCAATGACTTTCGGTAATGTAAATTTCATAGAATTTCAGAAAACTCAGTTGTAGGGAAGGTGAGCCATTTCTTGATCATGCATTAACTGCTCGATGGTCGGAATTTAGGGGATTGTCGACCAATGAAACTTGAATATTGAATTTGTTTTCTTTTTGAACATTTGGATATTGGTCTGTTCTTTTCTACTAATCCAATATTTCTAATTTCATTTGCGAAATCAAAAAGCACGCAAAACCATAAACAAATAAAAAATTAAGCATTTTTCGACCATTGTGGTGTAAATACACGAAAATATTTTTTATCTTGAATTTTTGCAAATATTCACACAACATTCCTTTAAAAATTGCTTCTAAATGTCAATATTTAATGAACTCTGTAGTTACACAGACCCGCACGGTTTCACAACAAGCAGGTCGAGATAAGGTAGAACACACGGTCCCTAAGCATTTTATATGAAAAAATATATGGAAAATTTTCAAAATTCGTTTCGGCTGAAAATTTCCTAAAATGTTGAGGACATCGTGGAGAACCGATCGGCGCCAAGATTTAGATGTGGCCACTTGTAGAAGCTTAGGGACCCTGGTCAATGATTTGAGTCTGTCAATTCCAGCAGTCAAAGTGACGTTTTAAACCTAATAAAATTGAAGAAAAGTAGCCAGGAATTGGATATTTCAAAAAAAAAATAATTGTTGGACGTTTACAACGTCACTTTGACAGTTGGAATAAACCGGGTTTTGTTCCCAACTGACTCATTTATAGAATCACTGCATATTTGAAATTCTACATCGTTGTTCAATTATGATGTGATGTGAAGTTTTAAACAAATCGAGTGCCAATTTGACTTTTGGTTACTCTTTGGTTCTATGTCCAATGTTCACGGACATAGAATCAAAGAAAAACATAACAGAAGGAATAATAATCTATCGAGAACCATAATCTCGAACTTATCCCTTTAGGAGAAATTTACTTATCTCGATAGGTAAAAAGGCACGCTCCTGTTGGCAAAATAATTGTTATTTTGACGTGTGGCATTCAGAGAAATAAGAAAGAAATAAGTTGGGATACCTGTAGTGAGTTAGAACGAATATGTGAATGACAGCTGGGTTCTATGGGAGAGAATGGTGATAGAATTACATACAAAATTGGGCTAGTTGTCTCCCATACAGCCCAGATGTCATTCACATAAGCACATAAGTTCTATCTCGCCACAGGTGTACCAACTTATCATTTCTCTGGTGGCATTATGACCCATCGGCTAGCGAAAAAAATAATTTTTGGCAAGAGGTCAATCTACTAATGTTTATCAAACAATAGATTTTAAATCATTCCGAGTCAAAGTCTACGTACTGAAAATTGAAATGCATTCAACAAAAAAATCGTTAACTGGTTTGTGTATGTGGACTTGCGTCACGAGGGCATTGCTGCCGGGCACCCATGATAACAAATAATCGCACAATATTTGGACACATAGATAAATAGAATTCTTCGAATTTATATTCAAAATTCTTGAAATCGAATTGCTGAGTGTCCAAAATTTTGTAAACTTTTTCTAAATCAATCCAACATTTTATGTCACAAATGTTATGAAAAAATCGTACGCCCTGTGATGTTGCATAAGTGTACAAAGAATTTTTAAAGTAATTCGTCTGCATATTGAGAAAATCATGTCTTCGTTTGTTTTTTGGAGAGAATAACAACTATTTATCAGATTCCTAGAAATTTAGATCACTTAACTAACTAAAAAAGGTATTAGTGAAATATTTTGTTTCAACGTGTTAGTGCATTGGGACGATAAATTTTTGTGATGTTTTTTGGAACAATGAGGAATGCCAATTTGTTTTAACTCATGATGACGTTTCATTGCTTACCATTAGTCATTTTAAAAAAATTGTTCTTTTGCACTGGATTGATTTTATCGCAATAGATCGTCTTGCCTCCCGTCTGATCAGGCAATACTACATAAGTTTCAACTGTTTCGTCGGGAACAAAACAATAAATTTGTATGGGGAAACATCGTTTTTTGGGAATTAATCATTTTCTGTGTTTAATTAAGCGGACCAAATGAATGACGATGGAAGTTCATTGAATGTTTCTCTAAAAAAACTCACTTGGTCCGTTTGATACAAAACATAAAATGAATAATTCACAAAAAACTAATTTCTTCCATACAAACTTAATGTTTTGCCACCGACGGAGCAGTTGCGCCCTTAACTGTTTTGTGGCTAATATGTGAAAAAAGGCTTGATCCATATGATTTCATAGCAAAAAATAAAATTAGAATCAAAGTCGAGGGGAAACTCTCTTCTAAGATTTGTGGATTAAAAGGAAAGCTAACACCACAAGATGGCTTTTATTGTGTATTTGAAATTGTACGACCCACAGAAATAACCCAAGGAAATGTCGAACACCCTCCCGAATTACGTATTATGAAATTGAACTACGGTACTGACACGACCTCTCAGACCACTTGAAAAAAGTTTGGCGTGATTGGACCAGTTGTTTAGAAAAAAAAATCGAGACGGACAAACGAACAGAAGCAAATTTTTTTACATGTTCGTAATCTCTCAGCGGTATTAGGTATCCTTTAATCCCGCCTCGATCTACCCTATCTAAACAGTTTTGTAGTAAACCCATACAAACGTCGTTACTTCGTACGGGTCTAATAATACAATTCAGTTTCACTTTTCACTCATGTTTCATCTCTCAATAATTTCGCACCACTTATGCCGGTTCACTTATTTTCATTTCGCTAAAGGAAAGAGGATTTCTCGAAACTTAAAATCATTCTACATTTAAGTAAGTTCAACCTAAATTGCTTCTTATATAGTTGATTTTGGACAGTTTCGCTTGTTGTAGCAGTAGCAGAGTGATACATGCGAAATCGTTACAGTGAACGCGAAAGGAAATTTTAGAAAAAACTTTAATTTTTGTCTCTGAAAACGTGTTCCTCCTGCTTGAAAAGTGATAGATTCTGTTTCACTCGCCCGCCCGTGTCGCTTCTAAGGGCTGAAACACACTAGCAATTTGAATTGTCGATCCCAGCAATTTCTGTACCGGTATTCGTATCGACGTTTATTACTTTGTAAAGAGAAATGTGAATTATACTGAAGTCAGCTATTTCGTATTGAAAACTTGTATGAGAATTGCTGATATCGACAATTCAAATCAAAAGTCTCGTTTGTTTTCAGCTTAAACAATTTCTAATGGATTTTTGCAGATTTGCACTGATATCACGAATAAAAGTTGCACACATGCACACTCTATATGGTAAACATTAAGGCAACAATATTAAACACAAAAGATTAAATTCGCCCATTTCGCCATTTCACAAATTTAAGGTTCGTGACCCCAACCAACATCGTGTATATCACAGCGTAGACAACGTCCATGCATTTTTCGTGATATTTTTCTCAATTTCAAACCACTCCACACATTTGATGGTCTAAATATTTCTTCCTGAATCGTTTTCAGCGACCGCTAGTTGTCCGCTCCTGCCGCTCACGGAAAAATTTCAAAAAACCTTAAACGTTGCTCATGAGCGGTAGGTGAAGTTGCTTTTGTTCATTAGCTAATGGAAAAAGGGTAGTATTATAGTATTATAGGTGATCACCAGAAAATTCTCCTATGATTACCAACACAAAACAAAACTAAATTCTTGGCCAAATTAGTTACATCTACACATAGATAGCTTTTCTGGCGATACATTATCCGCTTTAAAAAATGTTTGGAAATACATCTGACCCTAAAAAGACTGTTTCAGTTTCCTGGTGATCAAAATTTATTTTTCGGTGATCAGTTAAACACATGCCATAGAAAAATTGTGGAAAGTTTTTTTTTTTCAAAGCGTCACCTACAATGCTACAATTGAGGGGCAGATAAACGTAGAAAATTCTTTTACACTCAAAAGAAAATCCTCAAATTCATTGAAAATCCTCAAGAAAATCCTTGGAAATCAAACGAAGTCCTTAGGAATCACTGAAAATCCTTGAAAATCAAAAAAAAAAAAAAAAAATCCCTAACAATCGTGTAAATATTCTTGAAAATCCTCAGAAATTTACATAGAAAATCCTTAAAAATTAAAGAAATTTCTAAAGATTTTTTTTAAGAAATTTTTTTTAGATTCAAAATATACGATTATCTGCCCCTCGCTTAAAATAGCTACTTTTCGTTTCAAAAATCGATTTCGCCACACACACACATGTTGCTTTCGTTTCAAAAATCGTTAGTGAGTGCTACATGTGAGTGAGATCATTTGTTATCCGAGTGTTGAAAATAGAGAGTCCAAGAATGCGAGCGCCGGAATTCGATCGAGGCGGAATTCCCTATTTTTCACGAGGGTAACGCAACGTTTGTCTTGTGAGTGATGTACGCGGTGTGAGTATATCCACGAAACAAAAACTTCAATTTGATGTATGCATTCACTCCGAAGTTCGACCGTAATATGATTGCACCATTAAGAAATACATGAGCGAATGCACCAATATTTTTTTGTATTTAAAAATGTTTTTTTCTTAGTAACGTTTTCAAATGGTGAGAAACATTTTCAACAGGAAAAACGGAAGCATATATGTAAATCAACTATAACATTAACACCAATCATCAATGCAAACCGTGACAATTGTTTTATAAATCAACGGCTAATGTAAAATGCGATGCACATATACAAAATCCCCTAGGTGATCAGAGTTCTTAGGTATTTCCAATATGACAATAAATGTCTAATTGAAGTTTATTCAATAAACTAAAGAAAAAAAAAAACACGAAATTCTTGAATCTTTTTTACACAAACAAAATGGGAAATTACCCATAATAATATTATATTGAACTCAAAGTTAAATTGTGCGTGGATTTGACACCGTTGGACATCGAACGTGGTGAATTCGGTAAACGTAACTCAATTGAAAAAACCACAAAAAACACAATTGAAGAAGATCTTTTTATATTTGACTCCACACCAGGCCAGGGTGCCGCCCATTTCTAGCGAATAACGTGCAAAAGTTCACACAAATTTGGGTAGGTGTGGGAAATGTTTAACTTTCGACTACGTTCTTTGAGTATTCTTATTACAATTTCACAGTAATCGTTACAAGTAACAAAGTGTCAGTGTTACAAAATCAACGCGAATTTTCTCATTTTTCATCTAAGACAACAAGGATGAGGATGAAAAAGGATTCATTTTAAAGGCCCCTTCAAGTAGGAATAATGAACGAATTGAGTACAAACGAACGAACATGTTTACAAAATGGAGCATGAAAAGGACAATATTTTCATAAAAACGCTAATATTACTACAAGTAAGGGTATACAAATTATTAGAAATCCTGCTTAAAGAAAAACTTAATTGTTGCTTTGTTACAATTTCATATTAAACATTCGCTATTTACTTGGGAAGGAAATAATTGAGAGTTTGGGCAAAGCGACTTATAGCCAAAGTTATAATGTATACATATTCAGAGGGGCAATGCAGCAAGCATCCGTAACACCTTCGGTGAACATAAAACCAGTAATGTTTTCTTGTGATACCATTTGTTAGTTTGTAAATTGTAAGATAATTGTAATATAATAAATAACATAAAAAAAATATAGCTATAAATACGTTAAAAGTTACTAGTTTACGTTATAATATATAAGCTTACGTTACGAGCTATGAGTCATTATGAGTTATTAGTTACAAATTATGAGTTTATGGCCCAGATCAGTATTTTAACTGACCCAGATTAGTACTGATCAGATTTAAAACTGATCCGGATCAGTACTGATCAGTTTCGAAACTGAACCGGATCCATACTCATCACTTTCAAAAATGATACATATCAGTACTTATCAGTCTGCAAACTGATATGGATAAGTACTGATCAGTTTTAAAACTGATCCGGATAAGTAATAATAAGTTTTAAAACTGATACTAATAAGTACTGATTGATCAGTTCGAAAACTACTAATCTAAATCAGTTTTGAAACTGATCAGTTCTGATGTGGATCAGTTTTGGAACTGATCAGTACTGGTTTGGATCAGTTAAAATACCGATCTGGGCTATAAACTTATAATGTTAACTTATAACGTAAACTTGTAACTTATAACGCAAACATATAACTCAAAACAAACAGCTATATGTATATGTTATAAATTTGGCTATAAGTGGCTTTGTCCAAACTCTCCAATAAATATTTCTCCAAACAACTTTACAGACGCTTTATCTAGTGACTGGTTGGTAACAATTACAATGAAATTGTCAAAATACTTAAAGAACGCAGTCGAAAATCAATCAATTCTCACAGCGCCCTGTGCTTAGTGGCTGAAGCGAACTACACATTGACTGATTCGTATTACATAACCCAAATGCGATGAATTTGTGTGCATCTAGTCTACATTTAGGCGAGATATTAGTTACGCACCTCAGAGAGTATTTGCATATTTCGAGGCGTGGTTCGTAAATCACATTAGATGAAATATGCTTCTAACAATGTTTAATTTTATGTATTATGAAAGCTTTTCCATGACATTTGGTAAAAGGAAAGTTTTCTTTGTATAAAATGCAGCAAAGAGATGTTATAGTAGTAGTTTTCAACATAAGCACATACATACATACTTCCCTCGAGCTGCGCTCTCGGTGTACACATCAAGTATGTATGTGCTTATTTTTTAGGATATTTTACTGTAATATGAGAGAGTTTGAGAGGAACGGGTTAGCTCAGTTTTAACGTACTCGCCATACACCAAGAATATCCGGGTTCAATCCTGGTGGGGACGAATTCTGTATAGGATTTTTCTTCAATGTATAGCATGAAAGTAACGTTCCTAGGCACACCCAGGCTTCATAATTTGGGTAGTTGTGAATTTGGTGCCGCAACGAATCGTACATAGAAGAATGACAAATATGACGTCACCCATATTCGATGAATTCTGTGTAATGAATGATGAATATCTGAGTCTAACTTTAGACGGAGTAATAATTAGCACACAAAGAAATCCTAATGGGACAATGCTAGCTACCGTTAGGCGTGGTTCGGAATTCACGTTAAGCATGCGGTCCAAAATGCCTGCCGGTAAAACACATTGATGGGGCAAACCGGCATCCTAAGCCCTACTAGTTACCGTCCCTAGGTTCGTGTGCAATTTACCACTTTCGGTAACGAAAGGATCTCTAAGAAAATCCATGTGAGGAAAAACTCACAAAAAATTGCGGAACTAGTAAATAAAATGATAACCCGGACGGGTTCTAACGGCGGATTATTATTATTATTATAAGAGAGTGTGTTTGTGTGTATGCGGCGGAAAAATTCCTTCCGTGCAACATGCGACGGAGGTACGGACCACACAAATTAAAATAAAATAAACACACTCTCACCGTATACAGTAAAGTAATTTTTTTGTGTTCGGTGAGAGTGTTTGGTGTGAACGAAAAATATTTCTCCATCACTTGTGAGCGAAAAATGTTTTTCGCTGCGTGTGCACCAACACACTCTCACCTATTACAAAAAAAAACTTTCAATATACTGTCGTCATAAGGAGAAAAAACTTAAAGCAAATCAGCGAAGATTTTCAATGTAATTCGCCGAAAAAAATCAAATTAGAGACAAAATTAAACAAAAGACTCTCGACGATTGCGTTGTTTTATTTTATCTCTAATTTGATCTTTTTCGACGAAGTTCGTTAAAAATCTTCGCTGTTTTTCTCTAATTTTTTTCCTTACGAAACGGCAGTATACTATTCCTTTTACAAAATGTCATGGAGAAGCTTCCGTACAAGGAAAATGTTTTCGGTGCTTTTTTTCGGCGATACTTCGCTCAGGTGTTCTCTGTGTGGTTTTCATTTTTTTGGGGAGTTTTTGGATTTCAAGTAAATGTTAGGGGTGGGTACAACGACTAAAACAATTGAAACAATTTTACAACTAATCCGCCTTTTCATAATATTCCATAACGAAATGAGGTAAAGCATATTGTTGTGTCGTTAAAATGATGATCGTATGGTATTATATTAATTCGTTAATGTAATTCCTGTATAATCTACAATAAACTGAACATAAGCTGCAAATCTCACTTATATTTTTTATCGTGACTGTTGTATTGTTAGTTTTCAATATTACAATGATCCAATCCAATGACCTAAATTTAACTAGCAGTTCTGACGACAATATTTATTTTCATATTTTTCATATAAATCGCCTTTTGTTTCTTTTCCTACTCAACTTCTGTCCCAACTAGCAATTAGAAACCTAGTTTCTGAAAGTCGAACTGCTTAGAGTCCAGAGAATCAGAGTAAAAAACATATAATGAAAAGCCAGCATGTGAAGGGGGGATCGTCAAAGAATTATTTTGCTTTGTTACGTTTCTTTATGAATTCCGTAATTCTAATCATTCCTACACATATAAAAAACACTTGATTTGAATTTTCCGTAGCCGAATTTTGTGGCTTTACAGTTCAGTGTTGCGTTGTTTGAGCATAATACAGAAATTTAAAAATTTCAAGCGTGGCGCCTGGCTTAACATTATTATATGTTTCGGATTGTTGTTAATCATGTTACAAATATACTGGGCGGGCGTTACAATTTTTTTAATTCCTTTTAGATTACGAACAGTCGTTAGATAACCACAACTGCGTATGAAAAATGTTTTTAGAGTAGTCCTTTACGTAGTTAGTTTTCATGTAAGATACAGAAACGAACTTTATGAAATGTGTCACTGTGTTTACATTGTTCTAACAATGGAATTCTTAGAAATGTCACGCTTGTGATACATTTTAAAAGTGCGTTTCTGTAATTGAGTATTTTTGATGATTACTGACCAATGACTAGCCTTAAAACTACCAGCAGTATTCATATTCAATGCGGAAGTAATAACAAAAAAATTCTGTAAAACATTTCTATCAAAAATGTGGTTGATTTGATGAATGAATTGTTTGGTACTTGAATGGGAGAGAACAAATTTAGATTCAGAGGTGTCGATTTTAAGCTAGGCATGAAGCCAGGGACTATTTTAGGGAATGTTTTCTGGGAAAATTGGGAAAATTAGAAAAATTGGAAAAATATTCAGAAAGCTGGGAAAATAAACCGTTGGCATGGTATAAGAAAGTAGTGGTAAATTAAATCAATTCGCAACATATTGTATATCGTATGCATCCGTAATTAACTGGGAATCGCAGTTATCAGTAAAATTTTCACTAATTTCAAGCCCATCGAAAAGTCTTACCGGAAAGCCCATCGAAAGGTCTTACCGGAAAGCCCATCGAAATGTTCCACAGGAGAGCTTATCGACGAGTCTCACGGGATAGCCAATCGAAAGATCTTGTCGAAGAGCCTAAGAGAAAAAGTGCACAGACGGATAGACTGTTCGTTACCGTAAAGTACTCTAAAAAATAATTTCGGACAGCCCATTGAAAATTCATTTTGGACAGCTGATTGAAAAAGGGCACAGACGGACAGACTAGCCATTACCACAAAGTAGCTACCGTTACTTAATAAAAGGAAAAAATTGTGGAGAACTACTGCAAGGAAATTGGATACATCTATTTAACGTATTATAGTCAGCCCAAAATTAAATTTTTTGAGAAGAATGGTCTTCTTGATCACCTGGGAAGGCAGATTTAAAATATTCATGTTCAGTCGATGTTTCTCCATGTTTCTGCCTGGGTTCCTTCTAATTTAACGAATGCTCTGTAACCAAAGCAGGAATCAACTCCATTATCGTTTTCGAGACGATATGGTTTGTCGATCAGTGTCCTAAATTCGTTGTAGATGTGTGTAAGAATAGGTAAAACTAAATTTCGTTGTAAGATGGATTGTAAAGGTCATACTGATGATATTTTCAGAAGCTATGGAATGTGTCCAAATTGCGCAGATTTTCCGACGAATCTCGGTAAAATGTTATTACGCTTTGTAAAGGTTAATTGATTTGTTTTTGATGGCAAAAGATTTCATACTCCATTTTGTGTCTTTTCTAAGATATCAGAAATACAGCAAGATAAAACGCACTTTTATGAGGTGGAAGTGTAGCAAATCTCTCGAATCCAACATTTGATACTTACGGTCGCTTCTGCTGAATTAACACAAAAATGAAACTGAAGGTCTTGACCACGGCGCAAGTTTTCAACGTGATGATCACAACAACGAAAATCGAAATACTTTAAATGGCATAACTTCACACAAAATCAGAGACAATTTCACTGATCATTCTACACCTACAGCCGAGTAACCCGACTTACTCCCACTCTAGAGACCTATAGACTAGCTACCGACTCTATGATCCGATTTTGATCAATTTTTTTCATGACGCTAGTAGCTTTTTAGTGACTTCTTGTCGAAGAGATATGCTGAAAAGTTTCACTTACCCCAGAAAAAACGTTAAAAATGAACTTAGAGCTACAGATTCGATATGTTCTCAAGCAGAGCCTAAAATAACATATATTGGAGGAGGAAAGGTGCAACGCAGGCCCACTGTCGTCCTCCAATGCCCTTCGCGTCCTCCCCAGCCTCTTTTTAGAAGTTCTACTCAGATATCGATAAAGAATACAAAAATCGCATAAAGAAAAATGTTGAATGTGAAGAATGATCGGTCAACCGGACACTTCTTGGTGCTTGGTGTGACACCAGAGCCGTATCTAGACAGCTGCATCAAGGTGGTCGCGCGCCTTCAGAATGAAAAAGTTATAGAAATAAAGCAAAATATATGTTATACTCAGCAAGTTTTCACACGAACCCATGTTTTTAAAAAATTTACAAATTGAGTCTGTAAATAGTAGTTTGCCTCCCACGACCAAAAGTAGTCACAACACATACTAATTAAGTAGTGACAATAGCGCCGCAGGCGAAATTCTGCGACTTTTAATTCAAATTGAATTGTCCAACAGCATTCCATGACATTGAAATTTGAACATTATTTTTACACATATTCTTCATTTGCGCTAAGCAGAAATCGTAAAAGTATAGAGACATAGAATGTATCTCTATGAAAAGTTCTTTAAATGCAAAATTTTAAAAGGAATTAAAAGTACGCGAACGAAGCGAGCGAAATTTTTCGAAATCCTGTTTCATTTGTACACTTGTTAAAAGCAAACATGGCCCAAATTAATCAAAATTGACTAAATTTGCTTGCATTTTCGAAAATCTGAGGGTGAGCGCAAGATATCTCAGGGTGGGCGGAGCCAACCCCCGCCAGTACCTAGATACGGCCCTGTGCGACACCAACAGGGTGACTTCACTACTCGTAGAACAAGTAACATAAAAACTGAATCGCGACGGGTAATCGACGGAGCATCATCTTAGTGTAGTATACTGCTACCTAGGATACCGGCAGCGAGAAGTTTTTCGGCCAAAACATCGGATACCGGGAAATCCATTTGAAAGGGAAGCGAAAACGAACGGGAAGAAATAATTGCCAGGAAAAAAATTATAATTAAGGGGAAAAAAGACAAGGAAGAAGAAGTTTTGCTTGCAAACGGGAAATGGTTGAAAGATGTTAAAGGATCTTGAACTGGAAGATGATTTAGAAATGGGAAATGGCTGTAAAACGGGAAATAACTGAAAAACGAGAAATTATTCAGAAACGAGAAGTGTCTCCACACTGTGTTTGAGTTCGAAAAATGAAAAAATTTTGCTCGCTTCGCTCACGATTTCTTTCAAAAAGATTCATATATCGACTGAAGCATGCGGAACGCTACAAAGTATATGAAGGAGGCGTTCATACAAAGCGCTTCTTCCCGAAGCCCTACGCGAAATGGGTGAGTGACCTGCTAAAAAGGAACCAGGTCGTATTAGGAGAGTAGAAGAGGAGACCACTGGACACTGTGGACTAGACCGTCACCTAAATAGGTCACGGCTGTCGGAAGCCCCTCCTGCGGATTAGAAGAGGAAACGGGCATACACGTGGTATGTGATTGCCCCCGATTCCCCCAAATTATAGACGCAGGATTCTTGGGGATTTCGTTGATACTGATTCGTAGATACTGAATAGGATTTAGACTTGAATCTTCAGATTGCTTAACCATGAGATGGCGTCGTTGGTTAGTTCGTTCAGCTCGCTGATGTTGCCCGAGAAACGATGAATTTTACATTGGCTTGTGCAAATGTGCTCCATTGTTTGAACCTCACCGCATGTACACTTGTACACAGTGGTGAGTCGGCGAACTTCCATCGGTGCATTAAAATGCGCAACAACCTTGGTATGTACGGAAACGGTTCAGACGTTGGTAGTTCCAATCCTTTCACTTCGGATGTGGGATCGGTGATTAATTGTTTATTGATCACGTCTACGCCTTGCCACCTTTCTTTCCATCTTGTTTTCTTATCGCCCATGTCATTTCGTTGTTCATAGAATTTCCAGAAAGGATTACTCGATTGTAAGTGTGTGGTCGGTGGCGCTGATTCAATGTCCTTGAATATAGGAAGGTCGGCGTTCGCTTCAATTTTTGAGCATTCTCTGAGAGCGGCTTCGTGTCGTGTGATTTGAGAAGGGATGGGTTGGCAAGTAGTGAACGTGCTTGCCTTCCACGCAGAAAACCCGGGTTCGATCCCCGGGATGTGTAGGAATTTTCTGTAATTAACTAATGGTATGGAACATCCCTAAGTTCACCCAAGCTTCATAAATTGGGTAGTTATGGGATTCGAGGCCCATAGCGAAAAATTGTACACAAAAAGAATCGGAACGTGACGTCACTCACCTACGTAGCAGTTTGTGTACAACAGAACAGTCGAGAAAACACAGCTATAGCTGCAGCCTTTCGCCCATGGATGGCGCTCAACCCACGTGTGGATATCGACATCGAATAAAGGCGCGAATGATGACAACCCAAGAACGTCACACAGTAGGGGTCGCGTGGTCACTGCGGACAGAATGTCGTCACATTGGATGCCGAACCAGTTGAACAACCAACCTCCCGGCAAACTGCACTGTGATACAAATCAACCAAGCAAATGAAATGTTTGAAAATATAACCTTAACATAGTGATATGAATTAATAGAAGCCAAACCTGTCTTTCGGACCTCTTGGTCTTCAACAATTGCAATCATTAATATAATAATAAAGAAACATTGTAATATACATATGTTACTCCATACGCTAAATAAATAAATAAATTTGAGAAGGTGCTACATTACTGAGTGCGTATAACCATTCCACTTTTGTTGGATCAACTGTTGCGGTGTCAATGCGAAGCGCTCTGTTTATTTGGGTGTCAACTTTGTTTGTATGCGCGCAGTTCATCCATACGGGTGAGCAGTAGTCTGATGTTGACAGTACCATAGCTTGTGTTGAGATTTTTAACGTTTTTCCTGAGCATCCCCATGTCGTTCCCGCTAGTTTTTGCACTATGTTGACGCGCGGCCACAGTTTTGATGGTGTGTAAGGCTACGATCCAGTATTGCGGATGAGCCCTGTACTCCACCGTCATTCCGTTCATTTTCAGATCCAGAGTTCTTCTTGCTTCGCGATTGTTCAGGTGGAAAATGCAGTGAACGGTTTTTCCTATGTTTGGTTTCAGCCTCCAATCCTTGAAATAATTTCCCATCGTTTCCAAGTCTTCATTCAAAAAGTTCTCCAGTTGTTCGAATGTTTTTGATTGGATGGCCAAGGCCAAAGATGAATTTCTTGGTTGGTTCTTTGATTTTAATACTGACTGTCTTTGGGTCTCAGAGCGCTGAACAACAATTCGCTTCAAAACCACTGGGAAATTCATCCCTTTTTCGTCGGACTAGGCTCGTTTCGACTTATTATGAATTACTTTAACGTTTACAACTGATTTCGACAAGATTCTGACGAAAATATGGAAAATATATTTTTTTGAGGTTATGTATGGGGAGAAATCAAACCTGTAACTTTGTCTAACAACTATACGACTATTAATCTGCGGCCTACATGCACAAATATTTTTCCCGACATTTTTGAACATTCTCAAATCACGTTTCAAGAATTCCTACATTTAAATTGTGAATATTTCACGAGATATAGATTTTTGAACATGAATATAACGGATTCGCCTACTGTGGACTCTCGAAAAAATTTTATTAGCAAAGACACAAATGCTATACAACGTTCTTTTGGCTTAACACGGCAGTAGATATGAAAGTGTATATAGTCTTCTGTGTCTACTAGTCTCATCTCTCGATGGTGCTTGTGAAAGAGACAATACGATGATTTTGGACACTTTCATATATGAAGAACCCATGCGCTTCATGTTATCTAGTTTTAACCGGTTACCTTTTTAAAGAAGATTGTACGCCACTGTGCTGTTTGAGAATTTATTTTTTATTATTTTCAAATAACTAACTGATAAATGAAAAAATAAAAATAAATTGATGCTAAACAGACATTACACGATGCAATCCCTCTATACCCTACATTGAAAGCAAGACTCAAACATGCTTCATACTTAAATCCACATTATCACAAAGGATAAAAATGTATCTGATAAAAGAATAATTTGTATGAATAAAAATTGTACTTTCAACATTTTGCTCTTTCAGCAGTGTCTAACTACAGGTTAATCTTATTTTAAAGAATTAAACGACTAATCCGCACATTTTGTTTCACTTTTCAAGTCTAATGCAAGTAGGCGCCAAAATTTTTCGCTTGATATTAATTCGATTTCGATTGTTTTAAACTTTCAAGACTTTTTATTTATCAAAATAAATTTGTTTCTCCTTAACGTGTTACTAAATGAAGTGGTCCTACAAAAATAAATCTTTCGAAACCAGTTAATTCATAATTTGTGGCTTGTGGCTATGCAAATCATTTTATCTTCAACATTAAATAATTAAGTAAGTCAAGGTAGCCTACCATTGTAACTGGAACAAAATTTATGCTTTCTTGAAATCTAATGTTTAGAATGTAGACGAAAGTGTTGGTATAGCGTTCTGTGCAGCACTTGTACTGATTGATTAGTAAATAAATTAATAAGAAAAAGATTTAAATTTAGCATTGCATAAATAATCGCATCATAGGCAGACACTGTACAGACAGCCGCATGTATGCATAAAGCATGAAAATGCTATAGGTTTTTTAGGTGTCATTTGAAATGGTGACAAATCAAATAATTTTTTGATCGATTGGGTGTGGATATTTATTTTTGGATTCGTACAAGGACGTGCATAACCCTTATCACAAAGTTAAAAATATTTTTGCATGTCTTGATTTAGGCTACTCGATAATAATGTTGTCATTGCGATGTCTCTACAAGCGGTCGATAAAATTCAACATGTATAGATGTTAATTTTGACAACTATATCTAGTTAACAAGATCTTTGGACGATATGGCATTGACACACTTAACCGAAAGGCTCTAAGCGCAGCCGACGAAGGTCACCTATTCACTAAATTCGATCACAATTTCAAGGGTTCCATGATGGGCACGAATTTGAAATCTAATCGTTTTTCGTGACAAGAAAATGAAATCCGATGTGATGAGGACAGTGACCATGACAAATTTTCGCTAAAACAGTTGTAAATCAAGGTGTTGGATGATATGAAATCTTTTACTGACGTAAAAGACCCACACACACTATTTTAAGCAAAAAAAAAAATCACCAAAATGCATTTTCAGATATAGTGGTCACCCATCGCCGTACTGGCTTAGTCATCGATGCTTAAGTTGAAAATGAATTTTTGTAATTCACAGATTAGACGAAATTTCATGAGCTGATCGATTATAGCTATCTCGCTTGTGAATTTAGTGTAAAAAATCAAATTCGAAGCACTTTCCATACAAACGTATGTCAAAAAACGTAACAAACATTTTAGTTTGCTAGATTTTGTTTAGCTTGGGATGACCAATTTGTTGGCAGTGCAACAAGGAACGAATAATTACGCGAGAATGAGCAAATTATGTCATACAGACCAAGCATTACAACAATTCTGCCGTAATTTGCATAAGAAACTTAATGATGACACTTCGAGAGAATTTCTCTCAAAATTACGTCACTAAATTTCTTATGCAAATTACGGCAGAATTATAGTACCTACAATCATTCGGCACTTTGTTATTTACAAAAGTGGGAGTCTTTGACCACAAGGTAAAACTGATGAGGAGAGTCTGAAACGATTGGAAGTCCTACCCCTTCGTCCCCATCCCCTTTAAAGCTTTCAGTGTAGTGGTAGCTTTGACCATTTATTGAGAAAGGACGAATGAATAGATTTTAGCGATAATGGATTCGAGTGGATTCTAATAAATAGGAAAATTTGTCCGGAAAATGGAAAATCATGCCCGGAGCAGTAGCAGAGGGCGTGACGCAGTCCCCACACCCCAAAAAAAGTCCACAAACCAAAAACTCCATACAAAAACCTTAAAGAACTCCATGCAAAAACTTTTGGGACAAGGAGCCATAGGCGAACTTTTGAGTTCCCCCCCCCCCCCTGCCTCCCTGCCAAATTGGAAATGTCGTGGCATCTTAAGAAAACAGCTGCCAGCTGTAAAAGTCAATCAATTTATATCATTATATGTGTAAGGCCTTTCGGCCTTTTAAGTTACATACATACAGTTCAAAAAAACGCGCGAACAATAGTAATAACGATCACAGTCAGTTACAGAAATGAAGTTAAGATCAAAAAATTTGTATCAATTCGAATTGGGATAATAAATGGTCAAACTGAGAATGTTGAGATGCAAATAATGACAGCTTAAGGGTCGGAACCACAGGTAACACGTTTGTCTATTAATCAGCGTTGAGGTAATAAGGCGATAATTAGTCAGAGGAGCCTTCAAGCACTGAAGTAGTCCGTACACGTAATTTTAAAGCCAGTTAACGTCGGTTTCCTCTTAATTTGAGGAAGTAAAGAATTATAAATCGAGACTCCGCTGACAAAAAACGATCTAGACAAAACATCGGACCCAACTCTCGGCTTAAGCATATTGAAAGTCCTCCGATTGGAAACAGGGGTTAAAAGCTCGTACAAGTACTCAGGTTCTTTTGTCAAAACTGTTTTGTGCAACATCACGGTAGATAGGAAGTCAAAATAACTGAAAAGGTCACACCCTAGCAAGACGTCAAAATTATCCGACGTGGATTTATAGCGGCCAAGACCGCACACGAATCTAACGCAGGCTTTAAACGATTTCAGCAAAATCTCTTTCGTTGATGATTGAAGCCTGCGAGCAGTAGCTAAAGTGAGGCAGAAGGAGCGATTTCACCAGCAAAAGCTTAGTGGCCTGAGGAAGGTAACCCGCGTGCGGCCACAGGCAACACAGACCAGCGAAAACTTTCGCGGACACATGCTGAGCGTGCGACCGCCAATTCAACTGATCATCGATCATTATCCCGAGATCCCTAACAGCGTCCGAATAACCGATCGCAACACCATTAAGCCGCAACTCTGGAAAATCATTCGCCCACCTTGTTGCCGAGAGCATGAGACCATTTGCTCCAGCCCAGAAGGAAATCGAACTAAGGTTTTGAGACATTCTCTCCATGTCTACCCGAAAACGGTCCTTTCGAATGCCCATATACAATTGGACATCTTTTGCGAAAAGATGGATCTGAGAATGCTTCACAACCTGCGGCAGATCATTTATGAAGACCGAAAACAACAGGGGTCCAAGAACCGAACCTTGTGGAATCCCAGCCACAACATTGCGAAAACCCGAATGAGATCCACTAGCTACTACTTTGTAAGTGACGCCATCTTCGATTTTTTGCTATCTTCCGAATTGGAATAGCTAGACAGCTGGTTTCTTCGGGGAAAGCACAAATCTGCGAAAAAATTTAGTGTAAAATTTTTTTTCAGAGAAAATTATTTTCGGAGAAACTTTTCTTTCGGAGAAAAATTTTTGTGGAGAAATTTTTTTGGAGAAAATTTTTTTTGGAGAAAATTTTTTGCTGAAAAACTTTTTTGAAGAAAAATTTTTTTGGAGAAAAATTTTTTTCGGAATTTTTTTTTTTTTATTTGAAAAAACAGAAGATTTTTCACATAAGTTTTAGTTACAACAACTGAAAACTTCAAAAACGACTGATATCACAACAAAAAATCTCTTAAAAGGTAGAGTGTGACGCAGTCTGTAAGTTCGCTTCCAAAATCAATGATATCGTTCGAGGTGACGCTTACGCTGAACATACGCATACATTTCCTTGACGACAATTTTACCTTGTGTTCAAAAAATCGCGTCACAAATGCCAGACCCAACGACGAAATAATTTTTCTGTACTTTCAGTTTTTACGCTGCAAAAAATTAACATTCTTATCTTTTTGCGAAGATTGTTTTGAGTTTTCAATTTTTGCGTGTGAAAACTGAAATTGTTGAAAAATTATTACGCTATTGGGCCTGGCATTCGTGACGCGATTTTTTGAACACAAGGTAACATTGTCGTCAAGGAAATGTATCGAACGATATCATTAATATGTGCAACCAAAATATTTGATGATTTTGGTAGACTTCTTGATCGTGGTTGCAAAATTGTAGTTTGAAAGCTTCTCAATTTTTGGATCGAAAAATTGAGAAGCTTTCAAACTACGATATCATTAATTTTGGAAGCGAACTTAAAGACTGCGTCACACTTTACCTTTTAAGAGGTTTCTTGTTGTGATTTCAAGATGATTAAAAAAACTTTGAATCTTTGTCTTTGACTTGAGCCCATTGTTAATTGGTCTCTTTCCACTAAATCGTCAAAGCTACCTCTGCACTGAAAACTTTAAATGGATGGGGACGTTTAAGACACTCCTTATCAATGTTAACTCGCTGTCGAAAAATTTATGTTTTTATAAGAAATTTCAGTATAAATTCAGATAAATTTATGATTGTCGCACCATTTGCCAACACTAATTAAGCACTAATTGAAAGCTTAGTTGTTTTTATTAAGTCGCGATAGCTACTTTATGTTTTCACTCGTCCTGTCCGTCCGTCTGTCTGTGCACTACACTTCACTGCACCTAGCTGCAGCTCACTACACCTAGCTGCAGCTCACTACACCTAGCTGCAGCTCACTACACCTAGCTGCAGCTCATTACACCTAGCTGCAGCTCACTACACCTAGGTGCAGCTCACTACACCTAGGTGCAGCTCACTACACCTAGCTGCAGCTCACTACACCTAGCTGCAGCTCACTACACCTAGCTGCAGCTCACTACACCTAGCTGCAGCTCACTACACCTAGCTGCAGCTCACTACACCTAGCTGCAGCTCACTACACCTAGCTGCAGCTCACTACACCTACCTGCAGCTCACTACACCTACCTGCAGCTCACTACACCTACCTGCAGCTCACTACACTTTGCTGCACTTCACTGCACCTCACTCTATCGCTACTTTACTATATTTACTTTATTAAATATATATGTGACTTGCACCATTCAACAGCACAAATTCAAGCTTTCGAATGCCTAATAGAAATTGAAAAGTACAAAAGAAATCCACGGTCCTTCCAAAAATCTAGGAAGTCCAATTGGATCACCTCACTCATGTCGAGAATAACCGAAAATATCAAAAAATCTGATGGAAGTTAAGAAGTGCGAGAGAAATCCACTTTCAACTCTCGCAATTCTAGAAGTGACTGCATCCTTGGATTTGGTCATTTTTCCAAAAAAAAAAATCCTGAAACCCGTGTTCTCTACAATTTTGTCTTTGACATCATTTTAACTGTCATCGCTGCCAATAGAAGTAAGAAAAAAACCCTGGAAAATTTGTTCGCTAAAATTAAATTCTCTACAGTTGTATAGTCTAGAAGTGGCTAAATCGCAAAATTGATCTATTTTTTAGGGAAAAAAATACGTGTCGACTAAAATCTTATTTCTACCTTAGGAACATTTTGAGAAATTTTAAAAAGGGGTGCGCTATATTTTGCTATTTTTATTCGAAAGCTGAGTAAAATTTATGACTTTTCTGATATCGGTTCTTTAAAAAAAAATTTATTTGGATTTGTAATTAAATTATTCGTAATTTAAGTGCAACTGGTTTAGCAGAAACTCAAACCAATTTTGATATGCCATCTCTAATCATTTTCACATACTAAACAATTCCTCTGTACATTTTACCGAGTAACACCACCTATTTCTTAGCCGAGACGTACCAGGGATTCACTCGGGATTCCAATATATTTTATAAAATAATTTTTATAAATAAAACTGTCCCGAATTTACACATACTGTAGAACAATTTTTTGCTGCAAACACCATTACGAACCTTTTTTCTCAAAACAAGCACACCCTATTGTTAAAAAATTGAGAAATTTTTTTGGAGAAACTTTGAGAATAGTCCCTGATCTACCCTCAAATCTAATCTAATCCACTCTCAAATCGAAATCTCCGGAGCCTTTTCCGAGATTCTTGAAAGTCAGAATGTTGGCGAAATCGACCAGTCAAAAATATCAAATTTTCAGTTATTTGTATGAAAAAATGGAAGTCTCAAAAATTCATATCTCCGGATCGACTGAACGAGAGATACATCAATTCTCCTATTGCGTTTTTTATTTACGAAATCAAAAGTATTTGAATCAAAACAAGGAAAAAAAGAAAATGGGGATAAAATGAAGAATCCGATAGCTTCAATCGTGACTCTTCCATGCAGGACCGTAGCTAGAGATACCACTCGATATTCACAGCGATGTATACATCCGTTAAGGAACGTTTTTTCAAAATAAAAAGTGGTTGGGGGTGGCAATTGAAAGTTAAAGAATTACGAGGCAAAAACACATGGTCAACTGTCATAAACTGTTCGAAAAATTTGTGTGTTGATTTTTTTCGAACAGTTTTGCCTCTCAATTTTCTTTAAAATAAATAAAGAAAACGGCCCACGCACGTGTTGCGAGTAATCTCTCCTCTATGTATATCGTCGGTCTCATGACAAAGTGCGCAACTGCAACAAAATATATTCGCTTTTTTGCAGTTGCGTCACTTTGTCATGAGACCGACGATATATATATGATATATAGAAGAGACTATTTGCACACTGCAAAATTTAACACTCGGCCAATCCCTATAGAGAAACGTTAAGAGTTTATGACTAACTACCCTTTGAATTGCTCTTTAACGGCGTGCCAGAAGAACTAAGTGGCTAACAAGTATATGAAGTTTGCCCTTATACGAATAGTCACAAGAACTAGATGGCTAACAAACATAGAAAATTTGCCCTTTTACGAAGTTTCACAAAAATCTAAGTGTGACAAAAAGTAGATGGGTAACAAACCTAGGAAGTTTGCCCTTCTGTAAAGTGTCATACAGTTTCTGTGATATTTTTGAAGTAACTTAATTTGGGTAGACTTTGGCCGTTTTCATCTGATGCATGTAGAGAAGTGTAACAAACGGACGATCAATCAAATGGAACACAAACGTATGCACAAATTTAGAACAATCCGTAAATATTCGTCATTTTAATTACGCGGGTACTGAAATGAGTATCTCTCAAGTACTATCAATTGGATTGACGACAAGTGCCACAGATTACCAGAGTACGTTTACAACTGTTATATATAAAGCTAATATATCATTATTTCGTTTTACAGCTAATCAATTTAAGTTTTCTATGTCTTATTGATTACGATGAATGCGTCTCTGTTTTTATTTAGAACTGAAAAAAGTTATAACCAAGTGAACAACGCAAGTAAGTATTAAGGCGAATGTTAATTACTTAAACGATAGCGTGATTAAAATCAACTTCATATTTAACATTTAGCAGTTAATCAATTTTGAACGCCGCACATCTTTATGCTTCTGTCATATAAAAAATTAGAAAATTGTGAATGCAGATCAAAGTTAGACAATTTTTTAACGATTGTCGGTATGGAATCGATTAGTTTTAAAAAAGGGGATACGTCTATGGCTCATTCCATCGGCATTGGTACTTTGTGAATGATGTAAACGCTTTAGAAACTGAGTGTATAATGAAAGCAAAATAATTAAGAACCTTTTCGAATTTTTAAAAAATAAACAATGTTTAACATATTCGGAGTTAATACTCGCACGCGTGTGATGGAGAGAATTGTTTTATTTAGTGTATGTGCCAACGTCGAGTCTGCCCTAAAATACTCTCGCGTATACAGTAAAACTACTATACTATGAAGTATATAAGCAATTTCATAGTATTGTAATGTATTTGGGTCGTTCCACGATGACAGGAGAAAATGTAGTGTGTGACACCAAAGTATCTGCTCAAAAATCTTAGAAATCATGAATCCTACAGTGGGATTCGGTGCACTATTTTACTCTGTAGCCTTTTTATTTCCCGAGATTTTTCGTTTTTGTGAATGTAGCGTGGCGTGGGATTAGCCATCTAATATTTTTGTTATGTAACATTAGAAAAAAAAATAATTTTCAGCTAGAATTGCTGTATTGATTCGTCTAAAATTTTGCGTAGATTGGAAGGACCAAATTCGTTAAAAAAGCAACAAGGGAAAAAGGAAATTACACATGCAATTGTCTTTATCGACTAACAAAGTCTGGCTGATTGAGACGTTTACGCCTCCTCAAGCAAGAAATACATCTTAGAAATCAGTCTGACGATAAGGTGCAGTTTAGATGTTTGTTCACAATATTGGGGGTAGAGAATGCCCAGCCAACAACAGGTGTCTGCTTATTCCATTCTCTGTTTTTTGCTGATATGCCCATGGTCTCGCGACACAGGTTCAAATCCCAATCAGCTTAACTTTGTTCGTCGATAATGAAAATCACAACAAAAATTCCTTTTAAAAGTGAAATGTGACGCAAGTACTTATCCCTTCTTCCAATAAAACTGATATCAATTTGGGTAACGCTTACAGCTTTGGAACGCAAAAAATTCTTTTGAAATATTTTCATATTTGATTAAAAAAATAAGTCAAAAATGCTGGACCCTTCCAACGTAATAGTTTTTTTCAATAGCTTCAAACATAAATTAGGTAGTTAGTATAAATGACTCGCTGGTAAGTGGACCGATACAAGGTAATTCATTATTACACTGCAACATTTTGAACCAAATTTAGTTTCTAGTCCGATCACTTTGTTCAGCGACGGACGGTGATTGTTGTTAGTTTGTAAGATTTCTGCATGTCGAGCGGCAGCCCAGTGTTGTTCTAGCACGAATTATATATAGAATTTTATTCGAGCCGCCGCCGCCGCCCAACTGAAGCGCGGCGACTACTACTTCTATGGGCGAAAGTGATCTACATAACTTCCTCTGCAACATATCAATAGTTATTTGTGTACCTGTTTTGGACGATTGATTTTAGACAATTTCGCGAGTTGTAGACCGAACGAAGCGACAACTTTACATGCAAAGTGGCGAAATCAAAAAAAAAATCAAAAAATGCCCTCATTTTCGGCCCCGTCGCATGTAAAAGTTTTTTCTTGAGCCGCCGACTAGCCGAAGCGCGGCGGCTACTACTTCCATGGGGGAAAATTATCCACTCAAAGTACTCTACAACATGTCAAAAGTTTTTTTTGGGCCGCCGCCGCCGCCAAGACGAAGCGCTGCGACTACTACTTCCACGAGTGAAAATGATCCCCACAACTTCCTCTACAAAAGCAAGTTTTTTTGAGCCGCCGCCTATTTTCCGCCATTTTGGCGGTCACCCTGATACACCACACATCCAACCCAACAACTTTCCCTTTGACACCAAACCTCTATATCAAACACCAAGCCTTTGTCTCATACAAAATGTCTACCATACACATTACGCACACGACACATACAAAATATGATTTTATATGGCGACTTCTAAGAGCCCTGGCGCCCAATCAAGGCCGGTAGCCCCCCTTTTTTAAAATCTCAGAGGTCGCAGAATCCCCAGCTTAAGCTCCCTGCAAAATTTCAAGAAAAGTTATCGAGCCGTTTTGAGAGTGAGCCAAAAAAGTCGTTTTTCATACAAGTGCCAATGGAAACCAGTAACTAACTATCTAATTAACTGCGGATTCTATGAAAATTCACTTTTTGTATAGGCAAATCTCAACGAAGAGTGCGACATCTATCATCCTCGTAACGTCGATATCATGAACTAAAGATACTCTGCTCCAAATGTCAGAATTGTCAAATTACAAGTGAATAGAATGTGCTGCCATCTATTTTCATTCAGAACTGCCTATAGGAAATGATCATTTTCCAAAAGTCATACCTCCGGATCCACTGAACCGACTTTAATGAGTGAAAAGACTCTTCCTATTAGAATTTTCCATAGAATCCGGGAAAATCATTTTCCGAGAAGTACGTCGCAAGGGGAAAGTCAAAACTTAGCTGTATATATAGTTCCGCACCCTACGAAAACAATTTTTCGTAATTTTTTGTTCGTATGTGGACTTGCGTCACTTGCGTGATTACTTTCGTTATTTCTTTTTTCGTATGTTGTTCTGTCAACAAATTTTAGCAACCGCACCTAGTAGATCACTAGATTTGTGTGCAATTTACTACTGAGACAGTAGAAACATCGGTAACGAAAGGATCTGTGAGAAGAATCCATCTGAGCAAGCTCATGAAAAATTGCGGGACCAGTAAATAAAAAAAGGATCTAGCCTCTGACCCGGACGGGTCATAACGGCGGATTATATTTTTAATAAATTTTAGCAAAAAAGAATAATTTTGCAGTGGTAAATTTATGAAAAAGTTACAGTTTGCATTGAAAACATTGGTAACACGAGCAAATTCATAAAGTTTACAAGGTACATGTGTTCCTACGTAAACAACGCTGCGTTTTGTTTGAATTTATTATGTATGAGTGAAGGAATTGAAAGGTAGGTGTCACGGTTCAAGATTTTTTACAGACTAAAACGACTTAGTGGTGAACCTGAGTCGTTAGGGGTCATTCATAAATTACGTAACGCAAGAGAGGTAAGGCATGTAAGAGGCAAGCGTGACAGCCCTAAGAAAATTGGGTAGTGACCGGGAGAGGTAGAAGAATAAAAATGCCAGCCGACTGGCATCCCTTGCGACTAACACGTAGGTTTAATATAGAATCATATTTCCAATCGTTTAACTTCAAACTAGCATCGACCATAATGAGAAGTATTTCCCTGAGATTCAACAACTTCAACGTCATTCAACACAGCAAATTGTTTTTAGCTTGAAAAATTATGGTAGGGCGTTTTTCAACACTTCAATTGCTAAATGTTTCAAGAAAGGCGTTTCAGCAGGAAACTCATAAGACATATTTCATGATTCTCCCTGGGATAAAATTGATTTTTGATCTACATAATCTTGTAAGAAGATGGCAGTATAAATCAATCGAATTGTTTGTCTAGACTCTAAGAAATCTTACCTCTGAAGTACTCGTCGCCACAGAGCTGATGCTTGGTGACATGGCTGATTCGGGACTAGCATTTATTCCACATGTGTAACGATTCTGGAAATATGTTGATATTCCGGAGCTGTTATTATTTACATTTTCTAAACTTCGGTTCGAATGTTGACTTTGGCTTTGATGGTAACCATTGCTCCCACTTGATTGTTGCATTGATTGAAGCGAATGCGATTTTGGTTTGGAACTCGGCTGTGATTGCATTTGCAATTTTGCTCCGTATGGTGGCGGTGGCATTTTTGAGCGCATTGGGTTCCCTCCTACGAACGATGAAATATCCGATGGCGTATTAGGATTAGAACCTAAAGTCTAGTAATAAAAGTTATTGTTTAGATTTGCAAAATGATTTAAAACTCATTTGATTGAATCTTACGTAGTCCATTTGGTCTTTGCTGCAATTCTGTGATCCATTTTCCCATTCGGATTGTTGAAACGATTCACTCAAGTACTGCCGGACTTGTGTCTTTTGCTTTTGAATGACATGATAACGAGTAGGATTTTCGAGAACAGTTCGAACCTTCAAAAACAGAAATCGAAAATTGTTAAACTCAGAAACACTTTCTCGAAAACATTAACTAGCGACAATTACATTACAACAATGTCAGGGTTGAGGTCAGGTCATAGAACACTCAGAAGAACTCCCTGCTGAACTTTAAAGTATTACCAACCTTTAAGCTTTAGATTACTGATACAGACAATACTTTAAATGTTGTCATGAATTATTACTTTCATGAGACGATTGAGTCTATAGACTCTGTGGCAGAGAATGGGTTCACTGTTAGTTCGCCATTTATAATCGTTGATCGTCCTGAACAAATGTCAATTGGCTTCCTTACATTGAAACTGCTGCGTGGTTGACTCAAGAACATATTTAGAATTTAAGAGTCAATTCGTGAAGAGTTTAGGTGATTAAAATACAATGCCCAGAAATTTTGAGCGTTTTGGATTTCAAAAATGAAAATGATATGATGAATCATTTAACTTCGGGAGCTCACCGATATGGACAAATGAAAACTGGGATGGATAAAGCACTTTTGTTTTACGTCCAACAAAAAAACGTACAGAACCTTCCGGCCCAGTCCACATCAAATTGTGTACAAACTTATTCTTTTGCGGATGAGGCAAACCCAGCTTTGTTCCGTCAGGTGTGGGCAAGGAAAATTCGACGGGTTGAGAGAATAACAACCAAGCAAAAGGATTTTATAGAACACCTATTTTTGAAAGGAGCAATATCGAAGTCGAAACTATCAGCTGAGCAGATGGTGCAACGGATGAGAGATGAAATTGTAGAAGGAGAATATTTCTTTAGTCCAGACGAATTTGCAAACATCGAAATCTTGTAGCCAGATTCAAGAAGATCCACAAAACAAAGCAGTTGCAATGTCAGAGGATGCTGGAATCCAAGAGAACCTTGAGCAAATATGCGATGATTTTTTTGTAGCGATAGTGACGAGGAAGATTTCGCAGGTTTCGATGAGTCTGACTTAAGAGACAAACAAAAATTCTAATGCGCTTTTAGTGTTCTTTTGTCAAAATGTCGAATTTTTCATATTTTAGTGGAAGTAAAATTGTTCCCTGTCGAGGCCTTGCTCTCTAACGTCAATTTTTTACTTTACGTTGCAATAATCAGGCAGAACATCAAAGAAGTAGTAATTTTTCAAGTTTTGTTCATGACCTCACTAATGTAGTTCCCTTGAGTCAGATCCGCCGATATCCAAGGATGTATCGATTACTAGAGGATACTAGAGGATACAAACCTTCGATCGTATTGCAAATATCTTCAGATGTTGATGCTGTTGTCCTTCCGGACTCACTGAAAATGACTATTTTTTGAGCTAAAAATGAATATCCCCCCCCCCTACCACGTCGACTCCGGATCTTTTCATACTTTACATGTTGTTGGTCTTGACCCCGCCCACAGATCCTTTTAGTTTTGGGTTTGTTCGTTTTTATTTGCTGCAGTTATTATCAATATAAAATTTTTACGATTTTCTTACATGACCCTTCAAATTGACTTCCAGAACCTGAATGACATGATAAAAGTCAGCTGTCTTTCACTTCATAATTCACAGAAAGGACCAAGGAATCGAATAAGCCACCTCGCTTCGATATTTGGAACCACTCGTATTTTACTTTCTATACTATAAGTCGCCTGAACTCTTATGACTCTTAATTTCAATATTGGAATTCGGGATTCATTTCTAATACATGAGTACTAGTTGTAGTGGTAATAGTCTAGCTGAAAGTTCTTTTAATATATGTTAATGACAAATTTTAATTGAAAAAAAAGTGACAATCAATCTGCAAGCTGACCATGTTACAGAAAATGTTTCGAAAAGTGAATGCTTTCATGCGAAATAGAGTAGTAATCACTTTTCGGAAGAATTATTATAACTCATAATAACAAATTCTAAAATGTGTTTTTAACGGCAGGAAAATAGAAATGTTCGCTGGAAAATAATATTTTGATCGCGGATTCGTTCTCAACAGTACCGCAGTAAAATAAGATTTCGACACAAAAAAGCAAACAAAAACCTCTTTAAAGGTTAAATGTGATACAGCCCATCAGTTCCCTTCCAAAATTAATGATATCGCTTGAGGTGGCACTATCGCTCATAAAACGCAAATATTTGTTTGAATTAAATGTTAGCCTGTGATCAAAGTTTTATTCTTAAAAAAATTGCATCACTTTTTTTAAAACAAAATTACGTTGTGTTCAGAAAATTGCGTCACATTGCTGTGGTTCGATTCCCGGCTCCGACGCCAAAAGTTATTTTCAGATCTATCTTGATTTTGAATCTCGAAGCAATTTTTCTACAATTAAAAAATTATCCGTTAGGTTACTTGACCATTGTGCGTAAAAGCATAGCAATGCAACAATTCTAATAAAATTGCTTCAAAAAATTTTTCCCCGCTGAGTTGTCTCCCTTGACTACCTTCGGAACGCTTCGTGTCACCTTCGCCTACCTTCGGAACTCTTCGTGTCACCTTTCGCTACCTTAGGAACACGTCTTGTCACCTTCGGCTACTTTCGGAACACTTCGAGTCAACTTCGACTACTTTCGGAACACTTCGAGTCAGCCTCAACTACCTTCGGAACACCTTCGGTCAACTTCGGAACACTTCGTGCCACCTTCGGCTACTATCGGAACACTTCGTGGCACCTTCGGCTACCTTCGAAACACTTCGTGGAACCTTCGGCTACCTTTGGAAAACTTCGTGTCACCTTCGGTTACCTTTGGAACACTTCGTGTCACCTTCGGCTACCTTCGGAACACTTCGTTTCACCTTCATAACGCTTCGCGTCACCTTCGGAACACTTCGTGTCACCTTCAGCTACCTTCGAAACACTTCGTGTCACCAATTCTTCTCACTCATCTATATAACTTTGCCGAAGAAACCAACTGTCTAGGTACTCTTATTTTAAATATGGTGTCAATTTGACTGCTGTCAGCCATTTTCTCAGTATCGAATAAAATTCTCCTGAACAATCTCTATAACTTTCCCGAAGGTACTCTAATTCAGAAGATAGCAAAAAATCCAAGATGGCGTCATTTTCACAGTTGACAGCCATTTTCTTAAAATGTTAAAAGGTCTCCTGACCAAATTCTAAGACTTTCTAGAAGAAACCAACCTTCCAAGTAGCAGCTAAAATTTGAAAACCTAAAGAAGCATAGTTTATTGCTTAGGAAAATCCAAGATGGCGCCGCTTTGACTACTGGCAGCCATTTCCTTAAGATCTCAATAAATTCTGACCAAACTCTACAACTTTCGCGAAGAAAGCAAGTCTTTAGCTATTGTCACTCCGGATCTGATATTCGAAAACTCCGAGAATTACCTGAAAATCCCACAAAAGTGACCAATTTTCCACATGCCACGACTTTTCCAGAATTTTCCCGGGCTGAGACTGACGTTCAGTGAAAATTTCAGGAAGATCGGCTGCCTCGTTCTCGATATCGATATCGAAAATTATTAATAATCTATAGATAGATAGATAGATCTATAAATAGATACAAAGAAACCGACACATCAGAAAAAAAATCATAATAATGAGAACAATAGAAATGAAAAATCGATGGCCTGAAAAATGTCATTTTCAAACCTCGATATCTCAGCCAATTTCCAACCGATTTTGATGAGTGAGGGCTCGTTAGAAAGCTGATGCGACGTAGTTTGTTTTTAAATTTTAAGAGGGAGATTAGGGCAGGGGATAAAACGATAATTTGATCGCTAAAATAACAGTTTGATCGCGGTAAAATGATAATTTGATCGCGAGAAAACGAAAATTTGTTTGTCAGTTCCTATTTTTGCCGCGATCATCTTCTTTTTTCCTGCGATCAAAACTGCTTTTCTCGCTATCGTTTTTCTTTTTTCCGCTATCATTTCTTTTTTTCCTGCGATCAATACATGTCATCACTTTTTATCACTAGGCCGTATTTTCAATACAGGATAGATGAAAGTCACCGGAAAATGACTAATTTAGTTTATCACTAATTTTCATTTAAAAGGTTCACATAAAAAGTTGTATTCAACATATTGCAAATGAAACGTGTTTGTTTGTAGTCGTACTCATACGGTGTAATTTTCAAACTAGCTTCGCTCATTTGAAAACTTCGCATCTAGTTACGGAAAGAATAACTTTTATCAACTTGGTGCATACGCTGATATTCTGACAAAAACGTATTTGTGCTGTCTCGGTTCTGACTCTTGTGTCATATAGGTCGACTGCAATAGTTATTGTAATGATAAAATTTCGCTTACTTGTAAAACTTGTGGTGGTACATCAACACCAATACTTTGCAGTGGCACTTTTAGAACATTTGACGATTGTTGATTACTTTGATTTTTCAACTTTTTTTCAGCTTCACGTCGTTCATAGTCTTGTCTTTCTAGTTCTTGTAATTGCTCTCGTTGAAGCTGCTGCTTCAGTTGTGTACGTGAGGTGGGAGTGGCTGTCTTAAATGTAGGCCTGAAAAGTAAACCATTGTTAAATTTAAGTTAACTTGTCATCTATAATCGATACATTACTCATACGTTGTATATAAAAATGATATTTCGAAATTATGCTTCAATATCTAATACAGTCTCAGCCTCTTCTACTAACGTATTCCTTGTATCAGTGTAACTCTTCGAATGAGAAAAGGCCCATTAACTATTGGGAGTGATTATTCGCCCGCGCGGGCGATTAGCCAGCCCTATGAGGGGGAGACTATCCGCCCGCGTGGGCGATTAGTCAGCCGTATGCGGGTGAGACTATCCGCTCGCGCGGGAGATTAGCCAGCCCTATGGGGGTGAGACTATCCGCTCGCGCGGGAGATTAGCCAGCCCTATGGGGGTGAGACTATCCGCACGCGCGGGCGATTATCCAGCCCTATTGGGTGAGACTATCCGGCCGCGCGGGCGATTATCCAGCCCTATTGGGGTGAGACTATCCGGCCGCGCGGGCGATTATCCAGCCCTATTGGGGTGAGACTATCCGGCCGCGCGGGCGATTAGCCAGCCCTATGGGGGTGAGACTATCCGCCCGCGCGGGCGATTAGGCAGCCCTATGGGGGGGGGGGGACTATTCGCGAAATATGTAGTTAAATAAAATGTTGAATGTTTTCGTGTGAACATTTTAATTTCTATTCTATTTATTATCAAAAAAGTAAAATTGCCCTAGAGGTACCGCACTTATGAGAATTAACGACTTAGACCTTTAAGCGCACAAAGTTCATAGAAAAGATTTAAATACCCCGTAACGATTGTTATCAACAAGTCCGGTCCTAAAGTTCAATACTACCTTAGGTAAAAGTTGTTTTGAAAACAAAATGAAGGAATTCGAATTGTTCAATTTATTGAAGTCATCTAAAGTAGAATAATTCACAATAATCATTTTCATTTTTTATTGAACTTTTAAAACTACGTTACAGTTTAAACTAATATGAGGATTACATAAGCTAGGTGAATTACACAGATTTGTTATGTCTGACAATTCAAAAAATCTGTACTGTTATATCTAGTAGAGTTAACAATTGAGTAAACAAAAAATAATTGTAAAGAAAGTACAATGTATGCAATTGTTATCAATAGAAACTTTTTTTTGAACATAGAATGAATAGGTTTAGTTACGATTGAAACTTAAAAAACTAAGACTAAAATGGACTTATAGCATACGATGTAGAGACCTCTGATGTTACTTAGTACTAAACATTCAGAATAACGATGATCTTCAACAAACTTTTGAAATTTGTGTGGTAATTGACGATTGGAGTTCTTCAAAATAAGATTAATAGTCATTCAAGTCAGTCTTATGGGGAGAAGACTATCCGCACGCGAAAATGATGACTTTAGAAGAAGTATTATATATACTTCTTCTAAAGTCATCATTTTCACGGGCGGATAGTCTCATCCCCATAGGCCTGGCTAATAGCCCGCGCGGGCGGATAGTCTCACCCCCATAGGCCTGGCTAATCGCCCGCGCGGGCGGATAGTCTCACTCCCATAGGTCTGGCTAATCGCCCGCGCGGGCGGATAGTCTCACCCCCATAAGGCTGGCTATTCGCCCGCGCGGGCGGATAGCATCAGCCTAAACTATTCCCTATGTGCCGTTTAGAAGACGACTCTGCAAGTATACATGGAAAATGCATCATAATACTTCACAGAACCCTAAATACCTATCGGTGTTAAAGGTACGTGTGGTAATTTTCAACTGATGTTTGTTTATTTTTTGAGACTTGCCTAAAGCGGCCAGCAACAAGTTCATTCAGGACCAACGCTCCATATGAGTTCCAAACAACACCTCGAATGTCTCTATAACTAACATCTCGCCTTAAATAAAATTTTTAAAGTAAATTCCTCATATTGAGGCTTCGTATGTAATAATTATTATACACCTCAGTGGCTGTCTACATTGCCGTGTTGTATCAAAATTTGTTTTGTTGATTTCTTGCTTCGGTGCATAAAAACTCTTTTGTTTCTGCAGTTTAATTTATTTATCCTCTCGGAGGATTACATCCCTTGCCTTCGGCTCGGGATGCAAACTTCCTCCTCGAAGATAAATAAATTTTCCCGCATCTGCATCAGCAAAATAAATTTTGATACAGCACAGTAGTGTATGACTTATCTCCCTAGAGAGCCACTGAGGTGTATAAAAGTTTGTAAATTTATTTTTGGGGCTAACCATCCCTTCACCTCCGCGCCTGCGGCGAGCTTCCTTACGCTACCCCCCAACCTAACATTTTTTGTTGCGCTGTCATGATCACGGCCTGCGGCGTAATCAGGAAAAAATTCGGAAAAAATAAGGAATTTTACCGTCATTCCATATTTTGAGGCTTCCAGATTTAAAGGTTTCCTGATTTTGAGGCTTCCGGATTTCGAGGCTTAAAGATTTTTTCTTTCTGATTTTTTAATTCCGGATTTTGTACGATCATCAACCCGCCCTTGCGATGGCTGCCGCCACTCGACCCCGCTTTCTTGCCAAGTTTTCATTTTTTGGGCCTGAGGCGCAAATTTATACTAACTCCTCGTATTTCTTTAGTTTAAATAACTTTGTCACAGCCACTATTACCACAATATATTTAGTTGAAACTGAAAGAGTTAACATGCATCCGATTATGTCTTCGTCCGGATTTTGTCCGTCCTGATTCTATCATTTCGGATTCTGTCACATCAGCGATTTGACAGTATTACAGGAGTAAAAGGCAATGTAAAAAATCTCTGCTTTTTCTATAAACTGTATAGTGTACAAGGTAGTTTTCATAAGGATCGGAGTGACACACGGTTTTAGCGGGTCGACCCACACCTGACCCACAGTTGCAGAAGTCACAGAAATCGTTTTTCTGGGCGTTCTAGAACTGTGGGTCACGTGTGAGTCGACCCACTCCGATCCTTAGTTTTAAGTCCTTCATTATTAAAATATAAAGACAAAAGGACCTATGAGTGAGGAAAATCTTCTGAATAGAGCGATTTTAGATTATGTGAAAACTTTCCAAAAAATAGTCAAGTCCCACCCTACGCATGGGTAAGTAATACAATACTTTTTTAAAATCATTTATATCATTCGGGCGTATAATTACCAATTTATATACTTGAAAGTAGGGATATAATGAACATATTATAGTCGAGTTTCATACAAACTAGGTGGTATATAATAGGCATATTATGGTAGACTTGACTATAATTTTCATTATAATTCGACTATAATTTTCGATTCGACTATAATTTTCATTATAGTCCGACTATAATATCATGACGTCAAATCTCAAAGGAAATCAAAAAAAAGCCACGAGTCAAATGGCGAATTATATGCCCAAATGATATAAACTATCATATCGCGCCATTATATCCCTTGGTTAATAATATACTATTATTCTACAGTTTATGGTAATTCTGTCGGGGCGTAACAGAAGGAACGCTTTTTTGATTTCATTCAGTTATACTCCATTTCATATAGAAAGAAAACATGTCATTACCCCGTTACGCAACATTTACCATTGCAAAATTTATGCGTTGATATTCACAATGTTACTTTTTTCGCGTTAACAATTATTCGATCAGAAAATAATAAAGATAAATATGCTACACTTTATTAATTTATTGTGGCATGTCTTATTTTCTCCTGTCGTTTCTATGGATGACATGTGATAAAAATGGCATGATTGAACTGCACCAATATAAATTAAATTGAGAGCACGCGCCTTGATTGTTGGTTTTCATTTTATTTCGATAAAGTGCGTGAATTTAACTTAAAATTTGTTCTTCCAAGTAGCATTTTGCTATGATAAGACTTGTAAGTTGCTGCAACGTTATCGCAAGGTTGCGCAACCGGACGTGCCACCTCGTCTGCACGGCAGGGTGGCTACCAAGAGGCCCGATTCGGGCAAGGTTTTTTTTACTCGAGCGTATGAGATGATCAGATGATGAACAAAGTACGTGCGCTTTTTATCTGAAAGGCTTATCGTTAAACGAAAACGCATGCATGAATGGGGAGGAAGTTTAAAAATAGACATTTGTTAATGACCTCTTTGACGGCAATATGCCGCTATCCAGAAATAAAAAGGGAAGAAGTATTGAACCCGTACGAAGTACAAAGGTCCTATACGTTTACTACAAACAATTTTAATGTAACATGGGGTAGATCGAGACGGGAGTTTGGGGGATAAATTTATTATCGTCTAAATATGACGAATCATCCATTTTTTTTCCAAACGGCTCAAGCCTAAACTTTTTTTCCCTGAAAGGTACATGCCTCCCATGATTTAAGTTCGAAGATGAGCACAATCGGCCCAGTAGTTCCGGGGATGTGGTCGAAGAAGTGGAGGTAGGACATGAAATTTTCGAGGGTCGATGAAACTTTTTCGCAAATATCTCAGCAAGTATAGCACGGAAGTTCCTCATTTTAGTGTCAAATGATGTCATAAAACTTGGAAAAAGTTTATGTGGGAATCGGGTCAGGGGTCTGGGCACTGGGACCAATGGAATGGACAAATTTGAGTTTTTCGTCTATATTTCCTTAACTATGCATTATGGAGATTTACTGTCATAGGCCAAGTTATAGAGAACTAAATTTAAGCGAACACGTGTTTTAGGATTTTGGGAAAATATGGCTTAATTCTGGTATATGGCCACTTCCGTAATTGGGCAGGATGACCCGCATCTCCAGAACTATGAGAGTTAGAAAGTTGGTTCCAAAGGCGAAGTTGTAGAAAATAAAATTTTAGCGAACACGTGTCTCAGGGTTTTGGGTAAAAATGCCATAATCCCAGTATTACTTCTAGAATTATGAGGGATGCCCCATATCTGTAGAACTATAACAGGTAGAAAGTTGTTTGCAAAGGCAAAGTTGTAGAGAATAAAATTTTAGATAACACGTGTTTCAGGGTTTTCGGGGAAATGGCGTAGTCCTTGGATATAAGCTTTTCTAGATTTGAATCGTCTGAGACGTACTTCGGTAGGGTCTTTGACATTACCTTGGGGGTCGTACACATATGACGTCACGCTTGCTATAAAATCCACAAAGTCTATAATTCCAAGCTGGTAAGAGATTTTGCTTATAGTACTCCGGCTGCCCCCCCAAATACACCCCCTGATTGGGGGGGTAGCCAGAGTCCTATAAACAGAATTTGCTGTCTTGACTAAGTTATGTCCATTTTATGGATACTCATTTTTTGTAGCAAACGTGACGTCATATCTGCACGACCCCTTGGGCAATTTCTATGTATCTTTGAAACTCTTACAGTTATAAAAGAACATAAAACGTTGGATTGTTTACTTATTTGTATCTTTAGATACGTTCGTGTCTTTTTGTAACATATATTCTGTTCTGCCATATCTTTTCTCTTTGCCACATCTATTCTGATACGTACGGGTCTTTGGTTATGTTTATTAATTTATTTATTTTATGTTTCTTGTATATTCTTCTCAATGGAAAATAAAACTTGCTTTCAGATGCTATCGCTTATGGATCATGGATCGTAGCTGACGTGACTAGCGTGATAGTGAAGTGTAGCGAACTGTAGTGAAGTGTAGCGTACTGTATTGAAATGTAGTGCGCAGACGGACGGGTAGGAAGTGTGAAAACATAAAGTAGCTATCGCTAACTCGCTTGAATCCGAAGAGGCAGTCTGGTGTCAAATTCATATTTTATGGAAATGCAGTTTTATAGTTACACATTTCATTGGTCCCAGATATAATTTTAGCACAAGTATGCTCTATAGAGAAACGAAATTCAGAATAATAAATCGTGGAAAACTGGGATAGTGGTTTACTATTCGAACTGGCGTCAAACAAGGATGCGTTCTCTCACCTCTTTTGTTTCTTCTCGTTTTGGATTGGGTGATGAGAAAGACGAATGCGCAATCGAACGGCATTTAGTGAAGTATCACAACCCGGTTACATGATTTAGATTTTGCTGACGATATTTGAATGTTAAAACGCACGTTGTAAGGGACATGGAGTCGAAGTGGGACCGGCTTATTCACTATGGGAAACAAGTTGGTTTAAAACTGAACTCCGAAAAGACGAAGATACTTCGTGTGTGCACATCAGGAAACTCCATTCTTCCCATAGATGGCACGCAAATAACGGAAGTTGATGGCTTCAAATATCTTGGAAGCATAATCTCAAAGGATGGTGGTGCTGACGCAGATGTTCAATCCCGTATTCAAAAAGCGCGACAATCATTTGGAGCGTTAAACAACATTTGGAGATCATCCCAATTTTCAAGGAACTTGAAAATATATTTTCAAGACAAATTGGCTCTCAGTGTTGTTATATGGTTGTGAAACATGGAAAGCGACGAATACAATAGAATCGAAGTTCCAAGTGTTCGTCAATAGCTGTCTCCGACGCATTTTGAGAATCTATTGGCCGAACGTTATCTCGAACGAAAACTAATGGAACATCGCCGAAGTTGAAGACATGGCAACGTTGATTAGGAGAAGAAAGTGGAATTAGATCGGACACATTCTACGTAAACGCAGCGACGACACAGCGAAAGCTGCGCTAGACTGGAACCCGCAAGGAAACAGAAAGAGAGGACGACCAAAAATTACGTGGAAAAGAACGATCGTTGAAAAAGCCCGCCACTAGGGAAAAACTTGGAAAGACATCAAAGCTCTGGCGCAAAACCATGTTCGTTGACGACATTTTGTTGGTGCCCTATGCTCCCCCGCGGAGTAGGCAAAGATCATGAAATAGTCTTTGAGTTAGCAACTAAGAATGCAGGCTGGTGTCAGGTTCATGACTACGCAAACGTTGTTTTGCACTAATTTATTGGGGACAAGCAGATTGTTAGCTCCCATATTGATAGCTCCCATACGGATTTTTCATTCCTTGAGCTAGGACTCAAGGGGGCAGGCTGGTGTCAACTTGAGAATAAATGAGATGCTACCTTGCATTAACACCTCTCATTTGGCTCTCTAGCAGAATTGTGACACCAGCCTGCTCGCCTTATAAAATCCCAAGCACAAGAAGTCCAGTATTAGCAGAGCTAAAACTCACGATGGCAGGCTGGTGTCAAGTTGATGATTACGCAAACGTTCTTTGACACCTGCCTGCCTTCTTACCGTTCCGATACGGATTTTTCATACTTTAAACTAGACACACCTCAAGGATGCAGGCTCGTGTCAAATTGATATTAATGAAATTAGGACCAATAATAACACCTTTCATTTGTGGTAAGCAGAATTTTAACACCAGCTGCCTTCGTTATAGATCCCATACAAATTCAGTAATTTTTATGCCATAACTCAGGGAGGCAGGCTGGACCCAAGTTGATAAAGTGTAGTGAAATTTAGCAAACTGTCGTGAAGTATAACACAATGTAATGAAGTGTAGCGAACTGTAGTAAAGCGTAGCGAACTGTAGTAAAGTGTAGGGAACTGTAGTAAAGTGTAGCTTTCTTTTATTTGAGGGCTATCGGAAAAACTTCTCGAAAAGCTTTTTATTATATGGTCATAAAAGTGTAAGTTAATTCAAGTACTCATTTCAAGAGCTTACCATATGGTCCCTTTTTTTAATTTTAAATTTTAAATAGTTAATGTGCATTGATCTTAACAGAGCATTTAATTCTCTTCCTTTACCCACACTAAATGTCATCAAGTTCATAAAACGCGAAATTAAACCAAACAAAACGAAATTTTGAGTTAAGTCTAGTCACGTTGTGTTATCCCTAGAGTACCTAAAGACACCGTTTCGACCCTCTGGTTTCAACAACCTCGAAAGTTCAATTTTATATTTCTCGTGAAATATAAAGTGAATCTAGCATATTCGTGGTAATGAAGTGTAGCGAACTGTAGTAAAGTGTAGCGAACTGTAGTAAAGTGTAGCGAACTGTAGTAAAGTGTAGCGAACTTTGGTAAAGTGTAGGGAACTGTAGTAAAGTGTAGCGAACTGTAGTAAAATGTAGCGAACTGTTGTGAAGTTTACCAAACTGTAGTGAAGTTGTAGTAAACTGTAGCGAACTGTAGTGAAGTGTAGTGCACACACGGACGGACGGACAAACTTAATAAACGAATAAATTACATTTGTTTCGAAGTGTAACATTTGCTATGATGTCTATTGAAATTTTTTTTGTTCGCGTGGGAATAGGTGTTGGTAAAATGTCGCATACGATAAATACAATAGAGATTACAGTGAATCTTGCAAAAGATATTAATTCATTTACTTGCATATACTTGCACTCGTGTGTTTCTGAACAAATCGCTGATGAACGGAAAAGAAACAAAATGATTATTGCAAGATCTGTGCTTCTAGTTCATGTATCTGCTTGATCGATGATCGTGCCAAACAGGTAAATCTGAAGAAGAATTCGCTTTATTTCGTCGAGTTGGTAGCCCGAGCCGCTGTTTCAAATTAAAATCCTTACGTTCGCTCATGCAAATTACATGATGGAATGACTTTCTGCTGTTATGAGATGTCCTAGGCGATCTTTTTAAGTCTGGCATGTTCTCTAATCTGATTTGTTTCACACTTCACATTTCTGTGTAATGAAATCCTGCTCGATTTTAGTGGATTTACCCGCGCCACACACAATTCTCTCTAATTCTTAAAGTCAATACATATACAAAATTTTTGTTTCTTATCGTCTTCGTTTAATTCTTGTAATTAACAGTTTTTCATGGGCATAGACATCTCTGTTTCGTAGTTTGTTATTAATTTGTAATACTCGAACATATCGTTTAACAGATTAATTTTTGGTATTTAATTGGACAGATCTTTACATCGTATGGCGTAAGCGTCTCATTTTAAAGGAACTATCAAGCAATGTGCGCACAAGTCGTAGCTGTGAGTCAACTTAATTGATATTTTTAGAGTATTGAATAGTCGCGTTCTACTAAAATGATTGATTGGTCTGTTTTGCAATATTTGAATTTATATCTGTGAATAATAACAACATTCTCTCGTATTGGTTTCACAACAACGAAATCCTCTCATCGTTATTTCGTTAAATAAACTAACGTCGATTACGTGTACTACCTCATTAGAATATCGAATATAAACGGGAAACTTACCCTCCCGTTATCGGCGGTAATGGAAAGAAATTTCTATCATCAACGTCAACAGTCGGTGTACCACCTAAGTCGACAATGCTGGGATCCATTTCCAGTATCATCTTCAGATCTTCATCAATTCCAACAGACACTTTGATACTTTTCATCAACGATTCTGAATTACGTGTTTCGTTCAATAATTTATTCCGATCATTTGACTGATTTTGATTAATTATGCCTTGAGTGTGATTACAACCATAATCCGATTTTTGATTGATAGCATAGTTAGTGTTATAATCATTAGTCATAAACGAATCGGAAGCGCTCTGTACGTTTGCATTGGCATGGGTTGAAGTAAATGGCTGATATTTCTTTTCCAATTCAGATCGATTACTATCCAACGCTTTCTGTTGTTGGGAGTTACATTCAAAGTGGCTGTTGTTGTAAAAGTTTTGCGATTGATTCTGTGAATTAAGATTGGGCTTTGCTTCATTTGGAGGCACATGAAATATTTGCTGCACTCGCTTCACCAAATCATCGTAAATCGTTTTCGAAGCCATTCTTTTCGATGTTCAAATTACATTTCCTTGTAGAATGTGCGTGATCATCTTCACTATGCTCTCAAATAACACTTCGAAATTGATTGTCAAGATCAAGCGTCATTCATCACACAAAACTGAACAAAAAAATATATTCACGCAGCTATATAGAAAAGAGCAGAGAAGTTCAAGAGCGAGACGGTTTGTTCACTTATGTAATATCGATAGCGTACGTTTCTGAAATTGCTTTCAATAACATAGTTCACATGTGGACCCGATCTTTTCGCGAGAACAGAACCGTCGGTACTAAACAGACACATATTTTTAACTATGTAAGCATATTTGAAAATAAACATTTATTTTAAAAACAACAAACTTACGCATTAGAGATGCAAATATTCATACAGGGTGACAATTTGCATTGTCTGTTGTACTTTGACCATTTTGACTTAAAAGTCTAATTGAATCCCAGTGATTTGGGAATTCTTTTTGGTCGAATGACCGACATTTGGCTAAATAATTCTTACGAATTACCCTGTTTGATATTGGAAAGTATTTTCATGTCTCGCCGAATGTAACCACTAAACAAAAACCGATGTTGATTGCCAGCGATTGCGCGGGAGATATAAATCGGAAAAGTTTTTGGCCATCGAAAAATATTTAGAGTGCGCGATTTATTTAGTAGAAAAATACATAAATAGTTAATTGTTTTGTGAACAATAAATGGCTCTATTTATAAGAAAAAAAAAAAATTAATTATTTTGAAATAGTTAATATTGTGAACATATATTAGGCAGTAGTGAATTTTCTATCACTTTTTCATGATTTTAATTAGATAAAGGTAGTGAAATATGAAATTTCATTGTATTTGGTTTAAAAGTGGTTTGATGACGAATACTAAGTTACCCAGATAACAAAGATTTTTTCAAAAACTCAAAAAGCGTACACAAAATGTGCTTTACGGTTAAAAATATGAGCTTAAAACGTAATGAAACCGTTACACTGTTTGGTGGACATCTTATGTACTTAAATGTCTCTTTGTCTCCATATTCTGCGCACTCGAATTTAAGAGTGAAGCCGCAAACTGCCTCAAACAAATGATCTGTTCACATTGTTTGAAAGTGCACTGCATAGTGTACATCATGCTCGGACGTCCACAAACCCAAAAAAATCCATACAAAAACCTTTGGGACAAGACACGATGTATAGGCGAACTTTGGAGTTTTTACCCCCTACCCCCTCCCCCTCTAAATTATTTAAAAAAAAACTACTTCTTCCAACGCACTTTGGATATTTAAAATCGGTTGAAAACGAGCCGAGATATCGCCAATCAAAGATGAGCAATTTCCATATAAAAATGGTAAAATCAAAATTTTATTCCTGTGTTCTAGTGTCCACGATGTATCTATGTATCAATGTATCTATCTACTTCTATTTTTCTCGAGAACCGCCCGGGCGATTTCCCTAAAATTTTTAGGGAAGTTCAGTTTCGGTCCCAAATGGAAAATTCAGCTGGTGGCTACCCCCAAAAAAATCTTGCAACTGAGTTATTGGCCTTCAAAGTTTTCATACAACCCCTATATATGAAAATCCACCGACGCGACGGGAGCACTTCTTCGGCTATATCTCGGCCAGTAGTGATCAGATCACGGTGAATGGGGTATCAAATGGGGTAGTGACAGAAAATTATGTGTAATGATGTGGAAAGTGCGTAGGATGATGTGGGAAGTGTGTGGGATGATGTGGGAAGTGTGTGGGATGATGTGGGAAGTGTGTAGGATGATATCGGAAGTGTGTGGGACGATGTGGGAAGTGTGTGGGATGATGTGGGAAGTGTGTGGGATGATGTGGGAAGTGTGTGGGATGATGTGGGAAGTGTGTGGGATGATGTGGAATGAAGGGGAAAATGCGTAGAATGAAGTAGGAAGTGTGTGGGATGATGTGGGAAGTGTGTAGGATGATGTGGGAAGTGTGTGGGATGATGTGGCAATTGTGTGGTATGATGTGGGCAGTATGTCTGATTATGCGGGAGATATATTTTTTCGAAGAAATTTTTTTTTTGAGAAAATTTTTTTCCGGAGAAAATTTTTTTGTAGAAAAATTTTTTTGGAGAAAATTTTTTTGTAGAAAAATTTTTTTGGAGAAAAATTTTTTTGTTAGGCAAAGTAATTTTTTGGAGACAAAATTTTTTGTAGACAATTTTTTCATGCAAGAAAAAATTTTGTTGCGAGAAAATTTTTTTCGAAGCCCCACAATTTTTTAAAGCGAAAAATTTGTTGTGAGAAAAATTTTTTTGAACAAAATGTTTTTGAGAAAGAAGGCAAAAAAATTTGTTTTCGCCGAGAAAAGTTTTTTGGAGAAAATTTTTTTCGAAGACAATTTTTTTTCTGAGAAATTTTTTTATCTAAGAAAATTTTCTTTTCTGAGAAAGTTTTTTCAAAAAATAGAAATTTTTTCAACAACTGAAAACTTCCAAAACGACTGATATCACAACAAAAACCTCTTTAAAGGTAGAGTGTGCCGCAGTCCGTAAGTCTGCTTCCAAAATTAATGATATCGCTTAAGGTGACGCTATCGCTGATAATACGCAGAAGTTTGTTCGAGTGGAACCTTGTGTTCAAAGTTTTGATTTCCTGAAAAAATTAGAGCGCTTTTTTTAAAACAAAATTACGTTGTGTTAAAAAAAATGCGTCACAAATGCTGGATCCACCAGCGGAATAATTTTTCAATACTTTCAGTTTTTGCGCTGCAAAATTTTGACTTTTATTTCTTATTGCGTAAATTGTTTAGAATAAATTTAAATTTTTGCGTGTAAAAACTGAAAGTGTTGAAAAATTATTCCGGTTGTTCTGTTCCGGAATCTGTTCACATTGTTTGAAAGTGCACTACATAGTGTACATCATTTATAATGAATATGAGAAAAAATGTGGAAAAAGTGTAGCGCTTCATGAATGCACTTTTCCATAAACATTCAATGTACGAATAAACACTTCAAAGTTTTTATTACTCAAAGAAACTTTTGGGATAACGGAAGCTCATTCAAAGAAACTGACATCACCATTTACACATATATGTTACCAAATACGACACAGGTTCTGGTTGTGGCATCCACTGTAACAACCCCCACTCCAGATATCTGCACAGGTAAGCAACTATCGCACAAACCAAAACGTGCGTGATAATAGAAGCACCCAAATCACAAAATTTATAAATATATGTTCAAACAGTTAAGTATGTCTAAAAGCTTTAAACGGTCACTGCACGCACAGTCCCAGAGTCTGGCGGACAACCACAAAGTAAACTCATACTGGACTCCAGGTCGCACTAGTATTGAAGGCAATGAAAGGGCAGACTTACTGGCAAAGTCAGGATGCAACACTTCTTTTCTTGCACTAGGATTCACTTACAAGGTTTCGCCATATGATGTCACTACGAATCAAAACACAGGCTAATTTGGACAGACTTAAAAAAGTGGCAGCCCAGCAGGCCACCATAGATGCTAAACAAATCCAGAAATGACCTAAGACTCATCATTGGCGCAATAAAAACTGCTGTGAAGTTAGCTCGTGAGAGAATATGGTGGTCAGAGAGTCAGTACGTGAAAAGTGAACGGTTCCTCGCCACTCTCTCACTGTGAGATATTCTCTCACGGGCGGATTCTCTCACGGGCTAACTTCACAGCAGTCAATAAAAGACCACTGCAAGCTAAACTAACAACTCCACTTAAGGGGAATTGTGGCAACTACTGCATGTTGGAGATACAACGACAACGAAAAATCTCCCTAATTGTAACTTTAATTTATTATGTAAATTCGACCAATAAACAAATAATGGTGACACACTTTTTGATGGCATTAAAACTAAATTTTGTGTTATACGGGTAACTCGTTGCCGTTTGTCTGAATTTATCTTAGTTTGTGGTAAGTCGTCCAAAGTGCGCACTGACCGCGATATTGAAATTAGTTATTACTCGCCGTTTATATAATAAATATAATTGCAGGGTTTCCATGCATTATATTTTGGTCAGCAACGATGACTAAATTTCAAAAACCTGATTTTATCGAAAATCGAAACAAGTTAGCTGATATTGTTATTCTTCCTAATTCTACAACTCACATAGGCTGTCTAATTTAATATTTTAACATTAATAATTGTAATAAATTCTTCAATTAATTGTAAGTTTAGTTACAATAGCATACAAAAATCTCTTAACAGGTTAAGGTATTCTATATAGTAAGTTAGAATGGCGAGCACACATTGAAGAAATAACCAAGAAGGATTTAAGAGTATGCTGGCAATCTCGCACCACAATTGGAAAGGATTGCTGCCCAAAACCAGTGGTTTTGTATTAAATGTGTAGATCGATTGTGAGACTTAATTAATTGGTGAGATAAAGAAGAAGACAGGCAAAGTTCACCGATTGGCGATTGAGTGTGACAAGAGTGATGACGACGAGAGCGGCACTAGAGGTACTGACGCTGGACCTGTTTGTATGGTAAATTCGTATGATTTATCAGAAACTTGTCGGTTTTCAATTTTCCGTTTCTGTATATTTCGTGGCTGGAAAGAAATCGAAGAATATGTAAAAATCCATTTTGGAGTGGAATTTATTCTCTTAGTTATACTTTTATAAAAGGAATTTCTTGAAAAAATGTAAAACCCACTGCAACCGGTTAATTTTTGTATGAAAAACCTCGGTTGCCCGGCTATTCCCATACAAAAAATAACCGATTCGCAATCCCTAACCGGTAAGTATTCTGTTCTGAAATTGCTTTAGTTACGAGCTCCAATTGTTTTTTCCTTTGTTCTCAGAAATGAACATGCTCAAAAGAAAGGACACTAGCACGGGGCTCGTAACCGTGGCACTTACCCTACAATTTATCAAAGTATCTTTTAGCAAAAATTCTGGGCAGTCATAAATATAAAATGTAAATACTAGAGAGTTTTGGAAAAGCGACTTATCGCTAAATTTATAACATATACATATAGCTATAAGTAATAAATTATATGTTTATGTTATAAGTCATAAGTCTACGTTATAAGTTATAAGTTAATAAGTTATAAGTAAGTTAAGTAAGTTATAAGTAAATAAAATATACGCTTCAGTACTGATCAGTTGCAAAACTGATACAGATCAGTACATATTAATTTGAAAAATGATACAGATCAGTACTGATCAGTTTCAAAACTTATAGGAATCAGTACTGATCGGTTTTAGAACTGAACTGGATCAGTACCGGTCAGTTTTAAAAGTAATACGCATCAATAGTGAGCAGTTTTAAAACTAATACGCATCAGAACTGATCAGTTTCAAAACATTTAACTTGTAGCTTATAACTAATAACTTATAACTTATAAACATTTATAACTCATAACATACAACGTATAACCCATAACAATTTATAACTTAAAACGTAAACTTATAAGTTATAAAACACAGACCTCTAACTTATAACGTAAACACATAGCTTATAACTTATAGCTATGTGTATATGTAATGAATATAGCGAAAAGTCGCCTTGCCCAAACTCTCTACTATTGTTGTCTCTATTATTGTACGAAAAATGTGCGAAATTTTTTTGATTTTCGTTCTAATTTACAATTTTTTAAAAAATAAACTCAGCCGCCGCCGCTTTAGGCCGGCTTGAGTCTTCATAGCTAACGCGACGCCAACACTCTTTAATCACGTCTGCGTCCTAACGTTTTCAACAATTTTGTTAAATTTTGCAATGTAATGAATGAGAGAATCATTTTTGCTCATGAAATCGTTGCTCTTTAAGGTAGGGCTCTAGGTTGGGGACATTTCAAAACAAAAAAAAATTAAAAAAATAGTAATGGGTGAACTCCAAACTTTTGTCTTTGTATAAGAACTTGAACATTTTGAAATGAATTAAGTTCATCACCAATGTTTACTCCATACACCATATGGTATACACCATAATACTCATCATAAATTATAGGACTTAAGACTCCACTTTGCCTCCGTTTAGGAAAAAAACAATAACAGGCGACAAATTATCCACATAGGAATGAACCATTAGTGCATATTAACCCACCTCACGTCAAAAAATTATTTCTTTTATCACAGGTCTGGATTGTTTTTCTGATAGTTCTGACTGTGTAGAGAAATGTTGTAGAAGAAACGATATAAAAATAATAACGTTAACGTTAATTCAGTTTTCTTATAATTCACGAAAAACGATCAGCTGATTGACGTTTTCCATTAAAAGCGTCAATTAGCTGATCACTTTTCGTGAAATAAACTGAAACAAAAATGTGAAAATGTGAAATAAGAAATAATTTTTTGGCGTGAGATGGGCTAATGCATATATGAAGCACTATTTCCTGTAAAATAGAGACATTCAGTCCTGTTCACTAAGACGACGAAGTCAAGTGCAAATAATCTACCATTCATCCAACATCAAAACGATTTATCAGTGAATACCGCCGACTGACGACCTCTGAGATTCGTCAATTAAAGAACATTGACTCTTTCTAAAGTGAAGGTCAAAATCATGAATGAAATAGAAAAGTTTGGTGCTATTGCCTTATCGACTGTGATGCTTCATGTTTTTACTCTGTTTTGTTTGCTCCATCAAATTGATAATACTACTCCTTGAGCAATTTCTTCGTTGCATACCGAACTTTAAAACGTATTAACTCAATGTGACATGTATATAACAACTGTGCATTTTACGTTAAGGCTACATTCCTGCTTCAATTTAGTGCTGAGCGTTCGAACCGAATATCACAAAATAAAATACCCGTTCAGACAACACAATCCCAGCCAAATAACACCCAATTATAAATAAATAAATAAAACATAAACATAGAAACGTAGACTGTCTCTTCAGTAACATAAGCATCCAATGAAAGTAATTTTTTGGGTGTACCATCCGGAAGTTGAGCATGACATGTGTGTAACATGGCTTTATTCGGATTCGGTTGTATGGACCGTAATTTTATTAGACATATTCACGTGAATTAGAACTTTTGTTTTATTGACATTTTGGCCACACTAGGTTACAATTACAAGAATTTGCTCTCGAAGTTCGCCCTTTGGCTCCAAAAAATTATTCCCTTTTTCGGGTCTGAGGAACAGCCCCTGAGCGAGGTCTTGGACCTCGATTTCGAAATATCGCCGAAAAAAAACACTGAAAACATTTTCCATGTACGGAAAGTCCATGAAAATTAGGTGAAGTTCCACATATTGATGGCGCACTTTTTTACAGTTTTACTGAGAATCTCCAATACATTCAGCAATTATAGTTCTTTCATGCACTAGAATGAACCTTCCTCTAGTGTATGAAACTACTGGATCTTGAATCCGAAGTACGCAGCCTTCAAAAAGTTGCAACAAGTGGAAGACTGCATTTTCGGTTAGGAAGCCTGGGATCAAAAAATGATGTAAGGCCATGTTAAATCCAATAGCAAGTAGGAAAAACAATTTTCAATTTGAAACCAGGCTACGTACTTTATCATGGTTTGACGGCACAGAGTAGGCAGCCTGGTGCCAAAAATTTAAGGTTATCACTATGACGGCATTGACGAATGCTTCGCAACGCACTAATTTTCATCTTGGCACCGGGCTGCCGCTGCCTTCTACATTCAAATGAGCATAGCTCAAGAAAGCAGCCTGGTGCCAAGATAAAAATTGATGCGTTGTGAATCATTCGTCAATGCCGGCATAGTGATATTCTTCACATTTTGGCACCAGGCTGCATTCTTTTTCATTGTTCAAGGTCACATAGAGGGCAGCCTGGTGCCAAATCAAAAAGTTTTGCGCCGTAATGTACTGGATACTAGATTCAAACTTCCCTAATATAATTTTTTGGCACCAGGCTGGTGGCCTTCCCCGACTTGGCTACTGCAACATCACCAAGGAAAATTATTTTATGCACCTCTTCGCTGCATTATATACGAAAAAAGTTAAATTTCCTTTTACGAAATGTCATGGAAAAGTTTCCTGTCGGTGGTTAGAATTTTTTAAGCGATACGTCTCTCAGATTATATCATCGAGGAATGTACACTTTCATATTCGCTGTTTAAATCTATCATATCGACTATAATAAACCAATTATCACTCTACTACAGCGCAATGATTATAGACCCAGATCTAGCTGCAATAAATCGGTTTGATATCCCTTTGACAATATTACACTTTGCTGGACTAAGCGAACGATCTCTGTTTTTTTTTTAACTTATATTTAATATGAATTGCAATTTCATACCGTTTATCTATAGACCAATTTATCATTTTATATTCCAACTCTAATTTTCATACATTTTTTTCTCACCTTAGTACATTTCTTAGAGGAACAATCGGATAATTTAACAATTTTAAAAATAAACAAAGACGAAATTTATGTTTGAACAAAGTTGTAATAATCAATTTAACACATTTTTTTAAAACTTCGAACAGATCGAACTACTACATAATTTTCAAATCATTAAATAAAAACGTGCGGCTCAGATTTTTGTTTATTTATCGAAACTGGACAGTGACGTCAAATTGTAAATATCAATTTTAAAGATTATGAGCCACTATGGTACACGCGCTTATGAACCACTATGAATTTATATTAAAATACCTGACTTATAAAAAAATTATAACGTCATCCTCATAGAAAAAAGATCGCTTTAAAGGCATTCTCAGTCAATTATGGGACTACGTTTGGTGAAGGTAGGTGCAGTGTTTTTGATAAAGTAGATGTGATGGTAACATGTAAAAGAGTTGCTTGAAAGCTCAGCTTTACAAATTTTTTCTTTATCAAGCAGATCTTTCACCCTAATCGTTTAGCAGATATTGACTCCTTAGATCATTTTAACGCATAAGAAGGTCTTCAGCAATTTCTATAACTGAATGCTTGGGTGGTCAATAATGAAAATTACTGAACAGATGAACATTTTGCATGTTTGTACGGTGTCGCTATAAATACCGGAGGTCACAAATTCCGGACGAAAATTCCAGAGGCGTCAAAATCAAAAGACCTCAAAATCGGGAAGATTTAGATGAAATATGAGTGAAGCTGTATTTTTCTCATCAGCGACAGTTTCCTTATACGAATCACATTTTTATCTGTACTGCTGCGCCGCAGGCCGTGAATATGATGGAAAAATAATAAAGCGAGGTCGAGCGGCGGCAGCGCCTGCAAAGGCGAGTCAAGGGGGAATATACCGCTTGCGGGGTTTGGGACAGGTGGCCTGCAGGGTGTGTCCAATCTCGCCGCAAGCGCGGCACTTAGGGGGCAGAGCCGTCCAATATTAAATAGAGTTAAAACAGCTGTCACAGGATTACAATCCTTCATGTATCATAAGATATTTCAGCTAGCTGTGCAAACAATACTGTATCTAAAAGAAGTCACAAAACAAATGCCGAACAAGAATTATCACCATGAAAGTGAGCTTCAAATTTCGAAACAATACCAATGTAATACGTGGCCAAATGTGAATATGTTCGGCGTATGTATCACTCCACTTCTACAGTTAGTATCAGTAAAAATCCAGAGGCTACAAAATCCGGATGCTCCTCTGGGTTTTATTTCCTCTGGACTTTGTCACCTCCAAATTAATGCTTTTAACAGTGTGAGTACTGTGATATCTTTTTGCCGGTATGTGAATCCGAAGTTTCCTCGTCGTGAAACGGTTGTGTTTTCTATACAAAGTATACATAATTTCATAAAGAATTACATAATCTGTCAAATGAAAAATGGTGAGCTTGTCATATTTTGCATTTCGTCATGAAATTTCGTATACTTTGACACAAGCCGACGTCGCACAAATCTCAAGGATTTTCTTTAAAATAGGCCCTGTCGATTTTGGAATGTATATGCTTTAGAAACTGTTACTTTTAACTCAGTGTGGTCCCATTCCTAATTCTCTCTATTTTTACAATCACTTAGCATGAACATATTCAGTTATGGCGTGGACGCCAAGGGGTGGCGCACTTCATTTATTCCATTTATTCTTTTATTCCATTTATTCCATTTATTCCCAAAATTTTTTTTGTTGTTTTTGCGAAATATCTGAACCAAACACATCACAAGTTAGACAAATAAGTTCAAAAAAAGGTTTGCACAAATTATAAAGCATTTAAACCGTCTTGAGATTAAATTTTATTTTTTTGGGAATAAATGGAATAAATTTATTTATTCCATTTATTCCAATTTTCAACAAAAATTCTTTTAAGTTTTCAAAAGTGGGTTTTTTCAGTTTTTGTCACATTAGTATGGTTTGTTGAGTGCGTTGCCATCAAAATCAAGTCTGTTTGAGGTTTTGACGAATTTGAAAAAATTATCATTTATTCCATTTATTCCATTTATTCCCATTTATTCCATTTATTCCATAAACCGCAGAAGTGCGCCACCCCTCGGTGGACGCATTCTACTATCGTTGGGAACCACTCACAACTCACGACACAAGTATTTTTATTTTCACCGAAGAAATCGTCGTAAACTTAAAATGTCGTGTTAAACTTTTTCAGAAAAAAAATTATCACACAACAACCATACAATTTGCAAGTCATTGATAGAAAAATGATCGTGTGAGCATTACGCAAATTCTGAATTCAAGTTTCATCTTGTGTTTTGTTCGCAATCTGAATTTTTGTCCGTCTTCGCATAAAATAGTGCGTGTTATGAGCTGATACGACTGATGTAGAACACAGTAACGAACAAATTTTCGGCCTCAGCCCTCTGACTTGTTCTCTAAATGTCTAAATCTGCCGTTTCAGCTCCTTGCAATTATTTTCCACTTGAAGATTTCGACATTTTTCGTCACAGAGCATAGGTAGAAAAGTTCAATTTATCGGTAACTCTCACAGAGAAGCAGCGTCATATCGTTGTGTCTTTCTGAGATTATTAATGCTACCACATAAGTAACTTTTAGAAGATCATGCAAACCATTTTTTTTTTCAAAAGCTGATCATACGATACGACAAAGTAAACTTTCAATGAGTCTCAATTTCCGCAACAAGTTAGACAGTGCGCTATGAACGCAGACACATTAGCATGAGGTGAAGAACATTGGTTATTTTTGAGTGTTTTATTTCAGTAGCATCGAACTAGAGAGCAGCACTGTCCCAGATAACACAAGACCACACGAAATGTACTTTTGATGCCATCGAAAAGTCTGTCACCGTACAAGAAATGG
>CM055404.1:26379734-26455177 GCA_029228625.1 Pseudolycoriella hygida
AACTCTTTCTTTAGGCATAGTTGGATCCATCGGTACACTTACGTTAATAATAGTTTGGGGCACAAGTCAATAATTGATTACATGGTTATAGAGCAGGACCGGAGGCAGGAAGTCAGGAACACTCGTGTTTTCAGGGGTTTCACATTTGGCTCAGACCACTACCTTTTGGGTACCCATCTCTCTGTTAGTAAACTCTGTCAGGCTAAAAGGAAAAAAGTGGTGGTTCGGAAATTTCGTGTGGGAAAATTCAGGGACGAGGAAGTTAAGTCTCGCTTTATGTCCAAATTCAGCGAAGCTTTCGAAAGGCTTCCTCCGGACTGCGTAGACATTGAGGTTGAGTGGGCAAACTTTAAGGAATTTGTCTTGGGCGTAGCTGAGGAATGTCTAGGTAGTGTCTCTAGTGGGGGGAGAAACAAAAAGACAGGCTGGTGGAACGCAGATATCAAAAAGGCGGTATTAGAGAAAAGGAAGCTGTATTTGATTTGGTTACAGGGTAAGACGGACGAAAAGCATGAGGCTTACAGGGCTTGCAGGCAGACGGTTAAGACTCTAGTCAAGGAAGCGAAGGATCGGTCGTGGAAAAAGGTTGGGGAGGAATTGGAAGAGGCTGGTCAAGGAAGGGGTAAAAAATTTTGGTCGGCAATCAAGGATATTAGGCGTGGTGGTGAAAAGGAGGGCTGCGGTAGCATTTTGGGTAAAGATGGCGAATTAGTTACAGATAAGGGTGAGGTCCTGAAAACCTGGCAGGATTACTTTCAGGATCTATTCGCCTCTGTCAATCCCGTAACAAGCCTTGACAGGAAAGAGGGCCGTAGCTTGGAGGGTGAGGAGGAAATTACATTAGAGGAAGTGTCACGAAAGGTCAGCAGGCTGAAGGCAGGAAAATCCGCAGGTATAGACGAAATTAGGACAGAATTTATTAAGAATAGCGGGCCGGGGGGGGTTCAATGGCTTTGTAGGATTTTTAATTTAGCATTGAAGTCCTCAGTAGTACCCGCTGACTGGAGCTTCGGTGTTATTGCTCCGATCTTCAAGAAGGGTAACCGCAAAGTCCTTACCAACTACAGGGGGATTTCACTCTTGAGCGTGGTCGGAAAGGTTTATACAAGTGTGCTCGTAGACAGGGTTAGGGTTATAGTGGAAGATGTTCTTGACGAGGTTCAGAGTGGTTTCAGACCTCTGAGAGGTTGTCAGGATCAGATCTTTTGTCTCAGGCAGGTTATAGAAAAGCTCTCTGAGAGAAATATTGATTTATACTTGTGCATCATCGCCCTAGTAAAGGCATTCGATCGGGTACCGAGGCAAAAGCTGTTCGAGGTACTTGGCGAATACGGGGTTAATGGAAGTTTATTGGGCGCTATCAAAAGCATCTACTCAGGGAGCAAGGCTGCGGTAAGGATAGCTGGTGAAATTAGTGAGGCTTTCGAAGTTAATGAGGGAGTTCGTCAGGGTTGTTGTCTCTCCCCTCTTCTGTTCATAATTTTTATGGACAAGATTATCAGGCAAGCGAATTTGCAAGGGAATGTGAAGGTGGGGGAAGTAAGCATGAAAATCCTGGCCTATGCGGATGACTTAACTCTATTAGCAGATAATGCCAAGGATTTGCAGGAGAATTTAGACTGCCTGAATGCTGCATGTGAGGAATACGGCATGAAAATAAGGGTCAGTAAAACTAAAGTTATGCATATTGGCAAATCCCGGAAGGATGTAGTTTGCAGTTTAAATGGGGAGCAGTTGGAACAGGTCTCTGAGTTTAAATATTTAGGAGCCATTTTTTCGGAGAATGGCAAGTTAGTTAGGGAATTGGAAGAAAGGAGAAGAATGGGGAATGCAGTGGCCAGTCAGTTGAGGTCGTATGTGTTCAACAAAAAGGAGTTAAGTAGTGGCACAAAGCTAGCTATTCACAGGTCAATCTTCAGGCCAACGATTTTATACGGTAGTGAAAGTTGGGTGGACTGCGGATACCTTGTGCATGACCTGGAGGTTTCTGATATGAGGGTTCTTAGGAGCATAGCAAGAGTAAATCGGAGGGAACAGTGGGACAATCATATTAGGAACGACGACATCAGGGAAAACTTAGGGGTTACATCAGTGGAAGAGCCGGCAAGGGTTAGTCGTCTGCGGTGGTACGGGCACGTTCAGAGGATGGGTAATAGCAGGCTACCAAAGAGGATATTGGATGCTCAAGTCCCGGGTGTGCGTCCCAGGGGTAGGCCAAGGAGAAGGTTTATAGACTCAATTAAATCCGATTTCGAAGTTAGGGGACTTTCTCTAGGCGAACAAACCATCTCTTGGCACAGGATAGGGGAGTATGGAGAAGGGTGGTCCATGATCAGTAGTAAAGACCTCACACCGAAAGGTACAAACGGTCTATAAAGTGTGATGATGATGATGATGGAAAATCTTGAAAGGAAACAGAGGTCTGCTATGAGTGTCATTCATAGGCTTCCTTATAGGTACTCTTCTGAATGGCCACTCGTCAAAATAACAACTTTGGCGAAAGGTGCATAATCTACTATTGTCGCGCCTATTGTACTAATGATGCACGAAAAAGCGAATGTTTTGCCGGTGAATTGCAAAAAATCAATTCTTGATGAGCAGCAAATTTAGCCAAATATATAGAAGAATAACAGAAGCCTAATATTTTATCTCTAACGGAGAGCAGAAACGAGTTGAGAAAGCCAAAAATCAATGTGAGCGAAACAGCGAATTTGAAGTTCATCTAAAATCATTTATTTTGAAAACTTAAAATAAACATAAAAAGTTCACTCCATTCACTCGTGATTTTCATATCTACAAACCGTAAAAGTCACTGCGTTTAGATTCGAATGATGTTGGGTGAGATCCCTCCCTAAAAATACATTTTACGGCCGAAGAATATGGAATTTTGTGTATTCCTACACACTTCTCTTTAGCCTGGAAACTTTAATTGTTCCAGGGGATGTTACATGACCGAAACAAAGCTTTGAGGTATTATAATTTATTTGAAGTGACATACCCGCGTGCTGAGCTGATAGCGGTGAAACGTCTTACATAAGTACTGTCTTAAAAAATATACACTCATCGCCATGAACACACACTGCGTGCCAAGATATAAATAATTCTTATCTTAGCATTGTGTGTTATCAGAAGAAGACTGGAGAGTATTATTTTGAATTATATCGTTTAGAAACATAAATTGCCCTTGACAGTCATACATAAACCTGGGTAGACAACATTCTATAGGTAAGTTTTACATATAAAAATCTAATCGTTCATTTTTATTAAGATAAATATTTATTAATTAAAATATAATTCTGTATTCCCCGCGTTACATTCGTTTTACAATTGTTTCTCAATTATCGTGAATGATGTTTGGTTAATATGTTATAATATATTTTCAATGTTTGAAGAACAAGAAAATAATCACCCGAATGTCAACAACACTAACTTTGTATCATTATACTGGAATAAAAACAGAATAAAAAAAATAGTTCTGTAGATTGAAGTCAATTGTATCTGCATGATTTTGAATTGCGCACATCGCGTCTTGCGAATGTGCCTCTTTAGTTGTTGTAGCAAACTTTCTTATAAATCAAACAGAAACCAAAGGCGTCGTAAGCGGTCATGCCGGCCATTTCTCGAGGCTTGAGTATCTCATAGGACAAGTTGGAAAAGTGCGACATCTATTATCCTCGTTTTGAGCGAAAGATAGTCTGCTCCAAATGTCAAAACTCTCAAATAAGTTAGTCTGCTTCAAATGTCAAGTATATATAGAATGTGCTGTCATCTATTAGCGTTTCTAACTGCATACAGATCAACGAACAGTGCGACATCTATTATCCTCGTAACGTCGACATCATGAACTAAAGATAGTCTGCTCCAAATGTCAGAATTCTCAAATAAGTTAGTCTACTTCAAATGTCAAGTGATAGAATGCTGCCATCTAATGCCGTTGAGAACTCCATATAGCCGTATTCCTGTCGAAGTATAAGTGAGTTCCAGAGAGCGATTTACCACTTTAGGGGTCGCGCACATATGACACACAGTTAGCAAATTGGTAACAGTAGCGGTCGTAGTTATGTAACTGTTCAGGAATTTGAGATAGAAATTTTTAGTCTTCAGCATGAAATAAGGAACAGCTTTACTGAAGAAACTTTTCTTCGATCAATTATATTTCAGAATTTACCGAATGTTGAAGTCGAAATTCCTTGAAAAATGGTCTACTGGTCTATATTGTAGAACCCTTTGGAGTTTGGGATAGACATTTTTTGTCTTATCAAAATTGTTAAGCACGAAATGAGGAACAACTTTGCTGAAGAAGCAATTTTTCCATCAATTTTATTTCGGAAGTTATGACCTGTTATTACTGGACAAATTTTTGAATTCCAAATTAACAGAATTCAACAGAAATAAAATTGTTGGAAAAATTTCTTTTTTAGCAAAGTTGTTCCTCCTTAACAATTTTGTTGAAAACAAAAAATTTCTATCTGAAACTCCGTAAGAGTTCTGCAATTTTGACCAGAACACTGCATTTTTCAGAAAGTTCGACTTCAACATACAGTATCTTCTGAAATATAATTGATAGAAAAAAAGTTTCTTCGGCAAAGTTGTTCCTCATTTCATGGTGAACAATTTTGCTAAAGACTAAAAATTTCTATCTCATATTCCAGCAGTTATATAATTATGACCGTTTTACCAATTTGCCAACTGTGATGACGTTACACTTGCTATAAAATCCAAAAAGTCCATAACTGCAAACTGGTTAGAGATTTTGCTTATAGCACTCCGGCTACTCGCCTAAACTCACCCCATATTTGAAGGGTAGCCAGAGTTCTATAAACAAAATTTGCTCCCCTGGCTGAGTTATTACCCTTTTATGGATACTAAATTTTTGTAGCAAGTGTGACGTCATATGTGTACGACCCCTTAACTAAATTTGTCACGAGGACTACTGTCAAAATGAGAGAAAGAAAAGAGAAAAGAAAACGACATTCCGAAATAAGAGAAGAGAAATTCAAACTATTCCGTCTTCTCTCAATTATTTTCATTCATAAATGTTTGATAGAGTCCCCGAGACAAGTTAAACTAAAACAGATCTGCTCTCTGAACACAGTTAAAACTAATTTTGATTAAAGTTATCATTAAGATTGACAGGAATTGAGCTAATATAACTTTGTGAAAAAGGCCGCACATCGGTCTCATATTATTCAACTTTGTGGAATTATGACAACCTACAACATGTGGATAAAGCTAGATTTATTAAATAAAATACAACTGAGATATTTCAAGATTTCAATGACATATCTCAAGATTTTCTTAAGATATCTATCACTCGTTGCAAGTAAAATTCGATGGAGTTGTGTAGGTATACGAAAGCCAAATACGGAAGTTGAGATATCTTGACTTTAAAAATTTTCTTGAGGTCTCAAGATTAATTGCGGCTTTCCAAATCAATCTGGGCACCATTGATGATAAGTTTGGGAACACTAACAAATTTTTGGAGGGGATAATTCGTAGGTAAGACAGGAAATTATTTTTTCTGAATGTGGGAATTTAAGGGAAAAAAGAAAATGGACAATACGATTGCCAGTTATTAGAGGTCGTTAAACAAGAAGGAAATGAACAGCGCATAAAAGTTAGCTATTTATAGGTCAATCTTCAGGCCAACGTTTCTGCATGGTATTCAGAATTAAGTACACTAAGGATAGATAGTGCATGACTTGGAGTTTTTGGACAAATGAACAAATGAGGTAGGTAGCGTGATAGTCATCTTTTCGTTTAAAAATCGAATTAACGGTACTTTTGTAACTTGCTGTACACCAGTATTTATTTCAGACGACTCAAAGGTCAAAAAAATCGCTCCCCCCTACTATATGAACAAAATATTTAAATGGAATTCTCAAAAAATTTAATTGGTTACAGTGTATGCAAATTCAATCTTTGTTTATTGCGACACAATCTTACGTCTCTTTACAAACGACTGCTCCAAATATGTGTATGGTAGCAGGAAACATACCGAAAATTGTTTTCGAAAACCATTTTATTGCTATAAAAGTGAAAATTATATTTGTTTTCAACTTGGCTCTTTTGATTATTAATGTAATCGTAAAGTAATTTGCAATGTATATTTCACATTTCTTTCTTAATTTCATTCCAAACATAATTTTAAAATTATTGGATAAATGCGTTTCTTCCTCCCACGCATGCGCTGTGAAATGTCCAACAATATAAAAGCTAAGGAAAGCTTTTATCAATCATATAGATAAACTTAACTTCACTAAACATAAAACATTGCATTTTAATTTGCGTTTATCGTATTTTTATCTATCACTCTTAACCGTTTTTGGCGGAATCATTTTGGCGCTATTTCACTCCAAATTGACCGCAACAAATGGAATGACGAAATGAAAATTTTTTTTTGAAATTCATCCACCAAATGGGTATAGAACGTGTAATCAGTAGGAAAACACTTACATTTCATCAGGTACTGGGATTTTGGATTTTAGCTCGTAAAACATAGCTGCATCATGTGATTTATCCAAAACAGTAGATAGCTTGTCATCGTCATCGAAATCATATAAATCATATAGATCCGAAAAGTCGAAATTTAAATCAATCCCAGACTCGTTGGCCATGATGAAAACTCACTCTTTTATGGAGGGTATCAATAATCACTAATGTATTTTAATAGTCAAATATTATTAATAGTTGAAATGAAAAAAAAATATTTTTAATAACAATTTACATGTTTAACGAATTTACTCTCGACACGAAACCAAACACAGTACAAAATATTTGAACTTAAGTAAATATTATTTGGCTATTAGCAATTTATGAATAGACCAACAATCAATAAAGTGTTACGTTTTATTTTATTGCCAAATAAAATCTTTCATTACACACTTGTGGAAACGGTTATAAGATGTAATTTTTGCTTAGCAACTATATGTCATTTTATGATCACTGATCGATTAATTTATGCGCACAGCAGACAAATTTTATTTAATAAAAAAAAGATACAAAACAAGTTAGCATTAAAAACATTCAATTTTTCTAGTAAAATGAATTTTATTTTCAACAAAGAAATCACTAATCAGCCATGGCACATTCACTTGTCGCGAATATCTCATCAATTCTTATTAATAAAGTAACTTTTACACGTTTCAAAAGTTACTTCGAACCGCAACCAAACGTCAAGTGAATTTAATAAATAATTGTTGTTTAACCAAATTCACTCTCTCGACGAAAACAAAAACAGCAAGAATTGCCACAGTGAATCACAACAAATCTTTTGAGTATAAAATTTCATTGATGTTAATGTTTAAGTATCACTGATAGTGATGTGTTCATATGTGTATGTGGGTCTTATAAAGAGAGACCCGTAACTTCTTTCAAATTATACTCATTTTATGTGATGGATATGATGGACAAAGTAAGATAGTGCACATTAGTAAGTAACTTGTGTGTATTGTATGATCTCTTATAATCATATGGCTGACCCGTACGTTCTGTATCATCGCAGTTTGTGATGGAATTATGAGAGAGCTACAGAAACTGAGTGTACATCAAATGTATAATTTATTCACTTGCTAAGAAAAAGATACCAATTTGTATTGAACAAATGGTAACGCAAACAATTTCCTTAAATTCGCTAATGAAACGAGTAAATTCGAAAAAAATCGTTGGCATTTCTCATTGATGAACATCAAAAGTTAAAATCGTGCGGATGTAAACCCTTCAGCTACTAACGGCACACATTTCTGCTATTATTTATACATTTTCAAGATGTTCTAGTTTCAGCTAGGACCAACATACAGAGCTAAGTAAGTGGTTCTTGGAAAGTTCTGGACAAGAGCTTCCTTCAACAACAAGGACAAAAATCTGTTGGAGGTACAGTTTTTGAGCTAAATGGCTGACTTTCACAACATTGCTAATAGCGAAATACAAATAAAATTAGCTGCGAAAGGGTTAATCGCTTTTACCCCATAGTGCTGGTTTCCAGAAATGTTTGCCAAAAATATTGGGAGCTCGAATTAATTCGTGCGGTTTTAGAAGAGATGGTGTAGCTCGCGTTGTATGCATTATAGAACATCGTGACTATACTCATTTTTTCGTCCATCCTTAAGCTATAAATTGCAGTATATCTCATTGAGCTCATATGTAAATAACATAGTTTTTGTGAGCTTTGATCGCATATACTTTTGCGCAAAAAAATGTCAAATTCTTTTATCAATAAAACTAAAGAGAGGGCTACTCTTGCATCGAACTCCCATCGGAGGTTAAAGAGGAATCTCTTCTGATGATTTTAGAGCCAAAAACAAAAACTTTGACCCAGACCACAAATCAGTATTTCCTTCCCTGTCATAGACTCTTCCCGAAATGGCCAAAATTCTATATTTTTGTGATAAAAAAAAGATGTAATCCCAAAGACTGTCTTAAAACTATGCCAGAATATTAGGAATATTAGGCTTTGCATAGCCATAAATCGAAACAATGAACGAAATTACAAAAAAGGGGTAAATAGTGAAAATGTTAGTTGAAAAATTCGGGGACATTTTTCAAACTCGTTTAAAAATGAAACATACACAAGATTGATGGAAACTTCTTTTGGCCCCCGCTAGTACCAACAGACATTGCTGCTTCTAATTAGCACTTCCTCCAATCGATCAGGCACACCTTGGCTAAGCAGCAGTTCTGTTTTTGCAACGAAGCCAAAAAATGGTTTGATTCTGTTTTGGCTGCCAAGCCGGCCAAGTTAATTTTGGAAGGAATTCAAAAGCTGGTAGAAAGATAGTTAAATGTTGTAGCTTCCGAAAAAAAATACTTTTGAAATAGAATTTGTAACCGTTTTCTCATAGTAAAACATCAAATTTTGAAAAAAAAACCGCACGAATTAATTCAAGCTCCCAATACAATTCTAAAATTAAAAATTGTTCATCCAATTCTTCACCAGCTGATACTCTCGTACAAAGAAAAGGAGATAAATTCGTTATAGTAAATCAAAAACATAGCGTACTAGTATAGATGTCGAAAGCAGAATAGATGTGGTAAACAGGATAGATGTTGCAAAAAGACTCGAACTTATCTAAATATAGAAATCACCTAAGGTAATGTCAAAGGCCCTACCGAAGTTCGTCTCAGGCTATTGATTTTGTAGACCGAAATGTTCTCCTTTGCACCATATCACAAAGAGGATCAAAAAGGATCAAAAGTCTATTACTGTTGTATGAGGATGAGTATACAGATTTCGATCATTTGAGAGCTATTTTGGTCTCAAGATTCATCCGAATTCATTCTAGACTGCTGAGTAGTCTCTTTTTTAGACAGTTTTCTAGACCGTTTGAGACCAAAAGAGTAGTCTCATTTCATATATTTTTTGGACTTTTTGAGACTAAAGATTAGTCTCATTTCAGATATTTGCGGACTTTGTGAGACCAAAGAGTAGTCTCATTTCATATATTTTTGGACTTTGTGGGACCAAAGAGTAGTTTCATTTCAGATATTTTTGGATTTTGTGAGACAAAGAGTAGTCTCATTTCAGGACTTTGTGAGACCAAAGAGTAGTCTCATTTCAGACTTCAGCTTTCAGACGACTTTTGAGTTTTTTTTATATTTTTTGAGTTCGCTTGAGACTATCTGAGACGTCTCATTCCAATTTTTTTCTCAGCTTTTTTCCTTAAGTTCGCTTGAGACCATCCGAAACGTTTCATCGAGTTTTCTTCAGTTTGTTTTACCGCAGAAATGGTTTAGAATTATTAGAAAGATATTACTTTTTTTTATTTTTTGATACCTACATTCCGTCACCCATCTAAATACTAACCGCGCCGATTGATGCTTAACTTTAGATCTAGTCCGCCAACGACGTTTTGCTTGCTGCTAATTCAGATGTGTTTATTGGAAGTTCTCATTTTGAACCGTTGTTACATCTTCGCTGAGACCGTGAAAGTAGTTCTTTTCGAATTATCGAGATTGATGAATAGCCTCTTTACAGACGTGTCTTCAGACCAATGAGTACGCTCATAAATATTTATGTAAGTCGAATTAGTGCACTCATTTTTGGAAAATATTTTTATGAGACCAATGAGTGCACTCACTTTCAGAAAATATTTTTATGAAACCAATGAGTGCACTCTTTTTAAAAAATTTCTTATATGAGACCAAAATATTTTTATGAGTAGTAAGAGTATTGGTCTCATAAAAATATTTTCCCAAAATGAGTGCACTCATTGGTCTCATAAAAATATTTTCCAAAAATGAGTGCACTCATTGGTCTCATAAAAATATTTTTCGAAAATGAGTGCACTCATTGGTCTCATAAAAATATTGTCCGAAAATATGTTCACTCATTGGTCTCATAAAAACATTTTCCGAAAATGAGTGCACTCATTGGTCTCATAAAAACATTTTCCGAAAATGAGTGCACTCATTGGTCTCATAAAAATATTTTTCCAAAATGAGTGCACTCATTGGTCTCATGAAAATATTTTCCCAAAATGAGTGCACTCATTGGTCTCATAGAAATATTTTCCGAAAGTGAGTGCACTCATTGGTCCCATGAAAATGTTTTCCCAAAATGAGTGCACTCATTGGTTTCATAAAAATATACTCTCTATATAAATATAAATATACTCTTATAGTACTCTTATAGTATTAGTCCTTCCCAAAAAAGCCAAATAATGACGAAACACACGGACGGCCACTTAGGCAGGCTCATGGAAGTTCATGAAATTTCATGGAGGTTCTCGAAAAATAAATTTTTGTTCAGACTTAATGAATTTTATGCTTCCAAGACAAACTGTTTAGGCGTTATTTTGAAGTCCTATCTAGACTCAAAATTTCATAGAAGACCGTTTTCCAAAAACTGTGAAACTCACCGAGGCCTAGAGCAAAGAAGTTGTGAGCTAAGAAAGCCACTTGACGGACTCTCTTGACATCGAAACACTTCGGATGCGCCCACCACATGAAAAAGTATTTTCTCGGGACTATTTTGAACGGAATAAACCAAAGTTGCCCTAAAACCGCTCCTCATTTTTCACAAGTTTCATGCACTTTTCCTAAAACCCACGTTTTACGCGGTTTCCACGCTTTTTTGACTATTTTGCTTCGGGGAACCCTCAGGACGGCTTTGGATTCAGATGGCTACATATACACTTTTTATCAGGGACACATTTAGAAACTTTTTAGGGGTGGGGCCCCAGACTTTTTAATAACTTAGTTTTTTGGACCACCCTATTGTACATGAGATACTTTTTTTAGACTGGCCCATTTTTTTACAAATCTTTCTTTAGCAAAAGGGCCTGCAAGTTCTGACAGTTGTTCTAGCTGGTAGGTAGCTTAAGAGCGATTTTGCGAAAACTTCGAACGATTCCGTACACTTTTGGGACAGCATGTCCTACTTTTTCCCGATGAATGTGCCATTCGATTCCTTGTTCTATAGTAAGAAAAGTCATTTCTCATTTTTGGCAAATTTGATATTTTAGGGTAGTTATGGTGTGCTAAGTAAGTGCATGTCAGGGGTTGGTGGGGTACTAGAACGCCCTATACTCAGTTTTCCGGTTCATCGCTGCTTCAAGCAGTAAGGCGTTCCCGAAGTTTTCAACTAAAATGACTAATAACTCAGGAGTGGGGGAAGACTCCAAGGAATGCAGTGATGAAAAACCTTTGTATTATTGGGGCTTACATTCCCATAAAAGTTCATTTGATTTCATTTTAGCCAAAAAACCATTTTTATCACCCCCTGACATGCACTTACTTAGCACACCATAACTCCCCTAAAACATCAAATTTTCCAAAAATGAGAAATTACTTTTCTTACAATAGAACAAGGAACCGAATGGCACATTCATCGGGAAAAAGTAGGACATGTTGTCCCAAAATCGTTCGAAGTTTTCGCAAAATCACTCTTAAGAGCACATAGCAAAAATGAGAACTGTCAAATTTGCGATGTTTTTTTAGAACAGAATCCTAATATTAATAAATTATTCAAAATTATAGAGTGTTATGATGGGAGAACTTTACATTTCAATTATGTTTTCATACAAAATTATGGCGGGAACCCGAATTTTGAAACAAACACAAAAGGCTTTCGCAAGACAAGTTTCAATAACTGAGCTAAAATTCTCTCTCATAACACTCTATAGTTTAATGTCGTTGACAAATTTATCTTCAAGACATAACTATGATAAAGTAATAGTAAAGTTTGTTCCACACGAAATAAACGCACATTTTACGGTGTACTAAAAGTCGATCGTAGCGCTGTGTTGGCCGATGCTGGTCACGAATAGCTCATGTACTGTGAGAAGATGACTCTGACACGAATAACAGATTAGTCAGAATTTCAAAATCTTGAGTATAGAGGTCGAAAATCGATTTGAAAAATCATCGCATTCCAAGTTTGTTTTGCGATGTTGTTTCAGAGCAAATCTGCACCTTCATACTTAAACTTTTTGAATTCTGGATCATCTATTATTCGTGTAAGTGTCATCCTCTTACAGTACATGAGCTATAATTTTGAATAATTTGTTATTAACGCAGGATGTCCACGATTCTGTTCTAAAAACATCGCAAATTGGACATTTCACATTTTTGCGACTTTTTGCGAGCTCATTCAATTAGTGGTCTCGACTTTGTATGGAAATCAATGAGAAGATTTTCTAGAACCGTCCTTTAAAAAAGTTTAGCTAAGGGCAGCGCTACCTATTCCTTTAATAGATTTTTAGTGTGTTCTTGTAGTTTTTTTTATAAAGGCGCTACAGGTCTCCCTCGTTTTATGTGATGTGAATGTATTTGTGACCTGTATTTGCCCGTGGGTATTTTGTCTGGGGCTATTCTGGCTGGAGTTATTTTCAAGGGGATATTTTGACCGTAATGCACAGTTGATATTACCTGTTGCTAGCATTTTACGAGCGCTACAATTCAAAAAAAAACTTAGCAACGTTGTCAGATGAGAGATTCTCATTAATTTCTTCTCAAATTCTCCTAGCTGGGGTTTTTATGCTTTATGGCAGTAAATGTCGATATCAATTCGATGTCAAATGACTAAGTAAAAATTAAGTAAGATTTATTTTCCAGGAAGTTATTTCTCACATAATTACAACTTATTTCTGATAGAAATTTTTATCTAAATGCTCGGACAAATCGTACATTGACTTCTCAAATATGGGATCTAGATCGTCATTATCAAGGCTATTACACAATTCCAATGAGGAGATATTTTTGCTGGAATTCTTCCTTAATCGGTAGAAAAGCGAATCGTTTTTTCCAACCAAATTACAAGGTACGTCCCCGGCTGCCACAATGCCAATGGTGTCAGTTTCTATCAGCATTACAAGTTCATTATTCATTATTTTAGTACCATTAACGGAGATTCCACTAGTTTCCTGAAAATATTCAAAGTGACACGGAATTTGATGGCAAAAAATTTTAAATTTACACTTATGTTTTGAATCTCAACGCAATCGTTAGTAACAGTAATGATGCATTGTCGTGGCGAACAGAGCGTTGAGTCAATACCGATATCGATGTTCGGTGCACCTCTTCGTCCAATCAGGTTAGCACCTTTTTTCAAGTCAAATCGCATATTTTCGTTCGCCTCCAATCCAATTCGTTCAATGTAATACTCAGAGAGGCTCATTGTTCTGGAAGATAATTTTGAATAAGAATTCTTTTTGGATCGTAATAAACAGCAGATAAAAAATTACAATAGGGGAAATAAAAAATTAAAAAAGGCAGATAAAAATTCGTAAAAGGAAAATATACATTTTGATATCTGCGTTTTTGAATTAAATATCTGCAATTTTTATTTTTTATCTGCCTTTTTGAATTTTTTATCTGAACATTTATTATAATGCATTGTTTAGACCCATACGAAGAACGAAGTTCTTCAAAAAGGCGTCTTATGCGTTTGCCACGACGTTTTTAATTACCCCAATTTCGACCTGGAAGTAGGTGGGGAGCATCGATCCTGGTGCTTAGATGTGTCCGTCCGTCCGTTCGTCTGTCAGTAAAATTCAACCGATTTTCAAAAACTTTTTTCCCCTAAGGGTAATCGAAATATCTTTTATGGGATTGAATCTGGGCACTGTCGGCCCAAGGGCCGCCGAGTTAGGGCCGTTGAAGTGGTTTTTGGTCTTTTGTACATAACTCGAGTAAGTCTTTTCCGATTTCCATAATTTTTTTTTGTTGGAAAGATCTTGGCATGACCGACAATTTGTAGAACTTTTTTGATTTTGAGCCCTTGGACTTAGCTAGGGCACTAAAAACGAGGCTCTGCTAGGGCACTACATTTTTTTGTACATAACTCGAGTATAAATCTCTTTCGATTTTCAAAAAAAAATTTTAATCGAAAGGTCTAGGAATGTCTTACATTTTATGGAAGAAAGTTTTTTGATAAGATGCCCTTGGACTCAGCCAGGACCCTGAAACTAGACCCAACATGTTTTTGTTTACAAAAATCGGGCAAATCCTAACCGATTTTGTTGATTCTTTTACCGTTACCTCTCAAATGGTAAAATTTTACTTGATGAGTTTCGTGCGGAAGGGGTGGGGGAAGGGTGCGGATGGTAGGGGTCGACACCCCCAACAATAATATGACGTTAGCAGGTGGCGCTCACATCATGTTTAGTATTAGGAGCCGTTTAAAGCTATGAATTAGTGGTGTTACCATATGACAAAAAATGCATAATTGGTTAAATTGGATTTTAGCACTTTAACTGATTCAATTTTAGCGCTGAATTGTGAAATTATGAAAATAACATGTAATTCAACAATGGATTTTAGCGCTTTAATTGCGCAAATATGAAGTATGAATGACATTATTTAGAATTTTACCGCTTTAATTTTGTAAGCATCCGCCAAGTGTAGCCTTAACCAGGATACGCCATGGGGAGGCTGCTTACGTGTATCCCATTGGCCCTGGAAAGGGCCGTTTACCAGACTGGGTGGGAACTCTCGGCTCGTCGCTCCCGAAGTATTTATTGACTCCAAACCGTCTCAGTATGGTGCATTCAGTGGCTATTACTGTGTTTTAGTACTTCCATCAAGATAGGTAACTTTCTTCAACGTGGTGTCGAAGGAGAAGACGAAGAGAACACGGAATCTCGATCAAGAGAGACATACCGTCGATTTGCTTGAAAAGTTTGATATTGCTGACTGCAAGCCTGTTTCGACTCCGTGTGATATTAACAAACGACTCACGAAAAAATGTGTCCAGAAACAGCAGGCGAAAAAGAAGACATGGCGAACGTACCATATCAAGAAGCGATTGGTGGTTTATTGTATTTATCACAAGGTACACGACCTGATATTGCGTACACCGTCAACATGCTCAGCAGATTTAATAACAACCCTGGATGTCAACATTGGGAAGCTGTGAAGAGAGTGATGCGCTATTTGAAAGGAATTTTGAGTGCAAAGTTGAAATTTTCAAAGGATGGCAATTTAAGTATCATTAGTTACACTGATTCGGATTGGGCAAACGATTTGGATGACCGTCGTTCCTGTACAGGTCATGTTTTGGTCAAGCTTGGTCAAGCAAGGAGGGGCTATTTCCTGGAATAGTAAGAGACAACTAACAGTAGCTCTTTCCTCAACCAAAGCCGAGTATATTGCGCTGTCCTTTTGTGTAAAGGACACTTTATTTTTCGGACAATTGGAAAATAATTTGGGCTCATCAACGTCAAGTCAAAGTTCTCAGATTTATTTTGACAATCAAGGTGCTCTCACTTTATCGAATTCTGTTGGTTACAACGCTCGTACCAAACACATTGACATCCGTCATCATTTTTTACGACAAAATATTGAAGATCAACAGATTAAATTGGAATATATTAGCACAGAAGATATGGTCGCGGATATTTTGACAAAACCGTTGAATAGTTTAAAACATAAGTTTTGTGCTAAAGGAGTTGGTATGATTTTTTGAATTTTTCTTTTTTTTTTTTAGTTTTCTTATATTTTTTTTGAACGTTTAGTTATTCGTTTAAGTGTTGCGTATTGCTATATTTGAGATAAACGACTAACTTCACTCTTTACCAACCCTTAGTAGTTTTGTATTGAGCCCAGGAATTTCGTCAAATAAATACCTTTGTATCAAACATCGTACGAAACAGAAGTTTTACATTCACACTCTGCTCATCAACTTAATTATTTCTACAGATCTGACCCACCCAAAAGGTGCGACCTAGTAGAGAACAATAATTTTGATAAATATCACTTGCTTCAGTTGCGTCTCACACAAGTTATAGTCCATAAAAGACCACATTTCCCACACTCTGAGAAGCACCCAATTCATAGTCTCGTGCTTTGAAACAAAGATGAATTCAGAAAGCTGACATAGGGTGTTTCTCTCCACGGTTAGTTTTTTGCTACATCTACTCTGTTGCGTACGGGTCTATGTCTTATGCTTTTATTTTTGTTCACAGCTTTACTTACCCCTAAGCAAACGAAAAATAATCGATTTGCGTGCTTCAAATTTCATACGAACAATTAAAAAAAGTATTGCAAACAAACTCACTCACGATACTCCGTATTATTCGTTGGTTTGCAGTTAACAGCCGAATTTCCATTGACTGGGTGATCCAAAACATTTTGAGTGTACTCAGTAGGTAAACGATCCGCATGTTCGCTACTTGGTTTTTGAAGATCTGTGGACTTCAATTTCTTGATGTTGTTTGAACAAGTCGAGTTTTCGGTGGAAGGCGTCACGTCCTTATATGTTCGTTTTTCTGAAGGTGATGCTGGCAGAATAGTAACAGCAAGAGGATTAGAAGGGTTACCCGCTGAGGCCACGTTTTCTAGACTTTTCTTTGGCGTGTTAATGTCATCATCCACTTCAGTGGAGAGCATATTTTCGCTGGAATGTTTCTTTAGTCGATACACAAAAAGTTCCGGGTTTCCTTCCAAATCATTCCAATCATTCCATACTTTCCCGACTTTCACAATGGCAATGGTGTCATTTTCTATCAGCTTTATAGTATCATTGCTCGTTATTCTAACATTATTAACGGTGGTTCCTTTAGTGTACTGAAAATATCCAAATTGAAACAAGGTTTTTGCGAGGGATGGCGCACTTAATTTATTCCAAAACATAACCAAAGACCCGTGCGTATTACTAATTATGAACGTCTAATGTCCGTCTGTTTGTCTATTTTTCTTTTATTTATTTGATTGATTGATTGATTGATTGTTTATTGACATCATATGTATAAGGCCTTAAGCCTTTTAAATCACACATAATATTGAGAATTACTGATACGATTTGACAAAAATTAAATTAAAAATGGAATTATACAAAAATAAATAATATGAACAATAAAATACGAGAAAAACATGGAACAAGAACGACATAGCCTGATCATAAAACACATACCTATTACGACTTCGAAAGCTCGTCCTAGTCCGAGAATGATTATGAATGACGCATTAAAATGAACATATTTCAAATGACCAGACGATAAGCGAATGGTTACAATTATTAATAAATGTCAGGTGCAGAACTTCACAATTCAAAGAGTACAACTCTAGAAATACATTCTGCACGCACGTTATAGCCAGTTAACGAAAAACAACGAATGAAAAATAAAGAAGTCATATCATAAAATTCTTCTTGCACGCTTTCTTGAATCCAGCAAGAGAACGTTTCATTTTGATAGTGTGCGGTAGCGAGTTGTAGGTGGAAGCACCATTGACGAAAAATGACCTCAACTGCACATCCTTCCTCACTGCAGGTAGTAGTAGGTTGAATGTCCTACTGTTTCCCGTTTGAGAAAGCAGATTGAAGAGGTATATAGGCTCTTTCGTCAGTACCGTTTTGTGCATTAAGATGCAAGACAAGTAATCAAAATACGAAAACAGATCACATCCCAAAAGAACATTCATGTTTTCAGAAACGGAATCATAACGAGACAGGCCACAAGCGAAGCGAACACAAGCTTTAAATGCTTTTTCCAAGATATTCTTGGCCTCTACTTTCAATTTTCCCAGTACCTGGCAGCAATAGCTGAACTGCGGCATAAGCAAGGACCTAACTAATAACAACTTCGTAAACTTAGGAAGATCTAGCGCCAGAAGCCAAAGGCAACGAAGACCTGCAAAGACCTTCGCTGCTACCGAACGCACGTGAGGAAGAAAATTTAGCTGGTTATCAATGAAGACGCCCAGGTCCTTTACCACCCCTGCATATTCTATCGAGACTCCGCCTAAATGAACCTGAGGAATTTCTGATACCCAACTTTTGTCAGAGATTATGATTGCTTGAGTCTTACCCACATTCAATAAGAGTTTATTAGTTCTCACCACTCAACAGCCTTGAGATCTGAACTAAGCTTTTTCACATCTTCACTAATACTCTCCTTATTAACCGAACAGTACAACTGAACATCATCCGCAAAGAGGTGAATACGAGAGTTTTTCACCCCATCGGGAAGGTCATTGATGAAGGCCGAAAATAACAGAGGCCCAAGAATTGACCCTTGCGGCAAACCAAGCTGTACGTCTAGAAATTGGGATTCACATCCGTTAATAACTACTTTCTGCTTCCGACCATGCAGATAACTCTTTATAATCCTCAGCGCGGTTGAGCTAAAACTAAAGCGGCTGCCCAGTTTTTCAAGGAGCTTGTTATGGTCAACGGAATCAAACGCTTTAGAAAAGTCTAATAATAATAAAACGTTGGCCACATCTTTGTCCATATCAGACCGCAAGTCATTTGTAATTTTAAGCAACGCAGTAACTGTACTGTGATTCAGTCGAAACCCCGATTGGAACCTATTTAAGAGATCGAATTCCGTTACAAAATCCAACATTTGACTCTTCAACAGTCTCTCAAGGGCCTTTGAGATCGCTGGTAGCATACTAATCGGCCTATAGTCTCCTAGCTCTCGTTTCCGTGTATTCTTATGACGAGGGATAACTTTAGACTGCTTCCACTTTACCGAATAGGTAGATTTAGTTAAAATGACGTTGAACACATGCGTGATAATTGGAAGAGCAGCTGGGAGCACCAGTTTGATAAATGAAATAGGAATTTCATCCAAACCTTCAGAGTTGGATCTTATACTCATGATAGCTTCGAAAACTTCCATTTCCGTAACGTTCCTAAACGAAAAATCTCGATTAATGTCTCTTTTCCTGCCGGGCAATGAGGGTGAGCTTGTCGCGTTTATAAATGATGGGAAGCTAGAATACACGCCGCTCGTAAAATGTTCGTTAAATTCGTCTGGTGTAAACGGAGGGGACTCACTCGCTGTGTCTCGAAGGAGACCTAAATTCCTCAAGCTGCTCCATAGCTTCCTAGTTGGCGTCAGATACCCAAATTTGCGGGCATAGAACTGGCGCTTTGCTACTCGAATGGATTGGTTAGCTCGATTTCTTAACAGCTTGAAACGAGAAAAATTCGCTTCTGAGCGGTTCTTCTTCCAATTAACATATGCCATATCCCGATCCAACATTGCTACGTTTACCTTCATACTAAACCAAGGAGCTGAAAAATCTTTCGAGCGAATAGGCTTCAAAGGTGCGTGAACATCCAACAGACCGAACAGCTTGTTAGAAAATCCATCTACTATGTCATCGACGTCATTCCCACAAAGAAGTTCCTTCCAGTCTATTCTCATTACATCTGTCATCAATTTTTCCTTATTTATACCATGTATTTTTCGCCTTAAGATAGGGGGCGAATGCACGAATGACATATCACAATGGTGGGACATGAAGATAAGATCATGCTTCGAGATCCCTGACAGACTCAGTTGTGAAAATCTGCCAATCTTATTAACGGAATTCGTCAGAAAATGGTCAGTAGACGTTGAATTAGTCTTGGAAAAATGGGTTGGTTCCCTGGAAACAAACTCAAGCGATAATGCCTGAACTACGTTCATGAAGCGTTTCGTAGTACTCGACCGTGCAATCACATCTTCATTGAAATCCCCCGCAATCAGCACCTCACTATACTGCGTCCCAAACCTTTGAACTACTTCATCGAACTGATCAATTTCATCCACTTTTGGTGGCTTATACATCACACCTATGAGAATCTTGTGAGAAGTAACACACAACTCAACAAACATGTATTCAAGCGTGCCAATTCGACTTACTGATTTAGCGACCACTCTCGATGTAATTCCCTTCTTAACGTAAAGTGCTACACCCCCGTACCTTCTAATTTCTCTATCATTCCGGTGCAGCTTGTAGCCATTAATTTCGCAAGACTTGTCTGACATGTAACTCTTAAAGTGGGTTTCGGACACAGCAATACAGTGTAAATTGACCCCCTTCACAACAGTTCTGAACTCGTCTAATTTAGGTCGCAAACCATCAGGATTTATATGGCAAATATTCAAGCTCGCATCTTTCGACGGAAATGCTGACTTCAGCACCACGTTCTGCATCGCCATCGAAACGTTCACCTTAATGGTACCCGATCCCATAACGTTTGCGATATTGCGAGAATGAAAATGTAAAGTTATAGCAGCTCAGATTGGTTATGAATGTGGACGAGTGAGAATTAATGGAGAGTGAACATGAATATGAAAGATGACCATGAAAGGCTATCGTGCACTTACAATCGATCTCGGAGCTAATGAGCTAACGTTCATTTTACTTTCGAAAGTTCTAAGTTAAGCCAATATCGTTTTGAACGAAGTAGATCGGCAAGTCCTTCTTAATCCACTTGTTATCATGTATAAATGTATCTAAATTTAGAAATAGGAATTTGATAACTATGAAAGAGGTTATGTTTATGAAATTATTTCGACCGTTCAAACTACGAGTCACCACTGTGTTGATGATGAAGCAATCCTCTGTTCAGTTAAAAAAATGATCCAAGATCTATGACTTATGCTCGAGAGGCGCCTAGCGTGGTCCCATGGATAAAAAAGCTCTCCAATAATTTTCAAGTTTGCACAAAATACGCTTCACAAAGGAATGCACCATACGAGCAATGACGGAAACAGAATTTCTATGACCGAAAAGAAATTATGAATAAGGTACAAGTTGCCTCACCTATATTAATTTGGCTTGGCACAAGTCAGAACAATATCACTCCTAAATTCAGATAAAAGGATAAAATTCTGGCAAATGTACACTATGCAACACTACTTCACAGAAACTTTCAAACGCCGTTTTCTCACTATGATAGCACAACCAATGCAAATTGTAAATATTGATGCAACTTTGATCGTGTGATTGTCGATTTTATCTGTTTGATTGGCACCAATGATGTTTTCGTCGTTCTATTATAGAAAAACAATTCGTTTTATTTGAGTCGAACAGCATCCACCTCGATTAGTGTCCCGAAATCAGTGCTAGGTAATTCCTCTGCCAATCAATAAATTAATTGCGAATATGCTTTAAAATTCGGTCTTCCAAAAATATGACTGCTTATGAAGACTGGACGAAAATCAACCGATCAGTATGACGAACTGAACTGAACTGTCTATTAATTTATGTGTCTATTCGTCTGTCTGTAACGATCCCGTTATTTTTGCGTTTAAACTGAAACTGAGAAGAAAAACTTTTTGATATGTTGTCGGGGATGGTCCAAGACGTTGAGAAAACATGTTCCGGGGTGGCATATTGTTCTGAAATAAGGGAGTTTTGGGTAAAAAACGGGTCAAAATTAAAAATCGACCAAATCGTCAGTCAAGATGTCGTCTGAGAGATTTGGTCGGGGAAGCAAAGTCTTAGAGTTTTTGATGGCCTACAACTTTGTAGAAGAAAACTTTTTGATCCGACTTCATGCGGAGGAGCTAGGCAGCGAAAACTTTTCAAATTTTGGGGTTTCCTTACTTTGTTGTCCAACAGCAAAGTACAAAGTAGAGAAAATTTTTGAGTGCCAATCGATAGAGGAGCCTTGGGGCAACAAAATTGCTGAACAATGTTGGGTGAAAAAGTTTCATACTCCCGAGCTATAGGTCATTATTTATCGATTTTGTCCAGAGCTGGAGCACTTATTAACCTATATCTCGGCCGGTAGTTGCCGGAATGAGGCCAGTGAGGTGTCAAATGAAAGGTTTCGACCGGTTTCGACAGTGTAAATGTAGCGAGTTGAAGGAAATCGGTTGAGCGGTTCGGTGTCCAGGGTCGATCAAAGGAGGCAAAATTGGGCAAAAATTTGCTCCGCTGCCCGAAAATTACTGAAAAATTAATTTTTGATATGTTGTAGGGTATGGTACAAAACGTCGAGAAAACATGTTCCAGGGTGGGATATTGTTCTGAAAAAAGTGAGTTATGGGTAAAAATTGGGTCAAAATTGAAAATAAGCCATAAGTCAGTCAAGATGTTGTGTTAGAATGAAATTTGGGTCAAATCAGTTTTCAAACGTATTTTCGTATGTATGTGAAATACGGCGTTGGTTTCTTCGAAAATGTCGGACCGTTGAACGTGTGGTCAATTTTGATGGTTTTAGAAGTTCGGGGCGTACAAGGCATAAGAGACAGACCATCGGTTTCTTTAGCAAAGTGTCAGAGTAAAATACTTAGCAAGTGCAACGCTGAATACGGTGAACGTTGAATACGTTGAACGTTGCATACGGTGAACGTGGAACATGGGGAACGTTGAATACGGGGGAAGTGGTATACGGGGAACTTGGAATACGGGGAATGTTGAATACGGGGAAAGTGGAATACGAGGAAAGTTGAATACAGGGAACGGTGTATATGGTGAACGTGGAATACGTGCGAAGTGGAATACAGGGGAAGTGGAATACAGGGGAAGTGGAATACGGAGGAAGTGGAATACGGAGGAAGTGTAATACGGGGAACGTTGAATACGGTGAACGTTGAGTACGGGGAAAGTGGAATATGGGAAACGTTGAATACGGGGGAAGTCGAATACCGGGAACTTGGAATATGGTACACGTTGAATACGGTGAACGTTGCATGTGGTGAACGTGGAATACGGGTGAAATGGAATGCGGCGAACTTGGAATATGGGAAAAGTTGAATACGGGGGAAGTGGAATAGGGGGAACTTGGAATATGGGGAAAGTTGAATACGGGAAACGTTGCATACGGTGAACGTTGAATACGGGGGAACTGGAATACGGGGGAAGTGGAATACGGGGGAAGTGGAATACGGGGGAAGTGGAGTTATTTTGCGGCAAAGAAAGTGTTTTGATTTATAGCGCCTTTCTCGCCCATTTCGATTTTAGTATTATTAGCGGTAATATCAACGAAGTGATATAACGACCTTCAACATTACGCATCACTATTTAAAACCAAAAAATCTTTGCTTTGGCTCTGTTGCAAAAAGACTCCAACGTATCTAAATATAGAAATGAGCAAACAATCCAATGTTTTACGTTCTTTTATAACTACAAGAATTTTAAAGATCTATAGAAACACCCTAGCTAACGTCAAAGGCCCTACCGAAGTACGTCTGAGACTATTGATTTTGATGACCGAAATGCTCTCCTTTGCATCATATCATAAAGAGAACCAACGTAGTTTCTCCAAGAAATCCTGAAACTTTTTCTCTAAAATGTAATTCTCAACAAGTTTGGCTTTAGAAGCAAATTTCTAACTGCCATAGTTCTGGAGATATGTGTCATCCCTTATAATTCTAATTTTTCCCTAAACTTTGCCTCTGGAAGGAACTATCTAACTCTCATAGTTCTAGATATGGGTCATCCCTACCGATTCTAGAAGTGGTCATATCCCAGGATTGGCCTATTTTTCCTTAAAACCCTGAAACACGTGTTCTCTAGAATTTTTTTCTCTGCAACTTTGCCTTTGTTCAAGGAAATATGTATCAGAGAACTCTCCTAAGTGCTCTAGGTCGGCTATAATTATTCGACAGAGTAAAATGCTTACTTGTTGAGATGAGTGACTTGAATTTGATGGCAGCACTGAAAAAAGCATTACTAATTTATGGAAGATCCCTTACTTACAATTGAGATTATGGCAGACGGTTTTTATGGTAATCAATAACAAAAGCAACTTTTTCCACTGTATCCACCACGAATCAAGGATGAATATAGTCTAGTTAAATTCAGAAAAAGACTCATTGTATATATCTAATTGAACGTTAATAAATATTTTTTCGACGTATTTTGATCTGCAGGGATCGAATCCTTAATTGTGTAGCTTTTCATTTTACCAGCTGGTCTACTTACACTGCAAATGAGCAACGTCATTCTTAACAAGAAAACGTCATCTACATTCGTTTCTTGTCATGAAATTAACTTTTAGTTTTAGAAAGAGACTATTTGCACATTGTGCAAATAGTCTCTTCTATATATTGTTGGCTATTTGCACATTGTGCAAATAGTCTCTTCTATAATAGCCGAAGGTATATAGAAGAGACTATTTGCACAATGTGCAAGGAGTCTTTTCGTTAGTTTTATCGGGGTTTTTCAAAACGAATGAATAACAGTTTTTATAACATAAAGCATAACACGAATCAATTATTCCGTACGTAAAATTTGCAGCGCAAATGGATTTTCTTTGCTAAAGGAATAATATTTTGCAGTTGAAGAAAAGATGGAAAGCTTTACATTGACAAAATGAAAATTAATTTCATGACGAGAATCGAAGGTAGATGACGTTAACGCAGCTTTCTTGTTAAGAATATGATTTTTTATGATTATGACATTGCTAATTTTCAATGTATTTGTAGACGAGCTGGTAAAATAATAAAAAGTTGCACAATCTAAGGCTCAAGCACCGAGAATGTTTTACTTATTATGCTTACGATTCATTCATTTATTTTTCGAGTTTTTTTGCAACATCTATTCTGTTGCGTCATACGTGTTTTCATTGTCACTTTATTATCAGATGCTGCATCGCGTGTAGCATTATCAAAATCAAGTCTATTTAAGTGTTTTCACGGATTTGGTTATGTGATATGATTTTCTTGAATGAATAATATTCCACAAATGCCAGAAGTGCGTTATCCCTTAGTTTTATGACAAAAAATGTAAAACTTACACTCAAATTTTGAAGTTCAACGCTATTGTCAGTAACAGTAATGATGCAGTGGCGTGCGGAACATTTTATTGAGTGAATACCGATATCGATTCTCGGTGTTCCTCTTCGTCCAATCATGTTTTTACCTTTCTTCAAGTTAAATCGCATTCTCATGTTCGCCTCGAATCCAACTCGTTCAATGTAATACTCCGATAAGCCCATTGCTCTGAAACATAATTCTGAATAAGAACTGTTTATTAAACATGGTTAATCATGCTCGGAGCGGTAGCGGAGAGCGTGACGCAGTCCCCACACCCCAAAAAAACGTCCAAAATCCCAAAAAACTCCATACAAAAGATAATAAGACAAGACGCGATGTATAGGCAAACTTTTGAGTTTTTTCCCTTCCCCCCCCCCCTCCCCTCCAAACTATTAAAAAAGCATTTCGCGCGAAATAATATTGAATTATTGTTCTCTCATAATCATTGCTTGCCAACAGTCTCTGTTGGGCACTATTGGCACGCGCGTGCCAATAGTGCCCAAGAGAGACTATTGGCACGCGTGTGCCAATAGTGCCCAAGAGAGACTATTGGCACTGCGTGCAAATAGTGCCCAAGAGAGACTATTGGCACTGCGTGCAAATAGTGCCCAAGAGAGACTATTGGCGCACGCGTGAGAAATGAAGTAAAGTTTTTTTTTATGTAAAAGTAAAAATCAAGAAGGATACTCATTTCAAAAACTCGAATTTTTCAATTTGAAAGCCTGCGGAGGCCAGAAAATTGACTTTTTCGAATCGATCTCGTTTTTACCTAGAAGCTTCATCTAACATCTGTCTATATCAGCCATTGTCACTTTAATCGGATTTGTCCGTAAAAAGTTATAGAATCTTAAAGAAATGACTGTTCCCGATTTTAGTGCATTTTTGAGTAGTCGTGCCAGCTAAACTAAGACTCTCCCCGGAAAAGTGTCTTCCACAATTTTCTTATATCAATTAGCCCTACCACCTGTCACCATTTCATTAGGTTCCTCGAACGCGTCATTTTGAGTTTGGGTGATTTAACAAAGAATGACCCTCAAAGCAACAATTGAAAATTGTTAGATCAACAATTCGACTACACGTGAAAGTTGCATTTTTTACAATTGCGAAAAGTCAAATCAACTGTTCGAAATTGCAGAAAACGCAATTTTTATGCATATGTCAAATTGTTGGTTTTACAATCTTCGATTGATGCTTTGATTTTGACTCTTATTAACGCTCCTCTTTCTTTCTACTTTTTTTTCTCGAGAACCGCCCGAGCGATTTCCTTAAAATTTTCAGGGAACGTCAGTCTCGGCCCCAAAAGATAAATTTCATATGCCGCTTTTCCGGAATGCTGCGGAATGACACTACTTAGAGAGATAGTTTTTTCTAGGAAGTTATGGAGATTGGTCAGGAGAATTTTTTTGTATCTTAAGAAAATGGCTGCCAACTGTCAAAGTGACACCATCTTGGATTTTTTGCTAATCTGAATAAGAATACCTAGATAGTTGGTTTCTTCAGGAAAGTTATATAAATCACTGAGAAGAAATGGTGACACGTGTGTTCCGAAGGCAGCCGAAGCTGACACGAAGTGTTCCGAAGGTAGCTGAAGGTAGCCGAAGTTGACAGAAAGTATTCGGAAGGTAGCCGAAGGTGATACGAGAAAAATAGGAGAAAAATTTTTTCTGAGAAAAAATTTTTTCGGAGATAATTGTTTTGGAGAAAAAATTTTTTCGGAGACAAATCTTTTTTTGAGGAAATTTTTTTTCGAAGAAAACTTGTTTTAAGGAAAGATTTTTTGGTGACACTTTTTTTGGAGAAAAATTTTTTTGCAGAAAAATTTTTTTCGGAGAAATTTTTTGGAGAAAAATATTTTTGGAGAAATTTTTTTTTAGAGACAAATTTTTTCGGAGAAACTTTTGGAGAATTTTTTTTTCTGAGAAAAATTTTTTCTCAGAAATTTTTTTTTTAAGAAAATTTTTTTCAAAAAATAGAAATTTTTTCAACAACTGAAAACTTCCAAAATGTGACTGATATCACAACAAAAACCTCTTATAAGGTAGAGTGTGACGCAGTCCGTGAGTCTGCTTCCAAAATTAATGATATCGCTTGAGGTGAAGAAGTTTGTTTGAATAGAACCTTGTGTCCAAAGTTTTAATTTCCTGAAAAATTACAGCGCTTTTTTTAAAACAAAATTACAGTGTGTTAAAAAAATTGCGTCACAAATGTCGAACTCGAATTTCGAACACTCCCCAAAGTTCAAACATTTCCCAAACATTTCAATTTTTCAAATATTTCACACATCTCGCAAATTTCAAACATTTCACACATTTCAAAAAAAATCTCACATTTACCACGTTTTGCAATTTGCCAACATTTTGAAATTTTACGATGTTTCCTACATTTCAAAAGTTCCCCGAACTTCAAACATTTCCCACATTTTTCACTTTTCAAACACATCTCGCAAATTTCAAACATTTCACATATTTCAAACAAATCTCACATTTTCAAATTTTCTGCCTTTTCGATCAATTCGACCGATTCGCAAGTAGCAAACATGTTTCACTTTTCAAACTTGTTCATTTTTCAAATATTTCCCAGTATTCGCACATTTAGCTCTTTTCAATCATTTTATTGTTAATTTCATTAATTAGAAAAATAAATAAATTCACTCGAAAATTCATCTAATCGACATAGTAAACGTACGGGTATGTCGAACTAAATGAACGTATTTGAATTTTAAAAATCGCGCGTAAAAGAACAGAACTGGTCGGTAATTATAAATTACGGAATGTGTAGCTTGACTTGTTTGAGTTGTTTCGCTGAAAAGTGAGCAGTTTAAAAAAAAAAGCATCTGTAACCGATTTCGGTCATCTTTGAACACGAGTCATAGGACATATGTACCTTTCAGGGGAAAAAAAGTTTAGGGTGATCGGTGCAGCCGTTTAATTAAAATGACGGGACGGACAAACGGACATTTTTTTTTGTTGCTGATTCGTCATCACCAGACTATAATAAATGTATCCCCCCACCTCCCACCTCGATCTACCCCATTTTACAACGTTAGCAAAGTTGTTTGTACATAGTAAACGTAAAAGACCTTTGCACTTTGTACGGGTCCAAAAACGTCATTTTCAAACATCTGTATCTCAACTCATTTCCAACCGATTTTGATTAGTCTGGGCTCGTTTGAAAGCTGCTGCGACATTTTTTTAAATAATTTGGAGGGGGAGGGGGGCAGGGTGGAAAAGAGCTAGGCTTTAAAACTAAATATATTCGTCTTGTGCAAGCGATATTAGATGGCACCAGATGTCGTGTCAATGTGCAAGACGACATGTCAGATGTGTTTGCTGTCAGAGAAGGATTGAAACAGAGTGACACTCTATCTCGTTTACTATTAACTTGGCTTTGGAAATCGCAATGAGAAGTGCTGGTATCCAAATCAACACAACGCTGGTGAATGGAACATTTCAAGTTCTGGGCACTCATGCAGCAGCGGTTGACACTTTCACAAATCTGAAAATCCAAGCTGAGAGAATGGGTTTGATGATAAACGAATCTAAAACCAAGTACATGAAGACCGAACCGAATACGGTAGCCAATCAGCAAGGAGACACAATATGCATTGGAGAGCTCAATTTCGAGGTAGTGGATGAGCTCATTTATCTTGGAGCGCTGATACGATCAGATGGTGACAACTCACCTGAAATTCACAGACGTATCATGGCGGCAAGCAGATGCTATTATGGTCTAATTAAAAATTTACACTCAAACTAACTATCGAAAAAAACAAAGTGCCATATTCACAAAACGCTTATTCGTCCAGTATTGATCTGCGGATGCGAATCTTAGACGACGACGAAAAGTGATGAACAGCTGCACCATATTTTGAGGGATGCGTGAGGGTGAGAGGTGGCGAAGGCGATACAACTTTGAACTGGAACGTGATTTTGGCGACCCGGATATAGTGGCAGTAGTGAAAGTCCAAGGTTGAGGTGGGCGGGGCATTTAGCACGCATGGACCAAAACCCTCCTCAAATTTATTCTGTAACGATCCAGAAGAGCTAAGGTCGTCCAAAAACTAGATGGATTGATGGCCTCGAACAAGATCTTCAGACGCTCAGAGTAAGAAATTGGCAAAACACGGCAAAGGATCGTGATCCTCGAGCAGGCCAAGGCCCACAAGTGGCTGTAGCGCCGATAAAGTTAAGTAAAGTAAGGAAGAGTAACTAAACCAAAAAATAATAGATGTACACGACGGACGTACATTGTACGTGCTCCAAAATTCCTGCGAACATTAAAAAAAAACTATTACGAAAAGACTCACTCAGGAGACTCCTTGTTGCCTTGTATTGGTTTGTAATTGTAATTATCAGCCGAATTTTTCTTAAATCGGTGTTCCGAAAAGTTTTTACTGTTCCAAGTGGGTAAACAATCCACAATGTTGCTCAATGGTTTTTTAAAATCTGTGAATTCCAATTTTTTGGTGAAGGTGATGTTTGAATAAGTCGAGTTTTGGGTGGTAAGCAACGCAGGCGGCGGAGGCGTCGAGTACATGTAGTCTTCTGTTAGTTTTGAAAATGGTACTGGCCGAATAGTATAATAAACAGGATCAGAAGTGTTAGCTGCTGAGGCCCCGGTTTCTGGACTTTTCCTTAGCGTGTTAAGGTCATTATCCAATTGAAGTGAGACCAAATCTTCGCTGGAATATTTCTTTAGTCGATACACAAACAAGTAGTAGTTTCCTTCCAAATTCCACGGTACGCTCACTCCTCTAACAATTCCAATGATGTCATTTTCTTTCAGCTTTATCATGTCACTGCTCGTTATTGTAATATCATTAAGGGCGGTTCCATGAGTTTCCTGTAAATATCCAAATTGAAACAAGGTTTCATACGAGGTATGACGCACTTAATTTATACGAGACTTTAAGTTAGTACAATATTTTCAATGAAGTACAAAATTACAAAATTTACATACACATTGAAACATTTGTACAAGAAACACACTTCGAAGACAATGTAATAACAAAAATTCGAAGTTAGAGCACGTCGCAAAAACATGAACTGTCAAACTTGCGATGTTTGTTAAGACTAGAACCCTGCGTAAATCACAAATTATTCAAAATTGTAGGTCATGTACTGTGAGAAGATGACTCTTACGCATATAATAGATAAACCATAATTCAAAAAGTTTAGGTATGAAGGTACAGATTTGCTCTGAAAAAACATCGCAAATGAACTTGGAATGCGATGATTTTTTAAAGGAACTTTCGACCTTCATACTCAAACTTTTTGAATTCTGATTCATGTATTATTCGCGTGAGAGTAATCCTCTTACAGTACATGAGATATAATTTTGAATAATTTGTTACTCACGCAAGATTCTATTCTAAAAAAACATCGCAAATTTGACAGTTCACATTTCTGCAACGTGCTCTTACTAAAAAAAGCTTCGAGATATTTTAGTATACGATTTCGAATTTTAAGCGCAAAAGAATTTTCTACGTTTATCTGCCCTCGATTAATAAATCATTGAAATGGGTGTAGGCAGTTCTTAACGAAAATAGGTGGTACCACATTCTATACACTTGACATTTGCAGCAGGCTAACTTATTTGTGAATTTTGACATTTGGGGCAGACTATCTTTAGTTCATGATATCAACGTTACGAGGATAACAGCTGTCGCACTTTTCGTTGAGAATGGCCTGTAGGAAAGTAGCAATAGTGTGTTGCTGAAGAATAAAACGAAACAATATCTATGACGTCATAACTTTTGGTTATATTTGTGACGTCATTTTTGTGACGTCCTATGTATGACGTCATTTTTGTGACGTCATTTGTATGACGTCATATGTGGTACGTCATTTTTGTGACGTCTTATTTGTAAAGTTATTTTTGTGACGTCGTATTTGTAACGTCATTTTTGTGATTGTGCACAAACGGACGGACGGATAGGAAGGGTGAAAACATAAAATAGCTATTGCTATTTAATAAAGGATTAAAAATTCATTTTTGTTTTGTTGATAATGGAATGAATTTTATTTTTTTAGTCTTTTCCTTTTCACCCTGTTATGACACGGTTATGATGCCGAAGAAGTAGCCGACAAAAAAGTCGACAAAAAAACAGTGGCTTACCGCTCTGAAAGCGTTCCGTATGAACTGGCGACTTTTTTGCCTACAACTTTAGCTTATAGGTAAAAGAAGCCGACAAATTTTCTCAACAAACGTTTTCGACAAAATGGTTTGTCAGGGATTTGCCGGTTACATCTACCTAGAGGCCGAAGCAGTCGGCAAAAAAGTTGCTAGTTAATTTGAAACGCTGCAATTCATGCGAAGCGCTACGATTGATCAACGAACTTTGAATTTGTGTCGGCTATCTATGTAGCTAAAGCTGAAACTTTCTACCGACAAATTTTAGCCTATACGTAGGAGTAGTTAACTTCTATATCAAATTACAATTCAGAGTGATTGGTTAAGCCGTTTAGAAAAGAAATAGAGACGACTAGACGTTTTTTTTCGGATTCGTCATCTTTAGATTATAATAATTTCAATGGGATGCAAGTATTTACGATTTTTCCTTTGCTTATCGATCGATAAAAGCTTCCCCTCAATTATATTAAATATATCACCCTAACCGCCGCCTCTATCTACTATATGTTACAATAAAATTGTTTGTGGTCAACTTATGGGGGCCACCCATAAATGACGTCCAGTTTTTTCAGTGCTGCCAGCACATTTAAATCGTTAATAACTCGATAAATATCCATTCTGCGAGTCAAATGTGTGTTCTACCTTCTAAATACCACCTCTACCACCTCTAAATAATAAATAAATTAATGAAAATCAGAAAAGATTTACTCGAGTTATGTGCAAAAGACCAAAAACCACTTAAACGGCCCTAGCTCGGCGGCCCTTGGGCCGACAGTGCCCAGATTCAATCACATAAAATATTTTTCGACTACCTTTCAGAAAAAAAAAAGTTTATGAAAATCGGTCAAGATTTACTCAAGTCATCGTGTTGACGGACAGACAGACAGACCGACAGACGGACATTGTTTTTTTCGCTGATTTGTCATCTGGAGGCAATGTAACAAACGTGGTAGTAAACGCTTCAAACCTTCGAACTTCGTACGGGTCTAAACAAATTTGCAAGCCTCGACGTTGGCTTCACAAGAGCATTATATTTATTACGAGTCTGGTAAGGTGATACGATTTTCCATTATTATTCCACAAATCTCAGAAGTGCGTTACCTCTCGGTTTCATGACAAAAAATGTAAAACTTACATTCACATTTCGAAACGCAACGAAATCTCTAGCAACACTAATGAGGCATTGGCGTGGCGAACAGCGTACAGAGTTAATACCGACATCGACTTTCGGTGCACCTTTTCGTCCAACCAAGTTACAACCTTTTTTCAAGTTAAGTCGCATCTTCACGTTCGCCTCGAATCCAACTCGTTCAAGGTAATACTCCGAGAGGCTGATTGCTCTGAAACATACTTTTGAATAATTCATTGAATATTGGAAAATTTTACAACAAGAAGGGAGCCGAACAGGATATGTGACGAAAATGACGTGAATCGGACAAACCGTTCCACAAATACGACGAAATGAAGTTGTGTAAAGGCAGGAAATTTTCCTATGATATTTGACAGGAAATGATGGGACATCATAACGGAAACGAAGGGAAATTGAACGGAAATAGGCAGCGAATGGTAGGAAATAGGTACGTATTCATCTTCCAATTTCTTCAAATCCATCTTTTATTTCGACTAAAAATGAAGAGAAAGCCTAAATAATAATTTGGAGAGGAAATACAATTTTCCAAAAATCGGCCCTGCGAAAGAGAATAATGAGAACGAGAAATGTTCAAATTTATCCCGTAATTGACAGACAATTCTTATTATTCATTTCACAAAAAGGAAAATGTTACTGTACCACGCACATTATTACTCATTTGAACTTGGCCTCAGTATGTGTACGAAATGATAAAGAAGACTGCCAGACTCTATTTATTCTTTAACGTCATTGGGTGGGACTAGATATTCTTATCTTTGTTGTTTATCAATCGATAAATTACGTAACGACTGAGGAAGGTGCGATTTTGTAACAAAATGTGACAGGGGAGAGAGGAGTAGCGTTACGTCACTGAAGCTAAAAGAACTTGCTGCTTCTTTAGATTTCAAAACGGATGAATCGAGGTAATTGAATTTACTTCATACGTAATAGTACATTAAATTGGACCCTGTGAAAGTTATTCATTACATGAGGACACAATTTTGTGATAAGAGTCAAAGTCACGAGTGTTTTTTTAGCAACAACCTGGTTTTAGGCTCAGTGTTCCGGCTCAATGTTAGATAAAGTTATGGATACAGCACTATTCTTTAGCACAAATTGATTGCTACTCGGCTCCTAAAAGATCACAAGTTTTGGGTGTTCTTACAAAATCCGGACATTTCAAAATCCTCATGCCTCAAAATTCGGACAAATCTTAGGACCATGTACACCATGTAAATGTACAATAATTTAAGAGTACACACTGCTTACAAAAGAGCCATCTGTCGGAGTCTTTTCAACTAATGAAAATTTGTATGGAAAAAGTCGCAATTTTCTGTAACGTTTTTCTCTTAGAGTCTAAATTGAAAACGATTGCTTATGTCCCAATATTTCACTGCAAAAGGCAGCTTTTCCATTTAAAAAACACTTCAAAACGCCTAATTTTTTCGACCAATGTGTTCGCTCACTTAGTCTTTAACTGAATAATCAATTTAAATAACAGAATTTTTTTTCTAAAAGTCAGAAATTGATACAACAAATTTCGAGCTGATGATTGCGAATAAAAATGGCCGCCATCTTTGTTGGGTTTTGACGTTTACAAATATTTGCAAATGTATCAACTCAAAAAGTTTTTATCCATTTCTGACTCGTAGAAAATGTTTTCTGTCATCTGAATTTATTGTTCAGTTAAAGATTAAGTGAGCAAACACATTGGTCGAAAAAATGATGCGTTTTCAAGTGTTTATTAAGTTGAAAAGCTGAAAGACTGACTTTTTTTAAGTTCTAAAATTTTTTTTATTATTATCAACAGCTTACAACCAACTGATAAATGATGAAAACTGAATATGTGAAATGAGTGAATGAGTGAGTGAGAGTGAGAATGAATGAGTCTGTGAGAGTTAAATGAATATTAGTCGAAAGGGGGAATGAATAACAATAGAGTTAATAGAGTTGAGATGAGATTTCAGCAAGTGACATGAGTGAATGTGAAAATGAATTAGTGAGATTAGTGAGTGAATGAGTTCGGGAAAATCATATAGCTTATTCGAGAGTTAGATGAATGAAAATAGAATTATGAAATTAATAAGAATCAAAAGCTGAAATGTGGCTAGCGACATAAACTAACAACTTAAAAAAAAAACAAATTGTGCGAATAGGAAAAGAGAGTCGAGAGAATGCTCGAATCCGTCAGAAACCAAGTCACAGCTGAGACTCAATGAGAGCTGATTGTGAATTTGATGAGAGTCGGACCCGCTTACGAAAAACGCCCCTGGAAGATGAATTGTCAAGCAATGAAGCAAACCTGTTGAACTCAATGGATATATTGTTAACGGGTTCGTAATAGTCATATGCTGTGCGATTTTTTTTATCAACAGATAGTCAGGATATCGCAGCACTCTCTCAGGAACGTCAATAACGAACAAGTCTCTAAGACCCGGTGAATCTACGTGTCCATGCAAAATATCGTAGGCGAAGAACGCACTGATTAATACGTCTTCTAGCAAGCGTTTCAATACCTAAAGTGTGGCATCTGCTTAAGTAAGGTGGTAGCCGATAGTTGGAATCCCTTTTTACCGACCTATGTAGAGCATAAATCACAAACTGTTTCTGAACAGATTCAATTTTTGCTCTGTGTGTGGCGTAGTAAGGGAACCAAACCATGGCAGCATATTCTAAATGTGACCTAACGTGAGCGAAGTATGTGCCTTTGAGTGATCGAACATCACGAAATTCGTAACAAATACGCTTCCTAACACGGCAAAAGCTTTAGAAACGATGGAATCAATGTGATAGCTAAAGCTCAGGTTTTCATCAAATTAAACGCCAAGATCACGGATCCGTTTGACACAATTCAAAGGTGTATCGTCAATTGTGTAACCATAAATGATGGGATTTTTTATACGATAAAACGATATCACGATGAATCTGAGTCTAACTTTAGGCTTAGATATAATTAACACCAGAAGAAATCCTAATGGTAAAATGCTAGCTACCGTTAGGTGTGGTTCGGAATTCACGTTAAGCATGTGGTCCAAAAAATGGCTGCCTTTAAAACACATTGATGAACCCTACTAAGCTCTACTAGTTTCCGCCCCTAGTACATCATAGATGGCACTAGGTTTGTGTGCAATCTGCAACTGACACCAGGAGCTATTATGATGAATTAATCCACAAAAATTCACAAAAATTCACAAAACATTTCACTGCTTTGCCGTATACCTCGTTTCTTCTAAATGTAATGTAATGTATTTTCGAATGTTTTGGATGTTTAATTTTTGTGCTAGGCCTTTAAAGAATAGTTTCAAACTGATTTAGGCAAGACATTTCATCCATAAAAAATTTCACGATGTCACGCGTCTTCTTGAAACTCTCCCCTCCTTGAGCTTGGATCCCCTTCTCGGTATGTTTCGTCACATATTGAAACAACGATTGTAAATCACGCCAAGAGGGGAGTCTTCCGAATGAACTTGTGATGATCATAAAATATTTCACTCTTGTAGAGCATGTAGCAACGGCAACGTAGTAACGTATTTCTCGTTTGACGGTTTTAAATGTTTTTTCTATGTTGTAACAAAATATGGCTTTCAAGTCTCACCCTCTTTAATTGTTATGACCGTAAATCAAATTTGAAATGAAAAATTTCAGTGCAGGCGGGGAGTTGAACCACCGCATCGCACCAAGCACCTATCGCTTTCCGGGCGAGTGCTCTATCCCTTGAGGTATCTGTACCTCTCTCCCATTTCAAATTCAATTTTTTTGTTTATTAACGACCGTTCGAGCCGGGTTAAATAGTTCTGGTCGAAGTAAATCATAAGGCTCTAGGACCGATTATCCCCAGTCAAAATATCCCCGGACAAAATATACCCGGACAAAATATCCCACAAAAAACGGACAAATTATACCCAGATGTGATGTCAACTCAGCAATGGTGAATATAGGTAGGCATTATTAATTAGATATTATATTGTGTGTTGGGAGGCTCTACCCCCTCACCCACGCGCCTGCGGCGGGCTTTTGCACGTAAGGCCGCAAATTGGGCGCTGCCCCAAACCTCCGCCCCTTAGACCCCACAAGAGAGGTAATTCCCCAATTACCCCTCTTTTTGGAGGCTGCCGCCCCTCGACCCTTTGTTTTTGGTTGTTTATTTCAGGCCTGCGCCTGAAATATTCTTAATTTTTTAAGTGTGGATATTTAGTCTGAGGGGATATTTTGTCCTTTTTTTAATGGAAAAATTGTGGTTATTATGTCCGGTTATTTTGTCTGGGGATATTTTGTCCACGGGGATATTTTGGTTGGGGATAATTTTTTTGGACATTCGGTCCTAACCCCCCATTCAACCCATTTCGTTCATCTTTGAACTTGAATCATGAAGGGATGCCTGTACATTTCAGGGATTCCTCGATTTTACAAAAAAAAATTTGCAAAAATTCACAAAAGTTCACAAAAATTCGCAAAAATTCACAAAATTCACCAATAAATTCAACATAATAGGCCCTCACTGACACAGTAAAAATTTCGGTAACGGAAGGATCTCTAAGAAGAATCAATATAAGCGAAAGCTCACAAATATTGCGGAACTAGTAAAATAAAAATGATCTAGCCTCTGACCCGGACGGGCTGTAACGGCGGATTATTATTATATACAGAGAAAACTTGCAGAATCTTTAGGACATGACAGCTTTACCAGCTAAACGAAAGCGGATTCAGACGAGATCGCTCAACAACGTCTGATTCTGCAAAAGGGCAGAGAATTTCGAGTTCCGACGTACCATCTTTTTCGTCGACTATAAACAAGCTTACGACAGACGACAAAGCGCATGGAATTGTATGCGGCGATGAAAGAGCTGGGCTTTGAAACAAAATATATTCGTCTTGTGAAAGCGACATTAGATGGTACCAGATGTCGCGTCAATGTGCAAGACGAAATGTCAGATGTGTTTTCTGTTAGAGAAGGATTGAAACAGAGTGACGCTCTATCTCGTTTACTATTAACTTGGCTTTGGAAATCGCAATGAGAAGTGCTGGTATCCAAGCCAACAAGACGCTGGTGAAAGGAACAGTACAAGTTCTGGGCTTTGCAGATGACTTGGATCTCGCCAGACGTACACATGCAGCAGCAATTGACACTTTCACATATCTGAAAGTTGAAGCTGAGAGAATGATTTTGATGATAAACGAATGTAAAACCAAATACATGAAGACCGAGCCGAATCCGGTAGACAATCAACAGGGAGACAAAATACGCATTGGAGAGTTCAACCCCCGAGGTAGTGGATGAGTTCATCTATCTTGGAGCGCTGATACTGTCAGATGGTGACGCCACACTTGAAATTCACAGACGTATCATGGCGGCAAGCAGATGCTTTTATGGTCTAATTAAACATTTACGCGCCCTTTAAGAATGTTGATGAAACCTCAAGAAATACGTTCAAAGTTAATATCAAAGAAAACAAAGTGTAAGATTTGTTTTTATTAAAATAGTTGTTTTGCACATGATGCGAGTCTTGGATGATGAAGAAAAGTGATGAACAGTTGCTCCTAACGTTCGAGCGCAAGGTAATTTTAGTGGCAGTGGTGAAAGTCCATGGACAAAAACGGGGCCCCCTCAAAGTTATTCCGTAACGATCCAGAAGAGCGAAGGAGATCGTCGACCAATTGGTGAATTGGTGGCGTCGAACAAGATCTTCAGACGCACAGAGTTAGAAATTGGCAAAACACGGCAAAGGATAGGCCGCGTTGGATCATGATCCTCGAGCAGGCGAACACCCACAAATGGCTGTAGCGCCGATAAAGTTAAGTAAAGCAAGTAAGAGTAACTAAACCAAACAATAATAGATGTACACGACGTACATTGTATACGTGCTCCAAAATTCCTGCGAACATTAAAAAAAATTATTACAAAAAGACTCACTCAAGAGACGCCTTGTTCCTTTGTATTGCTTCGCAATTGTAATTATCGGTCGAATTTTCATTGACTCGGTGATCCGAAAAGTTTTTACTGTTCTGAGGAGGTGAACAATCCACAACGTTGCTCAATGATTTTTTAGAATCTGTGAATTCCAATTTTTTGGTGATGGTGATGTTTGAATAAGTCGAATTTCGGGTGGGAGGCGACGGAGTCGCAGGAGACGTCGGAGGCGTCGGAGGCGTCGGAGGCGTCACGTTCGTGTTTTGTCGTTTTTTTGTAGGTGATACTGGCAGATTAGTAAGATGAACAGGATTAGGAGGAGTGTTAACTGCTGAGGCCCCGGTTTCTAGACTTTTTTCTGGCGTGTTAAAGTCATTATCCAATCGACGTGAGAGCGAATTTTCGACGGGATATTTCTTTAGTCGATACACAAACAAGTCGAGGTCTCCTTCCAAATTCCACGGTATACTCATGGCTGTAACAATGCCAATGATGTCGTTTTCTTTAAGCTTTATAATTTCATCGCTCTTTATTTTAACATCATTAAGGACGGTTCCATGATTTTTCTGTAAATATCCAAATTGAAACAAGGTTTCATGCTAGGGATGACGCAATTAATTTATTTCAAAAATATATGCACCCGTACTCATCAGAATAGATGTGTCAAAGAGATCAGATGTTGCAAAAAGACTTGAACTAAATCTAAAACGCATGGCATGCAGGGTCATTATGAGCTCATGAAAATCAACTCCTACACCTGCAATGAAAGCCATTCTAAGTCCACCACCACTGCACGTATACATTGAAACATTGTCAATTAAAACGTTTTCCAGGTTGGCTATGCATAATGATTATAAAATGGGGACTTCTGAACGCACACAAGTTTGGCATAATATTAGCTCTATAGAAGAGATCTTCCATATGCCCTCTGACAAAATAATAAAAGTATTTAGATTCGATAGGAAATTTAACGTCCTGATACCTCCAGCTGGTCAAGCGGCAGTATGCCTTTAAATAACAGCACAGATGGTTCAGTCATTGGCAACGGAGCAGGAGCGGGACTGTATTGTGAAGCACTAAGTGTTGGGGAAGTACTGTACGATTTCACCAGCAGAAACGCTGGTAATAATTAAAAGCTGCGAAAGTCCATCAAAAGGCAACTTAAAAAATCGGAATATAACAATTTGCACCAAAATTTGATCAAAGCGCTATATTCAGTCGCCTTTACATCAGTACTTACCCTTCAATGTTGAGAAAAAATCAACGAGGCGACCTGAATGTGGTATGGGTACCAGGTCACTCAGGCGAATGTCTAGCTGAATTAGGAAAGCAAAAATAAGGAATCAAGAAATCAGGAACCAAAAATCAGGAAGTGAAAATCAGGAAACGAAAATCAGGAACCTAGAATAAGGAAAAATAAAAATCGGGAAATACAAAAATCAGGAAATACAAAAATCAGGAAATACCAAATTTAGGAAAACCCAAAATTAGGACATACGATACGATACGATACGATATACTCAGACATCGAAGGTAACGAGAAAGCTGAGGAGTTAGCTAGAAAGAGAGCACAAAGCTTAGCGTAAGGTCAGGAGCCGGTACTGAAAATTACACACTCATTCATCACGAGCAGAATAAATTAATAAGATAAGGGTGAATAGATTTCCTAAACAGTGGCAAGACATACCCTCATGTCTACAATCAAAAAACTGCATCAGAATCAACAGGTAAAATTCCAAATTTCTACTGAATGTAAGCCGCACAAGACTGAAAATTGTCATAGACGTAGTAACAGATCACTTCGGTTTTAACAAACAGCTTAATACAATCGGAAGAAGAGCGGACACGAGCTGTGATTGGTGCGGATATCATGAAGACACGGCCGAGCTGTCCCGCTTTCATTACTAAAACAAGAAAGCACTTAGGCTGCTACAAATTCAGGTACGAACTGATCAAAAATCTGAATCCAAAGGACAACCTGAACTATATTAATAGTACAGGAAGGTTTTAAACAGTAAATATTTGTTAATATAGCTAGCACAATGGACCCAAATGGCGGCCCCCGAGGGAGCGGCTAATTTAATATAAAAATCTATATAAAATTGCCATATGAAATTACGTCGAAATTAAATTGTATTGGAAATTGCCGAAAGGGCAATATTGAAAAACCCGTCCGAGGTCCGAACATCTGTGAAAAAAAAATTCATAAAAAAAAAAATATTTTCGGGGTAGGTCAACCTAAGAATTTTAGGAATTTTTTAAGAAATTTATGGAATTTTTAGGAATTAAATCCTCAAAAATAGGCCCTGGTAATTCGACCTCACCGTTTTTTCAAATCTTCTTTACCATGAAAGGTTACCGAAAAATCTTGTATGTGATTGAATTTGGGCATTGTTGGGCTAAGGATCGCAGAGCTAGGGCTCTCGAATTGACATTTTTCTGCTTTCGTCGCTCTTAGCAAGCATACAAAACTTAATCCGTCATTATGTACTAGGGAATCATGGGCGCGCGGTAGCGATGCGCCCGTGACGCCAGTCCACACACGAACAAAAACTTAAGAAAATTTTTTTTCGTAGACCGCGGAACCATATATACAGCTAAGTTTTGACTTCTCCCCCTTGCGGCGAACCCCCCGGAAAATATTTTCCTGGATTCTACGGAAAATTCTAAGGCGAAGTGTCTTCTCACGCATCAAAATCGTTTCGGTGGATCCGAAGATATGACCTTCAGAAATCGTCATTTTCCATACGAAATGTGCTATTTCATAGAAGCCAAAGTTAATGCATGCAGCCTACGTTAGTTAGTTCCAGGGCCATTTGTATGAAAACCGAATTTTTTGGCGCGTGCTCGAAAACGGCAAGATAACTTTTCTTGAAATATTGCAGGGACCTTCGAGTGGGTATTCTACGACATATGAGATTTTAAAAAAGGGGGTACCGGCCTCGTTTGGGCGCCAGTGCTCTTAAAAGGCGCCATTTAAAGCCCATATGTATGTGTTTGTGTGTGTAATATGTACGGTAGCACATTTTGTGTGAGACAAGGTTGGGTGCTTGAGATAGAGGTTTGCTGTTGGGTTGGGTGTGTAGTGTATCAGGGTGACCGCCAAAATGGCGGAAAATAGACGGGGACTCAAAGGAAAACTTTTGATATGTTGTAGAGGAAGTTGAGGGGATCAATTTCGAGCATGGAAGTAGTAGTCGCCGCGCATCGGCTTGGTATGCTGTAGAGGAAGTTGAGGGGACAAATTTTTTTTCGGCGGAATTTTTTTCGCCGGAAATTTTTTTTGCCGGATATTTTTCATCGCAGGAAATTTTTTTCGCCTTTTTAAAGGAGAAACGTGACGTAAGTCCTCGTCCCTTCTTCCAAAACAACTAATATCAATTGTGGTGATTCTTACAACTTTGAACACAAAAAATGTTTTTGGAATGTTTTCATTTTTGATTAAAAAAATGCGTCACAAATGCCGGACCCCAACTCATGTTGCCCAACTCACGCTACGCGTCCACACACGATATTTGGAGATTTTTCGTGAATATTTCTTTAATGATGAGGTTTTTGTGCAGTGTTGCAGAGAAAAAAGGGGCGAACATTTTTGTAAATTGAAGTACGGATCCTAAGTGCTCTAGGTTGGTTCCAAGAACGGCCCAGTCAATCTTTTTTTCAAACATTTTTCAATCTTTTTTTTAAATTTCGAGATTTTTTAGGGATTTAGAGTCAACGCAATTGCACTTAACAGTTAAGGCAACATTTACTTAGATACGTTCGAATCTTTTTGCCACATCTATTCTGATGCGTACGGGTCTCCTGCATATATTTATATTTCATTTTACAGTAAAAAATTTTGTGAAATATTGTGATTTTGCTGCATCGCATGTGGTATCATCAAAATCAGGTCTATTTAAGTGTTTTTACGGATTTGGTTTGGTGATATGATTTTCCATTTGTTGCACAATCTCAGAAGTGCGTTACCTCGCTTCATGACCAAAAAATGTAAAACTTACACTCAGATTTTGAAACTCAACGCAATTGCTATTAACAGTAATGGTGCAGTGGCATGGCGAACAGCGCATTGAGTTAATAGTGATATCGATGTTCGGTTCACAGCTTCGTCCGATCAGGTTAATACCTTTTTGTAAAGTATAACACATTTCCAGGTTCTCCTCGAATCCAACTCGTTCAATGTAATACTCAGAGAAGTTCATTGTTCTGAAACATAATTTTAATAAGAATGATACGAAATTATAATAATAACTTCATGCACAAGTGGGTAAAACACAAACATCACGCAAGAGTACATAAGAAACAAACGCGCGAGCTTACGAGCAAGTGTGTGTGTGTCTCATCTATACAAGGGCGGGTAGCACGATTAATCGCCCAGTGCAATAACTCCCGCTCCGTCCATTAACATCCATTTCAAAACCATCCATTTCAATAACTCCCGCTGTCCAATATATTTCGGTGGCGGAACTTTTTCTTTTACGAAATGTCACAAAAACTAAGCGGCTAACGAAGAAATGTAACGAAAACTAGGTGGTCTACGAAACTAGGAAATTCGCGCTTTAATGAAACGTCACGAAAAGCTAGTTGGCTAACTAAGCTAGGGAACTTTTCCTTTTACGAAATGTCACAAGAAGTAGGTGGCTAACGAAGCTAGGGAACTTTTCCTTTTACGGAATGTTACAAAAACTAAGTGGCTAACGAGGCTGGAAAACTTTTCCTTTTAAGAAATGTGACGCAAACTAGGTGGCTTACGAAAATGTCACAAGCCCGAAATGGCGAATAGAACTAGGAAGCTTTTCCTTTTAAAAAGTGCTATAACAACTAGGTAGGTAACGAAGCTAAAGAAGTTTCCCTTTTACAAATCGTCACAAAAAGTTTTTGGGTAAACAAACTAGAGTTAGTACGAATAAAGGGAACTTTCGTCTAAGTGTGCAAATAGTCTATAATTGTATATATTTGTGGGCTATTAACACATTGTGCAAAGAGTCTCTTCTATATAACTTGTACACAGTGCAAATAGCCAACAATATGTAGAAGAGACTATTTGCACAATTTGCAAATAGCCAACATAAAGAAAATAAATGTCGAAAACAGGCTATAGATTTTTACTCCGGATCCGCCTGCATGGCGTAATCTAGGCAGAGCCCCCTAGCACAGTACATTATCATAGTCTAGCCCGCCGCAGGTGCAGGGGCGAGGGGGAGAGCACGATACACAAACAAGGCTACTGCCGTGGCAGGCCCGCTACTCAATTCTGTTTATAAAGAGTAAAGAGTGTGACTTCGTCAAAAGGAGCGGAAGTTATTGGAATGGATGTTAATGGACAGCGGGTGTTATTGGATTGGATGATATTGAAATGGATGATTTTGGAATGGATCTAAATGGACAGCGGGAGTTATTGGAATGGATGTTAATGGACACGTGGCGGGAGTTGTTGCACTGGGCGATTTGTCATAGCATCACAAGGGCGTAATGAGATCCGAATCCCCTATTTGAACTCAACACGGGAAGAAACTTTTGACCTACTACCTTGTAGCGTAATTTTTATTTATGCAACTAGTTGAGAAACGGTGTTGTTTTTGTCACTGGATGCCAAGTTATCAAACGAGTGAAGCAAGTTGAATAAACACATCATGTGACAAAAACAACCAATTTCGCAACGTGTTTCATACAACGTTTTGGACAACAACTTGTGAAACGTGAACTTTTGAATGCAAACTCAGCAAAATTTGTTCACGCAAATATTGGTTTCAGTTTATATCACAAGTGATAACAACTTACTTTTTATCAATAGTGACAAAAAGAAATTTTTTGTAATTCACCGACAAAAACTCTCTTTTTCGTGCGTCATTTCGGTGTCGCATGAAGTCATTTTGCCGCACTAGTGCGATGACGGTTTTTTTACGCACTAGTGCGATGAAAGTTTTTCTACGCACTTCTACTAGTGTGATGAAGTTTTTTTTACGCACTACTGGAATTGAATTTTTATATTAAAAGAAAATATCGTTTTTGTCGGTTAATTGCAAAAAACGTTACTTGATACACGTTACGTATGCTGGTAGTTTAACGCATACGATGTGTTGCCGAAGTCGCCTTCGGCTCGTATCGGCAATCTCACATCTAGTGCGTTAAACTACCTTCATACGTAACTTGTATAAAAAATTACTTTAGTCACTCAAAAGAGACTTATTACTCAAAAGAGTGATAACATGTCAAAATGAAACACGCAGAACTAGAGATTCGCTGGGGACAAATGTATTGGCTTCTTGGTCGTAACTCACGGGCGTCAATTCACAACAAAGTATTAGTTTATAACCAAATTGTTAAACCGATTTGTGCTTATGGTATCCAGCTTTGGGGCTGTGCGAGCAAATATAAAAAAAAATACAAAATTTCCAGAGCAAGTACTAAGAAAAATTGCCAACGTTCCTTGGAATGTACGTAACATTGACCTACATCGTGACCTTGGTGTACCTATGGTTGAAGAGGTCTTCAAACAAATAACCATAAAACATGAAAATGGGGTTATACAGCATGACGGCTCAAAAGGACAAAACCATTCGAGCTAGTTGCAAGACAAGAGTGAAAACAATACTTGGCTTTCAACACCAAACAATATGCGAAAGATATAAATGGATTCTTTGTAATTAAAATTTCAAACCCACCTATTACATGTAATTTAATGGTTGGTCAGAAATGACCAGTTCTACAGGAAGAGAATCACAAGCTTTCTCTTTTATCTCTTTTTTCACGCATTCGCTTGCATTTTGTGCATGTAAAACTCGGTTTTTCGGTGAAACGAGCTAAAACGAAACGTTGCACAATCTTACGATTCTTCTACTGTAATAAAAAGTGTGAAAAAAACTTACTTTTCGTCATTAGCTATGAAAAGTAAAAACAGTTTTAAAGTGACCTCGTATAAGTCTCACAGTAGGGAAAACAGCTATCTTTGGACCCGTACGAAGTACAAAGGTCCTATACGTTTACTACAAACAATTTTACTGTAACATGGGGTAGATCGAGGTGGGAGTGGGGGGATGCATCTACTATCGTCTCGAGATGACGAGTCAACAATAAAAAAACGTCCAAACGACTCAACCGATCAGCCTAAACTTTTTTCCCTGAAAGCTACATGCCTCCCATGATTCAAATTTAAAGATGAGCAAAATCGGCCAGGCAGTTCCGGAGATATGGTCGAAGAAGTGGAGGTCGGTCATGAAATTTTCGAGGGTCTATGAAACTTTTTCGCAAATATCTCAGCAAGTACAGCATGGAAATTCCTTATTTTTGTGTCAAATGAAAGCATTTGATGTCAAAAAATTGGGAAAAAATTTTCGTTGGGAATCGGGTCAGGGGTCTGGGCACTAGGACCAATGGAATGGACGAAATTGAGTTTCTTGGCCATATACGAAAACAGTTTTTCGTCTATATATCCTTAACTATGCAATATGGAGATTTACTATCAAAGGCGGTGTTATAGAGAATTAAATTTAAGCGAACCCGTGTTTCAGATTTTTGGGGAAATATGGCCCAATTCTGGTATATGGCCGCTTCCATAACTGGGCAGGATAGGATGACCCGAATCTCCAGAACTATGAGAGTTAGAAAGTTGGTTCCAAAGGCAAAGCTGTAGAGAATAAAATTTTAGAGAACACATGTTTCAGGGTTTTGGGTAAAAATGCCATAATCATGGGATATGACCACTTCTAGAATTAGGAAGGATGACCCATAACTCTAGAACTATAATAGGTCGAAAGTTGCTTCCAAAGGTAAAGTTGTAGAGAATAAAATTGTAGAGAACACGTGTTTCAGGGTTTCAGGGAAAAATGGCCCAGTCCTTGGATATAAGCTTTTCTAGATTTGAATAGTCTGAGACGTACTTCGGTAAGGCCTTTGACATTACCTTGGGTAATTTCTTTGGATCTTTGAAATTCTTACAGTTATAAAAGAACAGAAAACGTTGGATTGTTTGCTTATTTGTACATTTAGATACTTTCGAGTCTCTTTACCACATCTGTTCTAATACGTACGGGTCTTTGGTTATGTTTGTGTTCATAAAGCTAGTACTGTTGTTTGACATAATTCTAAGATTTCACTAAAATTATTTGATACGCAATACTTACTTACTTACCTTACTTACTTACTACTACTATACGCAATACTAACTAAAGATTACAGCGAAGTAAGATTTTTGACTTTTCGAAAAGTCAATAGACCCTTTTCGTCCGCTCGATATTTGAATTTTAATTGAAACTTGAATAATTTGACACAAGATCACACCAGAAAAATGTATTGTTCGTGTGCTGAGCTTAGGCGCATAATAGCGTACGTAATTAGCCATGTATATCGTACGAGATTCGATTGTAACCCTGGGAAAAATTCAAAATTGAACCGCGCTAGAAAGTGTCTATTTTTTACATTTTCCTATATACAGTTCCGAATGAAAATAGATGGCAGCACATTCTTTTCACTGGACATTTGGAGCAGACTAACTTTTTTGCCAATTCTGACATTTGAAACAGTTTATCTTAAGTTCCTGACATTGACGTTACTAGGATAATAAATGTCGCACTTTTCGTTGAGAATTGCCTATAATCATTGGTTATAAAGTCATTTTAGTGAATTTTTAGAGCTTATGTCAAAAGTGGTTTAACAGTACTAGATTTATGAACACAATGACATCAGTTATCTCTACTGCTGAGGTCACCGAAGGGACGCATGAAAAAGTCACAGTCCTTTCACCAGAGAAATGATAAGATGGTACGCCTGCAGGAATGAAACGTAAAAAACTGTGTATATGGAATAGTAGATCTGCCGTAATTTGCATAAGAAACTTAGTGAATACTTTTTGAGAGAGAAAATATATGTAATTCTCTCTCAAAAAGTGATCAATAAGTTTCTTATGCAAATTACGGCAGAGATGGTTTCATATACGAATTCTCTCAGGAGAGGTGAAATTTTTTCCACATGCTCCTTCTATCTCTCTGCACGGCTACCAACATTTCTCTGCTTATCATCCAGCGAATCACGTGAAATTTTAATAATAAAGTAAACTACTATCGCCAAACTGTGCCATACAAAATAGATACTTATGCTAGGATTATTTATCTTAAGTGCCTTTTATAGCGCCACCGCACTGGTGAAATTATTTGGATCACGTGCTATCCCTATCTGCTCTATGGTTTGTATTCAAATTGTTGTGTCCCCTATGGCAAATTTTGAAAATCAGGCCGTACACCAAAAAATCGGGGCCCCGGAAAATTAATCCTTTCTGTTTTTGAAAATTTCACGAAAGTAGAAAAAATCTCAGCGGAGCTGCGCCCCTTTTGCCCCTACCCTCTAGATGCGGGTCTGAAGAGAACTCCGTCACCGAACTTCTTTCTGTATTTCCACTTGTAGAACTGAAGGAAGAAGGCTCTGGTGGGAAGAAAAAAGTATTGGGTATTAAAGCAATCGCCATAACTTGAAAGTCCTGACCTTCACTTCTCAAAAATCATGCACCAGAAGTCAAACATGAAACGAATTTACGTAATAGACAAAAGATCCATCTACTGCATGGATGTCATTTATTTACTTAAATCTTCTCGCGTCAACAGAGGAAAAAAATACTCCAAAAAATTGTGTAAAAGCATCTCAGTTGACTCACCGGAAATAACAGATAAAGATAACAGAACAGATTAAGAAAACTTTGCTCAAGTAATTTTATTACACACAAAGTTGTAAATAAACGAGCAGAACAAAATCACATTTTAGCGCAACTGACACTTTAACAATGTCGTACAGAACGCGATAAAAACATACGGCGAATATCATCGATTCTCGACTTCATCGATCTCTGTGTGAGTAGGGTGTCGAAAAATCAAAAGTAGCGGTTATCGTCGCAATCGTAGCTCCCCAGGCCGAAACGCTTCTTTCTTATTGAACGCTGATCAAAAGTGTTTATTCGAATACGAAGTGGTCTAGGAGAAAACTCCGTAAAATGTATATTTGTTCTTTCGAGTAGTTAGTAGTAGTTATTGGGTTCATAACCAGTCGAAATTCGACCCAGGAAGAGAAATCTGCAAAAAAAATTGTCTGTCCGACCGTCGACACGATAAACTCGAGTAAGACTTGACTGATTTTCAAAATCTTTCGGACTAAGTTCTTTTAGGATTATGTGATCGAATTTAGGCAAAATCGATCAAGAACTTTCGTAGTTACGGTCCAAAAAGAGGCCAAGAACGTAGTTTCTTGAAAGTCGGTAAAACATTTTGGCTTATATCTCTGCGAAAATGGCTCTTCAGAAGGCGACCGGTAAAATTCACATCCTTTACGAAGAATCATTTGTTGAAAAAGCGTTACATGTACTTGATTTAATGATCTTCAGCTGATCTAGTGCATAAACTATTTTTTTTGGCTCGGCTACTCTTATAACAAATCTTTCTCTGAAAAAATTTGTAGCCGGGAAAGCTTATAAATTTTTTTTTATTCCTAGGACGAAAAACAGCAGTTTTCTGAACCCTCGGAATGAAATAGTTATTTACGGCCGCGGGCTGCAAACCTCAAACTAGTCAAAAACATAACCAACCGTACGTATCAGAATAGATGTGGCAAAGTAACTCGAACGTACCTAAATATACAAATAAGCAAACAATCCAACGTTTTCTGTTCTTTTCTAACTATAAGAATTTCAAAGATCCATAGAAATTACCCAAGGTAAGGCCCTACCGAAGTACGTCTCAGACCATTCAAATCTAGAAAAGCTTATATCAAAGGACTAAGTCATTTTCCCCTAAAACCCTGAAACACCTGTTCGCTTAAATTGAATTCTCTACAACTTTGCCTTTGGAAGCAACTTTCTACCTCTCATAGTTCTGGAGATTCGGGTCATTCTGCCCAATTATGGAAGTGGCCACATACCACGATTGGGCCATATTTCCCCAAATCCCTGAAACACTTGTTCACTTAAATTTAATTCTCTATAACTTCGCCTTTGGAACCAATTTTCTAACTCTCATAGTTCTGGAGATCTGGGTCATCCTGCCCAACTATGGAAGTGGCCATATACCAGGATTGGACTATATTTCCCCAAAACCCTGAAACAAGTGTTCACTAAAATTTAATTTTCTACAACTTCGCCTTTGAAACCAACTTTCCAGCTCTCATACTTCTGGAGATTCGGGTCATCCTGCCCAATTATGGAAGTGCCAATATACCAGGATTGGGCCATATTTCGCCAAAACCCTGAGACACTTGTTCGCTTAAATTTAATTTTCTACAACTTCTTCTTTTGCACCAACTTTATTGCTCTCATAGTTCTGGAGATTCGGGTCACCCTGGGCAATTATGGAAGTGGCCATAGACCACGGTTGGGCCATATTTTCCAAAAAACCCTGAAACACGTGTTCGCTTAAATTTAATTCTCTAAAACTTTGCCTTATATAGTAAATCTCCATATTGCATAGTTAAGGAAATATAGACGTAAAGCTGTTTTCGTATATGGCCAAGAATCTCAATTTCGTCCATTCCATTGGTCCCAGTGTCCAGACCCTTGACCCGATTCCCACAAAAATTTTTTCCCAGTTTTGTGACATCAAATGCTTCCATTTGACACCAAAATGAGGAATTTCCGTGCTATACTTGCTGAGATATTTGCGAAAAAGCTTCACCGACCCTCGAAAAACCATGTTTTTGGTCACTTCCTCGATCATATCTCCGGAACCACTTGATCGATTTTGCTCATCTTCGAACTTGACTCATGGGAGGCATGTACCTTTCAAGGAAAAAAAGTTTAGGCTAATTGGTTGAGCCGTTTGGAAAAAAAAGTGGAGACGAACAGACGGACATTTTTTTTATTGCTGATTCGTCATCTCTAGACGATAGTAGATGCATCCCCCCAACACCCACCTCGATCTACCCCATGTTACAATAAAATTGTTTGTAGTAAATGCATAGGACCTTAGTACTTCGTACGGGTCCAAACATTATATTATTGCGCCCGTGACGCAAGTCCCCATACGATCAAAAAAATCAGAAATTTTTTTTCGTAGACTTCGGAACCATATATACAGCTAAGTTTTGACTTTTTTCCCTTGCGTCAAACCCCTGTGTGACCTAGTTTATCGGATTCTACGTAAAAATTTGATTGAAGTCGACATTTTACTCACTAAAATCGGTTCAGCGGATCCGAAGATATGACGTTTAGAAAATCATCAGAAGCCGAAGAAAATGAATTATATCCTACGTTAGTTAGTTAGTTAGTAGTTCCAGAGCCATTTGTATGAAAAATGACTTTTTTGGCGTTTTTTCGAAAACTGGCGGTCAGATCTTCTTTAATTTTGCAGAGACCTTTGGATGGGCATTGTACGCCATCTAAAATTTTTAAAAAATGGGGTCACCGGCCTCTTTTGGGTGCTAGAGCTCCTGGAAGCTCCCATACAAATCCCATATAAAATAATGTGTGTGGTGAGTGTCACGGTTGGGTAAGTGTTCAACTTCCATTAGAGTTTTTGATATTTTTCAGTTATTCTCGACATGAGTGAGGTCATCCAAAGGGGCTTCCTAGGTTAAAGGGAGTAATGAGGATTTTTGTGGATTTCTCTATCACTTTTCAGCTTCCATCAGATTTTTTTGATATTTTTGGGTTAATCGGTTTCAATTGCTTCCAAAACTACTGCTATCACAACAAAAACCCTTTTAAAAGGGAAATGTGACGCAAGTCCTTATCCCTTCTTCCAAAACAACTGATATCAATTTGAGTGACGCTTAACGCTTCGAAACGAAAAAAAAACTTACAAATATTTTCACATTTGATTAAAAAAAAATGCGTCACAAATGCCGGACCCACCAGTGTTATAGTTTTTCTGTTCTTCCAGTTGTATACCCAAAAATTTGACTTCCTGTACACAAATACTACATACATTCCTACATACAAGTCAAATTTTTGCGGTGTGAAAGCTGAAAGAACAGAAAAACTATAATACTGGTGAATCCGGCATTTGTGACGCATTTTTTTTAATCAAATGTGAAAATATTTTGAAAGTTTTTTTTTCGTTTCGAAGCGTTAAGCGTCACCCAAATGGATATCAGTTGTTTTGGAAGAAGGGATAAGGACTTGCGTCACATTTCCCTTTTAAAAGGGTTTTTGTTGCGATAACTATTTAACCTAAAGCATCGTCCTTGTATGGATACTTTTCATATTCGTTGATATTCCGAACGTTCTCATTGAAAACTTCTAATCTCTCTGCACGCTAGTGCAACTTCCTGCTTAAATGAAATTTTCAAAAAAAAGCCGGTCGCGATTTTAAACTGTCTTAATGGGAATTTCCGGAAAATCAACTATCTTTCAATCAAGTTTCCATGTTAATCCGAAAATTCCCTTTGGAAAAGCTTTACAATTTGTAGCGGCTAGAACGAGGATTGGTAGCAGACGTGCTCTTCAAGGTTTTAAATGAAAGGCAAGAAGATCACAAAAAAAAAAAAAATTGGTGAAAATCGGTTGACGGGCTCAGCTGGATCTACTCGAGCCTACACGACATGTCGCGACAGTTGGTGGTTTAATAATAAGATTTTTTGTGTGGTGTTGTAGAGAAAATAGAGGAAACTTTCTCACCGTGAAAAAATGGGCCGTCAGTCCTAAGGTCGGTTCTAGCCCAAAAAAACCTAGATTTTAATTTATTTTTTTTTTTAAATTTTTTTTAACATTTTTGTTTAAAATGTTTTTAAAAATTCTTTTTTTAAATTTTATTTTAGAATTTTTTTTTTTTTGAAAAATTTTGATGTTGATTAGGAGTTTGGATGAATTTTTTACACCATCGCTTCGGACGGGTTTTTCAATATCGCCCTTTCTCCAACTTCCAATCCAATTGAGTGCGGACGTAATTTCATATACTCATTATTAGCATACAAAAACCTCTTACGTAAAGTGTGACGCAGTCCGTAAGTCCGCCTCCAAAATTAGTGATATCGCTTGAGATGACGTTAACGCTGATAATACGCATAAAAATTGTTTGAATTAAATATTAGCTTGTGGTCAAAGTTTTATTCTTTAAACAAAATTGCCTCACCCTTTTTAAAATAAAATTTCGTTATGTTAAAAAATTTGCGTAACAAATGGCAGACACGACAACGAAATAATCTTTCAACACTTTCAGTTTTCACTCCGCAAAAATTAATCTTGTAGTTTTTTTAAAAATAATTTGAAGGGGGAGGGGGCAGGGGGAAAAACTCATAAGTTCGTGTCCCGTTTTTTGAGTTTGTGGACTCCTTTTTGGGGTGTAGGGACTGCGTCACGCATGATTAAGATTAAGATTATTGGCTCTGCATGGAAACCGAGTAGTTAACGTCGAGTTTATATTACACACACCAAGATTTATCGAGGTGTGTGTAATATAACGAGAACCGGAAACTGAGTCGAAAAGTAAATCTCCCATGTTGCATCCCTTGAGAGATGTGATGTTGCATCTGTTCTGGGATGTTACATCTCAGATGATATGAGATGGTGCATATATTTTGAGCTCGGTAGACCCTGAACACACCAGACGAAGTGAGATGTACATTTTAGACTTCGTAGATTTACTACATCTGAGATGTACTTCTCTACTCCGTTTCACTGAACATTTTTTTGGCTTGCCCTCATACATATTTTTGGACCCGTACGAAGTACGAGTTCCACGCGTTTACCACTACGTTTATAACCATTCGATTCGAGGGGGAGGGAGAATAGGGGGAGCATCGATCATGGTCCTTAGATGCCATCAAAAAAAATTTTGCCCGTCCGTCCGTAAACACGATAACTCAAGTAAAACTCAACCGATTTTCAAAAACATTTTTCTCTTGAAAGGTAGTACCCAAAGTGGGTTTGGTATTGTAGATGGGCATTTTTGGACAAAGAGCCGCCTAAGTGGTTTTCAGTTTTTTTTGCATGCCCGACACTGAACGGAAGAACTGAATCTCTTAGGGCCAAACGTTTTTTTTCTACATAAATCGGGTAAATCTTATCCGATTTTCAAAATAATTTTTCTTCCTGAAAGATAATTGACGATAAGATAATAACAAATTTGAATTTGGGCAAACTCGGTTAAGAACTTTCGAAGTTATGGTCGAAAAAGTGGTCAAAAAGTTAGTTTTTTGAAGGTTGGTGGAACTTTTTCACATATATATCTGCGAAATTAGAGCGGAAATCGCTCTTGAAGGTTTTAAATAAAAGATATGGACATCAGAAAATCACGAAAATTAAATTAGTCAAAATCTGTTGAGTGGTTTGGGCGTCTTTAGAGTGGGTCCAACTTACGCTACACGACCCTAAACGATATTTGGTGGCTTTTCGTGAACATTTCTGTAAGGATGAGGTTTTTTGTTCATGTTTATGTAGAAAGTCGAACTTCGTGGTACGCATAAGACCCCTTACCCTTTACGGGTCTAAAAATTGAAGAACTCCTGCAAAGAAATTAGATTTTCAACCGAACTTATTTGTCTTGCGGTATGATTTCACAAACGTTTTATACAAATTGATCACATCACGTTTTCAAAGCCTTATTGCTCGGCAGATATTAATCTGATAGAGAAAATAATTACTTTACAGAAGTCCTGAGATCAAGCACTAATTGTCAAAAATTCATTATTTTTTTATGCTCTAATCAAAGTCAACGCATTCGCGCATATAGAAACCACATTTTATGAAAGTTTTAAATTGAATCACATTAGCTGCGAGAATACGGTTCCCAATTCATGCATATTCGAAGATAGTGTCGTGTAGTGGCTACCATCGAAATGCAGGACGTTCCGTGTTCGATTCTCAACCGAGGCAATTTTTAATTTTATATTTCTAGTCTGGCCCGAGCCTTTTGCTACATCTTTCGAGTTTACCAAATTTGTTCTTTTTGCCACCGAGTAATACGTCGACGGCGTATATTATTGCGGCAGGTCCGTATCTAGGAGGGGGGAGGAGCAAGGGGGGCCTAGCACCCCCTGAGCGTCTTCAGAGCCCCACCTGGCGAAACTGAAATGTTGCGAATTTTGCGAAAAAATATAAATCTTGACGTCATGATCGTTTTCAATACTTGAAATTTTCGCCGGCGGCGCAGTCATTCTTTTCTTTTCCTATCTCATTTCAATGTTTCCATTTCGTTATTGAAATAGATTTTCGGTTCTACATTGCAAGAAAAAACTTTCGACACTCTTAACGACAGTGGCGTGTTATCGGTCACATATCCTGAGCTGTTAGAATTTTTGCTATAAAATGGTAATCAGAACTGTATACTTTCATAGAAAACCAAAATGTAGTGAGGCGTGGTGACACGTAGTGTAGTGAGGTGCAGTGACGTTGTGTTTTATATTATAGATATCACAGTACGTCTCTGCTGCAAGCTGCAAAGTGATCGAAAAAATTGACACAAAATAGCCTATAACTCTTGATAGATGGGAGTTGGGTGAGGGGTTCCGAGACCTATAAATTTTCATTGCGTCCTACATGAGTCTAAAAACCGTTTTCCCCACACTACACGCACCTACTTGAAAGTAACATGCCAATCTCCTATAAAACAAGCGAGCCACATACACGGGATATTGTCATTATATATCTATATATATATATATATAGCTATATCGACTCGTTCTTTACTTTTAAAGTCATTTGTATGTACCATTGTGGATTCAGGCTTGCCTTAAAAGGTGTCGTCATTAGGTTTAATTTGCGCATAAATTCTCTAGGTTCAAAGCAGACGCCCACAAACAATTATTTATATGCAAAAGGAAGAAGGTTGGCTGACCTAAAGCTCGGACGATGCGACGGTTGATAAAATTAAATGAAAACAAATTGCATTTGCATTCGATAAAAAGATTTTATAAAAAATCAACACATTGTCACGTCACTTACATTTTGATAAATCAAACAAACACAAAAATTCAGTCATCGATGGTGTCAGGTGGTTCTTTGTTATCTCTCTATTCTGTAGTATATAGTAAATCTAGTATACGACATCAAATGTCCTCCACCTTCATGGCACTGTAGTGAAATGTTTTAAACAATGCACTTCAAAACTGCAGTTTTCGACGCTTATCTGAGCGAATCATAAAATTTTCATTTTTGTTGTTCCTTCATAGACAAATACTGCAACTACTTACCTTTACGAAAACGAATGATGTGGTGAATTAAGCTGGATTTTGTTGAAAAAGATTTTTTGCATTCAGGACAAGTGATAGGATTTACTCCTGAAAAAGGATTTGAATTTTTCTTCACTAAATGTGAGTACCTCAACTACTCACCTTGTGGATCTTCTGATGCTTTATAAAGTTTGATTTAATTGTGAAAGATTTTTTGCATTGGGGACAGGAGTGTTTTTCTCCTGAAAAAGAGATTTTAGTTTTTCTTCATTTAAGTGCGCGAGTAGCCTCAAATACTCACCTGTGTGGATATTCTGATGCTTTACTAAGTTCGATTTAAATGTGAAAGATCTTTTGCATTGGGGACAGGAGTAAGGTTTTTCTCCTGAAAAAGAGATTTTAGTTTTTCTTCATTTAAGTGCGCGAGTAATCTCAACTGCTCACCTGTGTGGATCATCTGATGATCCTTTAAATTACGTCGGTTAGTAAAAGACTTATTGCATTCCGTACAAAGATACAGCCACTCATCTAAATAAACTTTTTCATGAAATTTTTAAGCTAAGTGCAAGTACCCTAACCACAAACCTGTGTGAACCACCTGATGTATTTTTAAGTTGCTTTTTTGTGTGAAAGATTTCTTGCATTCGGCACATGTGTAAGGTTTTTCTCCTGAAGAAAAGATTTCACTTTTTTTACACTAAAGTGTGAGGTGAGTACCTCAAATACTCACTTGTATGTATCTTCTGATGCCGTACTAAGTCCTGTTTTAATCTGAAAGATTTATTGCATTGGGGACATGAGTAAGGTTTTCCTTCTGAAAAAGAAATTTGAATTTTTTCTTAAGTGCGAGAACCTCAACTGCTTGCCTGTGTGGATTTTCTGATGGTCCTTTAATTCATACCGCCAACTAAACGACTTATTGCATTTCGTACAAGAATACGGTGTCTCACCTAAAGCAAAAGTGTCTATTCATTCAGAACTTATTTGACATTAAGCTACTCACCAGAGTGAATTTTCATGTGCCTTCGAAGAGAGGACTTAATGGCGTAAGATTTTCGACAAACGTCGCAAGTGAACGACCCCCTACCTATATGTAATGTAAATTAATAACAACCACGCATGAACAATAATTACAACTAACTCGAGTCATTTTGTCGAGTGTCATTATTCGTGGTTAGAGGACTCGGCGTTAGATGAATAGCTGCTTTTGTTAATTTTGTAGCCATATTATCCATTGCTGGATGAGGCCTCCCAATTAGGGGTATTTAGCCATGAAACACCACGCGGGCCAGTGCGGGTTGGTGAGTGTGGACCACATGCTTAACGTGAATTCCGAACCACGCCTATAGGCTAGCAACACCATAGGATTTCTTTCAGTGCTAATTATTTATATCTCCGCCTAAAGTTATACTTTTTAGACTCAGATATTTTGTACACAGAATTCATCGTGAATGGGTTGCGTCATTCATGTCATTCTTCTGTGTACGGTTCGTTGAGGGCACTAAATTCCTCAACTACCCGTGTTGGGAAGCTTGGGTACACTTAGGAACGTTGCTTTCATGCTAGACATTGAAGAAAAATCCTATACAGAATTTGCCTTCACGGGGATTGAACCCGGGTTTTCTTGGTGGAAGGCCAGTACGCTACCACTGAGCCAACCCGTTCTGCTTTTGTTGACGTCGTACAAATTATGAGGCACACTTTCGACCTGAGTAAAGCCAAGAGAAAAATTTATTTTAGGTTTTTACGAAGAAATAGTATCTCCTCAAATGCATCGGAACTAAAAATTAGGTACCTCTGAGTGGACATCTTGTTCCGTCAATTGGCAATTGTTTGGCTCGTCGAAATTGGTCTGGGTAACTTCTTCTGTGGGACTCAAAAGCCCTTCGTTGCCTGGTCTTAGAACTAGAGCTTCATGCTCAGAGATGCTTCCAAGTTCTTCATGCTCTTGCAGTAATCTGAGTTCAATGAAACAAATAAATTTTGCAAAAGTGCAATAAGACAGAAACTTGAGGTTTATTACTTTTCTATCAAGGTGATGTCTATTGTTGAATTATCGAACTGGCTCAGTATAGTCTGAAAAATAAATTTCATCCTGTTCGTAAAATGTTCAATTCTTGTATGAAATTCTGTCGAGGTTCATAACCTCCAAGCCAAAGTTATGAATAACCAAATTCTCAACACTTCCCTGGACGTGTTTTCATTAATTTGAAATCAACTCATACTTGTAGCTCGTCATCATCAATATCTATGTCCATATTGAAATCCATACAAATAAGAAATTTCACACAGTTCAAATGAAGCAGTCGGATGAAAGTTTAATCACAATACAGGTAAGTTACATGTGAAGGCAAATAAAGTAATAAATCGAATTTAAGAGCGTGCACTGCATTACAGCCATCAGATGTCGTGGCGAACCATTCGCAATGACTAGTACTTTTTTATACATTTTAGTAAACCAAGGGATTCAATTTGAAGTAATGGGTTGGATTCGCCACCCTTCACGCTGTTCTCAAAATTCTGAAATGTGTACCGTGTGGCAAAACGTTTTCTATTTACCGTTTTCATTCTACGACCCGTACGAAAGTGATCGTTCGAGGAAATTGCTCTCTTACTTTTTAAATAATAGATAAGGATCACTGATCACGAGAGCAGAAGAAAATGTGGAAATCTGTTGAGTAATATGTAGAGTTCGTAGAATAGCCTTTACTTTTGCCACTTGAACTTAATAATGTTTCGTGAAATATTTTTCTTAGAACACAAGGTACAGGGCCGTATCTGAAACTCAGAGGGTCCCCTGCCCCAAAAACAAAACTTCACCAAAATAATTTGTAAATTTTCAAGTAAAAGTTTTTTTTTATTTTTAAAAGGGGATTTACTAAACGGCGAAAATTTTTAATCTTGTTATCTATTATGAGACCCAAGTCCAAATGACTATCCTCGTACACAATTGTTACTCCATTGAATTCTAACTTTGGGATATCTTTCACCCAATTACTGGTTAAGGCAACCATCGTATTTGTCTTACCCACATTCAATTTCCATCTATTATCTTTCGCCCAATTCATCACCTCCGTTAGGTCAAAATTCAACAGACGCATATCAGTGGGGATGCTGTTCTCATGAATCGCTTTATACGCCTGAAAGTCATCAGCAAAGAGATGACATTTACAGTGTGCTAACCGCTGAGGTAGGTTATTGATAAATAAAGAAAATAGCTATGGACCCAGTACCGAGCCTTGAGGCAGACCACACCTAAGTTCAAGAAGTTGGCACTGGAATCCATTGATATTGACACATTGCGAGCGATCCGATAGGTAGCTTCGCATTATATTAACTGCATTGGTCGAAAAATCAAACCTCGATGATAATTTAGTAAGAAGCAAGTCAAGTGACACCGAATAAAACGCTTTAGAAAAGTCTAGCAAAAGGAGGATAGTCGCTATACCCTAAAAACTCCATCATTAGAAAAATCACGTCCATCCTCACGGGGCACTGCCATCTTAACACGTATCTCTTCACAATTGGCTTGTCAAATAGTGATCTCTGTGGCAAATGTGGTGATATAGAAACAGCTGAGCACTTTATATGCAAATGTCCCGCTCACAGCAAGAGCCAAGGCCTTAGGAGCATATACACTCCCGCACAACGTTATCTGGAGCATACCGCACAGCAATATATTCGAGTACCTTAATCGCACAAGTAGGTTGTAGGCAATCCAATGTGGGTGCGCACAACAGGCCCAACAGAGGCTTAGGTGCAGGAGATCCTATCCCCCCACTCTAAACAAACAAACAAACATAGTCGCTATAGCCTTACTCATATTAAGTCTAATGTCACTGATAACCTCCAGAAGAGCAGCTGCAATACTATACCCAGGGCGGAACCCGGATTGGAATACATACAAACTTTAGATAGTGATGGCAGTATACGGATGGGCAATATACAATGGACAAAAAAGTTCCCCCCAATTTACTCTACAACATAGCAGAAGAATTTTTTTTTAGGCTGGGGCCAGAGTCGAATAAGATTTACCCGAATTATGTAGTCAAAACCAGCTGCATCAAGGGAATCAACTTCTTTGACTTCACCTTACCGCTACTTTCCTATACCTATTTCAATGGTTTATTTAGATACTCTCGAGCAGGGTTGTATTCGCTAACCGAGTTTTTTAGCGACGCTAACGCTAACGCTAGAAATGAAAAAAGAGCAATTCGCTAACCGGAGACAGATTAGCGCGCTAATAGCGACCGCTAATCCTCGCTAAACTTGGAGAGTGAAAATGTCAGTAAAATATCAGTAAAAAATCCGCGTAATTGAAATTGTGGACTCATTGACTCGCTATTATGGAATATAGGCTTATCATGTAAAGAGTTACGTAGCACGAACTGGTTGGCCAATTTGATCGAAGAAACTAGTACATACAGTACAAGTTCGTTAGCCATTTAGTACATTTTTGAGTCTCGTTGCATCTACTTGCATAGAAGCCAACTCCGTTGTAGTTTTCTTCAAGTGGAATAGATGTGATGCTGCCAACAATGCGATAGCCAACAGTATTTATCTATATTTTTACGTCACCTTTTGTGTCTTTTAAGTGATAAGCCCACATTTCCTATTTGTTGAGGGAAATTAAGCGAGAGAGCATAGTTTTTTTAAATCCAATTTGCTGTGGCAAAGGCAACAATCTGTAATATTAAACATGAAACAAGTGAAGTTATTATTTTTACTACATTGTTTTATGTATGTCACATTCTGAGAAAAGTTGAATTTAACTATATATTGTTTCATTAATGAGTAACAAGCCGAGAGAAGAAGATTAGACACACAGAAAATTAGTCCCAAAATCTACAAAAATACATAACTTTTTAGCGATTAGCGAATAGCGAAATATAACCTCGCTAATTTAGCTGTTAGCGAAACGCTAGTCGCTACTAGCGAGGAAATTTAAAATTAGCTTCGCTATTAGCGACGCTAATATAACCCGTTCTCTCGAGCCTCTTTGGACCCGTACGAAGTGCAAATGTCCTATACGTTTACTACAAACAATTTTATTGTAACATGGGGTAGATCGAGGTGGGAGTTGGGGGATGCATCTATTATCGTCTAGAGATGACGAATCAGCAATAAAAAAAATGTCTGTCTGTCTGTCCGTTCGTCTCTACATTTTTTTTTCAAGCGGCTCAACAGAGCAGTCTAAACTTTTCTCCCTGAAAGGTACATGCCTCCCATGATTCAAGTTCGAAGATGAGCAAAACCGGCCAAGTAGTTCCGGAGCAAGGTTGGGTTAGCGTCGCTACAAATTAGCAACGAAAACTTTGAGGCTTAACTCATTTTGAAATCGAATCTATTCTCATCGACAATGAGAGCAAAATAAATTCATTTTATATTTATTATAAGAAAAATAAATCACGATTTATATCGGATAATCCTCTCGCATTTTTTAGTGAGAAGAAAATCGATATTTTTTTCTTTAAAGTTACAATTTAATTTAGCGAAAAATTAGCGACCGCTAGTAGCGGCAGCTACTAGCGCGCTAGTTTTTCTGAAGACTAGCGAATCAGTTAGCGACGCTAGTATTTTTTGAAACTAGCGTTAGCGTCGCTAAAAAAAATGACTAGCGAGCACAACCTTGTTCCGGAGATATGGTTGAAGAATGGGAGGTCGGTCATGAAATTTTCGAGGGTCGATGAAACTTTTTCGCAAATATCTCAGCAAGTATAGCACTGAAATTTCTCATTTGGGTGTCAAATGAAAGCATTTGATGTCACAAAACTGACGAAAATTTTTTGTGGGAATCGGGTCAGGGGTCTGGGCACTGGGACCAATGGAATGGACGAAATTGAGTTTCTTGGCCATATAAGTTTTTCGTCTATATTTCCTTAAATATGCAATATGAAGATTTACTGACAAATGCAAAGTTGTAGAGAATTAAATTTAAGCGAAAACGTGTTTCAGGGTTTTGGGAAAATATGGCCCAATCCTGGCATATATGGCCACTTCCATATTGGGGCAGGATGACCCAAATCTCCAGAACTATGAGCGTTAGAAAGTTGCTTTCAAAGGCAAAGTTGTACACAATAAAATTTTAGAGACCACGTGTTTCAGGGCTTTACGGGATATAAGCTTTTTTTGATTTTTCCATGCCCCTGGGGGAATATCAGTTAAGTTTTTTTTCAGCAGGTTGGTTGGCTTTGATCAGTTTCTTTATCACTTTCAGGGTTCGAAAATCATAATCAAATCAAATTTTTGAAATCAAATCAATTCTGATTATCAAAATTGCGAATTTAATCATCAAATAAAAATCAAAATCAAAATTCAAGTATAAATCAAATCAATTGATGATCAGTTACAAAAAAATTGATGATCAATATTTATGTGGGGTTTTGTAGCTGATGCAAGTGATATTTCTGTCAAATGGGAGTCATGATGATACGTGAATGCAATTAGTTTTCTGTAAAAGTCGGTGCACGATGAAAAAATCGCCGGCAAAAATTTGATTTTTAAATCAATTGATTTTTCCTCATAGCACGAAATCTCTTGTCGGATCAACAAATAAATCTAACGACTTTAAGATCCCCCACTTGAATGACGCCCTTTCGGAATGGACAACACAAGCATCATCACAAATTTTGCCAAAACACCCTGAATTTCAATCCAGCTGAGATATCCCAATCATCAAAAAGATAATGGCAGACATCCAAACAACAACCATCGAAGACAAAGCGCGTATGTTGGCAATATCAAGCCCTACCATCCAAAAATTTCGGGACAGTTCTGGATCATACATCTCTGCGAATCGCCATATCCTTGCGACTAGGCGCAACCACATGTAAACGATATGTTTGTCGATGTGGATCACAAATGGATAACAGAGCAATACATGGTCTTTCATGCAACACAAGCACAAGCAGATTCAGCCGTCACGTCGCACTCAATACTCTGATAAAAAGAGCGCTCGCTTCAGCAGGCTTCGCCACAATACTGGAACCACCTGATCTAATACGCGAAGATGGAAAAAGAGCAGATGGGACTATCATCTTCCCATGGAAACAGGGAAGGTCCCTCGTTTGGGACGCTACCTGTACCGATACGCTAGCGCCATCGTACGTCAACCAAACATCGCAAACGGCTGGGGCACAAGCAAATAACGCTGAAAAACTCAAGGCAAAAAAATATAAAACAATTATCGCAAACCATGAATTCCTTGGGTTCGCTGTGGAGACGTTGGGACCATTCAGCGACTGAACTCGCCGATTTATAAACGAACTGGGAAGATTGTTAAACAGCGCCTCCGGAGATGCCCGCTCAGCACATATTTTAGGAACTGTACCGGAGGATGAGTCTCTCAGCGAAATTTTCTATTTGTAGTTGTAGTGAAATAAAGATGTTTAATCAGAAAACTTGTAGTACAAATCAAATACAATTGATCATCAAATTTGAGTTGATGATCAACTTCACATTTTCTTCTGATTATCAAATTGAACATCAAATGATTTTTGCCAAAATCAGTGAAATCCGAAATCAAATCATAATTTTTCGAACTCTGATCACTTTATCAGTTGAGTTTTTCAGTTATCAGTTTTTTTATCTGATTGTTTGCTTTTTGTCAGATTGGGTGGCTTGTGTCAGGTTGCTTGGTTTTTATCTGCTGTCAGTTTTATATCTGTTGTTAGTTTTCGTGTCGAAAGCTTTTTCAATTGAACCACTTTGTTACCCTGTTCAATTTATTTGTTTCACGTCAACTTAAAAACAAGCGGACTTATTAGATATTAGGTTAAACAAAAAAACAAAAAAGGAGAAGTCTGACTATAAAGAGAGAAAACAGAAATAGTACAAAGATCACAGTTACGTACTAGGTACATCTCGTCAGTAAATGAGTAAGCAAGCAAATGAAGTAATGAGTCAATTAATCGCTCAAATAAGTCGTGTCATGGACAATTCACATTTCCACAAATGATCCAAATGTGGAGTCAGGTAATTCCAGCAAAGCCTTGCGAAAAAGTTTATGCGGCAACGTCGGGTCGATTGTTTTTGTGGCGATGTTGAATATTATACATGCATAGTTGAGAGGCGAGTAAGTGGAGTGAAGTGTTCTGTTACGAGGAAGGTATATGAAGCCTCTGTTTCTAAGAATACGCTCGTTCAATGTTATTCGCGATCGTAATGCAGGCGAATTTATTTTCCCATTCAAAATCGAATGGACAAACATAATACAGGAGTTGACACGACGACGGGCTAGGGACTCTAGTTCGAATTTTCCGCATCTCTCAGAATATGGTGCTAACACATAATAATTGTTGTCTGCTCGATTCTGGTAATCATTGTTTAAGAGCATGACAAATTGTTTTTGTGTACTCTCTAATGTACGCTTATGTCTAATTTCATGTGGAGACCAAATGGAAGCGGCGAACTCGAGGTGAGAACGAAAAAGTGATTTGTGTAAAACTTTCAATGCATCAGTGTCAAGGTGTCGTCGCTGTCTCATTACGAAGTTCAGTGTAGCTTTAGACTTGTTGCTGATATATTCGTAGTGGTCGGTAAATTTCATCTTACTGTTCGTGAAGACACCTAAATTGGACCAACAAAAACCTTTTAAAAGGTAAAGTGTGACGCAGTCCCTAATGTCTGCTTCCAAAATTAATGATGTCAGTGGAGGTGACGCTTGCGCTGAAAATACGCATACATTTCCTTGACGACAACGCTACCCTGTGTTCAAAAAATCGCGTCACAAATGCCAGACCCACCAGCGTAATAATTTATATAGATAGATAGATAGATAGATAGATAGATAGATAGATAGATAGATACATATATAGAAACCGACAGATCAAAAAAAAAGTTTATATAATAATGAGAACAATGGATTTTGGTAAGATGTATGGAAAAGTACCATCTTCAAACCTCCACATCTCAGCCAATTTTCAACCGATTTTGATGAGTGAGGGCTTGTTGGAAAGCTGCTGCGACGTAGTTTTTTCAAAAATAGTTTGGAGGGGAAGGGGGCGAGGGGAAAAAACTCAAAACTTCGCCTATATATGGCTCCTTGTCCCAAAGTTTTTGTATGGAGTTTTTCGGGCTTGTGGACGTTTTTTTTTGGGTGTGGGGACTGCGTCACGCTCTCCGCTACCGCTCCGAGCATGATAAACAGTTGTAGCGCTCGATAGTTTCACCATCCAGAGTATAATTAAACATAATTGGCTTTCTTTTAAGCGTGTATGTTATAATTTTTGATTTGTCACGGTTAATTCCCAACCCATTTTCGGTGCACCAATCGAAGAACATGTCGATAGCAATTTGTAGAGTATAAGCATCTTCTATTGATCGGACAATTTTCACTAGCTTCTTATCGTCAGCAAAGTTCAAGTTGAGTATGCCAGGTATGCAAACATCAGAATCGTTGAAGAACATTAAGAACATTATAACTCCCAGAATTGAGCCTTGTCCAACACCGGAAAGCACGTTGATGATTTAAATGACTGGCAAACGAATTAGGCTTTCGGCCTTCGTCCTTTGCCACAGTGAGACCAGACATGACAGCCGCCAAAAGTTAGCCGCCGAAAAATGAGGGCTGGGGGTTAAAAGTGTCGCCGCCGCCGCCGGGGTTTTTGATCGGCTAGACATGGCTAGCCGCCATCAGCCGCCGCCAAGGGTCTATGTCGGCTAGTCTTTCTGCAACATTTTCTTAATCAATCACGAAACCAATTCTGTATCTATCACAAAAATTATAGTTCGACAGCTATTAAAGAGAAGACTAAGTCTGACATTTTTTTTTCTTAATTTAATTTCTTAAAATTCTTAAAAATTCTCAAAATTCTTAAAAAAATTTTTTATTGTGAGAATTTTTAAGAATTTTAAGAATTAAAATTCTGAATTTGAAATCAATTTTTTCTTGAATGTACGTTTCGACTAGCCTATATTTGCGACATATTGATTGATCTCATCATGACATACTATTTGAGGTTTATCGAAAAGCAAGTAAAGTAGGTCAAGTTGCAGCAGTACGCTCATATTTTCAAAATGCACTAAAACGGTTCTTAGACTCTGTTATCAACATTCTTCCTGACAGGAAAGTAAAGACAAGAAACTGAAGCGGTCTAATAGGGGACCATCAGAGTCATCAGCTGTCGTCCTCTTTAGTACTCTATTTGACAGCTGCCAGTCTCTACTACTTAAGTAGTTATTATATTGAGAGCGACGCGATCAAAATCGCGTGGCACAAATCCTCATATTTCTAACAAATTACATTTATTTGGGTTAATGCCAAACGATGACAGGCATTTTGTTCTATATGTTCCTATTGAGACAGAAAACTTCGTCTCACCAAACTATGTCAGAATATGGATGATTTTTACTTTGCCTAATTTTTCCACTAAATTTAATAATTTTTTATTCTCCTTGCTTCAATTCTTCAGATGCAATAAAGTGCTAGTTGTTGCAACCGCAAAATCAAAAGCATAATCAGGCCAATACGATTTATTTTCACACCATTACAAAGAGTTTTATAATTTTGAAATACAATGGAAATTGGAATACGAAAATAGCGAAACTGGCGAACATTCTTTTGTTATTTCTTTGTTCTCGGTTTGATATTAAGACACGGATCTTAACAATTTCATTAGATTTGTATTGGTTAGCCGCCGCCGCCAGACTTTTAGGCCGGCGGCTAGTCCCAGACGCCGCCGACACTTTTTTGACGGCTCAGCCGGGTCTAGCCGACGCCGCCGACCCCTTTTCAGTCGGCTAGCCGCCGCCGTGATTTTTTCGACGGCTGTCATGTCTGAGTGAGACTTCACGCTTCGCTTGAACTTTAAACAGGACTTTAAACTTTTCCTTTGACTGGAAGAAGCTAAGACGTCAATTTATTTTCTTACGTCTATCACCTATCGTTTGACACCACACATAGCTCAGATTAACTTAAATTGACCGAAAGTATACAAAAGTTTTCCCAGACTCAAAAAAAATGACAAAAATGGCCCAAAATCATCTCAAGATGACAAATTTCCAAAACACACCCAGCTAACACACCACCACACTTTTTTGTGGGGCGCCCACGAAATGTACATTTATTGTAAGAATTTAAATATCCTTACGAATTTGTACGTACATACAATGTACAAAATAATGTGCTATCTATGGTACAACTTTCGAAGTGAAAAAATGTACATTTTTGTGCAATTAAAATTTGGATTTTGTGTACTATATCCGGTGCATATTTTGTGTACACTTTATGTGCTTAAAAAGGTGTATACTATTTCGGTCAAATTAATTGTACGTACATCAGTGTAAAAATAGCAATTTCGCCTCAAACTAGCTCTGATTTTTTGACATTCTGCGTAACCTTCAGTGTTTACAAATCTTGCATTTTTCGCACAAGAAAAAAATAGAATTTAATGGCATCGCCTTGATGTGAATTGAATGTACATTTTTTGTACACAGTAAAATTTTGTCATTTTTAATTTTTCAGAGTAGGTGCTGGTACATTTTTTGTACAAATAATTTGATTCAAACCGTATACACCAAGCACATAATGTGTACACGATAATGTGTACATAATGTGCACGTGATATGGTATGTACATAAAATACAATTTTTTAACGCAAGCAACACGGATTGAAAGAAATTCCATAAATACAATAAAACAAATATATTTTGTGGAAAAAGCAGAATAATTTAATTTATTTACAAAAATCGTAAAAACCGGTTTTCAAAATCGAAAAACCGGTTTCCGGTTCGGAGAAAACCGGTTTTCAAAACCGGTTTTGCATTCCCTATACGTAAGGGTCTTCGGTTATGTTTGACACATCTATTCAGTTTGCTACATCTAAGACTAAGAATAATAACTTTTTTATTCACACATTGATCTTTATTTAAAAGTTTCACCGAAAACTTATAAAGTACAACTTAATTTCTTCAGTATCTTACACATTCTTACATCAATATGAAATACTCAAAAGTTCTTCGAAATAAATTTATTATATAACTTCTAACACAACGCGCTAGATGGTGCTTTTTTACGACTCCTGGATTAAACCCAAAACTTTCTAGTAAAACATTTTCAAAATCAAATATGTCACTGTCGCCATCTGCACTATCGCTATTTGAATTCTTATTTAAATCCAATGTTGGAGTATCTTCCTCATCTTGATAGTCTGTTGAAAATTGTCTGGGACCGCTATACAAAACTTGAAGCTTATAACGTTTGCCGCCTTGCTTAGGAATTTCTTCAGGATTTAAATTGCTTTTACCGAAAGTTTCATGTTCATTATTTACGAGCACATCGAATAGTGCTGATTGTTTCGATTGAATCGTAGACTGCAACACTGGTGTATTATCTGTTTGTCTTTCTTCAACCTTTTCCGATTCGAATGGAACTACAGTTTCTAGTGGAACTGATTCTTCAGCGTCGTATTCTTCGCTCCTTGAATAAAAGTCATCAAGTCCTTGCTCTACTCCCGACTCAGTTTCATAATGTTGTACTTTGTTTAAGCTGAAGTTATTTACTGGATGATCTGAATAAAAGGGACGCAAATCTTGCACGTAACTGAAATTTCCGTCGCTGTAAGTAGGAAGTGATGAATGTACGTGATTTATAGGCCTCGATACTGTTGTTGGTGGCGAAAAGAAATTCGATGATCGATCGTTCAATGTAATCTCAGCCACTTTCATGCCAATTCGCTGACGTTCAGCTTGAATATCTTGCCGATTTTCGTTAATCATTTCATTTATGTAGTTGTAAATTGAAAAATATAAACCTCGCAAATAGTTAGATATATTTTCGTACGATAACGAGATTTGCGGTAATCCCGGATACATTGTTCTCGTATATTTTATGACGCAACGGCCCAATTCTAGTTCGGGATGGTACCTGATAACAAGAAAGTAATATAAATTGGTCGTTTTTGAGAGTAATGATGAATTTACAGTACCAGTTGTATGAATGTACGAAACCTTTCACCAAAAACCGAAGGCTGTCGAATGTATCGCGCAGTAATGTAAATCTCGGCTGCATGGAACTGAAAATTACAAAATAATAGTAACAAAGAGAATGTTAATTACAACCTCATAATGGTTTTTTTGATTGTAGATTACAGGTATGTGAAGTATATACAAGATGTATAAGCTTACGACGACTGGCCTTGTTAGGCGTATCTACTTCTTTAGAAGGTAGGGACGGACATGCAGAAGATGCTTTCTTCCTGGGAACGAACAAAAATTTCGCCGAAACGAACATTTTACCGTTTTTCGGGAAATGATTTTCCGTTTTTTAGGGAACGTCCAGAAAGAACTTCCGCGGTTTATATGAGTTTCTACCCCCAGTTGGCGGTTTCAACCAAACTTTAAACCTTAAAACGGGAGACAGTCCCAGACCTTTTGATCAAATAAAAATTTGAAAGTCGGAAGAGAATTACTCGAGTTATGTACAAAAAACATGCAGAGCGCCAGCACGAAGAATATTTTTTGATCAGAAACCCTTGCACTCAGTCAGGACCCTAAAACTGAGTTTCTACTAGGGCCCAACGTGTTCGCTTACATAAGTTGGATAAATTCCAACTGATTTTGTTGATTCTTTTTCTATTTGAGAGGTAATCGAGTACCGAATTAAATTCAAAAACAAATTTGAACCCGGTGCCTGTGCTTAGGGCTGAGGCCCACAGGTCTGTCCTAAGGTCGTCAATAACCAAAAAATTTTTTTTTGCGGAGCATATTGAGGGAAACATTTTTGACTATGAAAGTATGTGTCCGAGGCATTTCTTATGGTCGGTCCCTAGGTCGATCTAAAGGTCTGCCCTAGACAAAAACATATGCAAGGGACCGTACGTATCAGAATAGACGTGGCAAAGACTCGAACGTATTTAAGTAGAAAATGCCTTAACTCTTAAGTGTTTGAAATTACGTCGACATTAAATTGTATTGGAAATTGCCGAGAGGGCAATATTGAAAAACCCGTCCGAAGAAACGGCGTAAAAAAGGCCTTCCGAAAAGCAGACAAAAATGTTCATCTCAATTCTTTCTACAACATAGCAAAATACCGAGGAGAGGCCTCGGACAAATACTTACATATACAAAAATATTTCCATCCATTTTCTCTACAACCAATTTTTTTGTTTAGGGCAGACCTTAGGGCTGACCTAGGGCCATAAGGATATGCCTTGGACACATACTTCCATATACGAAAATGTTTCCCTCAATTTGCTCTGCAACACAACAAAAATGTTTTTTTTGGTTAGGGCCGACCTTAGGACAGACCTGAGGCCTACTTCAGCGCTAAAAACAAGCACCGGGTCCAAATTTGTTTTGGAATATAATTCGGTACTCGTTTACCTCTCAAATATAAAAAGAATCAACGAAATCAGGGTTTATCCAACTTATGTAAGCAAACCCGTTGGGCCCTAGTAGAAACTCAGTTTTAGCGTCCTGACTCAGTCCAATCAAAAAATTTTCTTCCGTAAAACGAGAGACAGTCCTACACCTTTCGATCATAAAAAAATTGAAATTCGGAAGAGATTTACTCGAGTTATGTACAAAAAACAGGTAGAGCGCTAGCAAAAACTCGTTTTTAGTGCCCTAGCTATATCCTAGGGCCCAATCTAAAAAAAAATTCCTCTACAAATTGTTGGGCTTTCATAGACCTGCCGATTAAAAAAACAATTATGACAATCGGAAAAGATTTCCTTGAGTTATGTACAAAAAACACGTATGGCCCTAGCATAGACTCGGTTTTAGTGCCCTAGCTAAGTCCAAGGACTTAAATTTAAAAAAGTATCTTCTATAAATTGTTGGCTATGCCCAGATCTTTCAAACAAAAAAAAATTATGGAAATCGGATAAGATTTACTCGAGTTATCTACAAAAACCACTTAAACGGCCTAGCTCGGCGGCCCATGGGCCGATAGTGCCCAGATTCAATTTTATGAAAGATATTTCGAATACCTTCCAGGGAAAAAAAAGTTTTTGAAAATCAGTTGAGTTTTAGTCAAGTTATCGCGGTGACGGACGGACGGACATTTTTTTTATTGCTGATTCGTCATCTAGGGATCATAATCGGTGCTCCCCCCTACTCCCCGATCGAAATTGGAGTGCTTACAAACGTCATGGTAAGCGCATAAGACCCCTTTTCGAAGAACTTCGTTCTTCGTACGGGTCTAAACATCCTACGTTGGTTAGTTAGTGGGTTACTGGTTTCCTTTGGCACATGTACGAAAAATGACTTTTCTTGAAATTTTGCAGGAAGCTTCAGCTGGTGATTCTACGCCATATGAGATTTTAAAAAAGGGGGTACAGGCCTCGTTTGGGAGCTAGGGCTCCTGGAAGCTCCCATACAAATCCAATATAAAAGCATTTTATATGTGTTTGTGTGTCTAATGTGTATCGTAGCACATTTTGTATGAGACAAAGGTTGGATGTTCGAGATAGATGTTTGGTGTCAAAGGGAAAGTTGTTGGGTGTGTAGTGTATCGGGGTGATCGCCAAAATGGCAGCTAAAAAAAACTGTTGATATGTTCTGGAGGAAGTTGTGGGGATCATTTTCGCCCATGAAAGTTGTAGCTACCGCGCTTCAATTTGGCGGCGGCGGCAGCGGATCAGAGAAACTTTCGATATGTTGTACAGGAAGTTGAGTGGATCATTTTCGCCGATGGGAGCAGAAAAATTATTACGTTGGGAGGGTCTGGCATTCGCATTTGTGACGCATTTTTTTGATCGAATGTGAAAATATTTGAAAAGAATCTTTTGCGTTCCGAAGCTTTAAGCGTCACCATACCAGTTGTTTGGGAAGAAGAGGAGAGGACTTGCGTCACATTTTCCTTTTAAAAGGAGTCTTTGTTGCGTGATAATTAAGTAGGATAGGATAAGTGGGCAGATTTCTTGCGAGAATCAAGCACCTAGGCCTCAATTGGGCCTGTTGTGCGCACCTACAATGAAGTCCTCCCTCAGAGAAGCTGTATTTTTGAGTATTAAGTAATCGATGAGCAGCTGTTCAAAAAATTGAGGATTTGCTTGGGATGTATACTCCGAATAGAGCCGTAGCCCAGTCGATAGGCACCCAGATATTTTGCTCTTGATTTCGCATAGGCTGGACAGTGGTAGAGAAAGTGTTTCGATCTCTCCGCATTTACTACAGTAAGGATTGTCCACCAGCTTCAAGGTGAACAGATGTTTGTTCAGTGAGCAGCGGCCTGTTAATATATCGGTTAGCCTCTTAATATTTCTTCTGGTTTGAGACAAGAAGTATTTCGTATGGTTCTCGTTTATCGATAGGCAATTTTTGGCTTGTGTCGCCAGTAATTCGGAAACATTTCGCTCTTCCACTTTTAAATGATGGTCTGCAGGATCAAGAGTGACACTTTTAAACCAGGCTCTGGACCGCAGAACAGCGATGCTCTCTTGGCCAATAACTCGGCTTTTTCATTACCCTGATGGCCATTGTGGCTCGGGATCTGACGGGATGTGACGCTCTGTCACGTCAGCCGCATACCCCCCTCCCCCCCCCCGTGACATCCTTTATGAACGGCCTCTTATCCACATAATATTTTTCTACGAGACATACACTCACGGAATGTGAAAACCGACACATTTTTGTGTTTTGTGGTTTACTGACTTTCTTGATTTCTCCATAGAAAAATACATGCAAAAATTCACAAACTCAAGTAAAACACAAAAGCAAAAATGTGTCGGTTTTCACTTTTCCGTGAGTGTAATCTAAATAAAATTCGAATTATAAGGCACAAAAAATCTTTTCTGCAAAGATCCTGAAGCGAACCTTTTTGTATTAACCAAAATGCAAGTGTAGTTATGTATGTAGCCGTTTCTATAACCAAACTTTAAGTTGTCTCCTTTTAATATTTTTTAGCAATTTGTACATTCACGCGTTGGAATGAGCTACTGGTATTCAATAGTCCACAAGTGACTATTGGCACCTGTAGGCCTATAGTGTATAAATGTACTTCGAGAAATCAAACAGGCATTTCGCAATAAAAATATTTTCGTAACTTGTCTGTGAAATTCACATAAACCGGTATTTTGATTTTCGACACATATATTTAGAGTGGCCCGTAGGGTAAAAAAAACGCTATTGTTTCCCGTTCACACTCGAAATACAATTACATGGTGTATTTCATTCATGAGTACTAGAAATACAATTATCACAATATTTTCTCACTTAAAACGTATCATTTAAGCTCACTCACTTAACATCCAAGTTAATTTTTGTTTCTTCTACTTCATCCGCATTCTGTTCAATTAATGTTTTCGGTAGCTCTGTTGAAGTTTCAACGGTGACATTTTCACATTTCACAAATAAAATCGAAAATTGACAAAATATTAACAGAAGAATGAACATGTTGAACATTAACAAGAAGAAGCAATTTATGATTTTTGAGACCTCTACCGGTGTATGAAAGACACGCATTAATGTGTACACCTCTACTAATCACTAACTTATGATTAATGATGGGGAAGGCACAAAAAATCTCTATAGTTATCGAAAATGAAATTTATTTCAAATAACATTGAAAGCAGTGGGGTTGAACAGGTCTGCGAATTGCTACTTTAAAATGAATTTTATGAAACATGAACATGAAAAACCTCGTCAAATGGAGACGAGACGCAAGTCTATTTATGAACCTACTGGAGGTACTTAGTAAGAAAATCAGCCAATAAGAATGGTAAGTTGACTGACACCGCTCTGCACCAGATGATTTCGGGCTCTCTGCTAAATTTGACTGCGGTGATCAGACCTACTCTTTCTCAAGGGCTTTTCATATGAAACTGGCCAAGATTATTGGAATCTAGGTCGTTACAGTTCAATAATATCTTTAATAGTAAATCACAACAAAACCCCTTTTTAAACGAAGACGTGATGCAAGTCCTTGCACCTTCTTCCAAAACACCTCATATCAATTGGAGTGACGCTTAAAGCATTGAAACGCAAAAAATTCTGTTCAAATATTTTCACTTTTGATCAAAAAAATGCGTCACAAATGCCGGATCCTCCCAACATAATAATTTTTCTGCATTCAGATGTCACACACAAAAATTTGGCAACTTGTACACCATACTTTGTGCAAATAAAAGATAAATTTTTGGGGTCAATAAACGATTCGATAGCGTAGTGGTTAACAAGCCTGCTTGCCACTATGCGATCGAGTTGCCAGTGCGATGGTTCGAAAACCAACCGCAGACGGATTTTTTCCGACTGTTAGATTTGTAAACAAAGCAAAGCTGATTGAATTGGCTCAAGTCATGTGAAGTTGAGTGTAGCGCCATCGTTCGGCTTACCGATTCAAGGCATTGTTGGGAGGTGCCGGTATTCTACTCCTACTAGTTTCGCTCCCAGTATACCTCATAGAATTAATTCAAACAAATTTTTGCGTATTATCATCGATAGCGTCACCTCAAACGATATCATTAATTTTGAAGCGGACTTACGGACTGCGTCACACTTTACCTTTTACGATGTTACGTATGCGATATCAGTTGTTTTGGAAGTTTTCAGTTGTTATAACTAACATTCATGTGCAAAATTTTGTATTTTTTGAAAAATTTTTTCTTCAAAAACTTTTTCTTTGAAAAAAAAATTTTTAAAAAAAATATTTCCTCAGAAAAAAAATTAAAAAAAAAATTCTCAGAAAAAAGGAGTGTTCCCAAATGTATCCGGTTTCGTCACCCTCGAGAAAGTCAAAAAATTTTATGCCATCAAATGAAATAGAATGCAAAAATACAAATTTTTATACTTGGGTGTTGAGACAGAAATTTTTTCGATATTTTTTGGGGTCACTCTGCGTGTCACCTTCGGAACTCTTCGTGTCACCTTCGGCTTCCTTCGTGTCACCAATGCTTCTCACTGATCTATAAAACTTTGCTGAAGAAACTAACTGTCTAGATATTCCAATTCAAAATATTGCAAAAAAAAACCAAGATGGCGTCACTTTGACAGCTGGTAATCAATTTTCTCAGTGTCTCTTAAAATTCTCCTCAACAATCTCTATAACTTTCCCGAAGAAACCAACTCTAAGTATTGTCATTCCAGAGCTAAAATTCCAGAACCTAGAGAACCCTCAAAATTGATTACTTTTCCAGACGTTACGACTTTTCAAGATTTTTCCTGGGAAAGTGACATATGAAATTTTCAGGAAGATCGGCTGGCTAGTTCTCGAGATCCTGATTCGTGAATAATATATGATCAGTCCCCACACCCCAAAAAAAAGTCCACAAACCCAAAAAACTCCATACAAAAACCTTTGGGACAAGGAGCCATATATAGGCGAACTTTTGAGTTTTTTCCCCTCGCCCCCCTCCCACTCCAAATTATTTAGAATTATCTTCTCATCATTATGAAAACTTTTTTTCTGATCTCTCGGTTTCTATCTATCCTCTATCTATTAATAATTTTCGATCTTGAGAACTAGACAGTCGATCTTCTTGAAATTTTCAGGGAACGTCAGTCTCGGCCCAAAATAAAAGATTTCACGTGCCGCTTTTCCGGGAAAATTCTAGAAAAGCCGTGGCATGTGGAAAAGTGGTCAATTTTGAGGGTTTTTTAGGTAAGATTTCGAATTTTAGCTCCGGAGTGACAATAGCTAAAGAGTTGGTTTCTTTGGGAAAGTTGGAAAGTTGGAAATTTGGCCAGGAGAATCTTTTCAGATCTTAAGAAAATGGCGACCAGCAGTCAAACCGGCGCCATCTTGGATTTTCGTTTATGCTTTTTCGGTTTTCGAATTTTAGCTCCGGAAAGACACTACTTAGAGCGATGGCTGATGATGATGACTGCTAGATATCAAAGTGACACCTGATTTTTTGCTAAATTCTGAATAAGAATACCTAGACAGTTGGTTTCTTCAGGAAAGTTATATAAATCACTGAGAGGAATCGGTGACAGGAAGTGTTCCGAAGGTAGCCGAAGGTGACACGAAGTGTTCCGAAGGTAGCCGAAGGGGACGCGAAGTGGTCCGAAGGTGACACGAAGTGTTCCAAAGACAGCCGAAGGTGACACGAAGTGTTCCGAAGGCAGCTGAAACTGACACGAAGTGTTCCGAAGGTAGCCGAAGTCGACACGAAGTGTTCCCAAGGTAGCCGAATGTGACACGAAGTGTTCCGAAGGCAGTCGAAGGTGACACGAAGTATTCCGAACGTAGCCCTAGGGATTACGAAGTGTTCCGATGGTAACCTAAAGTGTTAGAGAACAATTTTTTTCGGAAAGAAAATTTTTTTGGAGACCATTTTTTTTGGAGAAAAATTTTTTCGGAAAAATTATTTTTGGAGAAAAATTT
>CM055404.1:26469399-26507599 GCA_029228625.1 Pseudolycoriella hygida
TAGCGAGATTAGTCTTTTGGGAACCTTAAATTCCTCCATCACTCTCCATAACTTCCTCCTGTTGACACTGTCGTATGCTGCCTTGAAGTCTACGAACAAATGGTGTATTTCCACGTTGTACTCCTTACACTTCTTCAAGATCTGTCTAATGCTAAACAGCTGGTCCGTTGTTGAACGACCTACACGAAAACCACCTTGATATTCACCAACAGTAGATTCCATGTATGGAAGAAGGCGTTTGTATAGAATATTCGCAAATATCTTGTAGGCGATATTCAAAAGCGAAATTCCTCGATAGTTGCCACACTCCAATTTGTCGCCTTTCTTGTACAAAGGGCAGATGATGCTAGTCTTCCACTCTCCCGGCAACTCCTCGATATTTCAGATGCGCTTGATGAGCTCGTGCATCTCCAATCTCCATACATAATGCGTTACCACCGTGCTTGAAAAGTTCTCCAGGAATGTTGTCGGTTCCTTGGGCTTTTAAATTTTTGAGCTTTAAAATGTCATGCTCCACTTCCTGTAGCGTTGGTTTTGCAATATGTGGCTGCGCGGTCTGAAATGGTAAGTTGTTGTTGGTGTCGTTTCGGTTCGGTGGCCTGTTCGGGTTCAGCAGTTCCTTAAAGTACTCCGCCCATCGTCTGATGCACCTTTCCTCATCTGCTAAGACCAACCCATCCTTGTCCTTGCACAATAAAGGTTGTTGACTGTAACCTTTCTTCGATTCGTTTACTTTCCGCGTCTCTTTTCGATTACCAAACCTTTCAATTTCGATTAAAACTTCCTTGTCATGTTGTCGCTTTTTTCTTCGGAATAGTTTTTTCTCGAAATTTCTCTTCGAACGGTACTCTGCCATGCCAGCTCGAGTGCATCTATTTAGATTTCTCGCTCGAGCCGCATTTTTGTCATCCAGTGCTTTTCTGCATTCGTCATCGAACCAGTCATTTCTTTTCTTTCCCGTTCTCGTTCCTATCGTCTCTGCTCGTCTCGTCTCGGCTTGCTCTACGTTTCGTCTAATTTGATTCCATGCATCGTCTACGTTTCGTTGTTCGCTTTCCATTCCGTCAGTAATTTTCTTCTCCAAACTATCCACATATTGTGGTTTAATATTTTCGTCCTGCAGTTTCTCGACGTTCCACTTTTCCAATGCCGGCTGTAGATTGTGTGAAATCGAAACTCGAGCCCTAACAACCACCTTTACCAAGTAGTGATCTGAATCGATGTTCGGTCCCCTACAACTTTTGACATCCAAAACATTTGAACAGTGACGCCCATCATTCAAATCCCCAAGTATGATTTTGATGTCTAAATTCGGTTCTCATCGATATTGGATTTCATCGAACAAAACAAAACCCATTTTAAGGACGCTCCTCGCAGTATAACGCAAATACGTTCCCAGACAGTGGACTATATCCTTTCAAGAAACTCCGTTGGTTTTCAGCAAAACTGGGACAGATTTTACGGAAATATTAAATATAATCTGGAAACGCACATCGAAGGTCTCGCCCAGTACGGACGCGACGGTAAAAGGGATGACATGATAAAAGAAGCGTACAGGAAATATATGTCGAAACCCGGAACATTTGGAACATTTAGTGAGCTAACAGTGACGAATCAGACAATTTCATTTGCTACGAAGCGGGATCGACAGGGAACCCTACGGTAGACCACAAAAAAAAAGATTTTTTTTGCTGTTCACAGGCCGCACGGAATCAGGTCATTTTCGAAGATTAGAGCCATTAATTGCACCCACAGTCATCCAAGCTGGAAAGTATCGACAACCCTCCATTATTACAGGCACACAGCTCAAGAATCACGATCAGCAAATATCAACATCCTTCAGCCGTCAAAGTAAATCTGCCAACCGCTTCAGATCCGAACGAATCTAGTCTGCAAACTTTCGAATGCGACGTGTGTCATAACACTTCCAAACGAAACGTGGTCTTACTTCTCATCGTACGGCACACGTCAAAGATAACTCTGCGGAAAAGGTAGATACTTCAGAAGCGAAAAACTGCCTAGTGAAATCCCCGCCGCCTAAATTCTCATGCGACGTCTGTAAACAATCATTCAACACTAAACGTGGGCTTACCGTCCATCGAAGCCGACATGTACAAGAAGCGAACAACACAACCGCAAACAGAATCAAAGACAGGATCAACAAAACAGAAAAAGCTACCTCTTCGTCAACGCAAAATAACGATACCGAAACAAGTAAAACTACACTCACATCAGACTGCGATAGATTTTGTAAAACCTTTGAGAACATTGAAAACAGCGAAGTCTTTGACAAAGAACTATTCGACGAAAGCGTAGACAAATTTCAACAGTTTCTTTTCACTGCAACACAACGCCTATCGGGTCCACAGCATCCGTCAGTCAAATTTTATAGATTGCGACAACAAAAGAAAAATCGAAATGTAACATCGGCACAACAATCACGTTCGTCTAACCCCCAAAGAAATGACGCTAAGACAAAACAGAGGAGACGTGACAGATTCCAGTACGACCTAGCTCAGTACTGATATTACAACCAACGGAAAAAAGCCGTCCGATTGGTAATGACCAAGGGCATGTCGAGGCAATGTCAAATCAAAATGGAGACGATGGTGAACCACATCAACAAGACATTCGAAGACGCTAATAATAATGTCCTTGAGTCTTACCCAACCAGCGATAGTCATCATTACATAGTTTTAAGCGAAGAGGACATACGGGTGCAGATCAAACGAATGGCCCTTGGATACATCGGCTGGCCCAGATCGTGTTCTAGTAAAAACACTACGCCTGTTGAATGTGGCCAAATCAATAACATCTATCGCTAACACTATGCTTAAAACGACTCATGTTCCTAAAGGTTTTCGCAAAGGAAAATTGATCTTCATCGACAACTGGAGACCACTAACCATCTACTCGGTGATTAGAAGAGTCATCGAAAAATCTCTTGACGCCGTTGTTCGAACCCAAGCTATCATCAACTGTAACTCAAGAGGCTTTGTTAGCGGCATCCCCGGATGTCACATCAACGCAAGATTAGTGAATGCTTGCCTCAAACACGCTAAGAAGTTCAAAAGGAATTGTGTCGTCGCTTTTTTGGACATTTCCAAAGCATTCGACAGGATGGGGCATCTGCACATCTCAAAATCGTTAAAGTCAAAAGGAATTTCCGATAACCTACACGATCTGATTATGAGTCTACTCACCAACAATTTTGTGGAAATATCAATGGGCAGAAAAACGTCAAATCCAATTCCAATCAACTGTGGAGTCCCTCAAGGCGGACCGCTGTCTCCAATCATCTTCAACATTGCAGTGGATTTCATCTACGAGGAAATCTGTGATTCACAATATGCCTCCATAATCGGTTACAAGCTCAACGACAGTTACGGTTCTCTATGTCTATCTGGATTCGCGGATGACAACGCAGTCACAGCACACTGTGAAGATGCTGCTCTCCGAACCATCGAATTAGTGCAGACACTTTACATTAGCCTTCAAATGAACCCTGACAAGAGTCAGCTGATAAATATAAAGAACGGCAAGTTAGTGAATGACAACGTGCAATTATCGGACGGCAGCATCATAACTAGTGTAAAACCAGACGAGAAGATCAAGTACCTCGGCTGCTCGTTCAATACTGAATTGATTTTCGACGACGGCTGCATAGAAACCTTGAACGTAAATTTAGACAAATTTGCATCAACCCCGCTACTGAAAACAGATCAAAAATTAAACATCGTAAACCAGTACATTTTTCCAACTTTGGTATATCCCATGCAAGCCGCACGGATTATTAAGATTCCAAAATACGTCACTGACAGTCTGGATATTATGATTCGACGAACAGTGAAAGCGGTTATTGGCCTGTCCCAACGAACTAACGATTTCATGTTTTACTCGCCTAGGAAACTGCGCGGTCTTGGACTATTCAAAGCGTCGTGGGAAATATATCTCCAGCATTTCTCATTAGCATCCAGACTCTCGAGGATTAACGACGGATTATTCCAATCGATCTCAGATTGTTCAACCGAAATGGCCAATTGCATCGCAGCTTTGGAAGTAACTGGCGACAATTCGAAAGTTCTACGGGCAGCCTTGCGACAAAAATCATTCGAAAACTGGTGCAGCCTAAAGTATCAAGGGTCCGGAGCGATCCATTTTGAAACGTATACACCGAGTAATAGCTTCATCTATGACAAGAACTCACTCTCATCATCCGAATGGGTTTCGGCCATCAAATTGAACACAAATTACGCTAACTTAAACGGTGTCCCAGGAATCAGCAGCACTTCCAACCTCAGATACGAAATCAACAATCAATATCAGGATAAGGAGATTCAAAGGGAAAAGAAGTTAATATATGAGAAATGCATAGCATTTTACAGCGAAAAATATATATCAACATACGGTCAAAGAAACTGGACAGTGCACGGATTATTTTTTGGCGGCAGAGGCTGCTACGGAAAAAGCGTGATAGATTTCTTTACCAAATTTAAACTAGATAAAACAAAACTTAAAGGAATATCCGAGATGATTTTGACGAAGACCATTCATATAATTAACCAACAAATCTATAATTAACGATTGTTTTTAAACAAGATAAAAATTAAATTCAACCTAATGTTAGCATGACGATTGTCTTGAGTGGATAGATGGATATACTGTGTATTTAAGCAACCTTTGTTACAAGGACAGTTCCTTTTATTTTGTAAATAAATGTTTTCTTCTTTAGTTTCAGTTGAACATGAAGACCCTGATGATGAGGACATTAGTTCCTTGAAACTGCGGTTGGTTATGAAATTTAATAAACAATTGGTACAATTTAAATGAAGTTTTGTATTTTCAACTCAAGAAAGAGTTTTTAAATAATTGTGTTTTGAATTCAACTGTTGCCGCATAAACGCGATAAACAAAACAAAATTATTGGTTCAAGCTCACTGAGGAGAATGAGTTTTTTTATTAATCTTACCTTCGATATTCCTTATAGTCGTCATAGGAGTCGTCAAATGATTTAATATTTGTATCGGCGCTCCTACAAAAAGCAACGACTGATTCGGATTGAGTATTATGAAACGCTGTTATATCGGAAATGATTTTATGGCGATGATCATATTGAAAGTTGTTTTGTTGGAATGTAACTCTTCGTTTTGATTTTTCGTTGTCGATTACACTTGAATGCGCGGATTTGAGTATCGATTTCAGATTAGCTGGTTTCGGCTTCTTTTCTATTACTGTAATGGTGCACGTTTCTGGCGGTAATTCCATTATGATCCTAAGCAGATCAATATCTTCATCATCATCAGCATCATCATAAGTCGGCTCTTCGTTTTCTTCGTCTATTGTTTGCAAATCCATGTCGAAACCTAGAAATTCATTTGCATGCTCCGTTCGACAATCCGTCGTACCACTGTCGAATGACCCACTATCGTTATCACTATCAATTTCCATATCTACTGGCGTGTGGCATTCAATTAATTTCGGGTCCGATTCCAGGAAGGGTATCCGGCCATGATTTGACATAGTGGGCAACATATCATCTTGCAATTGTTTTTCCAGTTCTGGAGGCGTTGGAACAGATTGTAAATTTTTTATTTTTTGTTGGTTGGTTGGAAGGTAACGCACTTTAGGCTTTCGCTTAACATCTTTCGGCAAGCCTGGAGTTTGTGTAGCATCAGTTAAGAATGAACCACGGTTATTCGGTGTAAATTTGACTTTCGGTGTTGTGTGACTTATTTGCTTTTCATTTACTTGAGACGAAGTAGATGCGAGAGCTTTCAACTTTTCTTTTTTATCCGTATCGATAACTCCATTTTTTTTCTTTCGACAGTTGACAGATGCTTTTGACTTTCGTTTTTTTTCAAGGGGAACGGGACTTATCAGTTCTGGTCCGCGTTTCCTTAGATTGTCCTTTGTGCCATTAATTTTGTTGAGTGTTTTTTCCAGTCTTTCAGCCAGTTCTTTTTCCGTCTCTGTTTGTTTACTGAACGGACTAGCATTTTCATAATTTGCATGCGTGTTACCATTTTGTTCGCCTTGCGTGTGGCTCAAATCATCTTGATCGTTGTGGTCCTCGCCATTCACCGTCGCAATATCTTTATTCACCGTCGTAACATCTATCTCGTTGTTCATCGTCACAACATCGCCCTTATTATTTACCGTCGCTACATCGACCATGTTGTTCGCCGTCGCAACATCGGCCATTTTGTTCGCCGTCGCAACATCGACCATGTTGTTCGCCGTCGCAACATTGGCCATGTTGTTCGCTGTCGCAACATTGACCTTGTCGTTCACCGTCACAACATCGCCCTCGTTATTATTCATCGCAATATCTCCATTTGACAAAAGCAATACGTTCCTCCCGTTGATTTCACAAAAATCTCCGTTGTCAGTGTCATAACCATCGCTGCATTGAGTATCTTGCACTTCTTCTTTCACTATTGAAAATTCATTTGATTCCTCCCACTCATCCAGCTCCTCCAACTCTTTTTTAATTTCAATATTAAAAGTTCTTGATAATTGAATTTCAAGATCGAGTTCTTCTTTGATGTCGACTGCTTCATCATTATCGGAGTCAAGGCACATAACATTGGTGTCGTCTTCGTCATCGCTCAATTCAATCGGGTCATCGTCCTCAATTTCAAAAGTCTGTATGTTTTCGCTGTCGTATTTACGGAGACGGTAAACAACATAGTTTTGGTTACCAACCAATTCCGACAACGACCTGGTACCTCCGATGATGCCGATAAGGTCATTTTCTTGCAAAGGCACGACGCAACCCTCTTTCTTAATTCCATTAACCGTAGTTCCATTGACAGACTGTAACAAAGTTAAGACAAAATCAAATAAAATAGAACGAATTCGCAAAATATTTTAAAAGTAGGAAAAATGTTTTCTCTTTTGTGTGCAAATTTGAATAATTTTCCGACTTTGCGAATAAATAATAACAACAAAAACCCTTTCTTAAAGGGAAACGTGACGCAAGTCCTCGTCTCTTCTTCCAAAACAACTGATATCAATTTGGGTGACGCTTACAGCCTCGGAACGCAAAAAAATCTTTTGAAATTTTTCAGATTTGACACGAAAAAATTAAGTTTTGCGTGATGTGTGGAGTACGGGTAGCCAAATTTTCGGCGTGCGAAATCTGAAAGCGCAGAAAAATTATTACGCTGGAAGGGTTCGGCATTTGTGACACATTTCTTTAATCAAAAATGAAAATATTTCAAAAGAATTTTTTGCGTTCCGAGGCTGTAAGCGTCACCCAAATTGATATCAGTTTTTTTGGAAGAAGAAACGAGGACTTGCGTCACGTTTCCATTTTAAAAAGAGTTTTTTTTTGTGATAACAGTAGTTTTGGAAGAAAAGAGAAAACAGATTTTGGAGAAACAATTTCTGGCGACAAAAATTTCGGCAAAAAAAATTTTCAGCGAAAAAAAATTTTCAGCGAAAAAAAATTTCAGCAGATTCCGATGAAAAAAATTTCCGGCGAAAACAAATTTCGGGCGAAAAAAATTCCGTTCCGCGAAAAAATGTCCGCAAAGAAAGTTTTCGGCGAAATAAAGTTTAAGGAGAAAAAATATTTCCGGCGAAAAAAATTTTCAGCGAAAAATCTATCTTCAACCAAAAAAGAATTTAAAAAAAGTTTTCCCCCAAGTCCATCCCATACCACCGTCGGCCATTTTGTTGGTCACCCTGTCATACTACACATTCAACCCAATAACTTTTTCTTTGACACCAAACATCTATCTCCATCCTAACACAGTCCAAAAATTTTTTCATATTTGGCCCATACTTTTAATACACTCACACACACATTCAAAATATTCTTTTATTTGGGCTTTTTATGGCGCCTTGTAAGAGCCCTGGCGCCCAAACGAGGCCGGTACCCCCCCCCCCCTTTTTTTAAATCTCATATGGCGTACAATGCCCACCCGAAGGTCCCTGCAAATTTCAAGAAAATTTATCGAGCCGTTTTCGAGCACGAGGCAAAAAAGTCGGTTTTCATACAAATGGCTCTGGAACTAATTAACCCACTAACTAACTAACGTAGGACATTTCCATAAACTTTGGCTTCTATGAAATAGCACATTTTGTATGGAAAATTACGATTTTCTAAAGGTCATATCTTCGGATCCACTGTACCGATTTTAATGAGTAAAATGTCGATTTCAATCAAAATTTTACGAAGAATCCGAAAAACTAGGTCTCAGGGGTATACGACACAAGGGAAAAAGACAAAACTTAGCAAAATTTTCTTAACTTTTTGATCATACGGGGACTTGCGTCACGGGCGCATCGCTATCGCGCGGCTATGATTTATTCGTTTATCGGCCCTCAACATAATCTACAACTTACCGAGTTTCCTATCAAAACCAAAGTTACGAAATCATATTTCTCCTAAAATATTATGTTTACAGATCTTCATCACTTAAAGATCAGATGTGAATTCATCGTTTAGAATTTGAAGACGACAAAAATTCTTTTGTAAGTAATAACTGTCGAATGGATGAAAACAGTAGTTCCCGTTATATTTATTACGGAAAGTGCCGGTTTCAAGCACTTGTTTGATGTTTAGAAAATTATTTTTCTATCTATTCCCTCCGAAAAGTTGGTGATACACGTACATTTGGTCCCCACGAAAAGCGAACATTTCATTGAGGATGTTTAAATATTTTGTGTCTTCATGGAAAAGTCTTTCCTTCCCTAGTGAGGAAAAATGAAATATTGTTTCGAAAATCTTTAACGTTGAAACAAAATTTTGTTGTTTTATTGTTGTCCACTACGCGCTTTGCAATGAATGTATTTTAACGTAGGCAAATGCATTAAAACTTTTGAAAAACAATTTTAAAACACAGAATCGAAAATGTCAGCCATACTTGTTCTAGCACGATTTATGAAAGCGATGAGCACAAACACCTAATCGCTTTTATTTTGCGTATTTTTAATTCGTAACGTTACAGCCTTGTCATCGTTGCGTCACAATTTCTGAAATAATAACGTATTACTTAACACTATCTAGAAGAACGTTTGTAGTGACAATCAATCATTGAAGCGGGAAGCATAAAAGCCAAAGTGTAGACAATGAACGTCCCAATTATTTCGATGATAATTACTACAAAAATGAAGTGCAGTCTACGTGATATTGATGAAATCTGCAGATATGATTTTTCCAAAGTTAGAATCGCAACGTTGCTGGGGAACTCGAAGTTTTTTAGTTAAAACTTAAGAGTCAATTCGCGAAGAGTTCAGACGGCTTATATGAAAGGGAAATACAAGTGGTTCCAGATATCGAAGCGAGATGGCTTATTATGAGAATTATGAATTATGAAGTGAAAGACAGCTGAATTTTATCATGTCATTCAGGTTCTGAAAGTCACTTTGAAGGGTCATGTAAGAAAATTTTATATTGATAATAACTCCAGTAAATTAAAACGAACAAACCCAAAACAAAGAGAGTCTGTGGGCGGAGTCAAGACCAACAACATTTGTAGTATGAAAAGATCCGGAGTCGAAGTGGTAGGGAGGGATGTTCATTTTTAGCTCAAAAAATAGTTATTTTCGGTGAGTCCGGAAATATCTGAAGATATTTGCAATATGATCGAAGGTTTGTATCCTCTAGTAATGGCAGTAACCGATACATCCTTAGATACCGGCGGATCTGACTCAAGGGAACTACATTAGTGAGGTCATGAAAAAAACTTGAAAAATTACTACTTCTTTGATGTTCTGCCTGTGTTTTTAGACCGATTATTGCAACGTAAAGTAAAATAATTGACCATAGAGAGCGAGGCGTCGACGGGGAACAAATTTACTTTCACTGAAAAATGAAGAAAATGAAAAAAATTTACTAAAAATTCCATATTTTGACAAATGCACACTAGAAGCGCACTAAAAATCTTATTTTTTTCAGTTTCATGTTTTTTTGTGAATTCTCAGGAATCGAATAAGCCACCTCGCTTCGATATCTGGAACCAGTTGTATTTTAATCAACTGAACTCTTCGCGAATTGACTCTTAAATGCTATTTCCAGAAGCTTGTAAATGGCTATTTCTACATAGTTTGACTATTCGCAAGTGATCTTCGACAAAAATTAGCGAGGGCTAGCAACCGCTACTAGCGCGCTAATTTTTTTAGATTAGCGAATCACGCTAGCGACGCTAATATTTTTTGAAACTAGCGTTAGCGTTAGCGTCGATAAAAAAATCGTTGATGTGATCATTTTTTGCGTTGAATCGGGATCAATATTGAGGTAGAAGTGTGAGCCAACATATAAGCAAAAAATTTGAGTTTTAGAAGAATTTACATCCAAAGTGCGATCTGTTGTTTTGAATGATTAAGAGCGAGTTTTAGCTTGAAAAACAAGACTGATTCGATCGAAATTAAGTAAAATGTCAAAATTTTCAGCGTTTTGATAACAATTCTCACTTTTATTTTCATTTTAATCGAATCTGGACGACTTTTTTCAGTTTCATATTTTCGTCATTCTTCTTTTTGTTGCAAAAAATGGAGATTTTGGAAGTGAGGATCTTTGATTACATTCGAGAACTGTATGTCCACTATTTTAGAAAAATACTACATGAAATACGCTGCAAAATGACATAAAGAACGGTCACATTGTCATTGACTTTCAAAAAATATGATTGTTGGAAGCTATAATTTTCGTCGAAAAATCGACAAGGGCGAACTTTGACACTCCATAAATAATATTCTTTGTTCAGTTTGCATCCTAAATTTATTTTTCCCAATTTTTCTCAATTAAGGAAATGTTGAAAAAAGTTTTAGGTGCTCAATAACATGTCAACCATTAGAGCTCAGATGCACCAAAACGCGACCTTTTGACTTCGCCGATTTTGTGCTAGTTGGAATAAAACATCTAACTATTTTGAGGGGCCCTTCACCTTAGCCGCCCGAAAAAAAAAGGAAAATCGATCCCCATAGTTTGCATCTTTCAGCGTGGATTATCTGGTGGCAAACTCAATATTGTAAAAAGGATAAAATTTTCTGATTCTATTTCTCCCTTCGATTTACCACAAGGGTGGTCGCCAGCGGACTTTGCTTGCATCGTCCCGTTGGTCCACTGGTGCGTAGTGACACCATAGTTTCCTGAGCTGGTTCCGCGGTACCAGGAATGGGTACAGATTCTGACCGAAGTGGTTCGGTTAAGAGCCTTGCTGCGAAATCCCTCACGGGGGGTAAAATTGGTATACCACGGGGTTGAGGAGCCACCGGGTATAGTGTCATGCGATATGGCCGCACCCGGCCCCAGCGCTTGGTTTAGGTGTCTAGTGGCGCTGCAACGTGCTAGATAGTGAACTGAGTCAAAGCATTTCACGTGTTGAATTTGGGTGACTGAACCCCTAGACCTTCCTGGGCAACCAGGTTGGCGAAAATACAGTAGAGAGATGATAGTATCTCGTGCCTTAGGTAGATCTCGGAGATTCTGTATCGAACAGCCGTTTGTAGGGAGAGTCGCCGAGGTGACTCGCGTTAATAGGGCGTGCCCAATTCCTCTCCCATGGGGGCCGTACGGTTTGAGCAATATTAGGTACGCACGTTAATCTGCAAAATCATCGTTTCTCCCTCCGAATAATGTTCGCTATGTTCCTGAGAACCCTCATTTTAGAAACCTCCAGGTCATGCATAGGGAATGCTCCCGGGAAATCCCGGGACGAACCAATCCCGTTTCCCGGGAATTGATCTTTTACTTCCCGGGAAATCGAATTTCATTTTTTTTTTCGAGTACCGGAAAAAACCAAAAATGAATCCTTAACGTGATATGGAAAATACATATGAAAGAATATGGAAAATGCAATTTTGAAAATCCCGAAAACATCTGAAAACTTCACGCCGATCTCAATTTCAAAAAGAAAGGAGTACAAAATATCAGCGACGTAAAAGTATATCTTCAGAATAACTCTACGTTTCTTTTTTATAGATTGGATAGCTTGGGACGATCGTTTTACCAATCTTGAAACACAGATCTGACGATCCTTTGTTCCTTTCCCGTTCATCACTTAAATCAGCTACCCTATTCAAGTTAGTTAAACCTCCCTGTCGCCTCCAAGAACTTGCTCAAAGTAGATGGTTCTAGGTTAGGAACTTCGAACGGTCTCACAACATACCCCAGCAGCCTGCACCTCAGTTGGAAGAAACTGCGACATTCAAATAATACATGAAATCCCCTTTCTTCCTCTAAGCTGCACACACACATAGAGGTCGCCGGAAAATAATTTCTTCTAAAGAAACATTGGCGCCCCAAAATCAAGAAACATTACAACGACTGATACTGAACCACCCACCACCAACAAGAACACTACTTTTCCCAGACCCACCAGATGACCACTCCGAAACCCTTGTCGCAACTGAAAAGGATGTGTTTAGAAGGATTGGCGGTTTTAAAAATGGATCATCATCAGGTGTAGATGGCATAGTGCTACAACATTTGAAAGATTTTATATCACATACGACTGGCGAAGCGGGGTTAAGATTACTCAAAGCACTCACTGACTTATCGAACTTGATGTTATCTGGAAAGTCGATCTCCGAAGTAGCCAAAATTATGTATGGCGCGCTATTATGCGCACTCAACAAGGAAGATGGAGGCATACGGCCCATTGCAGTTGGAAACACATTTCGACGTTTTACTGCAAAGATAGCATGTGCGTCACTTTCACTTAGTTTTTCGATTTTTGTTAAACAATTGGAAGTAAGATGAAGAATTGTGAGTTAAATGTTGATTCAAGCGGATGGACTTTAATCTGCCGAAGGTACAGCAGCCATAGTAAAATATTACTTCTATGGGTGCAATTGTACTGAAACGAGAATTTTCTCAATTTTTACCTTGATGTGCGTCACTTGTTTCACCAATGGCTGGAAAATTCCACCCGAGGCAAATTGGTTTTCGTACATGCGGCAGCACATGTGACCAGAGCAGTAAGAAACGTAGAGTTATTCTGAAGATAGACTTTTAAAATGCTTTCAATGAAGTTAATAGGGACAGTTTTTTGGAACATATTGAATTGAACTGTCCGGCCCAACTGTATACCAATTTTTGTGGCAGTGTTATTCGGCGGCAACACTACTTTTCTTCGGTGAAGAAACAATTCTGTCACAAAATGGAGCCCAGCAAGGAGATCCCTGCGGACCACTGCTCTTCTGCTTATCAATTCAACCAATCATTGAAGTCCTGACGTCCCAGTTTGTTGTTTTCTACCTAGACGACGGCGCAATCGGTGGGAGTTACGAACAGGTCTTCAACGACTTCCAAGTTTTGATAGAAAAATGTGTTGAGATTGGCCTACACATTAATCCGTCAAAGTGCGAACTCTTCTTTCGCTCAGAATTCGACGGAAGATTTGATAGTACCCTAGATAATTTAGCGTTCCTGAGAACGTATTTTCAATGTAAAAAGAAAGAAGAGGAAGAAAAATCAATGCCAAGACAATAAATTTGACATTCTATCATTTTATCACTAAAAATTGTGGGTTTTTTGAAGTTACAATAGCTAAAAACGAAATTTGAATTTCCCGTACTTCAAGTTACCCGGGATTCAAAAAATGCCGGGAAATTGCATTCCCTAGTCATGCACGAGATATTCGCAATCCACCCAACTCTCACTACCATACAGAATCGTCGGCCTGAAAATTGATTTGTTAATAGCTACCTTTGCTCCGCTACTTAATTCCCTTTTGATGAACACGTGCGACCCCCCCCCCCCCACTCGCGTTACCCATTTTTCTACTTTCCTAAAATTCCCTAACTAACTTGCTATCTCTCATAAGCTATCAAAAATCTAAAAAAACAATTACTTGTTACTCGATTACTTCAAGGAAATTATTTGAACCAATCAGGCTGTAGAGACACGACTCCTACTAATGACACCCGGTAACTGTATAGTATCTATTCAGAGTTAATACATCAACGCTACGCGCAAATTAACATTGCGCTCAACAAAGCAGCTTGGGACTTTTACTGTTAACTCAGACGTAAGGGGACCTTGGAATCCATTGGAATTCGTCTAACAATGTTCGAATAGGTGGGGATGACATCAACATGCACCTACACATATAAGCAAAACAAATCGAAAATTATTACCCGTTAAAAAAGACTCAAAAGCAAACTGCTGCTTTTATTTACCGATTGTAAACACAAATAGTTGAAAATTTTCTAATTAAAATAGTAAACGCATCTACTTACCGCAAGATCCTCAACATATACGCAGTCTCCTGCTACTTTTATAACACAATGTTGTCGAGAGCAAGTCATTGAATTTATTTTAATATTTGCAGCTTCGAAGTCAAATCGACCAATTAGGTTGTCCCCATTCTTCAAGTTGTGTCTAAAGTTGACTTTAGCTTCGAATCCAGCTCTTTCTAAGTAGTACTGTGACGACGACATTGTTACATTTGCTCGGTATCTGGAAGTAAATTGAAAAAGAACGTAATTCGAAATAAACATTGTAAACAATAGGGACATGCACACCCGCCAAAACACACATTTCTAGATCATTCACAAGTGACAGAGAGAGATGAATAAAAATGCATCACAAAGCTACTTTTTTAGGTAAAATCAGAGAAATGATATCTAGATGGCGCGTTCCGTACGCCAAATAGACGGAACACAACAGGCAGTTTTCATACAACAGAAGATAATGATGTCAAAATGGCCGAACATTTCTTTATTAATTTGTGGCTCCGAAAATAACTATTTTTATTCCATACGTGCGTCTTGTCTTATGCCAACATTAAGCGCATTTTCGCAGGTAGTTAAATGTGACGTTAATATTCAAATTTAAGTCTCTTAGGGGCTTACATGTTTATACCGGGAGATGAATATTCGCAGTCAAACTTTTGGTTGTACCAGTTGTAAGGTTATGTGATGTTCTAAGCAATGGATGTTCATTTTTTGTATAGAAATAAACTTTCAACCCGCGATAATTTCGTTGTTTTCAGTATCCAAAAACATACGCCGATATGTGTGGCAATATATAGTGAAACAATGTAAAATATCAAAATAAAATACGTGTTTGTGTGGTGATGAAGTTGATGTTGTGATTTTAAATTACTATTGACCTGATATACATACCAAGAGTGTCGATAAAGATCACAATGGTCCAATGTAACTACTTTTATTCAAAAATTGTTCAAATTATGTGAAAAATAATTCTTCATTTTCGTTTACAAAGTTATAATGGCCGACACAATGGCCAAACTAGAGGTGTGCCCCGATTGAAAAATCTCGGCGGCGGCGGCCGCGGCGGCTAGCCGAGTGGGACGGAATTTTCGAAACATTTCTAAACATTTTGAAGTTACTTAATGCACATTTTCTCACATTTATGCCGATCGTACTACCCCCTTTAGATTTACTCAGAATCACTTTTCAGTTAAAAAAACAAGGACGTCAGCAAGTCTCATTATGAAAGCGGCAATAGAAATTTGTAAAATAAACAATTTGACTGATGTGAAAATTTCCTGAATTCTTCTTGTTGAACATGACATCTGTATCATAAGTCCTAAACATCAAACAATGCTCTTGTCACTTAATTGTATTGTTATACTGAACTGACAAAGTCTAATTGTGCAATTATTTACATTCAGAATGTCGTACAAACTAGGTTTGCGTAAGCAAGTCGCAAACTTGTTCGGACGGCTCGAAACGAGGTACATTTTTAACGTGTTCAAAGACCAGCCAATATTAAAATCAGCTATTTATCGTGTTTTGAAGTATTGTCGGGATGGTAAAGAGCCGGTAAATAAAAAAAATCCGGTCGTCCACCAAAATTAAGTGCCGCAACAATAACAAAACTGCGAAAAACAACGTTGGTCAATCAAAACGCAAATTGGGTAGAAATATTTGCATTTCAAAGGATTCAGTCCATCGAATTTTGGCAAAAAATAACGTAATCTATCGAAAACGTAAGCGAGTACCAAAATATACAGCGGAACAATTTGAAGAAATACCAAAATGCTGCAATGCACTTCGTATCAAACATTTTGCGAATCGGAAATTCATCATTTTGGATGATGAATCATATTTCACTTTTTCGCATCATGGATTGAGCGGCAACGACGGTTTTTACACTGGCAACATTGAAACAACACCAGACATTGTTAAATATGTCAGCAAATCGAAATTTGAGCCGAAAGTGCTGGTGTGGGTGGTCATTTCATCGAAGGGTGTTTCTGTGCCGTTGATTCCACCAAACAAGATTAAAGCGATCAATGCTGACATTTATACCGGTCAATGCTTGCCGAAATTGAAGCGATTCATCGAGAAATATCACGCTAACGACGAAATAATGTTTTGGCTAGATCTTGCAAGCTGGCAATATGCCAAATTAACGTTGGATTGGTTGACAGGGCAAAAAGTGTCATTTGTACCAAAAAAGGCAACCCTCCACACGTGTCCAATCGAAAATTTTTGGGCCGCTCTCAAGCGTATGGTGTACGAAAATGGCTGGGAGGCTCGAAACCAGAAACATTTGATTTCCTGATTCACAACGTACTACGCACCCTACGAAAAATCGAAGGCACTAAGAATGTATTTTTTGACTATTTAGAAATGGAATGAAGTATATATTGAAGAGGATTTTTGAAATCGATTATTTGTTTTCAAATGGCATGCTTGTGAATTTTTCCCAGGATTTATGATACAGATGTTGTACGACCTCAACTGACTGGCAACCGCGTTTCCCATTTTTCTCTTTTCCCAAACTAAACCTAACTAACTTACCATCCTCCGAAGAAGTGGCCATTACATATTTAAACTCAGAAACCTGTTCCAACTGTTGCCCATTTGAAATGCAAAATACTTATTTCCTAGATTTAGCGACATGCATAACCTTAGTTTTGCTAACACTTATTTTCATCCCGTACTGCTCATTAACGACATTTAGACTGTCGATGTTCTTCTGCATATCACTGCTATTATCTGCTAATAGACTTAAGTCATCCGTATTCCGCTATGAAAAACCTGCTTATTCTTCTTCAGAGCGCACTAGCCATCCTGTAACCCTCACAATGGTTCAAGTTAAATAATTGTTGCTCAGAAAAATCCTTAGCCATTTGCATTCTCAAATGTTGCAGGAGGCATTTTACAAAATTGACCTAATTTTCAAGCCAAGGCAAAAATATTTCCCTTTTATTTCTCTACAACATAGTGAAAAACTATTTTTTTGTCTAGGGCAAACCGAGGGGTGACGCACTTCCGCGGTTCATGGAATAAATGGAATAAATGGGAATAAATGGAATAAATATTGGAATAAATGGAATAAATTATAATTTTTTCAAATTCGTCAAAACCTCAAATAGACTTGATTTTGATGGCAACGCACACAACAAACCATACTAATGTGTCAAAAAGTGAAAAAACCCACTTTTGAAAATTTAAAAGAATTTTTGTTGAAAAATGGAATAAATAAATTTATTCCATTTATTCCAAAAAAATAAAATTTATTCTCAAGATGGTTTAAATGATTTATAATTTGTGTAAAACTTTTTTTGAACTTATTTGTCTAACTTGTGGTGCGTTTGGTTCAGATATTTCGCAAAAACAACAAAAAAAATTTTGGGAATAAATGGAATAAATGAAGTGCGCCACCCCTCGGGGCAGACCTTATGACCGACCTAGGGTCGTAAGGAAATGCCCTCGGACACATAATTCCATAGACAAAAATGTTTCCCTCAATTTGCTCTGCAACATAGCAAAAACGTTTTTTTGGTTAGGACCACTTCAGCCCTAAGCACAGGCACCGGGTCCAAATTTGTTTTTGATGAATTATATCGGTACTGGATTACCTCTCAAATAGAAAAAGAATCAACGAAATCAGTTAGGATTTATCCAATTTATGTAAGCAAACACGTTGGGCCCTAGTAGAAACTTAGTTTTAGGGTCCTGACTGAGTCCAAGGGTTTCTAATCAAAAAGTTTTCTTCCATAAAACGGGAGACAATCCTAGACCTTTCGATCAAGAAAAAATTTGGAAATCGGAAAAGATTTCCTCGAGTTATGTACAAAAAACACGTATGGCCCTAGCATAGACTCGTTTTAGTGCCCTAGCTAAGTCCAAGGACTCAAATTTAAAAAAGTTTATGAAAATCGGAAAAGATTTACTTGAGTTATGGACAAAAGACCAAAAACCACTTAAACGGCCCTACCTCGGCGGCCCTTCGGCCGACAGTGCCCAGACTCAATTCCATAAAAGATATTTCGATTACCTCTTAGGGAAAAAAAGTTTTTGAAAATCAGTTGAGTTTTACTCAAGTTATCGCGGTGACGGACGGACAATGTTTTCATTGTGATTCGTCATCTAAGCACTAGAATCGATGCTCCCCACCTACTGGGGTGGGGTGGTTACAAACGTCGTGGTAAACGCATAAGACCCTTCATACGGGTCTAAAAATAATGTAAAAAAACCTACAGCCACTAGGATTTGAACCGAAAATTCTGGAAAAATGAGTTTATAACACCACAGCATTGCTCACTGTGCCACATTGACCGTTCATGCGTATTATCACATCGGCAACTGCAATGACAAAATGAACACAACACATTTTTCAACGATAGTTCATTTGATAAGTAGCCTCTACTATAAGAACTCAAATAGTGAACATTCTATTTGAGGAGTTATCGATTTTTCAAACTTCGCCCTTATGTTACCGGCTGTTTACATGACCTTACTTGTAATCTACTATTACATAGTTTCACTATATTGTCACACATATGGTATAGTTCACACGTTGAACGCTATTGTCGCTGTCGAAGTTCGGGTATAAATTGCATATTTTATATGAAGAATTGCAAATGATTTACTGAAAATTCTTCGACTAATTACGGAATTATTTTTTTGGACTGATAATACAAATTTGAAATACGTTGTGCGAAAAAAAAATTGTGTGCGGCGGAATTTTAAGAATTTATTTCGAAATTATTTGCACAATCGGTAAATTCTCCATATAAAGTCTGCATTTTATCATAAAGTAAAACTGAAGGATGTCATCATGGCCCCACGGTAGTAAGGGGCCGTGACGTAAGTCTTACACGCCAAAAAATTCACATGAAATTTTTTCGTAGACTAAGGAACATATATGCAGGAACTTTTTGACTTCCCCCCCGAGCGACGTACCCCCCGGAAAATATTTTGTCAATTGGGTAAACCTTTCTTTCTTCCTTCCTATTTTTCTTTCTTTCTTTCTTTCTTTCTTTCTTTGTTTGTGGCAATTTTTGGCAGGATGACCCAGATCTCCTTAACTATGAGAGTTAGAAAGTTGGTTCCAAAGGCGAAGTTGTAGAGAATTAAATTTAAGCGAACACGTGTTTCAGGGTTTTGGAGAAATATGGCCCAATCCTGGTATATGGTCACTTCCATAATTAGGCAGGATGACCCAGATCTCCAGAACTATGAGAGTTAGAAAGTTGGTTCCAAAGGCGAACTTGTAGAGAATTAAATTTAAGAGAACATTTGTTTCAGGGTTTTGTTGAAATATGGCCCAATCCTGGTATATGGCCACATCCATAATTAGGCAGGATAACCTAAATCTCCAGAACTATGAGAGTTAGAAAATATGGCCTAATCCCGGGATAACGCCACTTCCAGATTCCAGAGGGATGATTCTTACCTCTAGAACTATGGCAGCTAGAAAGTTGCTTACAAACTTACAAAAGTACTGATATCCGCAAAAAAACCTCTTACAGAGGAGGTGTGACGCAAGTCTTTATGTCTGCTTACAAAAGCTATGAAATCAGAAAAATGTGACGCATTAATCATCTAAGGTAAAACTTTTTTCTTCCAGTTACAAAAGTTCTGAAATCAGAGGGGGGTGACGCATTAAGCTTCGATTCGCAACAAACATTCTTAAACAAAATTATGTTGAGTTCAAAAAATTGCGTCACAAATGCCAGACCCACCAGCGGAATAATTTTTCAACACTAAGTTTTTAGACGCAAAAATTTAAATTTACCCTAAACGATGTGATAAGAAATAAAAGTCAAATTTTCGCAGCGTAAAAACTGAAAGTACAGAAAAATTGTTTCGTCGTTGGGTCTGGCATTTGTGACGCAATTTTTTGAACTCAACGTAATTTTGTTTAAAAATGTTTGTTACGAATCGAAGCTTAATGCGTCACCCCCCTCTGATTTCAGAACTTTTGTAACTGGAAGAAAAAAGTTTTACCTTAGATGATTAATGCGTCACCCATTTCTGATTTCATAGCTTTTGTAAGCAGACATAAAGACTTGCGTCACACCTCCTCTGTAAGAGGTTTTTTGCGGATTGAAAAATACACACTTTTTTAGAACAACGTAAGGATTTCTGGATTTTCAAAGCACCCTTAGGTTTTGACTCCAAAATGGCCATTTCTACAATAGTACACCGATTTCGTGTGGAAATATGTCCTCTAATGAAATTTTGGTACTATTTTCAAAAATATCCACGTTGGAATCAACATAAAACCGCATTTTTAAAAACCATAGTTGGCCAGAAATTGTTCAATCAAAAGTAGTAACCGCATGTAAGATGCTAAGAGCGAATTATTTAAAAGCTCGGACACCATAACATTTAGTTTAGACACAACCCCATAACTGTTGCCATCTATACTGTTTAGCGAAATTTTCGAAGATATCTGAGACACCAACCGTCGTATACTCGAAATTGATTCAAATTTTGAAAGGTATGTTCCCCGCGCTGTCATTTGCGAAAGCTGTCATAGCGCCAATTTCGAACTCAGCAGTCAATATTTTCGAACGTTTTATTCAAAGAAGAAGAAAAAAAATGGTTCTTCTTTGTTTACATATCGATTCAAAATAGAAAATATTTTTTTAAAGTGAAAAATGTTAATTAATGGAAAAAGTGCGACCAACACTTAATGAAATAAAGTTCAAATTTTTTTTTACGCTTAATCGTGTCTGGAATCTTCGTATTTATGGAGATTTTTGGAAGTGTTCAAGTGCAAATTTCATTTAATTTACATGGGGTGTACGAGCTTTTAAATAGATGCCTCTTAAAAACAACGAAATTATCGCGGGTTGAATGTTTATTTCCACACAAAAATGAACATCCATTGCCAAGAAGTTTTCACGTGGAACGTTGTGTCATATAAGCAAACGAATACTATTGTAGTCTCGTTTTCGCATAGCTACATTAATACATTGTGTATTTTGCACATTTCGTTGCACTCGATGTGTAATATCCATGTGAAATAAACGTTCACCTTAAAACCGTAAGCATAAATATCCCATTAAATGAAAACTTGATTTGTGTATCACCACAGTATAATAGTTTGTTTGTTCACCCGTTTCAAATTATTCAATGTATTCTGTGACTTAAAATTCTGCATACATTTTTCAAACCCTCATATTTCACATAATATCCACTTAATTCACAAATAAATTATTTTACATTTAATAATGTTACAATGCAATAATGTTAGTAGTTTAGTTTCTTCGAATCCGTTTAGTCAAAAATTGTTTTTATTTTGAGACTTAGATTTTGTGGTTATGTTTCTCCTACATTGACAATTGGCACCATTCGTTCAATTTTTTACGCAACGCGCCATCTAGTTATCATTGCCCCAGATAAAATTTCAAAATACGCGCTATTTACAGAGAAATGATAACGGCAAGTCAGGTACCGACACTACGAGAGGAGGACAAAGAACTCGTACAGCAATTGCTGGTGAAGTTCACTGGTGAACATTTTGAAAGGTCCACCCATGTAATTTATATAGGTAGATCTGTCAAAGTTAACGTAACGAATAGTTGCTGTACGCACTCCAAGTGAAAAGTTTGTTATTTGCAAAGAAATTTTAAGTTGGAACCGCTGTGTCTGGTGTTTAATTTCCGAACTTATCTTCTGTCGAATGTTTAAACGATGGGAGTTCTTTTCGTGGTAGAATCTTTTCGTATTAAAACACGTCTTCTTCAGATTCAATGTAGATACTAATTTTTATTCGGGAATGAAACCTTCTTTTATATTTCTGGTTTCTTCATACATTTTTTCCTATTACAAAATTTGTATGATAACATTTAAATTGAGTGCGGCACAAAAGTTTCTTTGTTATTTTAACATAGATAATGCAATATGCATTGGACGCATTCTTTTTCTATTGACACTTGAAGCGCTATGCAATATGTTGTCAAAACTTATAGTGACGACATTCTTAATTAGTTCAAGTGCTTTAGTTCTAGTTCAAGTGACTCAATTTATGTTATTTGAATGTTCTCGTTAGTTCATAAATTTGTTATTTATCTTCTACAACAATTTATGAATCAATGAGCGCATTGATGAACACACGTGTGCTGTGAAATAAATTTTTTATGTTATTATTTAACACATAGTTTTTGTTATCTTTTTGTGCTCTACTAAACTGAAGCTTCTTTGTGGTATCTTTTTGTGCTCTACTAAACCGAAGCTTCTTTGTGTTATCTTTTTGTGCTCTACTAAACTAAATAGAATTGTGTGTTCTTAAATAACTTTATTTTAATTTATGTTCTAAATGGACACCTGGATAGAATAGGCTTGTTGAATGACATTTTGGTTTGCATGGAACCAACATGTCAAATTGTATGTATTATTCAGAGAAATCTCTGATATGAAAAATATGTCTGTCGACATGCGCATTATATCCAGTCACAGTGGTGCCAACTTAGCATTTCTCTGGTTATTTGGATCACAAGGGACTTAAAAAAACTCAGCTTGCAGCTCGCTCAAGTTGAATTTTTTACGTCGTCCCGTGTGATCTATGGAACTTTTCAACGACCACGAATAATGTTGGTTTTGCTTCCAAAAATAAATTATTTTTAAAAACAAAGCACCATTCCACATAAGAAAACTCAAAGCATAAAAACATATGCAAAGGACCCGTACGTATCAGAATAGATGTGACAAACATAATAGATGTTGCAAAAAGTATTGAACGTATCTGTTGCCTGAACTCTTAAGTGAATGCAATTAGGTCCTCACTAAATTGAACTGGAAATTGCCGAAAAATCCGAACGAAGCAGCGGCGCTAAAAACCCCTCCAATCCCGAAAATATGTCCAGAATTTAGAAAAGACCTAGAGCGCTTGGGAGAGGCCTCTGACCCATACTTCCATAGACAAAAAAGTCTCTTCTTATTTCTATACAACACTGCACGAAAAACCTAATCATCAAAGGTATATTCACGAAAAACCAACAAATATCGTGTAGGGTGTAAGGACACTAGAGCCCGAACCACTCAACAAATTTCCAATAATTTAATTTTCGTGATTTTCTGATGTTCACATCTTTCCTTCGAAACCTTGAAGAGCTATTTTCGTTCTAATTTCGCAGAGATAAGCGAAAATCTTAAAAAAACCACGTTTTTGACCCCTTTTTCGACCGTAACTTCGAAAGTTTTTGAACAATTTTGCCCCAATTCAATTCCGTAATCAATTTTTTGATTATTTTTCAGGAGAAAAAGGATAAGATTTATCCCCGATTTAGGTGGAAAAGACGTTTGGCCCTAGTAGAGACTCAGTTTTAGGGCTCTGGTTGAGTCCAAAAGCTCAAAATCAAAAAAGTTTCTTATGTAAATTTTCAGGCAAGCCTTTCACCTTTGGAATTATATTTTTCATTTTTCGCATCATGAAAAACTTAAATCTCATAACACGAGAAAGAATTTTCGGCTATTCCCTTGATGCGTAAATAACTATTGTTTTGGGTTTTCCTTCTAAATGAAGAGAGCGACACCACATTCACATATTGTTGTGAAAAAGTGAACTAAATCAAATTATCTTCATCTGTCAAAGGAAAATAGAATGTGACAGTTCGAGCATACTTGCATAATGCCATCTATTGTCAAGGAGAATCGCTAATAGCTGAACAGACCTTTTGAAAGAATCTGACACTAGTGAATGTTGATTTCGACATTTTGACAGTGTTCTTTTTTGATAAAATTAGTTCAGAATTACTTTCCTATTAGAGGGCTGTTTTTTTGATTTTCGCATCCCATTTCTAACATTTTTCGTAGTCGATGTAATGAAAAATTTCAACACATCAAACGTCCTACTGTCAAAATTAGCAAATACAATTTAAAAAAATATATGAAACTCTATCGTTGTATGAAACAGGTCGACGTATGAAGCTGCCGTTATCATTTCTCTGGCTATTTAATTTTCAATGGGCCTTTCATAAGAAACTGGACACCTTATATGATTCTCTCAATCATTCAATGCTAGTGTAAAAGTGACAAACATGGTAGCTTCTCCAGTTTCATATGAATAGATCCTGTATAGTTGTAGGTCTCGGCCCTTTGCTCTAGGTGATGACAGTGTCCCTTTTTGGTGGCCCTTAAGTGAATCAGCTTGATGTGAGTAAACAAGACACGCTTATGTCATTTTATTTAGAGTGATGATTTGGAAATTCACACGCCACAGTGCTACTCACAGAACTCGAAATTTAATTTTCTACAACTGTGCCCTTGGAAGCAAATTTCTAACTCTGATAGTTTGAGAGTTATGCGTAATCCTTATTGAGTGCCGACTAAAGTAGATTAGGCAAATAGTTTAATGATAGTCCGTACTCAGTTATGAAAGCAAGGATGACGCCACTAGAAAAAAGGGACTAGTACTATGTTGAGGCGTAAATTCAGCAGTGAAAATAACATACGTGTCACTACTTGAGGTTCCGGGACAAGACACGATCAATAATGATCGCAACCCACCCTCAAAATTCCAGAAAAATTGACGGAGCCGTTTCATCCGATGAAAAAATGGCAATTCAAAAATTCATTTCTCCGGATCGACTGAGCCGATTTTAGTGAGTTGTGAACTATGTCGCAATGGAGGGGGGGGGGGGAGAGTAACACTGTCAGAGACTTGATATGGCGACTGGGTTCCCCATCATGTCTTCACGCCCTCTTGATGAAATGGCATAGGTGTGTCTCGTTTTCTCGCACAGCACATCAAATTGATTCATTTAAAAGCCATCAAAAAGTCGTCTATGGGAGCAAAGTATATAAACACTGAATTTAGCGCAGATCCACAGTTAGCCGCAGAGTCCAAGTTTGCGGTGAATATTGTTTTTGTCATGTTGTACACGTATGGAATTCGGTTGCGTCAAGTTGCAGTTAAGGTGAAAAAGATTATATAGAAATGAAGCAATTACAGCAACTTGACGAAGCCAATTTCATATGAGTGCAACATGACAAAAACCGCAAACTTGACCTCCGTATTTCTTGTGATTCCCTCAGGATCTGCGTTACCTTCTCTGTTGATATACTTTGACTGGGAGCGCCGAAAAAATCGAAAAAGATAATAATTCTTGAATTAAAGGCGTAGTTCGAAATACATCTTAAGCATGTGGTCACTAGTGTTCGTCATCGGGCACTAGCTAGCAGTTACTCTGTGTGGTGTCGAACCAGTCACTTCACGTACAGTGTCCCTGAAGTAGAAAAAAGGGAAAAAGTTTTCAGGAAAATTCCCCCAAGAAATTGTTTTTGCTTTGTGAGTCCAATTCATTGCAAGTCAAACTTGTTTAAAATCAGATCCTCCCTCGATTTTGTTTCACCCGTAAGGTTGTTTCCTTTCGAACGACACTAGACACGAGATATATTGTAAATAATTGAATTTTTGGCGTCTATTATAGTTTGCTGATTTTTGCTACATAGCAGCCACATGGTGATTTTTGAGCTCCAAATTCACACGTTAATATGTTCAAAAATTCTCAACTAACTTAACAAAAACTAAAGGAAATTTGTTTTGAAGATCTTATTAAGATCAACCCGAAGTTGCGAAAGCGGTGAATAGCCGAAGAAGTGAAATTTAAAAATGCGACAAAATAAAGTAAGAAAAATATTCAAAATCAGAAAAGAACTTGTTTTATCGATAATTTCCCGCACCTCTCTGGGACATTTACAGGACAATTTTCTATAGAAGAAAAAATTATATGGTGGCGACAACCCTCACTTCGTAACGTCATCTTTTTAAAAAATTCTGAACCTCCACAATTTTCACGCGATAACATTAAAACAGAGCACTATTTTTTGTAGAACTTTTATCTTTATTCTATTTTTCAAACATCTCAAGCTGACTTTTTAAATTTTGATGAGTTAGTTAGTTTGGCATAAGATGTAAGTTAGTGCTCACTGTAGTCTCTTCATTAAACTAAATTTTTTTGGTCGTTCAGTTGAATATGCAAACATGTTCCGAGACTTACTGGTTAGTAACGACTCCGTCCATTAAATTGCTTTAGAATTTGTGAAATACTTTTGGAATCTGAAAAAAGCATTTTTAAAAAAAAACATAAAAATATGCTAATTTTTTGAAATTACATTGGGCCCATTCCAGTGTTACAAACGATACATTAATTTGACTTTCTTTCTTAGATGTCTTGAAAATTCTGTAGGCATTTAAGAAAAATGTAAGATCCAACAATTTTGTGGAACGTAAATATTTTTTACCTGCTGTAGTTTTTGAGATACAGCTAGAGTGTAAAGTACGTAACGTAGGAATGGCCCATTGAATTCTTAATATTTGTACATTAACTTAATAGTGGAAATTTACGAAATGTTTCTTATAAGATCGTGATAGAAAATGGTTCTAATCGCTTATTGCTCTATTTCAAATGTTTGGAATTCAGGAATTTTTATGCATACATGCGATCAGAAAACAAAACAATAAAGCCCGTCGAAATTTTTTAAAAAAGGAATGTCAAATTACACGTTCTTGGTTATAAAAATTAAAACGAAAGTTTGATTTTCTGTGGCTTTAAAACATACCCAGTTAACACATCACACTTCTATAAATGGGTAGAAAAATTCACACTACCGAGCGAGACATTTTTCACATTTATTTAGCGATTGAAAATTTAGCAAATGTACATTTTATGTACAACAAATCCACAGTTTATTGAGCGAGTCACACTAAGTGGGCATTTTTTGAATACTTAAATGTATGGTGAATTCAAAACGCCGTCGAACATACAACAAAGGATTTCTGTCATTCAACCATCGTTTGCTAATATGTTAGTATGTACGAAGACTTTTTTTTGAATTCACAGTACATTCGCTAAAAAATGTGAAAGAAGCAGGCCCATCCCCTCGGACGTCTTCAGAGCCCCCTCCTGGTAATATGTTGTGAATGTTTCGAAATAAAATGTAAATCTTGACTTTATGAGCATTTTCAATCCCTAAAATTTTCGCTTGCGGCGCTATTCTTTTGCGTTCTCCCTTCAATGCTTCCCGTGGTCATCGGTCGCGTATCCTGAGCTGATAGAATTTTTGCTATTTTCATATACTTTTGGTGGGGGGAGGTTCGAGCCCCCTGGCCATCGACCCTGACTACGGGCCTGGAAAGAGGTCCCGTTAGTCTACCGATTTAATGTAAATGTATGTACACTTAGTGTATATTAGTGTGACTTTGTTGACTGGGATGAGGATGACGATATTTTAAAATGACAGATTTAAAGAGAGAATTTCGAACAGTTTCGATAATTTTGCCGTACAGACACAACAATAGAAGAACAATGATACCATGCATTCCAAAATCGCTCGCTTCCAAACGTTTCGAATAATCTCTGAAATCTCTGGACACAATTTTTATAAAATGCTAAATAAATATTCGTTACAGTTTACTTTTTGAATGGTAGAAACTTTAAATACACCAGAAATTGCCTTGTTTGTATGCGGATTTGGGTGCCTTAGTTTTCCATAGAGTAAGAACTTAATACTTGCTATTTAGGCTACAAAAATTGTATACTTTGTATACCTTGCTGAAGCTGAGGCCACTTGTCCTGGACAAGTTCCTAGCGAGCACAGGTAGGTTCAAATGATTTACATGATGAACGGGAAAGAGGAACAAAGGATCGGAAGATCTGTGTTTCGTGGCTCTCAGCCGTCCCAAACTGATAAATCTATACCTTCCGAAAATTTGTACTTAAGATATTAACTTTAAAATGCGAGCACCCCCTGTTTCATCTCTGTTCTTGTTTTGTTTTCGCTATATGTGGCATAAAATTCTCTGAATGTAATTATTGCAATTTTCAATTATGAGAACAAATTCGTCCCTTTCAAGAAAAAAAATACAAAACTTGCGACTTTTCAATTCAAAATTCAGTCGTATGAATATAGATTTTTGATAGATTGATTTATTAATTATTAGCAATGTAATTAAAAAAGTTTGCATCTTTGCTAATTGAGTTGTACATTTTACGGAAAGACACATTATGAAAAATATCTGCGGTTGGCGGGGAGGGGGGGGGGGTAAGACACCTTAACAGACGTCTGCGTCACACAATTCAAGTATTTGTAAATGTATAAAATATTACAGTTGTCTGACAGCATAAGAAAATGTAATGTATTGTGATGTATTGAAAAGTTCTATTTTTTTCTTGCGAACAATAGAAACTTAAAATTGATTTGAGTTATCTAGTACCTAATGTACGGGCTTAAATTATTAAATACTATGTTCTGTTGAGTTTGGGCCAAGCGGCTTATAGCCAAATTTACAACATAAACATATAGCTATAAGTAATAGATTATGTGTTTAAAGTTAAAGTTGCAGGTTTACGTTATAAGTTATAAGTTTACGTTACGAGCTATGAGTTATAATTTATAAGCAACAAGATACAAGTTTACGGTGCAAGTTATAAGTTTATAGCACAGATCGTTATTGTAACTGACCCAGATCGGTACTGATCAGCTTTAAAACTGATCTGAATCAGTACTGATCAGTTTCGAAACTTATTCGGATCAGTACTATTCAGATTTGAAACTGATCCTGATCAATACTGATCAGTTTCAAAACTAATCAGTATAAGTACTCGTCAGTTTAAAAACTGATTCGTATCAGTACTGATCAGTCTGAAAACTGATATGAATCAGTACTGATCAGTCTGAAAACTGATATGAATCAGTACAGATCAGTTTGAAAAATGATATTAATCAGTACTGATTAGTCTGAAAACTGATTTGAATCAGTACTGATAAGTCTGAAAACTGATATGAATCAGTACTGATCAGTCTGAAAACTGATATGAATCTGTACTGATCAGTTTGAAAACTGATCCGGATAAGTAATGATCAGTTTCTAAACTGATACGGATAAGTACTGATCATTTTCGAAACTACTAATCCAAATCAGTTTTGAAACTGATCAGTTCTAATGCGGATCAGTTTTGAAACTAATCAGTACTGCTCTGGATCAGTTACAATACTGATCTGAGCTATAAACTTATGATGTTAACTTATAACAAAAACTTGTAACTTATAACGGGCCTTTCATAAAAACTGGACACCTTATATGATTCTCTCAATCATTCAATGTTAGTGTGATAGTGACAAACATGGTAACTTGTCCAGTTTCATAACTCAAAGCAAATAACTATATGTATGTGTTACAAATTTGGCTATAAGTGGCTTTACCCAAACTCTCTACTTTATTAAATTTAAATTAACTCAACTGCGATAGAAGAAATTTTATAAGCGTGCGCCTTTCTTGAACACTAAGGGACTGTCAAACGAAATCTTTGGGCAGAATGAACTACTTATTTCGAAACGATAATCTTGCCGTTGATGAACCATGCGACGACGATCATTAACCTCTTGGCGGCCCCACCCAACATATGATTTTTACATGAAAAAGTACTGATTTTGATGATCAGAATATGACGTCTGTTTTGGGAGGAGGGAAAGGGCCTGTTGAGGGAAGAGGGTAGCTGGAAAATTACCAAAAAGGCAGACATCATTTACGGACAGCCCCTAAGAAGTCGAAAGTATCATTTTAAAAATTAAATTTACACCTTAGAATGTCCAATTAACGTCAAATTATTCTAAACCAATCTAGTGTCGCTATTGGCGCACGGAATTTCGAAGTGTCAATGAGAAATTTCGGCTTCGACTCTTTATTGCACTGAAAAATTAAAGCCGCGTTTTATGTAAGGAACATACATAAGAACCGCATAAGTCATTTTATGTGAATTTTGGTGTAAAAAAATATTAAACTTAACGTTGACATGTAGTCAAATGAACGATTTAGTATACTCATCAAAAAAGAAAGAAAATGATTTCAAAACCTAGACACAAACGTTAATAAATTCATTGTGATAAAGACCCCTGCGAAAAGTGCTTTAATGCCTCACAATTAAGCTAGTCCCAGTGAATAAAAAATGAACTTCAAATGCCTTCAGAATTCATCACGCAGTGCTACATCACCTGTCACCAAAAATGTATGCTGGGAATGGTTTCTAAATGTATTCAAAATCCATTTATACCTGTGAAAATTTTTCTAATGTCTCACAATTTGCGAGTATGACAGTTATGACACGTGATGCATCACTTGAGTTCGCTGTGTTATGGATGCTGAACGCATTTCAAGTTAATTTTTTATTCACTGGGGCACACTGGAACAAATAACTGATACTTTGCCTGCGACTTACATCTAGAGGGCTGTTATCGTTTTCCTATGTATCGTTTATTTTCTCCATTTTTGTATGGATTGTTCAAACTGTCAAAGCTGAATAGCGAATAAGTTTTTTTTCTTCAAATGGTTTTATGAGCGAAAGTTTGTACCGTATATCGCTCAATTTTTTTAATTTTTGTTGACATTGTACTTCTTGAAGCAAGTCCCAGCAAAAATGTCATGACATTTTTGCTGGGACTTACGTTACATGCCACATCTCTGGTCTGAAACAGACTGAAACAATTAAGTGCAAAAACCCAATAACAATATAAAAATATCCCTACACATGAGATAGTCCATAAATTTTAGAGTTTATCTCCAAGACATCAACACGAGAACTTCCTTCAAATTTTGTTTCTGGGTCACAACGAAAAATGGACCACCTTGAGATGGCAACACATTGACCTAACGCTAAATCAGATTTTTAGTGAAACATGAAATAATCTTTAAAGTGTACCCACTCAGTTAGTAAACCAAAAATCATTTTATTAAAGCTTTTGTATTTATTTACAAAACAGACGAAATTTCGTTCCATATAGATATAGTGCACGTCTATTATGGGTTCGTTCACATATTACGTCACGCTGTAGGGGGGTCAGTGAAACGTGACGGTGGATGAAAATTTGGGTCAGATACCAACCAAAATGCTTGATGAGGTAGGGGGTCAAAAATTACAAAAAATAGTGTGACGTAATATGTGAACGACCCAGTGCCTTTTTGAGAATTTAGATCCCAAAAATGTTAAAAAAAATTCCACAAAATTCTTAAAAAATGCCCAAAAATTATTAAAAATTCCTTGAATCGTGAATTAAATTCCCAAAAATAGGCCCAACAACCCCAATATAATGTTATAATATTTTATTTTGAGAACTTTATGTAAATTTCTAAGATTAATTATATATAGACTGGTATTTCGTACGAAAAACCATGACTGCAACACCGTTGGTGTATAAGATACAATTTCGTACGAGATTACGTACACGTTTCAACCAATCAATCAATCAATCTCTTTATTTCACAAATATTTTATGACACTCAAAGTATAGGAACTTTTCGGAGAGCCAAAACAGCATAACAGCTAATTGAACAATGTCATACGTGAGCGATAAAAATTCCTCTAGGCCAATCAGATTATAGTATTTGTTATACGTGAGCGAAACAATTAAAAATGATGTGCTCTCTGCATGAAAAGCTCCTATATAAACAGAGCAGGTAACGTAAATGCAGAGTTTCTCGTGGCACACGACTTTGAGGTGAATATATCACCGTCATGTTGCATACATGGAGAATTAGTTTTATCAAGATGTGACGCATGACAGAATTGATATAAACGACGGATTTTCAACAACATTGTCATACTAAAATGTCACCGAACAACGCAGTTCCAACAACATTATCATACTAAAATGTCACCGATACAACTTAACAAACACATATTCACCTCAAACTGGTGTGCCGTGAAAACTCTAACCCGCTCACGATTGGCGTTACCTTTTCTCTTTTTATATACTTTGATGACACTTAATGAAGCCTATTTTCACCACAGTTTCCATGTTTGAAATATGACAGTTAACACGAAATAGTTCGATGCAACCCGATAACAAATCGGTATATTTCGAACAAAAACTCAGAACTACCATATTTCGAACATGCGAAATTGTGGTGAAATAGGCTGCGAGAGTATTGTATTTCTATATTGCGACATTTGTCATGCCCTACTTATTAGTGGGGCATGACACTATTTCGTAGACCATGTTGCAATCACATTGTTTAAGAAATATAATTCGATATTTCCAGTCTATATGTAATTAGTATTATGTAAGCTTTGTTTTAGAAAATCAACAAATTTATAAAAATGTTACGCTACATTCACAGAGTTTTACAGAATCAATTAATAAAGAATAGCTTACATTAGTGTCATTCATTCAAACAAAATGGCTCCTTCTTTGTCAACAAATTCATTTCATAAATTCCTTCGGAGAATTGCGCACAAATCGGAATAACTAAACACACTTCACGATCAAAATCAATACACAAAATAAATAGAATATTATGAATGTCAGACAAAGCGAAATGATAAATTAAATTCAACACAAAAATATTTAGTATTCCTTCGAAGCTGTTTCCAACGCTGCTGCTACTGCATTGAACAAAGAACTGACGATTTCTACACACCAAATGATGCAATTTGTATAGTTAAGTCTGTCATTTCTACAAAAATGTCTACATTTTACCTTTATTATGCACATTTCAAGCCAAGATTTGAACCACCGCAAATTGTTTTAGCTAAAATTCAACACTCTTTCAACACACACACACACGCGGTCATAAAATAATTATACAATTTTTAGTGGTGTGAAATTGTTGAAACCACAATGGAAAAAAATACACAAAATTTGACGTGTGTACACTGACTGTTAGAGGGACAACAATGTGACAGCTCGAGTTTGGACAATCGAACAACCAATTTTTGACATTTATTCGTGTTTGTTGTGTTTTGAAAAATTTCAGCATCAAATACGTTATTTTTAAGAGTGAAAAAGTAAAGAAAAGTTCCTTTATCGAAACAATACAGCATAGTGTTTCTACTTGCTGCTTTTTTAACACAATTTCAAAACGTAAATTGGTGTTGAAAATGGAGAGTACAAACGATACAGACGTAAAAATGTTTAACGCCTGCAATACTGATAATATGCACAAGTCTGCAATAATATACCGTGACGAATCGGCATCGTTTATTTACGTTTGCTATCACTGCGGTCGTATGTTCTATGAAATTAATGAAACTCTTCAGCACATCGAATCTCATTTCCAAGTGAAGAACGTTGTGGTCGAATCATTCAGTGAGAATAGTAAAGAAAACTGCTTTACACTAACAACAGTACCCGAATACGTTGACGTGAAAGTGGAGATTTTCGACGACAAAGATTGTTTGTTGTTAACTAAATCTTCGAACGATGATGGAACACAAGATTTTTATTGTCGAGTCTGTAATTCTGTCCAAAAATCCAAATTTTTATCTCGTATTCATGTGCTCAATGAACACATCTTGGAGCCTTTAAAATGCAGTTACTGTAATGAATTGTTTACTAATGGCACGGACTTTGAAAGCCACTTAAAAGTACACATTGCACGAAGGGAAGTTAATTGGAAGAGCATTACAGATGGCATTGAAACAACCAAAGAGATAGACTGGTCTCTGTTTGAATCGAACGATTTGTGGAACAATAAAGAAGTCGTTCGAAGGAAACAAAAAAAACGAACTTCTGAATTAGATGCTTGCCGTAGTCCAAAGACACGTCCTTACCGATGCCACAAATGTTCCCACACTTGCAGTAGGTTGTCCGATTTGCGAAATCATTTCAGAAAACATTCGGACGACGATTTTTCTTGCAAATTTAGATGCAAACAGTGTGACTGCTACTATGAAAATGCGTACGAGCTTCGAATTCATGTTCTTAGAATTCACCTGAACGTTAAGAAAGTGTTTTGTAATTTTTGCTCCGAAGAATTTAACTTGTCTAAGAGTAAACAATTTGAGAGACATTTACAATCCCACAATGGACCTGAGAAAAAGCTTCGGTCTAATGTTACAGATGGAATTGGTGATCAAAATGGCAACTTTTCGAAATACGAAGAAGTGGACTCCGAGGAATTTCAGTGCGAATTTTGCTCTCATAAATACTACATCAAATCCAACTTGGACGTGCACATGAAAACCGCAAATAAAATTGTTCATTCTGGTCAAACTCGTATGCAGTGCGCACAATGTAATGTTTTTCTAGCTACACCTAAGGTAAATTACCTTTTTACAGTTAAAGTGAAATTTTTTTTTCTATCTGGAATGAAACCAAAATATTGCTTTCACATAGTTTCAAAAGGTACTATGCCCACTATGGAGCTTGTGTAATGATGGGTTAGATAGACACTGAAGATTAATCGACTGAACGGTTAAAGATGACAAAAAGAAAAAAACTTAATGTCGTTCCGTTCGTCCATCCGTGTGTCTGTCCGTTGCCAAATTTTTTGGAGATCGTCCTATTTATTAAGTAGCGATTGCTACTTTATGCTGTCACTCTTCCTGTCCGTCCGTCCGTCTGTACACTACACCTCACTGCATCTAGTTGCACTGCACCTCACCGCACTGCATCTCACCTCACTGCATCTCACCTTACTGCATCTCACCTCACTGCACCTCACCTCACCTCACTGCACTTCACCTTACTGCACCTCACCTCACTGCACCTCATCTCACTACACCTCATCTCACTGCACCTCACATCACTGCACCTTACCTCACTACACCTCACCTCACTGCACTTCAGATCACTGCACCTCACCTCACTACACTTCAGCTCACTGCACCTCACCTCACTGCACCTCCAGCAGTTGCAACCAGCTGCACCAAGAGAATCAACTTCTTTGACTTCACTCTATCGCTACTTTCCTATACTATCGAATGCTTTCTTTTTTCTGAATAAAGAATGTACTTCTTCAACAAATCCGTACGAGGGGAAGGGGTATAATTCGGAAGAGTAAATAGTTATTGAAATTCAAACATTCGGCAGGGTAAGATGCCATTCGAGTAGTTACGTACGCACTAGGGGGGTGGAGGGAGTTCATGAAAAGCGTATGGAAGCGTGTAGAAGGGCTGGGCGTTAGGCTAAGGAGTACACACTCTGCTCGAACTTTTTTAAACGCAAACAAAGTCATTGGAAATTCGTCCGCCAACCTTAGTATGAGTTACAATTTGTGTCTTCGAGGCAAAATTTTTGCGTCTTTTTACACTGTAAAAATTTCAGATACCTATAGCACTCCATTTTTTCATTGGGCAGTGTCTATTGGGTCAATTGGGTTGTGTAAATGCTACACTCGTACTTCCATCATAGGATGCACTCTCAGAATTTTGAATTGAAATTCAAGAATTTCTACAATATCTACAGGAGGAGAATCATAAGATTGTGCAATGTTTCGTTTTAAATCATTTCATTGAAAAACCGAGTTCTGCATGCACGAGATACAGGAACATGTGTGAAAGGGATAAAAGAGAAATAAAAAAGCTGCACAAGCTTACGATTCTCTCTCTGTACAATATAATTCACACACAATGCACCTCAGTTCACCTTGCCTCACCTCACTGCATCTAATTGTAGATTTACATAGCAATGCGAAAGTGACAGATGCGAAATTTTTCGAATTAGGCAACCCCGAATTTTATCGAAATTCATGAGTGTGTCTATATGAAATAATCTTGTGACAGCCACTTATCGTGTGTAGATCTGTTGCCTTATAAGACAAATTTCACATTGATATGTGTAACTGCACCTTGGCAGAGTCGTGAGCCGAAAAAAAATTGTCAGCGGCTCCATGTGCAATAGGGTGGTCCAAAAAACTAAGTTATTAAAAAGTCTGGGCCCCACCCCTAAAAAGTTTCTAAATGTGTCCCTGATAAAAAGTGTATATGTAGCCATCTGAATCCAAAGCCGTCCTGAGGGTTCCCCGAAGCAAAATAGTCAAAAAAGCGTGAAAATCGTGTAAAACGTAGGTTTTAAGAAAAGTGCATGAAACTTGTGAAAAATGAGGAGCGGTTTTAGGGCAACTTTGGTTTATTCCGTTCAAAATAGTCCCTAGAAAATACTTTTTCATGTGGTGGGCGCATCCGAAGTGTTTCGATGTCAAGAGAGTCCGTCAAGTGGCTTTCTTAGCTCACAACTTCTTTGCTCTAGGCCTCGGTGAGTTTCACAGTTTTTGGAAAACGGGCTTCTATGAAATTTTGAATCTAGATAGGACTTCAAAATAACGCCTAAACAGTTTGTCTTGGAAGCATAAAATTCATTAAGTCTGAACAAAAATTTATTTTTCGAGAACCTCCATGAAATTTCATGAACTTCCATGAGCCTGCCTAAGTGGCCGAAGGTGTGTTTCGTCATTATTTGGCTATTTTAGGAAGGACTAATACAATAAGAGTAGAAAAATGCCAAAAGTCACTTTGAATGACAGCTAAATGCTTGCTGGTGATGCCTTACACGTAGGCATGTCACTCTACTCGAACTCATACGGAGATTATTAAAATTTTGAACGAATTTTAATTATTTCTTGATTTTTGCCGATTATTGTGCGGTAGACTTAAAAAATTGTTAGAAAAATGCTTTTATTGAAATTTTGCGTACATCTGTGAAAATTCATATGAAGTTCGAGTAGAGTGACACGCCTACGTGTTAGGCATCCCCAGCATGCATTTACCTGTAAATCAAAGTGACTTTCGGCATTTTTCTACTCTTATAGTATTAGTCCTTCCCAAAAAAGCCAAATAATGACTCAAAATTTCATAGAAGACCGTTTTCCAAAAACTGTGAAACTCACCGAGGCCTGGAGCAAAGAAGTTGTGAACTAAGAAAGCCACTTGACGGACTCTCTTGACACCGAAACACTTCGGATGCGTCCAGCACATGAAAAAGTATTTTCTCGGGACTATTTTGAACGGAATAAACCAAAGTTGCCCTAACAGCACTCCTCATCTTTGACAAGTTTCATGCACTTTTCCTAAAACCCACGATTTACGCGGTTTCCACGTTTTTTTTGACTATTTTGCTCTGGGGAACCCTCAGGACGGCTTTGGATTCAGATGGCTCCATATACACTTTTTATCAGTGACACATTTAGAAACTTTTTAGAGGTGGGCCCCGAACTTTTCGACAAGTTAATTTTCCCATACATTTTTGGACCACCCTAATGTGCAATTCGGCACCAAGCTCTTCTTGGCGCTGGAAAAATTTGTTTTGAGGGAAAAATCTGAATAGCGTCAAAATATAAAATTAAATGTCGTGCACGTTTTAAAGTAAAATGTAAATTTCTACGTCATGAGGATTTTCAAGTCTCAAAAGTGCAGTTTTGCTCGATACCAATCTAATTTCAATATTTCGTCAATGAAATTTTCTCTTCGATCAAATATCAATTAAAATTTGTTTTGACCAGCGACGTTGACTGCTTATCGGATTGCCCTGTGAATCATAGGTGATTCATTGGTGAATCGTCGGTGATTCATTGGTGAATCATCGGTGATTCATTTGTGAATCGTCGGTGATTCATTGGTGAATCGTCAGTTATTCATTGGTGAATCGTCGATGATTCATTGGTGAACCGTCGGTGATTCATTGGTGAATCGTCGGTGATTCCACGGTGATACATCGAAGATTCCTCGATGAATCATCTGTGATTCCCTGGTGAATCATCGATGATTTCTCCGTGAATCATCGATGATTCCTCCGTGAATCATCGATGATTCCTCCGTGAATCATCGGTGATTCCTTCGTGAATCATCGATGATTCCTCTGTGAATCGTCGGTTATTCTCCTGTGAATCATCTGTGAGTCCCGAGGTGAATCATCGGTGATTTCGCTGTGAATATTCGGTGATTCGCCGGTGAATCGTCGGTTATTCCAAGGTCAATCATCGATGAGTCACCGGTGAATCATCGGTGAGTCACCGGTGAATCATCGGTGAGTCACCTGTGAATCATCGGTGAGTCACCGGTGAATCATTGGTGAGTCACCGGTGAATCATCGGTAAGTCACCTGTGAATCATCGGTGAGTCACCGGTGAATCATCGGTGAGTCACCGGTGAATCATCGGTGAGTCAGCGGTGAATCATTGGTGAGTCACCGGTGAATCATCGGTGAGTCACCGGTGAATCATCGGTGAGTCACCGGTGAATCATCGGTGAGTCACCGGTGAATCATCGGTGAGTCACCGGTGAATCATCGGTGAGTCACCGGTGAATCATCGGTGAGT